>JAVMKO010000002.1:210195529-211395529 GCA_032164245.1 Sternotherus odoratus | reverse complement strand
CCGGGATCACGAGCAAAGCTGGGGACTGAGTGGCGCTGGATGGTGCTCCCTCCCCATCCCCTGTGGGGGCTGACCCAGGCCCTGCCATGCCCCCTGAACATTCTTCTGTACCCCCTAGAGGGGGTGCCCCACAGTTTGGGGACATCTGCCCTACAGGCAGAGTTCAGCAGTCTTTTTATCTCATAAACTGCAGGATGGGAGATGTACAGTGGCAGTAGACTTACAAAAAGACTTAGGTACCTAACTGCCACTTTAGGCACCAAAATACCAGAATCCGGTCCCATTCAGATTAAAAAACCCACTCAGCTGCCCCTGAACCTTGTAGATGTCCAAGTGTAGGCACCTACATTTTTGAAGTAGAAGTTCCCTAGGTGCCTATATTTCTGCTTCTGGGCATGAGCACTGCCACCCCAGGGTGATGTATGAGCTCGATGAACACAGGTGTTCCTCCTGCTAACTGACCTCCAGGGCCCAATCTGGCAAGTGGGCTCACTGCTTGCCTATTGGATCAAGCCTCTGTAGGAGAACTTAAAAAAAATGGCTGGGACAGGGGGAACTTGAGCCAGTGAGACCTGCAGCCATACACACATTACATACAATGCATATCATTGGCAGAGGGGACAATATGCCACAAGGCCCCCAAGCTGAATGGAATTGTGACCTTTTGCTCCAGGTTGCAATGCCACTCATTGAAAATTGGCACAGCGGCTCCTCTGTCATGATGGAGGGCCACCCAGGCTAAATGGAGGGGGCGGGGGCATGCTGAATTGAAGGGGGAGAGTTTCAGTTGTGCATACTATGTGAGAAATTTCTGGGGCACTCCGGCTGAGGCAGTTCCATTCAGGGTTAAGGAGCAGCTGAAGAACGGAGGGAGAATGGGGAATCAATTAAAAAGAAGACTGAGAAGAATAATTCAGCTCTTTCTTGTGAGTAACTTTAGCTGGGAAGTGGGAGGCGGGTGTTTGTTTTTAGGATGAAACTTGATTGAAGAAGTGGGAAGATTTGCTCAAATTGAAGAGATTTCATCCAAAGTTTGCTCTACTGAGGTCTGGGTTCTTTTGGTAGTTTTCCCATCATAAAAGATTATGAAATGCACCGTGACAAAGACTGAGAGGAAAAGATCAAAGCAGAAAAAATATAATTTTGTAATTGAAACTTCTAGTCGTCATTTGAAATGAAAAGCTGTCAGGTTGCCCTGCCTGGGTTTGGGGTCATAGAAAGATTCTGCTTGAGAAATGAATGTACAGGGTGTTAATCCTTTCCGTGAGTTTTTATAGACTTTCTGGGCCTGAGTCTCCATTCACATTGAATTTACACCACTGATACCATCTAACT
The DNA here is from genome assembly GCA_032164245.1 of Sternotherus odoratus. Lineage (NCBI taxonomy): Eukaryota > Metazoa > Chordata > Testudines > Kinosternidae > Sternotherus > Sternotherus odoratus. Next base: position 211,394,194 of record JAVMKO010000002.1, on the reverse strand, counting down.
CCATTACTTTCCGTGGAGTTTCTCCTGATTTGCGTTAGTGTAAGGGAGGTAAGGATCAGGCCCGCATGGTATGTCTACATAGCAGTTAAGACCAGGGTTAGCAGAACTGGAGTTTGCAGACCCTGGGTTTGTTAACCTAAGGCTAGAGCATTTACTCCTTTATAACGTTAGGAATTGTTGAATACTAGCTCCCAAGTTGGAGATCTAGCGTGTACATTGCATTATGTGGGTCTGGGTCCTACCACCCATAACCCAGACTTCCCAGCACCCTCCTAATATTTGGCCATTCTAGCTAGCCCTTTGGTGGTGCTGCAGTGTGGGAAAACCTGACTGTTCACAAAACTCGACTGTCCAGAGGACAAAGGCAGTTGGCCTGTGGGATTGCGGGATACTTTTGGCCAACTCCCCGAGCAGAAGTCCAGTGGGATTGCATCTACACTGCAAAGCAATAGAGCTTGAACCCTGGGTCCTGGCTTGACTCAGTCTCAGAACCTCCACTGCCAAGGGGGCCTTGGGTCCAAGCCTTGGGTTAGGGCTATTTGTGTGTAAAAGGAAGGGGAGTTAGGCTTGAGCCTGAGTCTGACCACTGCAGTTACACTGCAGTATAGATATACCCTCCAACACCCACAGCTGGGCTTGTTACCCAGGGTTCTTTCAAACCAAAGTTCTCGGTAACTTTTACTCTGTGCAAGGTGGCATCAGGAAATAAGTCAAGAGAGACACGGCTGTCCTACCGATAGATGGCTGGTACAAACAGGACAACACACGAGTGCTTTCACTTAAAGCTCAACTGTACTTACTCTCAAGCACCTACACATGTCCGCAACAGGTTAGTAAAACACCTCCAACCCTCGATAATTACCAAAGATGAGCGTGGCTTTCCAGTGGCACCGTCACAGGCTTCAGCTAGACAGACTTCCATCTACCGGGGGTGACCCGAAGGTGTGTCCAGAGGGAGTGTCCCTGAAGACCCCCTTTTGAGAAGTCCAATTACCTCAAACTTCCCTCCTTATTTATACATTAGTAATACAATGAAATATCCCTTAAAGAAAACTTGCTAAGGAAGCAGTTTTTAAAGATCAAGCAAGAGATTTTATTATGGTCCTCAATTTACCAGGTATGGCTTTTTCCAGAATGTTCATGCCCCAGGTCCCTAGCAAACATTCCTGGGGGCACATAGAGACAGACTTTCTGTTTTTCTAATATATATTGATCAGCAATTTCAACATTCTCAGCAGGAAGGAAGCAAGGTCAAACTGCCCTGTCAAAAACCCCTCCCCTGCCTTGATTACGCTGTGGCCGCTGCATTACCAATTTATGACCTGCTAACTTGGCTACTGTTAGCAACAAGTGATACTGGTTTAGGCACTTTACTGGTTTGCCAAAATCACCCCGAACAGGCTGTATCACCTGACTCAGGATCATGGGGTTTGGGCTGCAGTGCTATAAAATTGCAGTGTAGAAATTTGGGCTTGAGTAGGAGCCCAGGCTCTGGGACCACCCCCCCACCCCCCACCCCCAAGGTGGGAAGGTCCCAGGGCCCGGGCTCCAGTCTGAGTCAAATGTCTATTCTGCACTGCAATTCTATAGCCCTGCAGCCTGAACCCTGTGAGCCTGAATCAGCTGACATGGGCAAGGAATGATATTTTACTGTAGTGTAGACATACCCTTACTGTATAGAAAAATCAGTATCTGGCCAAATTCTACCCTATATCTCAGCACAGAACGCTTCTTGGTATAATAGGAGCTATAGGAGAAGATGCAGGTAGAATACGGTCCTTAAAGTGCAGTCTGCTTGAAAAAGGTATTGACACTGCGTTTTTAATGAACTGTGTGGGGAATCTTGCTGCACAGGTCCCATTAATGCAGGAGAGGCTCTTTGCTACACTTTGTGATTGGCACTCTGAAATGTTGAGGCTAGATTTGTGTAGATTTGACCCAGGAGCACGGAGTATGTTTAGATGGCTTGGAATGGATGGATAGATCTTAGTACCATTTGTGATAAATCACAGTGCGGTTAAACATGTTGTTTTGTGCCAGAGGAAGTCAATGAAGCCATGCCAGTTTATGCCAGATGAAGATTTGGCCCACTTTTTGTTTGATGGATTTACACCAGTGTTAATATCTAAGGGCTCAAGGCACTGAGTACTCTGGCACCAAAGTACTTAAGCCTGTGTTTCACTGTTGGCGTGTGAGTGGTCTTGTTGAAATCTCTATACTTGTGCATCACTGTTTGTATTACCGTAGTTCCTAGGTGCTCCAGTCCCCCATTGTGTTAGGCACCATATAAACACAGAACAGAAAGATTGTCCTGGCACTATGGAGCTTACAAACTGGACCACAGGTCTCAGTAACCTATGCACAGGTGTATAGAGGGTGCCTGCCACCCCGTTTGCCCATGCACATGCTAATCTAGCCTGCAGGGAATAATATGCAATCACCTGTTGCATCTTGGGAGGACGGGCTGGTCTGCAATCCCCTCTAACCTTTAAGAAAATGAAATGGCACTGTAAAAAAAGTCACATAAAATACAAGTATCTTAATAACATAGTATAGCAGCGACACTCCATCCTGCTGTAGTTCCCAAAACAGCACCATTTTATAAATAAGAAAGATGCAAGAGGTCACTGAATGGAAAATCAAAGGCAAGTTCAGCAGTCAACTGGATACAATTAGAACAAACAGAATATCTAACAAGCATAAGGCACCAGGACCTGCCCTTCTAATGTGTGTGTAAAATACCACATTTATTTGATAGATCTTCATTATCTCCCTGTGAGGCAATAGACTGATTAGACTATGACTGTATTGGTGCGGGGGAAGTGTTTGGGAAATGATGTGTTACTATTGTTAACTCTGAAGCACAGTGGAAACTAGCAGTGGGTGCTCAATGATACATCTGAGGAAGAACAGTTGTGAGGCGTTTTGGCTAGAACCTCGGTATGAAAAAGGCTGAGAACTGCTTTCTCCAACTCATTGTCTGTGTCGTGCCAAATAGAATCAGTCTCTTAAAGTGTAGGTGTATGTTAAGATAGCTGCAAACCACAGACATTAACAGGCTTCCACACAGCTTGAGTTCCAGTTTTGTCTCTTGCTTACGTGAGGCTGTGCTCTGCCTAGCACGCTGCAGCATAGAGAGATATCTAGTGGCAGAATAATATACTGCAAATAAACATGTTAGTCTCTCATCAACTTCGTTTCACTGTCCCCTCCTCAAGCTAGGATGCAAATTTTAAGTTTCACTTGTGATCTTTCAGATACCATGAGTCTAACTGGAGGAAACATAATCTGTCTTTGGACTGCTATGGTTCTAAATCTTCTGTGATTGTGATGATTTGGGAAATCTGTCTATGTGAACATAAGAACATAAAGAACACAAAAATGGCCATACTGGGTCAGACCAAAGGTCCATCCAGCCCAGTATCCTGTCTACCAACAGTGGCCAATGTCAGGTGCCCCAGAGTGAGTGAATCTAACAGGTAATGATCAACTGATCTCTCTCATGCCATCCATCACCCCCGTCTGACAAACTGAGACTAGGGACATCATTCCTTACCCATCCTGGCTAATAGACGTTAATGGACTTAACCTCCATGAATTTATCCAGTTCTCTTTTAAACCTTGTTGTAGTCCAAGCCATCACAACCTTCTCAGGCATGGAGTTCCACGGGTTCACTGTGTGCTGTGTGAAGAACTTCCTTTAATTTGTTTTAAACGTGCTGCCCATTAATTTTATTTTGTGGTCCCTAGTTCTTATATTATAGAAATATGTAAACTTTTCCTTATTCACTTTCCCCACACCACTCATGACTTTATAGACCTCTATCCTATCCCCCCGTAATCTCCTCTTTTCCAAGATGAAAGTCCTAGTCTCTTTAATCGCTCCTCATATGAGACCTGTTCCAAGCCCTTAATCATTTTAGTTGCCCTTCACTGAACCTCTTCTAATGCTAGTATATCCTTTTTGAGATGAGACCACATCTGTATGAAGTATTCAAGATGTGGGGGCACCATGGATTTATATAAAGGCAATAAGATATTTTCTGTCTTATTCTCTATCCCTTTTATAATTATTCCTAACATCCTGTTTGCTTTTTTGACTGCCGCTGCACACTGCATGGACGTCTTCAAAGAACTATCCACGATGACTCCAAGATCTTTTTCCTGATTAGTTGTAACTAAATTAGCTCCCATCATATTGTATGTATAGTTGGGGTTATTTTTCCCCAATGTGCATTACTTTACATTTATCCACATTAATTTCATTTGCCATTTTGTTGCCCAATCACTTAGTTTTGTGAATTCTGGGTGATCTCTGTGTAAATTCTGGGTGATTTTACAAACTGTATCATTATGCCTTAATGTATATTGAATCAGCCATTTGGTAACAGGGACTGTGGCATGTACTTCACAAACCCTATCTAGAGAGCTGTTACAGGAACATCAAGACTTATTATGAGCATAAATTTGATCTAGTTGTTATTACTGAAATCTGGCAAGATGTTTCACACAATTAGAATGTTAAAAATCAACGGTATAACCTATATAAGAAAGATCAAAGGAGAGCGGCACTGTATATCAAAAATAGTATTGCCTGTTTCCGAGTCACTCATCTTGAATGCTCAAGGTCCTAACAGATAAAGCACAAAATGAGATATTAGTTGGTGTCTGATACAGACCACCACATCACACTAAGGAACCGGATGACCACATCCTTACGTATCCATCTATAATGTGTAAGAAAAAAAGACTGCATGTTCACAGGGGACTTCAATTTGAGTGACATGTGCTGGAAGTCTCATGCTGCCAGTACTAAAACATTGCTGGAATTTTTAAACATTATAGATGATGATTTCCTATCTCCAGAAGTGTTACAGCCAGCACAGGGGAATTCTTTATTATACTTTGTCTTGGCAGAGAGAAAGGAATTGCTCACAGAACAAAAATTAACGGTAGCTTAGGTACAAGTGATCATGACTTGATTACGTTTATAATCAATTTACAATGAAGTACAAACTAGTAATATCTTTATTTGGTGCTTTAATAGAACCAGTTTTGCAAAGCTGAAAACAATTGAGTCAAATCAGCTGGGAGGAAGAATTTAATCAAAATATGTGAATTGTAATTGCAAATCATTTTAAGAATACCTTATTAGATGCCCAAATAGCCAGAATCCCACAATTGAGGGAAAAGACTATATTAATTTTTTTAAAGATCTGGTTTGGAGAGGAAGTGAAGGCAACTGTAAAAATAGTATATAACAAATACAAGAAAGGGACAGTTGATAGTAATGAATATAAATCCAAAGTAGGAAATTAAAAAAATTGATAAGGGAGGCAAAGAGACACAATGAGAAATCTATTACCAGCAGAGTTAGGACAATAAGAGGTTTTTTTTAAAAAAAAATTAGGAACAAAAAGAATTTTGACAAGGTCCATTTCTAGCTAGAAATGGTAGAATTATCAGTAATAATGAAGAAAAGTCCAAGTATTCAATAAATATTTCTGTTCTGTATTGTGGTGGAGGGACAGATATACTCTCATCATATGGTGATAACACTCTTTCCATTCCATTAGTATCTCTAGAGGATGTTAAACAGAAGCTACTAAAGTTATACTTCTGGATCTACTGATTTAAAAATAACTTGCATTCAAGAGTTTTAAAAGAGCTAGCTGAGGAGCTTTCTATACTTTTAATGTTGCTTTTTAATAAGTCTCGGAGCACGGAGAAAGTTCCAGAAGACTGAAGGAAAGACGATGTTTTGCCAGTTTTTAAAAAGAGTAAATGGAAGACCCAGATTTTTATAGGCAGTCAACTTGACATCAATCCTAGGCAAGATAATGGAGTGGCTAATATGAGATTTGATTAATAAAATACTGAAGGAGGATAATGTAATTAATGCAAATTAACATGGGTTTATGGAAAATAGATCATGTCAAACTAACTTGATACCTCTTTGGTGAGATTACAAATTTGGTTGATTAAAAATAATGATGGACTCTCCCATCAAGTTGACAGATGAGTTAAAGTCACTTATCTCGAGTCCTAAGAAGAGGTAATAATGTTACTTAGACTTGTGTAAGGTGTTTGACTTGGTATCACGCAACACTTTGATTCAAAAACTAGAATGACATAAAATTAACATGGCACACAAATGGATTACATAAACCTGACTAGTAGGTTTCAGAATGTAATTGTAAATGGGGAATCATCATTGAGCACATGAATTTCTAGTGGGATTCCATGGAGATTGGTTCTTGGCCCCACACTATTTGACATTTTTATCAGTGACCTGGAAGAAACATAAATTCATCATTGAAAAGTTTTCAGACGACACAAAGGCTGGGGGAATGGTAGAGTAAATGAAGAGAGCAGGTCACTGATTCAGACAGATCTGCATTGGTTCGTAAACTGGGTAAACTGGGTGCAAGTAAACAATCTACATTTTAATATGGCTAAATGTATCTGTCCAGGAACAAAGAACGTAGGCGTATTTACGTGATGGAGGACTCTCTCCTGGGAAGAAGTGATTCTGAAAAAGATTTGGGGGTTGTGGTGGATAATTAGCTGAACATGAGCTCCCACTGTCAGACTGTGGTCAAAAGACACAAAGTGATCCCGGGATGCATAAACAGGGGAAACTTGAAGGAGCAGAGAGGTCATTTTACCACCCTATTGGGCACTGGTGCCAAACACAGCTGGAATATTGTGTCCAGTTCTGGTGCACACAGTTCAAGAAGGATGTTGATAAATTGGAGAGTGTTCAGAAAAAAGCCACAAGAATGACTGAAGGATTAGAAAACCTGTCTTGTCATCATAGACTCAGAGCTCAGACTATTTAGCTTAACAAAGAGAAGGTTAAGGAGTGACTTGATTACAGTCTGTAAATACCCACTTGGGGAACAAATATTTAATAATGGGCTCTTCAGTCTAGCAGAGAAATGTATAACATGATTCAATGGCTTGAAGTTGAGGCAGATAAATTCAGACTGGAAATAACGTGTACATTTTTAACCGTGAGAGTAATTAACTATTGGAACAGTAATTAACTATTGGATGATCTCTTGGCAAAGTTTGCTTCTTCTCTGGGGTTGTCCCCCAAATGCCACAAATAACTTTGGAACTTTACAAAATGAGTTTTGGTTTTGGTTTCTGCCCAGATAATGCTATTGTACAATGCTCTTGACATCTAACTTATTATTGTGAGGTTTTGGGAATATTGAGTGGTTAGTGGTCTAACTGTAGGGTGACCATATTTCCCTATGCTGAATATGGGACACCTGGTAAAATTACTTGTATTCCAGCGAGTTCCACAGCAATCAATCAGAACTATGCAGTACAAATGTTCAAATTAACATCAAGTTGACTGAGCCACTGTAAAAAAGAAATACTGCGTAGTTGGATTCTTTTTATTTACCTTCTTATCTTTAAGGCTTTAGGATTCACACGGAAGGGGTGATGCACACACTCCTACCTACCCACACACATATGGGGAGAGGTCACACACGCACACACACACGTGCGCGCACACACACACACACACACACATACACTTCCGTACAGCTCTCTCACACAGGCAGGGTAACTGACCGACCCAACCCTCCTTGCCCGGCACTCTCTGCCCTCCATGCCTGGCTGGGTCCCCGCGATGGACCCACCTCTCCTGGTAATTGGTGCTGCATCTTCCCAAGGCAACACGTGGGGGGGGGGGGGGGCGTTCAAGATCACACACACACACACACACACACACACACACACAGATTTCTGCCAGGGTTCACACTAGAATGGGGCCAGCAGCAGCCTTTCGGCCCCATGTTGGAAGGAAGGGACGGGAGATGCTTCCAGACTCAGGGGAGGAGGAGGAGGGAAGGGATGACCTGGCCCGTGTCTTTGCAGTTTCTCTCATCTCTCCTGCAGTGTGGTTGGAAGCCGCTTCTCTCTTTCTGCCCACACAGTGTCAAAAGGCAGCTAATACCTCCAGGCTGCTGCTGGCCACCAACATAAGCGAGCCACCTCCGGCTACAGTGCCGGCAGGAAAGGGTTAAGCCCTAAGGATGCATTGTACACCAGGGCCCAGGGAACCTGACTGCAGGGGTTTCAGAGAACCTGACCAGAGAGGTGGCTCAGCAGGGGCGGGCACTTAGGGGCCGGAGCAGCCCCACGTTCCCTGGGGGGCAGGACCCAGGATGGGGGGAGAGGGGCTTGAAGAGGGTCGCTAAGCCCCTGCCCCAGGGAATGCTGTGGAGACTGTAGGTTCGGGTTGTGAACAGGATGGAAATCACTCCCCCCCCCCCCACCACCGCCACTCCAGAGCTTAGCTGAGGGGCGGAGCGGCTTCCCCCTGCCAGCCTGTGCGGGGCTTTGGCACGTGCAGGGCTCAGTTCCTCCTGGCCAGCACCCCAGGCTGGATGGTCTTGGGCTTTCCCGGGGCACCAGCCCAGCCAGAGGCGGTGGGGGAAGGAAGGAGCCTGCTGGCCAGGCTGTTGGTGAGCTGAGGACTATGACCAGGGGCTGGTTCTCCGCACGGCGCTGCAGCAGGGCGCAATATGGAGGAGCAGTGGGGCTAGGATGGCAAAGGGGCAAAGCAGGGAGAGGACAGCGAGAGGGGGAGCGCGTCAAGGGTGAGCAGCAGAGGTGACAAGTAACCAGCTGCTGCCTGGCCCTGCCCACACTCAGCAGCCATTGCAGCTCTCAGCACGCAACCAGCGCTGGCTGGAAACGGGACAGGGTCCTGCTGACTGAGAGGAGGCCGCCAGTCAGGGCTGTGCTGATGGGCCAGCAGGGGGAGCTGTCAGCCCCACGCGCTGCATCTTCACTCCACCACCAGCCTTACCCGCCCACCCTACATCATTGGCCACTGGACCCTCCCCTGCCCACTGCTGGTGGGCGGGCAGCTGGCAAGCAGGGATCTGGTCAGCAGCAGGACCCACCAGTACTGATGGGGAGGGGGGAACAGAAAAGATGGGACAATTTGCTCTTTTTCAAGAAAAAGTCGGGATACCTGAGGAGGGCTTAGATATGGGATTGTCCCTTTAAAATGGGACGTCTGGTCCCCCTACTCAAGACTATAGTGTAGCTGAAACCTGGAAGACTTGCAAGCTGTGCTTGAAGGGTGGGGTACTTTGTAGGAAAGTGCGTGACCTGAGTTTAGCAATGTGTTTGCAGCCAGCCAGCTAGCGTATGGTGGGGGTGGGTGTTACCTCCCTGGCTTAGGGAATCTCCTTTGGGGTTCCTGCGTGTTCTGAATTCTAAGAAAGAAAGTTATGTTACTTTGCAGCCTCCCAGCACAGTATTTTGTTTTCATCTAATTTAACTGTATCCTGTGAAACCTAACAGAAGTCACCTAGTCCATCCCGGCATTGAGGCAGGATTAAGTGCACCCTAGCCTGTTACATTTTATTAAGGCAAAACTTCCATTAACATGTGAGGCAGTTTTGCCCGAGTAAGGGCTGGAGCAATGAGCCCCCTGGGTGAGACAATAAAATGTCCCCAGTGGCCAAGTGACCCAATAACACATCCAAAGCAGACTGCAGGGACTGCCTCCTTTTTTTCTGCTGGCTGCTGAATCATGGATAGGGGGATTTCATCTTGTAGTCACATCACATTTACACTATTGATGGAGAAAGTTGTTTGAACAGTTCAGCAAAAGTAGAGATGCTGTAATAACAGGTTATTATATTTCTGACAGTCAATGCATTGTCTAGGAGTGCAAGCAAGACAGGCCTTCAGTCACTTGTGTGGACAGAGCCAGCTATGTGGAGAAGGCCAGCAGGGAAAATCTTTGACACTAAATGCACCGTTAAAACAGCAACCCTTAATTTCAGGCCCCGTCAGCCCCACCATTGTGTGGGGTGTCTTCTCCCAGACTTCATTTTTGCCAAAATGCTACAGTTTCCTGACACCAGTAATGACTCGATGAGAGACACAGCAGGGACCCGATCCACAATGGCAGTCATCAAATCTATTGGCTACAATGGATGAGCCCAAACATGTAAGAACTGAGCACCACCTACAAAGTGCTGAGGGCTTTCAACTGCCATTGGCTTCCACGGAAATGGAAGGCTCTTGGCCCAACTGTCAGGGTTGGGTGTTTGGGAAGGGAATCTGCCCACAGCTGTGAGATGTGACTCTGCTTTTTGAATGCACTCACTGCCCAAAATCTATAGGCACTGTGGGATAATAGTAATGGCTGCAAGAAGTTTTCAGATTGCAGCAAATGACAGAAAATGACCCCTGCTCCAGGCGACATTAGCTCTCACATAGTTTGACATACTTTCCTAGAACTTATGTTACATTAGCACCCCAAAGTCCCTAACTGAGACCGGGGCCCTGTTGTGCTAGGTACCATACAGACACATAATGAGAGACCGTCCCTGCTCTGAACACCATGCAGTCTAAATAGAAAAGTATGGGAGGGGGAAAGGGGAAGTGATTTGTCCAAAGTCACCGAGTGGGTCAGTAGCAGAGCCAGTAATAGAACCCAGGTCTCTTCTTCGAGTAGTGTCCCTATGGGTGACCATTCTAGCTGCACTAGCACCCCCTGCACCTTTCACCGAATCATAGCACTGGATGGGACCTTGAGAGGTCGTCTAGTCCAGTTCCCTGCACTGAGGCAGGACTAAGTATTCTCTAGAGTCTAGACCATCCCTGACAGGTGTTTGTCCAACCTGCTCTTAAAAATACCCAATGATGGAGATTCCACCACCTCCCTTGGCAATTTATTTCAGTGCTTAACTACCCTGACAGTTAGGAAGTTATTCCTAATGTCCAACCTAAACCACCCTTGCTGCAATTTAAGCCCCTTGCTTCTCATCCTATCCTCAGAGGTTAAGAACATTTTTCTCCTTCCTCCTTGTAACAACCTTTTATGCACTTGAAAACTGTTATCATGTCCCCTCTCAGTCTTCTCTTCTCCAGACTAAACAAACCCAGATTTTTCAATCTTCCTTCATAAATCATGTTTTCTAGACCTTTAATCATTTTTGTTGCTCTTCTCTGGACTTTCTCCAATTTGTTCATGTTTCCAGAAATGTGGCACCCAGAACTGGATCAAATACTCCAGTTGAGGCCTAATCAGCGCAGAGTAGAGTGAAAGAATTACTTCTCGTATCTTGCTTACAATACTCCTGCTAATACATCCCAGAATGAGGTTCGCTTTTTTTGCAACAGCGTTACACTGTTGACCCATATTTAGCTTGTGATCCACTATTAACCCTACATCTCTTTCCGCAGTCCTCCTCCCTAGGCAGTCATTTCCCATTTTGTATGTGTGCAACTGATTGTTCCGTCCTAAGTGGAGTACTTTGCATTTCTCCTTATTGAATTTCATCCTATTTACTTTAGACCATTTCTCTAGATCATTTTGAATTTGAATCCTATCTTCCAAAGCATTTGCAACCCCTCCCAGCTTGGTATCATCCACAAACTTTAAGTGTACTCTCTATGCCATTATCTAAATCATTGATGAAGATATTGAACAGAACCGGACCCAGACTCCACTCATTATGCCCTTCCAGCATGACTGTGAATCACTGATAACTACTCTCTGGGAACAATTTTCCTACCAGTTATGCACTTTGCTTGGAGATTTCTTATAGCAGTGTCCGTTCAGTCTGCACGTATGTTAGTCTTATGCCTCGTGCTGTTACATAGCACCATGCAGGCAATCAGCCCTCACTTTCTTCTCAACTGTCTTAGTCTGAGATTGAGCTCTGGAAGTTGTCATTGAGATTTCCTTAACTTTATCCTCTTCTCCTAATAGTTAGTCAGAGTGGATCTTAGTGTTAGTTTCATTAGTCAGTAAATAGTGTAAGCAGGATCTGAAAGAGTTCTCCCTTGACAGCTAGCTGGGCAGGGGAGAGACTTCAGGAGCAAACTGTATTTAGATGAACACAGCTACTCCCCATAGGTATCCAGCAGACAGGAGTTGTGTTGCTCAAAAGCGATCAACTTTGGCTGGAATTGGGTTACAAAACACAGTAGTAGGTCCTAGCCACCAGTCTGGGGGGCTCTGCATTTTAATTTAATTTTAAAGGAAGCTTCTTAAACATTTTAAAAACCTTATTTACTTTACATACAACAATAGTTTAGTTATAAATTATAGACTTATAGAAAGAGCCCTTCTAAGCATGTTAAGATGTATTACTGGCACGCAAAACCTTAAATTAGAGTGAAGAAATTAAGACTCAGCACACCACTTCTGAAATGTTGCCGACCCCTGCTCCAGACGATATTAGCTCTCCAAACTGAGCAGCTCCATGCCCACCCTCTCCAGCAGATGCTGTCACAAAACTCTTTCCCGTGCACCCCACACACACCAACAACACGCTCTTACCAACCTCCTGGCTCTACTCTCTACTTGCAGCATTCCACTCCTCCCCCCTCAGTCCAGCACTGCGGACCCCCACTGCCCACTGCACTCAACACCCATCCCTCTGCAGTTTGGCCCTGCTGAAGTACAGTATCCACTGCACTGTACACCAAGGGAGAAGATTGGATATGATTCCTGGACATACCAGAGTCATGGTCTTTCAGAGCAGGATGTGAATAATTGCCTTGCACACTTCCGCCAACACAAGTCCAATGGTAGACTTTCCTGCTCCAAACTGATTAGCGACTGATTGTGATCACCACGTGCTTCTCCAACGGCAGGGCAGATCTCATTCTGATGTCCTTGTACCACAGGGCTGAGGCGAGCTCATCACACAGTCCCATGAATGTGGTTTTCCTCATCCAAAAGTTCTGCAGCCACCACTCATCATCCCAGACATGCATGACTCTGTTTTATTCAGAATATTTTATCTTCAGTTGTTCTCATTCTATTTTGTTGTTTGGGGTTTGGTTCAGCACCCCTTTCTCCACATAAGGTAGGTGTGTGTGTGTGTGTGTGTGTGTGTGTGTGTGTTCATTGTTTTGTCTCCATACTGTCTTCCTATCTACTTTTTCTTCTTTAATTCCTGAGACTACATCCTTTGCCTACGATTTTCCCCCTCTCCCTCCCCACTTCCCCCCTTAAGCCTATTGTCCTTCTCTGTAATGTTTGCATTTTTTTCCTTCAGCTCCAGCTTTGCTGTTATCTGTGTGAGTCAGTCTTTATTTCACATTATCCCTTCTCTCTCATTTGTATTTTTTACAATATTTGGGGTGGGTTTTTCCCCGTGTTGTGGAATATTTCAGCATTGCACTTGTAACTCTCTATCATCTCTTCATTCTATTCCATCGGTTCTTTTTTCCTATTCCAGTATCTTATTTCCTGGGGATTGGCACTTCTCTTATTATAATTAATTCTTTCCCTGGGATTTTATTTCATTGTTTTTCTGTCAGTTTATATTGTACTACACTTCGGAATTTATACTCCATTCCCTTTTCAGTAGCATATTTCTGACTTGTCTGTATAGTCTCTCACCCACCCACCCTCAGCCTATCTGCATTTCTCTCTGTGTATGATAATATGACTCACAGCTCCTACTCCTTTCTGAAGTTGGGGGCTTGTTTGTTTTCCCTTTCACTTCCAATTCCATTTGTCTGCACAGTAATTGTGACAACTCCTGGGGTGGATTCCTTTGATTATGTATTCACAGCCATGTAGGCCACACTCCACCACAGCACTGGTGGGCTGATCCTATATCCACCAAAGTCAATGGGAGTCTTTCCATTGCTATCTACAGGAGCAGGACTGGGTTCTTAATGCTGTGCCCGTTTATTTCCTTCAGCTGGACTGTCACAGAGCTGTGATGAGTGGTAACCACACAGGGTCCCTCACCACTAAGCAAAGACCTGGTACAAAAGGCTTTTCTTTGCCTGCAAGCAACGTAGTAGAAAGAAAGCGGGGCTGATCCTCCTGTGGTGAAGTCAATGAAGCTGTGCTGATTTACACTGGCTGTGGATTTGCCCCAGGAGGTTTGAGGAGGGACATTCTCATTCCCCCACATGTGCTTTAGGCCCGAGAGCACTGGCACAGCTGACCCACGGCTGCTGTAGCTAAGTAGAAATGGCAGATGTCTCAGCTGCTCCCTTGCCAGCAGGGGTACTGGTGGTGTGGAATTACACATATCTCAGTTTTTCAGTTCACCCCATCACTTCTGTAGGGGAGTAATGTGTACGTGGAGCTTCTATGCCTTGGTCCACCCTCACATCTACCCCCACACACAGCAGAAACATATCGTTTTCATTCCATTGAGCTTCTAAGGGCCTGCCTAGGCATTTTTGGTGTTGGGATCTAAATCATTATTTTGCAGTCGAAACATTCCATTTTCTTATCCTTCCCCAATCTATACTTTTTTTGTGAGTGGTGACTGCATAGTTAATCAGCGATTCATTATACAGCTGTCAAAAATCCAAGCCTGTGCTCCTCTTTATATATTTAATCAGTGTCCTTGGCTTGTGTACAGCAATGTGTGGTATTTTTTAGATTAAACTATTGTTATTGGTTTTTAACAGGTTATACATCTAAAATGTAGTCCTTGCAGGACTTTGGAGATGCCTGTATGCATAGGAAGGGATGGGGTGAGTGGCAAAAAAGAACACAAGCGATGGTGAATGAACAGGGAAACGAAGTAAACTGAGCTCTTGCTACTTAGTTCAGTCTAGCCCAGCTCAGCAATGGCTGAAAGACATTACCATCTGATGGATGACAGCAACAGGAGTCACCTAGTGGGGGAATGAGAATGAAGAAACTGATGCCCCTACCAACTCTCACTTTCCCTTTAGAAAATAAGTAAGACTGGCACTGAAGCTACAATGGTAGTGTATCCCAAATCCATCTCTTTACAGGTATAGCATTCAGAGACCTTAGCCTGGCAAATGATGTGCAGATAGATCACACAATTCCATCTTTCACCTTTAGATTATTGTCCTAGGATTATTTTGGTTGGGCGGGGCCTCTAGTACGGGCCTAATCTAGCTGCATTGTTAAGAATTAATTGCATTAGGTTGCTTAATTCAAAAAGATATATACACCTGGACTGTTCACCAGTCACTACAGCAATTTTCCTCTTCATTCCAGTTCAGAGAAGTGCATTACTAAGTTAAATCCGTCTACTCTACTCCCTAATGCAAAGTGTCAGCACCTTAAAAAAACAACAACCCTTCTTAGCTATTCTGTGTACGTCCAGCAGCTAGTACGATGAGATCTGGATCCATGACTGGGGCTCCTAGGCACCACCGCAATATAAATAATGAGCAATAATCTTCCCATACAGGACCCAATTCTGCCATCCTTACTCTTGTAGAGGAGGACCTTGCCCATAAAATCAATGGATCTACTAATGGAGAGATTCACTGCTCAATATGAGGAAAGGAGCGGAATCAAAGGGTCTTTCCTAGATTAGAAGACACGGATCAGAGGTCTCAATTCAATCATTTGTGTTGGGTTGTTAAAACCTACTGATCCCAGAGTAGAAGCAGATGAGTGATTTCAACACATGGGATGGTGAGCTACAGCAAGGCCAGTAAGAACAGCTTTGATGCAGAAGAGCTTTTTCCTTCTCTCTCCTGGTGAGAGCGGTGTGTGATATGAATCACAGAATGCTCTGGGCTGCTATTAAAACAGGTGAAATGGTTTGATAGTAAAGCTTCTGATGGATGAGAACTTTCAAAGCCAGGGGCCTCATTTATGTTACCACTAAAACTTTAAAACGACCAAGCGACTGTCTAAATTACTGTTATAATGCAACAAAATGCATATTTATCTCTTTTTGGAAAGATTTGTTTCTTTTCAGCTGGTAAAAGCTCAATAGTCTATAAATCACTTCTGTACCCATAGTACCTCTAATAATAGCATATAACCTGTCTGCTTGGGAATCTAATACAGAAACTTGTGGTGAGAAAATAGAAAAGCCAGGGTGGTCCTGAAAAACAGGTGTCTGCCTTGGGGGATAGAGGCAGATAGTATAGCAGTACTTACCACATTAGCTAACTAACATAACATTTGTTGATTGGGGACTATAGATGTTTGAGTCTCCATATAATTGGAGTGGAAGCTTTGATACATACATGCTCACTCCTGACTTTTCCAAAATGAAAATTATCCACCTGAGATTTCACCTGAGTACCAAGATGGCCCCCAGAACCATAGTGTCTGAGACCTCAAGCTCAATCTGTAACATAGTTATCCTCATAACACCCCCCGCAAGAGTGAGGAAGTGCTGTCCTCCCCGCTTTAGGGATGAGAAACTGAGGTTTGCAGAGACCAAGGGCCAGATTTTCAAAGGTCATTAGGCATCAACAGCTGCAGATGGGTGCTTTGCAAAATCCACAAGGCACCTGGCTGCAGCTCTAGGTGCCAAAATACCTTTGAAAATCTGGCCCAAAGTGACTTGCCACCAAGGGTCATACAGGAAGGCTGTAGCAAAATGGGGACTCAAACCCAGGAATACTGAGGCCAAGGCAAGCATGCTAGCCACTGCATCATCCTTCCACTTTCTACCAAAGTGGCACAGATAGTTCCCTTATATTTTTATTAGGGAAGTAGTAGACTGTTATAGTGTACCAGTGTTAGTTTATTTATACTCTCGCTTATGCTGTACCAGTGTTAGTTTATTTATACTCTCGCTTATGCTGTACCAGTGTTAGTTTATTTATACTCTCGCTTATGCTGTACCAGTGTTAGTTTATTTATACTCTCGCTTATGCTGTACCAGTGTTAGTTTATTTATACTCTCGCTTATGCTGTACCAGTGTTAGTTTATTTATACTCTCGCTTATACTGTACCAGTGTTAGTTTATTTATACTCTCGCCTACTTGAGGCCTTGCTTCTGTTGTGTATAATTGCATTGAGGCAGCCAGATAGCAGTTGGTGCAGGCCCCACTGTCTACACTGCAGTAAACCACCTGCGGCTGGCCTACGTCAGCTGACATGGGCACACAAGGCTCGGGCTGTGGGGCTATCAAATTGCAGAGTAAACAGCCAGCCTTGGGCTGGAGCCTTTCACTGCACTGTACACATACCTTCTCCTTCCTCCTGGATGGAGTGGGCAGATGCTTTCGAACAAAGCCCTTCTAATGTTACCTGAAGAACAAATAGCGCCTGTAAAATTATGGATTCTCCTTTTAATACATGTCTGAATATTGTCATCCGTTCACGGTTATTTTTGTAGATCTCACCCAGCTTGCTGTCCAGCTCCATCTCTTCAGTACTGTTGACACTAGTTGCAGCTCAGGGTTTGGTTTTGAGGGGGGACGGATGGTGGAGGAAGAGGAGCAGCTCCCTTCTCACGGCCTCATAGAGAGCTTGATTCTGTACAGTGCTGAGTACCTCCTGCAAAGTGCCAGACTCCCTGAACTGCATTAGAGTGGAGGGTGCTCAGTACCATGCAGGATTAGGTCTGCAAACTGGAGGAATAATTCAGCAGGAAAAGATGATCCAGTAGCTGTCAGCAAGGCCTTTCCCCAGAGAATTAACGTTTATTACCAGAAAGCAAAAGTAGTTGGAAAGGAAACAACATTCTGCAACATGGGGTCCAACCAAAGCCTCTTACCCTGAGTGCAGAGCCCCCCCTCCCCACTCTTTCTCCCAAACAGGAGATCTTTGCTTAAACCATTGTCCATGAAGCGGGTATTCACATCTGTATTGTATCTGTATAGCACAGATGTTCCCCCATGTTGCGTGCTATAGCTCTCCAACTGAGTAATTGGGGACTATGACAGATGGCCCTCTGTGCATGTGTGCACCCTCTGAAAACCAATGTACACAGCAAATTAAATGTTCGTTTGAACAGACCTCCCTTCCTCTGCACAGTAGGCTGATGTGCAAGGTGAATATTTAGGCAGTGTTGAGTATAATAATTCGATAGCAAACAGAAATATGGTACTTGACATGTTCCTTCTCTTGGTAATAGTGCCACCTGCAGCTTCCAGTGTGCACTTTAAAGACACAGGCCCTGATTCTGATAGTGCTTACGCCCGGTTTCCTCAGTCTGACTTGGTGGAGTTGCTCTTGACTTTCACCAGTGTGAAGCCAGCATCGGGCCCTCCAACCTGGGTGCAGAAGGGCAAGATATAAAATAGACGTTCATAGCTGCTTTTATATTTCTCACTTCATTAACTCATCACTTCCCTGTGCATCTCCACAGACCCGCACACGTGTCTACTGTTAATCCAAGTAGACAAACTATGTCTTGATGCTATAGCTCTGCACCATATAGATGCCAAGTACCCTTAACTGGGGTCATTCCCACCGGGACAGCTTCCACAGTAGCATTTAAGGAAATGCTATAAGTTGAATCAGAAGACTGATTATCTCTACATTACCTGGACAGCTGGTTTGCTGTCACCACTGCTTATTACACGTATTATCATCTCACTGTTACCTTGTGAATACAAGACAGAGAAAGGCATCTGTTAGCTCTCATAACTAGTTTGTAAGAACTTTGGAGTAGGGCCGTCTGTGTTATGAATTGGAACTGGACCTCTAGGCTTTACTACAAAACAAATAAGCAGTGGTAACTGAAATGCTAGTGATATTGGCTTACTTAGGAACAGACGGGAGGGATTTGACATTGCAGTTTGTACTGTTATGAAGAAATCCCACCCTAAGTGAATGTGGAACCATATATGTGAGTTTAGTGGTGGTCTTTGCATTGGTAAAACAGTGATCTGCTCTACAGTACCCCTTCCTTTCTAACTGGATACGCCCACTAGAAATGAAAGTGATGTTAGCTCAAGTAATGCTGTCATCTAAACCTCTGTAAGTAACTAATGTTCTCAGCCTAAGAAATCTTTATCTCATGGACTCCTGACTTAGTTAAATATAAATGGTTTGAAGAACATTTTTCAAGAAGGGATCGTTTGTTTCGATTATACACTTTATACATATTACTTGAACAGTTCTTATCTAAAAGCTGTGTTGTTAAGATATCATTTTACTTCCAACAGCAGTGGTGAAAGGCTGATAGATTGTCCATGCAATGCATGAGTAAAAGAGGCAAGATAAACATCAGGGTCTGGATGAATGATTATTTAATGTTTACCAATGGCAATATATTATCAGCAATTTTTGATAAATTCATTTTATCCGCATCTGCTTTCCCACAAGAATGAGGATATTTAGCTTGATTCAAATTTCATGGTCTGAGGGAGCCTTTAATACCAATCATGCCAATAATCTATGAATATAAATAGAATAAAGTACTAGAGAGATGTGCAGAAAAATGTTATCTACCAAATGAAACTGGGGAGAAACAGTAGGGAGAGACAAAGGTCTTTCTGCCTCTGTTGCAGTTGCAAAAGGTGCAGAATCTTAATGAGTTTTAAGCTAATACCCTCCCATCTCTCTCCATTTGGGTTTCTCTGGCTACAGTCAATACAGGAACTGTATGTCTCTATTCCCCTGTAAAGTGCTGTGCACACATTTGATGCTATATAAAGAATATAACAGCAGCCACTGCTAATGTCCTCTCTAGACTAAGGGGAGAGGTAAAGATGGGGCATGACCCCAATTTTTTCCCTGACCCTTTTAGGGTGATTTGCTCTCTGGAGGGAGTAAGGACCATGCAGTCTCTGCACAGATGACCGCTGATGTTCTCTGCTCGTTCATGTACAAGAGCAGATCACATCTCCCATTGGAGAATCCCAGCTCTCTGAGCTAGTGGAATTTTCTGTATCATCATTCCATCTCAAGATGGTGGTGAAATAGATGTGGCCACCATTTCTGCCTGCACACTCATCGATCTCTTGATATCGAGATTTGAATAATGTACTGCTTTTGGTGTTTTAGGTCTACTCTGTCTCAAACAGACAACTGCCCAGTTAGGTAACGGGAGCCATCCAAGACGACCCAGGAGCTAGTAGAATGCCTTAGTATGGGGCAGTTCATAAAAACGGTTTCTTTCCGTCCAATTCTGCAGGCCTCCTAAAGCTAACAGAAACTTGGGGGGAGGAGTTATTTAATCCCCAAAATTGCTTTAACAGCATAGCAAATGTTTTAACCATGGAAGCAAGATATACGAACACATAGAGCTTTTGTAAGTAATGAGAACATGACTTGTATCAGACGCATGAATCTCTCTCCCACCTGCTCTGTAGTCTACCTACAATCTTCCCTCCCCTTCCAGGAAAGACAGACTGCACTGAGGAGTAGGAACCCTTGCTCAGTCAGTAGAAGGCAAACTGGGCTGGAGGGAATAGCACCAAGGACAAGACTGATGTCCTTGAATCCTCCATTCAATCTGTTTACAGAGGTGAGATACCAGCACATTATTCAAATCCCTTCAGACTGTAACATTGGGGTGAGATGGTTTTCAGATAGATCCTGGAAACTCAAGGCCCCATTTGCCATTCTTAATGCAGTTAACCTACCACATTTCATCTTACTACATACAGAGAAAACTCTCTAAAAACTGAGGAAATAGAACTGAATAGGAAAGTTAGAACTTTGTTACATATCTTGTTAAATGTTGTTATTAATGTCACAACAATAATGATAGATTGGAGCATGTGTGTGCATCACAACTCCTATACGCCAGTAGTAAATCAAGGAAAATATTTTACCACTTATTATACAAAAGAGGGCAGCTCCCAGATTTAATTTTAAGGCTCTATGTACTTGTCAGTAATTAATTGTTTGGTGGTGGTTGAAAATTACCAGTTTATAAACTGAGAAGCACTTTTAAAAGGTGGAAATCTTGGCTAGATACAATGGAATAGAATAGACTATTCCTTCTAGTGGCCTTGATCCTGCAGTTGTCACCCCGCAATCACCCACCTGGCTTGGGTGCAGGACTCCTCCACATGGATCCAAGTCCGGGCTCAAATGCAAGCTTGTAAAATCAAAGTTCTGCTAGATGCAGCAGGAAGCTGAGTGGTGACATTCATATGTCCATTTCAGAGCATTAAACAAGTACATTATTTAGTTGTAAAAAAATCATAAATGAGTCTAGAAAATATCTGAACCCATGTTGACTGAGAATTTGAGACTAAATTGACCATCTAGAAATGGTTGCTTGCAAGAATTGATTGACGGTAGCATTCTCTGATCTCTATTCATTTCATCCACCAATTCCCCTTGGCTCTGCTGTAATTCCTGTATAGCAAGTAGCTCAATCACAATTTTACAACCATAGCTGGTTCTTACAACTATTAAATCAGAACTTACAACTATTAAATCAGTCTCTCCAGGATTTCTGCTACTGTCAAAACAAGGCTAAACTTGAAATCTTTGACTTAAATCCGACTGTTCTAGCAAGACTGATTTTAATTAAAAATCAATGGGTCAGCCAACAACCAGCATATTAATTCACTCGAAATAACATTTAATCTTGCTTTATCCTTACCAAAATGCGAAAGGAAAAACAAGTGGGGTGTTTCACTCACCACTAGTAATAAGGTTAAAACGATCAAACAAAAGTTTGTATCACAAATGCAACTGGTTGTACAAAGCAAGTAATTTAACAAGAATAGAAGCCAAGCAACCATGTGGCAGGGGCATTATGTAAGCGGGCGAATAGTCCCACTGTTGTGGGGAACTTTCCTGGCTTCTGCACTACCCCGGTGAAATGGGCTAGCGAAAGGATCTGAGTCCTCGCTCCCAGTTCCTTTACCCAGAGGCCTCCTGACCTTGGTGGCTCCTCTTCCACTCTCCTGTCTGGTGGAGTCCTCGTAACCCCAACAAGGCTGGGCCCAGGATTTCTGGGGGGCTCAACCCCAAACCGTGCTGTGGTTACCCAGGTCAGAGGCTAGGGTGTCCCCACTCCGGGGTGCTCCCTCTGCACTGGGCCCTTCCCCGGCCCACTGATCATTACCTAAAACTTCAAGCAAATGCAAATTATTTAATGAACAATTTATCTTAAAAATGAATAAGGAAGAAATAGAACGGTTAGGGAAACACACATCACCCTGCTCCGTGGCAGGGAGCATCACACACAATGTCTCTGAAGTGTCAGGACAGTTTACAGTCGGTTCCTTGTAGGGTCCAGGCCTCCTTCTTAGCTGTGCTGCAGGGTTGCTGTGACTTGGGCGCTTCCTCTGTTGATGGCCACACACTCTCCGCCTCTGGACGGCTCCAGACCAGTTCCACCCTCTGTCTTGGTTCCACTCTGCCTCAGCACGACTGCTGCTGCTCTGCCTTCAGAGCTGTTGCTCTGTCCCCTCTGGCTGTTACAGCTCTGCTCCCAGCACACAGCTGTTCTGCAGGCAGCTCCTATATCTCTTCCCCCAGCACTGACCTCTCAGCCTCTGATTCCTGCAGCTGCTCCCAGGGCAGATCTGTCTCTCTGGGCTGCTTTCCTGGCCCCTCCGGATTTGGCCCAGCTCTATTCTCCAGCTCAGCTCTGGCTCCTCTCCCTCTGGCCCAGGCAATTCCAGCTCACACACGGAGGACGGGACCCATCCTGCCCTCCTGACTCCTTGATTAGTCCCCCGGCCTTGTTAGTCAGGCTGACCTGGAGTGCTGGCCTCTCCCCATTGCCCCTGGGGACCACCAGTCTCAGGGTCCTGATTGCTCATTGACCCTCCCCCTTTAGGTCCTGGGAACTAATAATCAAAACACCCCACTGAGTGTTAGTAAGGGGATAACAGTTCCCTTACATTTAGAACAATGCAACATCCTCGTCTTGGCCTTTGAGGTTCTATATTGATCTCTTCTGAATAGTCTCTTTGCTTTATCTTTCCACTTCACACCTTCTGTTTGTTCCAGGTAGAGAGAACAGACTCCAACTCCTTTTGCACCATCCCCCCCTTCAAATCTCTTCTGTAAATCAGCTTCCTCAAAGCCATTCTGCAACGCACTACATTCAATGTAGAAATTGTAATCCATATAGGTGCTGAGAAACTGGTTTGGAAATCTAAGAGCAGATCTTAATTAGATTGTAAGTGGACAAACCACTTTTGGTTCTGTTTTTGTTCAGAGCCTAGCACAGCGGTTCCTCAGCCATGACTAGGGCTTCTAAGTGCCACTACAACACAAATAATCTTCACGCTGCTATCTTAGACACTTGTAACAACTTAGCCCGAGCTGATTGAAGGTGTCTTCTAACTTCTGACAGCGGAGTAGCACGTAAAATCTTTAGCAAAATACAGTGAAGCCACCTTAAGCAGGAGGGTAGTGACTGTGGCTGCTTTGTGTCTGATGTGAGCATTCCTTGCAATTCACCCCCCATTGAGTAACTCTGGTATGGCTCCCTGGGCAGTTGGAAGTTGCCCATGAAACACAGGGCAATTGCGTGGGGCCGCACGCCACAGGGGGCCCCCGTGAAACTAAGTTGCTCAGGCTTCACCTTCAGCCCCAGGTGACGGGGCTTAGGGCCCCAGGCTTCAGCTCTGTAAGGTGTGGCTTTGCCTTTCTGCCCTAGGCTCCAGCGAGTCTAACACTGACCCTGCTTGGTGGGCCTCATGAAATCTTTTCACTCCCCTCGCCTCCCCCAGGGGGCAGCAGATCCCTGGTGGAGAACCACTGCTGTATTGCACATTATATGTACATGAAGTCATGGACCAGAATTGTCAAAGGTGACTAGTGGTTTTGGGTGCCCAGCATGAGGAACCACAAGGGGACTTGATTTTGAGAGTGCAATTTCCACGTATCAAATCCCTGTAGGTGTCTGGAGTTGGGCACCCAAAATCGCGAGCCATTTTTAAAAATCTTGGCCATGTTCCTTGGAGAAATTTTCAAGGCAAAATGGTAGTTAGGCTCCCAATTCGCACCAACGCAGTGGGAGCTGGATACCCAGTGCCCAGTAGTCTGCCTCTGTTTTGGTGATGCCGTTTCACTGCCCAGCTAAAGGCAGTTAGAGGAGCAAGCAGAGCCTCCCGTCCCCCAAAAGCGGAGTCCATTTAATAGAAACAAAAATGAATTGCATTAGAATAAACATTTCCTTGCCCTTGAAGGGTGATTAAACTTCTTTTACTGGTGGAAAAAGGAGCTTAATAGAGTTATAGGTGTTTTAAAACTCATAAAAGAAATTTTTACATTCCCCCTTCATGGGTGAGCTGTCATCAGTCGTGTTCGCAAGCTTATTACCTTTCGCCATTCAGAGACTGGCAGCATGGTTAGAGCTCTTTGTGTGTACTGTCTTTCCTTTCCATGGGCTCACGAGTGCTTTTGTTTCCTTTCGGGGAATTCTCGCCCTTTGCAGTCCTATGTTAAAAGAGGACAAATTATGGATTCAGGAGCTCACTCTTTTTCTTGATTCATCCAGCTCTTTATTTGTCAAAGATCCAGCCCTCTAAGCTCGGGTTGGTTTTCTTCTGTCCATTGATGAAAACTGTAGAGGTGAATACATGTTAGACTGTAAGCACTGCAGGCCAGGGACTCTCTCTTCTCGTTTTATGCTTGCACAGTGGGGTCCTGCACTGGTTCATAATCGGAGATCCCCTAAGGATCCTACAGTACACATAATATATATATATATATATATATATATATATATATATATATATATATATATATATATATATATATATATATATGCATGTTTTGACCAGCTGTGTCAGATTCCTATGTTTCCTAATGCTTAGAATCGGAAGTAAATGCCGTACCTGAGACAGTAGAGTGTAGACAAATGACTTTGTTTTAATGTCAAGAATCAGCCCACAAAAGCTTATGCTTCAATACTTTAGCTAGCCTTTAAGGTGCCACAGGACTCTTTGTTACTTTTGTTTTAATGGTCACTCTTGTATCTATAGAACTCAGAATTTAAAAGAAATATTCAGCAAAAATATAAGGACGGGAGCTTTAGCGCCTTTCCATTTCTGAAGTGACTCAGTTCAGTTGAAAGATGGATTTCATCGGCTGAAACAGCAGAGAACTAGGGTTCCAATCCCAGAGAGAAGTAGCCCAGCACAACTGGAATTTCACATGCACACCTCCAGAACAAGGTTCCAAGACCTCAGCTCCTATTGAACCATCTTCATAAGTGACCAGCTCTTCAAAAGCTCTCAGCCCATTGAGCAAACATTGAATGTTTTTAAAATCTGCCCCCCCCCTACTTCCCATGTGTGAAGTGCTGGTGCCTTTAAGAACTATTTATCAACCCAAGAGCATGGTGGGGAAAGCACGTGGCCTAGAAATCACCCCTGCAATGGTCTAAAAGAGTCTCCCCACAAGTTCTGAAGGCATTTATTTTAAATACACTTCAATCAACAGAAAACATAAGCTTCTATACAAGTGTTGGGTCAGTGCCCTGGTTTTCTATTAGAAGATTCTGCATCATTCATCACATCATTAACGGTCTCCCCGTCTATACTTTAATAAACACTCCATACACATCACACCCCACATGCTCAAACCCAGACTCTACAGAGAATTTATCTTTAAAGTGCTCAGATACCACATGGAGGAAAGCAGTACATATACCTGTATACATCTATCAGAGGGTCGGCAACCTTTCAGAAGTGGTGTGCCAAATCTTCATTTATTCACTCTAATTCAAGGTTCCCCGGTCCAATAATACATTTTAACTTTTTTAGAAGGTCTCTTCCTACAAGTCTTTAATATATAATTAAACTATTGTTGTAAGTAAATAAGATTTTAAAATGTTTAAGAAGGTTCATTTAAAATTAAATTAAAATGCAGAGCCCGCCCGGACCGGTAGCCAGGACCTGGACAGCGTGACTGCCACTGAAAATCAGCTTGCGTGCTATCTTTGGCATGTGTGCCATAGGTTGCCGACCCCTGATCTATCATTTCTATTATATTTTGCTACATATAGCAGAGTTCATTTCAATAAGCCTGTTAAAGAATTAAAGCTGCTGTGTTTCTTTTTTTCTTAATCTTGGTACTGAAAATAACATCT
Organism: Sternotherus odoratus; assembly: GCA_032164245.1. Lineage (NCBI taxonomy): Eukaryota > Metazoa > Chordata > Testudines > Kinosternidae > Sternotherus > Sternotherus odoratus. The sequence continues at coordinate 211,368,469 of JAVMKO010000002.1, read as the reverse complement.
GAAGCAATATAAATAACGGTAAGTCAATGTTCTTTTACAGGCTTAGCTCTTCCACAAGATAAAATATTGTGCTAATAGTGTCTAGGCTGACATACACCATCAGCAAACTTCAATAAACTTGAATGGGGGTACAAGTCCCAGAACTTGGCCCTATATATATTGTAAGATCAAAATGAGAATGCGTTGATAAAATTTCACTTTCTAGACACAAGTCAACAACCCGGAAGGCTACGATGGAGTTTAGCGCACATGGGTCAAACAAACTTTGGTGACAAATTTATTATTTTAGTTCACACCGGCTATATATGTATCAAATGTCTCCATCAGTCACAAATTCAATAAGCGCTCAGCATTCTGTATGGTGCTCAAGAATAACAGTTACTTGATGCCTGCCACTTTACTGCTCTCTATTATAACAAATCTCTAGTGTGAAATACTGTTAATTCATACTGATCATTTTCGTGCTGCCGTAAGTTTAAAAAAAAAAGATTTTGTACTTGAGTTGCAGTGAGGGTATTATTAATTCTTATAATAGTGGCAGGATTTGGGGGACCGATTTGATTGGTCAATACCAACCTCAAGCCCTGTATGTAAATCACAAACTCAGAAGGTCATAATTCATAGCCTGCATACTTAGTTGCCAATAACAAGGCAAGGAAAAGAGAACTGGAGGAAAATCTTTAATGTGATCCCCTTTTGTTGTGTGGTGATATCTTGTTTCAGTGGAGTATAAATACACTCTGGCCTTTAGCTGTGTCGGTAGTTTGATGCTGGAGCATCTTCAAAGGATCTGTCTATTATAGCCACAGGTTAGCTGACTCATCAGTGGACTAGCTCTTTGAAGTTGCTGGAGCCTAGAGGAGATGCCAATGTGTTCACAAGAGACGGTTCCATTAAAAGACAACGGTGTTACTCAGCTCCAAGTTCTGAAGACATTGCACTTTCTAGAAACACAGTTCTTTTTCCAGACCCCGCTGCAGTGTTCATCACAGCAACTGCAAATCACCCACTGCCTAGGTAGAAGCAGGCTGAGAAGAAACCCGGCATGGTCTAGTGGCTTGACCATCACCAAGGAAACAACTCCTGGGCTATAATCTGGGCTCTTGGACATAACTTGCTTTATGACATGAGGCAAATCATGCAAGCCAGCATTTTCAAATCCAGCAGTATAAATTTAAGTATGTGGCCTGACTTCCCTCCACCCCCACCAGTGCTGACTATGCTGAACTGCCATTCAAGTACCAATGTTCAGCGTGATGATGATCACCGTTATGCCAACTGTTCTGTCTCATGCTACCTCTCTAGACAGATAGATTTGAAGTGTCTCCTGTTTAGCTGCAACATTCTCCTGACGTTTACACTAAGAGCATCCATTCAGAATTTGTGGTGGGTTTGGAAAACCCACGTTAGTGTTGGTCCTTCATTTTTGGCTGCTCCGGGCCATGGTTGGCCTTAACCTGACATTCTCCTCCCCTTAACCTGACATTCTCCTCCACTGAAATGGTTTGCTGGGGCACATAGCTTCATTGGCGCTGACCTGAGCAAAGACAACTTGAAAAGCATTGTTTGTGGCTTCAGACACAATGATCTGACCACTCTGACCCTTCACTCATTCAGGATAGGCGCTGCTGCTGTAACTGGTTCCAAAAACAACAACAACTAGGGGATGGATCACTCACATAGCAAAACCTTTGGGAAGTGGCCAAGGAGAAAGAAAACTCACAGGGCTCCTCTATACATCTTTCTGTTAGGGGGCAAGAAGGCTGTGTTGGCAGGAGACATGATTCTTGCTCTCAGCTGTGCAGAGCCTCTGGGATCACTAGAAGATCTATGCACAGTGACTCCACTCCCTATGCAAGGCCCCAGGGTCTGGTAATGCAGCCCCAATGAACATTCTCGAAGTGGGGGTGGGGCGGGGGTGTTGTGTTGTCGGTGCTAATGAGCACATGACTTTTGCTGCATTACTTCCATGGAAAGATGAGCAGGTGAGCCAGATGCTGGTAGCTTGCTTTCCCCCATTGCCCATTAGGGAATATTAATATTCTAGTTTTTGGCAGCTGAAGCACCCAGCCTGCAAACCTCTTGCTAAAATAAATCCAAACGCAAATTGAAATGGAAAGGACACCGACATAGCAGTGATTTTACCTCTTACCTGTTCGCAAACATGCCGTGGGTGTAGTGCTGGAGAGAGAGTGGAAGCTGGCCTGCTGCCACAGTTTTTCCAGCATTGTTGGCTTTTTATTGTATTTCAGCCAAGCAATATAACCTAAGAATTTGTTCCATACTAGATCAGACCCCACAGGTCTACCCAGTTCAATATCTCATCACCTACATTAGCTTCAAAGGAAAATGCCCATAGCTATCTGTCACTATAGTGGCTGAGTACCTCACAATACCCTGTGAGGTAAGGAAATGCTGTGATCCCCCATTCACACGAGGGGAATGGAGGCACAGAGAGACAAGCTGCCAGATTTTTTAAGCTATTAGGCACTTATCTGTGCTTGAAATCTGGCTCTAAGTTTGTTGGCAAAGGTCACATAGAAAGTCTGTGACAAAGCAGGGAATCAGGTGTCCCAAATCCCGGACTAGCACCTTAACTGCTAGATTATCCTTTCACTCTGTGGATAAATACATACCAGCTTCTGTGTAGAGAAAGTGTATCCCTGTCCCCCGGCACATATGGGTGGGTATTTACCTTCTGTGATGGGGTTCTGTAGGGGGGCACCTGTCCCACTCCTGGGAAAAAGTGGCTTAAAACAGCCCTGCAAAGCCCCTGCTACACAATCCCATCCTCCGTGTGCAGGTGGCGGAGTCTCCCTCAGTGCGCCGGAGGTTGGTCCTGGCAGAAATCACCAAAGTCGGAGACCTCCTGGACTACGACAGGGGGGACTGGGCAGATCCCCGTGCGCTCGCTCGGCGCATGGGGCTCTCCACCCTTGCGACCCCCCTGCGCGTACTGCAGGAGGTGAGGTATGCTCTGTCTCCTGTCTCTCTCGGTTTCCTGCGGCGAGCCCTGCGAGAGGGTTCTCCCCGCCCACCCCTCACCCCGGGCCCTCCGGAATTAGTACTTGGGCCCCAGCTTCGTAAGCCCTCCTGGCCTCCCCACTCCCATGCCCCGAGCCAGCTGCACACCTTGCAGACGGTCTCGTTTAGAACCACGCCGAGGAAACAGCTGTACACGCTCGTGTTCCACACGATACATCTCCTCACCCTCGCGTCCCGCCCCGATACCAAGTGGTGGGACTACCTTCCACCGGACGAGGGTGAGCGGCCCCGGTGGGCCACCTTCTACTCCACCCTAATTCCACGGCCCACCAGGGATATTAGTTGGCGGCTCCTTCATGGAGCCGTGAGCACGGGCGTGTACTTGGCGCGGTTCCTCCCCGTGCCCGACACCTGTCCCTTCTGCGGCGTGAGGGAGGACCTGGCGCACGCCTACCTCGAGTGCACCAGGCTGCAGCCCCTATTCCGGCTCCTCCAGAACCTCTTACTGAGGTTCTGGCTGCACTTTTCCCCACATCTATTTCTTTTTGGACACCCCATCCGTGGCCCCACAAAGTCGCGAGACCTCCTCGTCAACCTCCTCCTGGCGCTTGCTAAAGTCGCCATCTATAAGACCAGGAGGAGGATGCTAGACGAGGGGGTACGCTGCGACTGTGGGGCCTACCTCAGGTCACTTCTCCAGTCACGCATCCGGGCAGAGTTCCACTGGGCAGCGTCCACTGGCTCCCTTGACAGCTTCGCGGAGCAGTGGGTGCTGTGCGGGGTTCTCTGCTCGGTGTCCCCACATCCTGTACCCTTGTTTTGAACCTATGACCATCACGCACTCCCCTGCCTTTTTTTCATTAGTTGTCCCCCGTATTTAATTGGCCCCAGGTCTAGTGTCCCTCCTGCCAGGCTGGGGGAGGGACTTCAGTAATGGGCGGGATTAGGCCCGCCCACCCCCGGGTACCCAAAAAGTGCAAAGGGCTGTGGCTGGGGGCAAGCAGCTCCCAGGCTGATTGGGCAGAGCAGCCACAGCTGTGGTGGGTTCAATTAAGGCCCAGCTGGCCCTGATAAAAGGGCTGAGTTTAGACCAGTGGGATAGGGTCTTCTCTGTCTGCAGAGACAGACAGGCCTGACTACTGGGAGCTTGACAGTACCTAGAGGGAAGCAGGGCTGGGGCAAGGCAGGAGGAGCTGAGGAAGCTCTGGCCTAGAAACCCCCAGGTTGCAGGGCCTAGGAGAAGGCTCCAAAAAGGGTACTGAGGTTGCAGGGGGCAGCCCAAGGCTACAGAGGCAGAGGAGCAGGCCAAACCCCCTTGCCAGTGATGAGTGGCAATGATACTGCAGTCTGCCCCAGAGTATGGGGGCAAGTGGTGACTGGCAGTTGCCTAGACTGAGGCAAGGTGGGGATAGAGTGTGGGAGTTTCCAGGAAGGGGAGACCCTGGGACCTGAGAGGGTACTGCAGGGGGCAGCACCCTCATCAGAGAGGGCACAGGGGTCCAGGAGGGATGCGGGGCCAGCAGCAAGTGGGACATCGGCCTGCAGAGGGCGCTCTGGATGCTGGTGAGCTAATTCCCTGGACAAACCAGCAGGAGGTGCTGCAGGGGTGAGTTGCCACCCTGCTACAGGTTCCCACACTGCTCATGAGGCTGCCTTGCCCTGCCAGGTGCTACACCCTTCTCAGCCACCTCTCCATCCAGCCTTCTTCTCTCAGGCTGCAGCCTCTCTCGCTCTCAGAGCAGCAGCTTCTGGTTGGTGGCTTGGTCATGAAGGTCCTCCTGCCAGGTCACTAAGGTTCTTCTCTTCCCCCCCCCCCCCAGGGAAATCACAGTCCCTCCAGGCCAGCTATCCAACTGACATCTCTAACCCCCTGTGCTGGAACCCAGGCCTGCCCTCTGCACTGAGTTCCAGCCCAGGGACCCTGTAACACGTAGCCAAGGCCTGTACTGTCCTAGCCCTTGCTGCTGTTTCCCTGGGCTTCTTCTTACATAACTGGCTCCTCCCCCCACTTTTGGGTTTGCCAGTCCACTTGCCTGCCTCTCAGGGAGAAGCTGCAAACTCCTTTACCACTTGAAGCTAGGATGACAGATGTCCCGATTTTATAGGGACAGTCCCGAATTTTGGGTCTTTTTCTCTTATAGGCTCCTATTACCCCCTCACCCCATCCCAATTTTTCACACTTGCTGTTTGATCACCCTATTTGCAGCTCCTGGGTTTTATGCAGGCCCCTCCTGTTCCTGCCCAGCCAAGACTACTTCTAAATAGTGGCCTCTTTGTAGCCTACTCTCTCCCCTGTGCTGCTTAATTGGTTAATTAGGACTGCCTGGCCTAATTTAGCTCCTCAAGGCCAGTGTGGGGAATACACATCACATCCTTGCACTGCATCGCATGAAAGTTCCTATTGCTTATAAATGTGTCATCAATGTAATGTCTAATCCTTTTTTAATCCAACTAAACTGTTGCCATGAGTTCCACATGAGTTCCATATTATTCATAATATCCAAACAACAACAACAACAAAGGATGCCCTGCTTTTATTTGTGAACCTGTTTTTTTATTACGGAAACTGTTTTGAAACATTAATTATATCGGTTGTTACCTGTGTCCCTTCAAATTAAACCAAAAATAGGTACATATATTTGCTCCTTGTAAATACAGTTCTGAAATACAGACTTTGAAGAAAAAATAAAGCTACGGAAACAGCAGATTTAGGACAAATAATAAAAATGCTTTTGTTTTTCTTGGAGCCATCAGGCCTGACTAGTTCCAAGGGGGGATTAGAGTAACAGTAGAACCTGTGTTAAATGGGAAATAGCTCTGTGTGCTCAAAGCAAATGTAAAGAAAGTGTGAGATCTTCTTAATTTATTGTTGAGAAGATGAGGCCAAAAGCTGAAGTGATGGCAGTGCAAGGATGATAAACACAGAGGAGTCATTTCTCCTGTCAGTGTTATGGGGATTCCATTAATGTCTATGGATTAAGCACCCTTTGTAGTAGGTTTCTGCACCCTGTTGCTCCAGTAGCCATGGAACACAGCTGAGCAGTGGAAATTGCTTTAGGTCATTACTTCCCAAAGCCTCACTGCTTCTTGTCTATACGAGAAGTGAATTAACAGCAATATTAATAGGAAGAAGTGGGATCCAAGTCATTCAGTCCTCTGGGCTTCTGTGTGTATGTCTGCACTACAGTGGCATAGCTACATCACTGCAGATGTGTCATTGTAGCACTGTTGGGCAGACACTGCCTACCTTGATGGAAGAGTTTTTTTCTGTCAACGTAGGTAATCCACCTCTCTGAGAGGTGATAGCTACATTGATGGAAGAGTTCTATAGCGAGGATTAGAGCAACCAAATTATGTTGCCTAGGGCACAACATTTTTTTTTTACATCACTGAGTGATATAGCTAGGGGTTGACCTAGTTTTATGTATAGACCAGGCCTCAATGAATCTTCTTGGGTACATTGTAAACTCTTCAGGGAATGGCTCTGTATCTTGTACAGTGCCAAGCACACTATCAGCAATTAAATAACTCCACAGTAGCTTCCAGTGGGGAATCAAATCTCATGATTTTATTTTAACTGATTTTTTTAAGCAAAAAAAGGGGGGGGGGCATATAGAGGTAAAGTTATTCCTTTATAACAGGGGTCTCAAACATGCGGCCCGGGGGCCACATGTGGCCCGCGAAGCCCTTCCCTGTGGCCCGCCAAGCTTCCTGTCGTCCCCCCCCCCCCATAGCAGTTTGCGGGAGGGAGGGGCCAGAGGCAGAGGCTTCTCTGCTGCCTGGCTGGGCCACGCGTGTTTCTAGCTCTGGACTTCCTAGATTGCTCTTGCTTTGTTTGCCAAACAGCTGTTGGTGGTGCCTAGCGCTTTCCAGGAGGGAATGGGGAGCTGCGTGCTCAGAGGAGGAGGTGGGGCAGGGGTGGGACCTCTTGGAAGGGGTGGAGTGGGGGCGGAGCCGGGGCAGCGAGGGCAGGGGGTGTGTGTCAGTGGTGCGGCCCTCGGGCCAGTGCACTAGTCCTCATGCGGCCCTCATGGTCATTTGAGTTTGAGACCCCTGCTTTATAACCTGCTCTTTGGAACAAGGATTGTCTTTTCTTTGTAAAAAGAAGGAGGAGTACTTGTGGCACCTTACAGACTAACACATTTATTTGGGCATAAGCTTGCATAGGCTAAAACCCACTTCATCAGATGCATGGAGTGGAAAATACAGTAGGAAGATATATAATATACACAGAGAACATGAACCCCCATCTTTTCATGTTCTCTCTCTGTGTGTGTGTGTGTGGTGTGTGTATAAAATAATCTTCCTACTGTATTTTCCACTCCATGCATCTAATGACGTGGGTTTGAGCCCACAAAAGCTTATGTCTAAATAAATGTTTAGTCTCTAAGGTGCCACAAATACTCCTCGTTCTTTTTGCTGACACAGACTAACACGGCTACCATATTTCTCTTTGTGTTGTACTGAATCTGGCACAGTGGGGCCATGGTCCTTAATTGGGGCTGCTAGCTGCTACCATAATAAATAATAACATGACAATCAATAATGTTACTTCTATAGAGTAGCTCTCTTCTCCTTTAACACAGATAGGTGAGTTCAGGGTGGACAGACCTTTAAATATACTGGTGTAATGTGTGCCTTCGACATTCACAACTGATTCATCTACATAATCTCTTGACTGCTCCCACAACCATCTGTTCACATGGCATGCTGCCCACTCAGAAACTGGTCATACCTTCGTCCTTGCCTACATAGTTACAGCCAATGATGAGCTTAGAAAAGAACAGCTTGAATGATACTACAAGAAACCTATCCAGTAGGGATTCCCTTCCTTGTGCCTTATGAATGAATGTATGTGGGAGCTCTTCCCTTTCTCCCTTCTAGCTTTTTCTTAGTCCCCACTGGTGATGTAAAACAGGAAGTGAGTTTCATTTCCTCCTGAGGACAGTAAGGTCCCTGACCATTCTCTGCTCAGGGGCACTATCCCAAAATTAACCCCACTTTCTAGTAAGAGCCTGCTCCTGGCCTCCTTCAATCCAACGGCAGAGCTCCCATAGACCTCCAAGGCAGCAAGACAGGCCATAGTGAACTGGGGTGATGTACTCACAATGGCTGATGTTGCTTAGGAGCCCAGCTGCTGCGTTTTGAGCTGACTGGTAATTTTTTTTCTTTATGGCAGGTGCCACTTGTCAAGTGCTCTGGTCCGAATCTTGGAGGTGCAAAGTGTATCCATGAGAAGGAGGCTGCCCTTCTACAGATCTACCCCAAATGAAATGGGAAATGACACAGGATAACAGGAAGATTTTCTTTCATATATTCATGCCAGTCATTGTTCACCATGTTGAATGTGAACAGGAGTAGTGAACATGGGCCCTTCATTTTTAAGGCGAGTTAGAACAGAGACTTAGTTGAAGGATGTAAACAACCTCTGAGGAAAGCAGGGGGTAGGGCCAATTCAACACAACATCAATTAATGGAGATTAATAGAGATTCTGGTAGCCAGCCATCAACTGGTCCTTAGGTAGGTTGTAGGAACTTTCTGTATGGATTGATTTCAGAGAAAGTTTATTGCAACTTTTTATTACAGCTGACAAAAGCTGGTCAAATACCTTGATAAATCTTTACCTCCTGCCATGATCATAAATTCTCGTGCACAGATAGTGATTTACGCTCTATGGTGGAATCCTCACTTCTCTAAGTAGTTCTTGGTCAGTAGCTTGACCAGAAGGTATTCATTGCAAGAATCCCGGCTGGGCTATTCAAAAGCACCCAGCATGGCCTACCTCTGCTCCCCTTCAAGTCAGCGGCAGTTTTCCCAGTGACTTCTGTGAGAGTAGAATTATGACCACAGCCATCTTAGCTGACACACCAAAGATTGAAGTGATACCACCAGAGCCAAAAGCATAAGTCTCTACATCTACAGCTTGAACAAAAGAATGCATCAATGCTGTACCTACCCCTTTTAACATACATGTTATATGTTCTCCCCTTGAATCAGTGAATTGTGTTCAACTGGTATTTATGGTGCCCACTATTTTATATTGATCATTTTTGGCTCTTAATATTCAGAAGCAACAGGCATTTTATTGACAGTCAGTACCAAATCTAACTAGAGAAGCACTCTGATTACAGTATTTAATTAATTAAGGGTAAGTGCCTGAGCATTAGGGTAATTGGAATTATCAGTATTATGCAATGTACTACTGTAAATTGTCATGCACTGAAGTCCTGCTCACCTGACTTATGTGAGTAAATCCATTGAACTACTTGTATGTAGGATTTCCCCCTAAGGGCATACTGGTTTGATGGAATATTTAGGTTCTGCCTTTACTGAAGGTCATATTAGCTGGGTTTTTAATCTGTTTCATATTAATATTCAGGTACAGTGTCATGTAAGTTTCAAGGTCACACAATATCACCATAAGCCTTGATTCTGTACTCCATGCTCTGGTACAGCTCTCATCGAAATGAATCAGTAAGGAGTGTAGGATCAGCTTCTTGATATCACTTGCTTGTCTTTAGGATGTAGCTGAGCCCTGCTTAGTTGTACGATATCTCATCTCCATGTCCCCATTACTGTTCCTGAATCTTTCCAACAATAGTATTAAGACCGAAGCCAAACAAACATAAAATACGACAAATAATAGATAAGTCTTATCTGGGTTCTCCTCACAGAAGAGATGCAGCTCACTATCTCCAAGGAAACTAAAATAGCTTTTACAGCAGTCACAGGTGTATGGCCTGGGTGCAGTTTTTACCTCCCAGAGCCATCCTTGCCTCTTACACTTGAGTGGGGATCTATCCCAGGGAGGGCAGGGAGTCTCTATTAACTAGGAGTAGCTTTAAAATCTACCATGGATTCCACCATGAAGATTGAGGGATAGGATAATTTGCACAACCCCTGCCAGCTCTGTCCAGGCCCTCTCACTAACCAGTTTTGCTGGCTTCTGACTTGCAACAATTTTGCATAGTCATAACCTTTGCTTGACCCCATCACCTTGACTACTGATCAGGATCTATGATGGACCATGGACTGAATCTGTAAGCTTTGCTTAAATGCATAGCCAGATAGTCACCGATTTATTTTTAAAGGCTAAGTGCAAGCATTCTAATCATGCAAACCAGTGGTTCTCAACATCTTCGTAGCCTGACCCCATATTTCAACAGAAAAAAGTTTGGGAGTCCTCCCTCACCCCAATATCCCATCTAGCTATAAAGTAAGGGGGAATGGCTCCAAGCCCTAGGTTGAAAACACCCACTGTCTTGCCTGATCCCTTGGCCAATTCAGGATGCCTGATGACCAGGCCTAGATGAAGAAGACCATACTGATTTACATGCTATCTTGTTTAGAGGGGAAGTGAAGGCAGCTATAAAATATAATATAACAAAAATGGAAGAAAGGGGAAGTTGATAGTAATGACTATAAATCAGAAGTTGGAAATTATAGAAAATTGATAAGGGAAGCAAAGGGACACAAGGAGACCTCTCTGGACAGCAGAGGTGACAATTAAAAGGAGTTTTAAAAATATATTAGGAACAAAACTAGTCCTGACAGTGGTATTGGTCCATTACATTGACCATTGGTCTGCTATTTGTCCACCTCTACTCCTTGCTTCCTGTCCTGTGCATTGAAGAAAGTGGAATGATTGTCCAAGTGAGGGTGTCAGAATTGCTCAGATCCATTATGTTTGTCAGGCTACTAGAGATTAAGGACTTAGATCAGTTAGTCCATCCACCAATACATGTGCATGCTAATTTCATACTGTGCATTTGTCCAGTCTAGTTTTAAAGGAAATGTTCTTATTCTAGGGGTTCCTATAACTTCCCTTGGAAAACTACGGCTAATGAACTCAGTGCTCAGAAAATGTACCAACAGCAGGACCAAAGAGAAGCTGGAAAGATATACAGTTTAGTGTTCCAATCTTGGGAGAGGAAATACCCTTAATAGTATAGAGAGAAAATAAACTGTACTGCAGCAGAACAATAATAAAAATAGGAACATGGGGAGGTGGAAACAGTTTTCTACAAAAAGCCCAATGGTGAAAAAGTAATAGCTATCCAAAAAAGGGCAGGGAAATATAGTCTGTATTAAATAAAATCAAATCTAATCTCTGAAAATAAGAGAAATAAAAGAAACCAATGGGGTCATGCAAAAAATCACTATAAATTATAGAGAACAATAATCATTCCAAAAATATATACTGTAAGGTTTGAGAATGTTAATTATGGCCTGATCCTGAGAGGTACTGAGTGCTCATCACTCTCCTGGTCTCCAGTAGGAACTGCTGGTACATTCCGTCTTGCCAGGGGAGCTCAGCATCTTCCAGGATCTGGGCCAAAATTAATGAGCAGTTAAGTTATTAGTAAAACAGAAGAACAAAACTTACAAGTGAACGTTTATTAAATCAGCCTCCAATCTGAAATCATTCCTTATGTGTGCCTTGTCTGGGTAAAGTATCCACTTATAAATGGAGGATCAAACATAACAAAGCCCAAGTTAACTGCTATACTTATCGAGCATAGGAAGCAAAACACTTCAAAACTGAGTTGGGAAAACAATACTGATACTTCCAGCCAACGTAACACTAACCGCATATGGCAAGATTTTCAGAAGTGCCTAGCACCTAAAACTCCACCGGAAGCCATTGGAGCTGCAGATTGTAAATGCCTCTGAAAATCAAGCCCATATTGGAGACTAACAAGCTTTCATGGGCTAAAACCCACTTCATCAGATGCATGGGTAGAAAATACAGTAAAGAGGTATAAATACGCAGCATATGAAAAGATGGGAGTTGCCTTACCAAGTTGGGGGGTCAGTGCTAACAAGCCAATTCAATTAAGGTGGAAGTGGGCTATTCTCAACAGTAGACAAGAAGGGGTGGAAATCACTAATGAGGCCAGTGTAATCAAACAGTTGACAAGGAGGTGTGAGTATCAACAGGGGAAATTCGTTTTTGTAGTGACCCAGCCGCTCCCAGTCTTTATTCAGGCCTAATTTGACGGTGTCCAGCTTGCAAATTAATTCCAGTTCTGCAGTTTCTCGTTGGAGTCTGTTTTTGAAGTTTTTGTTGTTGAAGAAATGCTATAGAATATTTGAGTATTCTTAGAAAGGAAGGGATCAAAATCCCAGGACTGTATTGTGTAATTGCTGTATACACAAACTTCCTTTCAGATCAGGAGGATAGCAATTCTATACCACCAGAAGAGCTCTTCCCCCCCCCCCCCACAAGTATCAATGAACTAAGCCTTTACAGTATTCCACAAGGAAACTGAGGCACAGAGAAGTCATGTCACGGTCATACAGGAAGTCTTGAGACAGATCTGAGAAAAGAAGCTAGTTCTACCAGACCTCCTAGCTCTCAGTCCTTTGCCTTAGCCACAAAACTATTCTTTCTACCCTCCTATAAAAATCAAGTGCAGAATGTAGCCCACAGAAATATATTTCAACCCCTTTGTGTGATAAATCACCCTTCACTTTACAGGGTAGAGAATTGATACCTCTGCTCCTACACTTCAGATATTTCCTTAGAAAGAAAATTGTTTCCGTCTGTTTTGAGTTGTTTGGTTTAAGGTCTGGAAATAGATAGATCTATTTACATGGAAGTACATTTCCTTTTTATTCTTAGCTGTATCCATAATCCTGTCATCTACTGCGATTGAAGCAAAGTTCACATGATGTGCTGCTAGAGACAGGTTTATGATTATTTCCTTAGAATGATCTATTTATTTATGGTCTAGATTCTCTCATCTTAAATAATGTACTTGATAGTCCCCATTGTTTCAGGAATACACGATGCCATCACCATTCAAAAGGTTTGTTCTGAATTAATATTCAACCCATTAGAAATAGTTTTCAATGTAGTACATATTAGTGTCCTCTCAAACTTCATTCATAGTCCTGACTGGAATAGCTTTCCAAGGGAAGTTATGGGAACCCCTAGGATGAGAACATTTCCTGTAAAACTAGACTGGACAAATGCACAGTATGGAATTAGCCTACCCCAGTGTTTGGGGGCTGGACTAAGTGATCAAGGTCCCTCCGGTCTCTAATAGCCTGGCTAATATAATAGGGGCTGAGAGACTCTGCCACTCACTCAGGCAGAGCCCTCCCACTTTCTTAAGTGAACAGGAGGAGGAACTAGGCATAGAGCTGAACAAATAATTGACTCTTCGGTTAGCAAACGAGAAAATAGTTCATTCAGTTCTGAAAATGTTTAGACAGTGTGAGCAAATTGGAGAAGTCCACTTCAGGCCAGGAACGTCTGTGCAGTGCACACCTGCCTTTGTAACCTTTAGCCCAGTGGTGTTGGCATGTTCCCCGGGATGTGGCACACACAGCTTTGAACCCCCACTTTGGAGCAAGGACTTGAAGGCAGATTTCCCTGCTGCTAGGTGAGCATTCTCTGGCCACCAGCCTGCTCCTGGGTGAGTTGCTCTCACTTGCTCCTGTTGTTGGAGCTGCTCCACTTTGGATAGCCTGATCATTAAGACACTCCCCCCAGTGGGAGTCAATGGGGATTCAAATCCTCTCTCAGCTTGATCCAGAGGAGGGATTTGAATCCATAGTGCCCACCTCCTAAGGGAATGTCTTAATTGTCAGAGACATTCTCTCTCTTTGACCCAATGAATATTTAACACGGCTTCAACAGGAGCAAGTGAGAGCACCCCACCCCAGAGCAGCCAATAGCCTCGTGGTTAGGATGCTCATCTGTAGGGGAGTGATATCAGTTCATTTGTTGCTCTAGGATGTGGATCACAGTGGGTGCCCAAAGTGCTGGGATAAAGATTATAAAGGGGAATCATGCACAGAGTTTGCTGGCCCTGAATAACTTTTCCCTACCTGAAACTATCGGATCAAATTCACATATAGTTTTGGGTCAACCAAAACTGTATTTTTCAGTAAAGAAATTATTTTGTCTGAAGAAATTTGCCTAGCTCTAGCTAGGAGCTTTACCTCAGACTCTCTGCATGAACCTGGGGAAAGTCATGTAGCTTCTCTGTGCCTGCAAAATAGAGTGTTGTGAGGTTTGATTCTTCAGTGGTGTTCCTCACAGAGTGAGGGGCCATCCCACGTGAGCCAGAGGGGCGGGGGAGAATCTGACATTGTGGTAGCTTCTTTTCTTACATTTTCCAGATTTTCTGCTCTCCTGTCAAGGAAACCACATAGACTCCATCAGGGCTTCACAAAAAAAGCTGCTGTAGTTTCCACTTTGCAGAGAAGTAAACTGTAATATTTTTCCACATTGTTTCTATTACTTCCAGCTTCTCCTCTCCAATGGTCAGCCTTGAGCCCTAAGAATCAACTCTCATCTTCAGAGATATTAAAGCAGGTAATAAGGTGTTAAGGGCTTCAGATGAAGCTGGCCAACTTTTGGCCACGTAGCACCTCCACTAAAAAAATACTGAAAAAAATCATCCCTTGGCCCAAATCCATGCTTAATTTGTGCGAGGGCTTGCCAGGGCTAAGCACCTCTAGGTTTGGCAGTTCATCGCCCTGGCATCTCTGGGCTTGCTGTGTTAATTATGAATGTAAAAAATGTGCTTGAGTCCCAGCATCTCTTTCATTAGAAATTAAGCACTGGCCAAATCCCATAGTCCTTTGCAGCCATAAAGAATTGTGAGATATGATTGGTCACCGAACAGTTTGTTGGCCATTCTGTGGGTTGTGGTCCACAGGTTTAAACTATTGAAAATGAAATTCTGAGCATCTATCTGTCAACTCCTACTGTAGCTATCTCTTGTATCTTTCTTAACATGTAGGTATTTATAGCAGTGCCTTATCGTCATTGTGCTTAGGCCCAATCTTCCCACTCACCACCACAGGAGTTTTGGGTGTCCAAGGAATGGAGGATTGGGCCCTCTGGTTAGAACAAAAACAGGCAATAACTAAGGAGCATGCACAGTCTTTCCTGCATAGGTGGGAGAACCAATGGTTGCAGAATCTCTGCTTTTCCTCTGCATAGGGGAGGCAGTATTTGCAGTGGCTGTATAGGAGGGCTGAGCATAGGCATTTGCTCTGCGGGATTAGTGCACAGGGGCTGCAAGACAAAGATGGGATGGAAATGCAGCTCTAGTTACTATGTGGATCTTTCAGTCCCTCCATCAACAGAGTGGCCATGTCACTGAGTGTGGCAAGGACAAATTCCATGTTGATCGTAGATTTCTAATTTGCATAAAAATTGTAAATATCTCTCAATAAAATATTGTGTTCAACTGATACTTATCTATATTGGGACTAGGGAAACTAAAGTTCAGCATTTCATTTTAATCACAGAAAAAGATGGATTTGTATGTTTTTATGGGACAATTTGGGGGGGTTATCAAGGAAAAACCAGGATCCCTAGTATTCACGTCATTAAAGACATAATGTGTGTGCACATGGGGGCTAAGTTAAGGTTACACAAGCCCCCATGGGGTTTCCTTACAGAGGGGAGCAGTGAAGAGGTCTTGGCCCTGCAAACTCTTGTTTCCATGAGTCATTCTGCTCAACTAGCAGGATCAGACTAATAAAAGGGAAAGAAACAGTGACCCACACTAATTCCTCTAGTATGGGCCATAACATATGGGTGCATCTTCACTACAACAGGTAGCCATCACTCTTTTAGTGATCGATTTCTCGTGTCTGGTTAAGACGCGAGAAATCGATCGCCCGCAGCCCCCGTCGACTCCGGTAACTCCAGCTTGACACAAGGCGCAAGCTGGAGTCGACGGGGAAGTGCACAGCTGACTGCCGCCACCATGAGGATGACAGGTAAGTTGGCTGTACATACGCCGACTTCAGCTACATTATTAACGTAGTTGAAGTTGCGTATCTTCAGCCGATCCCCACCCCTAGTGAAGACCAGCCCATAGTCTTCATCTTTGGTCAGAATCCCCACCCATGTCATGTCACTTGGTACAAGTGTAGAAATATATGGCGTAGTATCTTTTTCAAATGAAAATGGTAGGTATTTATCCAAATCATTAATCCAATTTTAAAGCCCAGCAAATGTGTAGGATGGGGGTCCATTTAGGACAACCCAGGTGACTTCATGAAAACGAGGTTATGCTTCACTACCTTGTTGAAATTCTTTGAGTTTTACTGACAAGTGTAAAGCCTGCTGTAATGAAACCGAACACTACACAGTGCTAAGATATTCATAAAGCTTTTAAACACAATTCCTCAGTTTCCAATTAAAATAACATCTAAGGGCAGAGCCATGGAGCCGTGAGATATTAGTGCAGTGCTTCAAATTAGACTAGTGCTAGAAGCAGTAGTGGTGGGTTTTTTTCCCTTTAAGATTGTCAGAAAAACTCCACAGAAAACAGCACTGGGACATGAGCTTTGTTACTGTTTATATTAACAATGTGCATAATGACACTGAAATCAGGGTTTTCAGGTTTGTAAATTATGCTAAAGACCAACAAATGATAATGAGCTTTGAAATTGGACTCCGAAGTAATATCTAAATGGCAAATGTGATTAAATATAGATAAACAGAGAACAATCAGTCATGGAACAAAGAACCAAAAGAGGAATTGCAAAATGGAAATGTACTGCTGCATACTGCCAAGAGAAAAGCTTTGGGAGTTCTGGTAAGACAGGGAGAAAATCAAATCCAGGATGTCCTGAGCTCAGGCTGTGGTTTCTCTAAAGGAGGCAAACAGAACTGTGGGTTGTGTTGCTAGAGAAATATAATTATACTGTAAATCAAAGGAAGTGGTAATACAGTGTTGCTATATAAGGTATTGGTTACAGGTCACCTGAAGTGTCTGTCGGTATATCTTTGAAATAATATAACTCCTTTTAATGGGGCACAGCATGAAAGGAGTGAAAAGTTACACCTCTCAAAGCTTTGAGTTATGAGGAAAGAGAATGAAAATTAAGCTTATTCCTTACCACCTGTGATTAAAGACCACCAGGCAACAGAGATGTTAAAATTCTCAAATGAGATTGATGAAACTGCTCCAAACTAACACTTCCCCCTCACCGGTGTGATAACCAAGAGGGAAATGCATTCAACTCGGAAAGCACATGTCCAAAGGGAGTTCTGCATCACACTGGGAATAGAGCAGTACACATAAGGGAAAATGGACATTCAATATTCAGCAGTCATGTACAGTGGTGACATGCTCCCCAGGAGGAAGGATGTTCTTTGGATCGTTATTGTTAATTATTTGTATTTCAGTAGTATGTTGAGGCCCCAACATATTAGGTCCTAGGAAGGGACTGCCCCTACACCAAGGGTTTACAAACGGATGGGACAGGATTTACCCATGGTCAGGGGTGGAGCCAGGACTAGAACTCAGCTCAATTCTAATCTGGTGTGTCTGAGTCTGGGGTCCAAGCAGCAGGCCCACACTGCTTTTCTAAAGCATAGAATTGGCTGCAATTTGATCGTGGGTCTAGTCCTACCTTTTCCATACCTTTCTGAGTAACAATCTGTATCTCTAGTTCTCCATCTGTCGAATAGGAGGTGATGGTATTTCCCTGCCTCCCGATGATACTGTGAAGCTTAATTCAGAGTACGTAGAGGGCTTAGAGATCCTCAGAGGATAGGTGCTGTGTAAATACAGAGTATTATGCATTGATTTCCAGGCCCTCACTAGATCCCTCTCTCTTTCCCATGCCACTGCTATTCATGGGTCTTGCACACAACGTGGAGAAGGACCGCAGTGCAAAGGAGAGGGAGTTACAAATGAATAAAACTAAAAATCCAAATCTGGTATTGCCTAATGAATGGTGACTTTCTGAAGCCTCTTTCCGCTTTATGGTCAAATCAAACTGATTCATTTATTACCCTTTTCTAAAAGAATTGCCTATTCTGACCTCTAGATCCTAATGGCTTTTCAGATTGTGTATATCACTAGTACTGTATATCTTCATTTATGTAGTAATTGAAAGTTCAGTCATTGTTAGACTCACCATTCTGTCAACATTTATTAAAATGGAGCAATTAACTATTGTCTTAAATGGAGTTTAGAGGTAAGGCTCATTGGGTTTAGACTCATTACAATTAACTGGGATGATAAATGTAAAAGAATTTTATTGCAGCTTTGTACAGGAAAGTTGTTTGAACTGATTATCCAGTGTAAATGTTCTTTCTGCACAGCGTGCTTAGACTAATGTTTTTTTCTGGACCTGTTTAATAATAAAACTGTGTCTCTAAAATGGACACTGTGAAAACCAGTAAATCTCACAACTGCTCCTGTAGCGTTTGAAACACCCTGCATCTTGTCCGCTGCAAACCATTGTCAGAAAATGAGGATTAGCTCTGCTGCTTTTCAAAAGTACTCAGACTTTCAATCCCTGCCTCCATGTCATTCTTCACCCCGGCTCCTTTTGCATTTGATTTTCCATCAGACTAGCTGTGAAGACCATAGTTCAGAACGGTCAGAGCAATAGCACAGAGAGGCTATTACTCTTCTAGTCCCTTGGCAAGTGCTCGCTGCCTGACCATAAATGCAGTTCTGTCAGGGTTAATTGGCTCCAGTGTACAATGGTGTATCAGGAGGCCAATGAATTTTCAGGTTCCACAGCCCCACAAAGCATTGTATGGAAAATCCTCCCTCACTCCCATACCTAGTGGTTAGGAATCTGTTACTTTTCTTTCTGTGGGTCAGAAACAGCAGCTGGTCGAATGTATGGCTGGGATTTTCAAATCTGGATGCCTGACCTAAATCTAGCTTTGGCAAGCAGCATGGCCAGACTTTGAGGCTGAATGTCCGCCATTTTCATTTAATTCAGTGGGAGTTGAGGGGGCTCTGCACATCTGAAATGAAGGCCATTTTCAATTAGGGTCCATACCTTAGGACAGGTCTAGGCCAGGGGTGGCCAACCTGTGACCCCAGAGCCACATGCGGCTCTTCAGAAGTTAATATGCGGCTCCTTGTATAGGCACCAACTCTGGGGCTGGAGCTACAGGCGCCAACTTTCCAATGTGCCGGGGGATGCTCACTGCTCAACCCCTGGCTCTGCCACAGGCCCTGCCTCCACTCCACCCCTTCCCACCCCCTCCCCTGAGCCTGCCATGCCCCTGTCCTTTCCCCCCTCCCAGAGCCTCCTGCACACCACAAAACAGCTGATCTGGAGGTGTGGGGATGGAGAGAGAGGTGCTAACCGGCAGGGCTCTCGGTGGGAGGCTCTGGGAGAGGGAGGTTACTGACGGGGGGCTGGTGATGTATTACTGTGGCTCTTTGGCAATGTACATTGGTAAATTCTGGCTCCTTTTCAGGCTCAGGCTGGCCACCCTGGTTTAGGTCCTGATTCAGCAATGTGCTTAAAAACACACCCAGCTTCAAAGGTCTGAGTAGTCCCACTGAAGCCCAATAGGACTATACATGTGCTGAAAATGTTGGCATATGGCAAAGTACCTTGCTCAGTTGGGGCTTTAGATGCTAAGTTTTAAAATATTGGCCCCAGCTCTTATAGTGTGTTACCTCGATGATAACAACGTTGTTGCCAGCTCTATAGCAATGTTTCACACTTCATGAAATCAGTATGGAAGACGTTGCATTTGCTTCTCTCTTTGAAGATTTCTTGCCTGCCACATAACTTCCAGAACTTTCCTTAATTACTTTCCCTCATTTAAACAGGCCTTTCACTATTAAAACAGTGGGTGGGGGAAGGAAAAGAAGTAGGGATATTACTAATAGATAAGAAACCAGAGACTGGAGAAAAACAAAACAACTATCAAACTCAATAAATGCTCCTCTAATGATCAGACCATATAATGCAGTCTGTCTGTCTCTGTCCTTTCACAGGCTTCATAAGTGCTTTGGAGGTCTGTGAGTGATCCAGACAGTGCATTCTTGGATTCATCTTGGGAGGAGCATATTGCTGCAGCTCAGATCTCATTGGACAGGTAGGCTACAGCAGAAAACTTTCGAATACTCCTTTAGGGCAGAGTAGAAAAAGAGTGGGGGAAATCCCTAGAGCTGTCCTCTCTCCCCCCTTCCTCCCAACACACACACTGCAAACAAACTGATGTGGCTGCTGATGAAGATTTTGGGGGTGGCTTCTTGAAAGCTGCCTGTCTTCCCCCGCTCTGCCAATGTCTTGAGGACCCCCAGAATGGTGTCCAAAATTCTTCTATTGCAGTCCAAGGCCCTGATAAAAAAATTAATGGGAGCTTTGTTATTGATTTCAGTGAGGTCAGGATCAAGCCCAAAAGTGCATAAGTAAAACCCATCGAGTTAGAGAATGACTTTGTTCATCATAGAAATATCATTGACAAGCAAGAAATCCGATATGTAAAAGATGTTTGTGTTTGCCAGGTACATCTCTGATGCTCAGCAAATGTTCAGTCTTGAGGAGACATGCTATGTGACAGTGGAAGTTTTGTAATGCAAGACTCTGGGGAATTATGTGGGAATCAGGAGAGCTGACCCTCAGCTGTGGTGTCTGACAGGAGTCAATGCTTAGGGCAGAGCTGCTCCCTAAGAACTGGACACTGGTGGAAAAAGGAATTGCCCTGCATGCTGTGTAACCATCTCTGCTCCAGGACTTGTAGAAATAAAACAAGTTACACTTGGCCGTATTCCCAGACTGCATCACTGATTTCTTTCCAATGGGAAAGAGACCTGCAAAGCCCTGGACATCTGCTATCACTCAACAGAGGGGCAATAATAACAACATTTTTTAAAATCAAATTGTCTTAAAGGGCTTTGGCACAATTTGAGTATAGGAAGAACTTTAGGGGCCCTAGGAAAATTAGTCTTCAATGTGACCCAACCACCAATTCCATTTTTCAAGTTAGTCAATAATGATCAATCTACCTAAGATACTTATCTGCCCCCCGTCACTTTAATAGCTGAGCCCTTCACCAACTTTAACACATTCATTCTCATAACACCCCCATGAGATAGGGCAGTGCTATTAACCCATTTTACAGGGGGGAGCTGAGCACAAAGAGGCTAAGTGACTTGCCCAGGATCCCACAGGATATCTATGACAGGGCAAGAGCTGAACCAAGATCTCTGGCTAGAACTCTAACCACTAGCCAATCCTTTCTCTAATGGTGCATTATTCAGTTGTGACATAGCAACAGCATCATAAGACTCAGGAATTCGGGATTCTCTCAATAGCCTCCAGGTGTAGTTTACAGAATGTGGGACATGTCTATGAAAAGTCAAGACTCTGGTGCCAGTACTGTGATGGGTGGCACTGCTTAGCAAAGCCTTTTTCAGTCGCAGCGAGCATTGTGGGTGCCGGGGCTGGTGCTGAACTGCATATTCATTGGGACTTGATTCACTGATCAGCTGAATGACTTTCTTACTGAACAATAATTAATAAAAACTAAATTACCTCAAAATTATAGGCAGAGCTTTATGTCTCAGAGCAGCAACAGGAGAAAAGATGATATTTTTCATCTGTTTAATGGACGGGAACTTGAGTTAAAGATTTTATTCTCTTCAAGCCAATTATTGGTAATGTCCGTCTTTTATTCTACTCACACTTTTATAGAACGTTGTTCATATTTTAGAAACAAAAGGGAATAGTGTACAGAACAGACAGATGATAATAGTGTGGAGAAGACAAAGACATGTTCATGAGAAGTGGGGGAAGAGAGGGAGGAAAAAGACTGAATAGAATCTTGGAATTGTGCTATTGATTTCAGTGGGTGAAGATTCCACCCTCAGTGAGTTTACACATCCATCTGCATACTGTCAGCAGAAGACTCTTCAAAGGCAGAAAACAGGAAGTAGGTCCCCAACTCCGAAGGAAAGCCAACAAGAGCAAGGGGACAAGCTTCTATTTGTTCCTTAAAAAATTTCCCCAAATTACAAAGCCTGCTAAACACGGAGCAAAAATTGACTTTTAGAGTGCTTTGTATAGCACTGAGCACAATCCAATCCTAACTGGAGCCTAATCAATGCTGTATGGTATAGCTTGAGAGTGAACAATACGTGAAGTGTAACTACAAAGGTTATATTATGTTACTTGTAGAGCTGGTCAAAAAATTTCCAGGGAGTTTTCTATTGGAAAATGCTCATTTAACTGAATTGAAATGTTTTGCAAGGATGTATCAACTTCATTGAAAAGTTCAGTGGAAAATTATCAAAACATTTCTATAAGCTTGAAGTGGTTCATTTCAACTTGTATATTATAACTTATCAAAAAAATCATTTCAACTTTATCCAAACAAAACAAATAAGATTAAAGCAAAATATTTCAGACTACTGTATTTTGTTTTGTGAAAAATTCTGATTTTAGCTTCTTATCTGATTTGGGATTAAACCAAATTTTGGACTCTGGGAACATCCCATGGGATGGAAATTCCAGTTTTTGGACCAGCTCTAGTTACTAGTGTGCTGAAAAGGCAAGATGAGTTAATGAGTTAGCAAACCAGAAAGGGGGAGAGGGATAGCTCAGTAGTTTGAGCATTGGCCTGCTAAACTCAGGGTTGAGTTCAGTCCTTGAGGGGGCCATTTAGGGAGTGGGAGTGGGGAAATCTGTCAGGGGATAGTACTTGGTCCTGCTAGTGTAGGTAGGGGACTGGACTGGATGACCTTTCAAGGTCCTTCCAGTTCTATGAGATAGGTATATCTCCATGTAGTTCATTTTTTTATTTTAAGTTAGAAGAGTTACAGAGATTCATCCCCTCTCAGAGAACAGATGTGCAGAAATCTTGTAAACCTTTGTTAGTGAAGCAAATATTTGGGGCAGTTTTTAATGGTTTTGGTCATATGCCACTGCATTGCTGGAACCAAGAGAAGAATTTAGCGCTTTCTAGGGAACATCCTCAGCAACATTTGCCTCTGTTCTTCAGTACCAAAATCACTGAAGCCAGCGGATTCATAGTTGTAGCAAACAAAATAAATGAAGCCAAGCTACTGGCTTCAGCAGTATACTTCCTTCTAGCATGACTCATTCCTCTTGTTTGGAAGAGGAATTTAAATAAAATACAAAGAATCAGACGTGCCCTGTCAGGCGGTGAATGCCGTATAATTCCTGTAAATTATTCCCTTTCTCCAGCTTTCACAAAGGTATATCAGTGACTGTCTGCTCTTGACACTTACCCTTGTGTTAAAGAAATGCTAGATGCAGGTATGGGCAGCCTTGATTGTCTGTTATAACCCAGGCATTCTGTATTTATAAAACAGATGGAAGATTCACTGATTTACTAGATTAAATATTTCATATCCAGCTCAGAATAGAGTGACCGACAATCATTATTAGTTGTTATCTGTGAAATGTCCAAAGTGAATTGAGACTTTGTGGTCTCATCTAAATCCCTAATGGACTATAATCCCTAAACATAGGGGTTGAGATGCATTGAAATGACGTAATATCATCTGTAATTAGGTAGCTTGGAATAGCAAAGCTACTTCAGCCTACAGTGTAAATCCTGCATTCATCAGACCATGTTTTTATACAGAATAAAGAGAGAGCAACAAGGAAACCACACAACTTAAAAAAAGAAATTGAAGCAAATACATCTGTAGCTCAAATTCTCCCCCCCCCCCCCCCCCATCCTCCAGCCTGCTCCCCTGTTTGTTTCCTAGCAGGCATTATATGTTTGAAGTTGAATGATAATGTATAATATTGGCTTTTATTTCAATAAATAGCACCTCCTCATTAGAAGTGATTTGAATTTCTCAGTTATGAGTGTCAAGAAAAGGAAAGCAGTACCACATTAATTTAGATCCCCATTTATGCACATTTAGATCATTGCTGACTTCAGCATCTTTGGAATGAATATGTCCCTACTGGTTGCAACTTAAATGGCTGGATATCTTATTATGGAAAGCCTTTTCTGAGTCTTTCATGCTATTTATTTACTGCTAACATTGATCTTATGTTCTTGATTTTTACGGGAATGTTGACTGAGTAAAAGGGGAGTTTCACATGAGTTGGGATTGCAGGTTTGCTGTTTCACATTGCCTGTTGATATTTCAGTCACTCTGCCACATTTTCACTGTTCCGTATCCAATCCAAGATTATCTGTGCCCATCTGTTATCTATCCTGCTGCTTATGTGACCTGTGCATCACCCTACATTTCTTTTCAAATCTAGTTCAGTTTTGTATCCATTCATTATTTGAGGTTTGTTACCTCTGTCCAAAAACTAACAGCACACACTTTCCTCTAACATGTATTTTAGAGAAGAGTAACCTGCATAACATAATTATAATAGAGGGATGTATGGATATGTATTTATATCGTGTTATGTTACATCACCTCCTCTGGGTTTATATTACCCTTGTGCTAAAGGGGCAATGGAATCATAAGAGCCAAATGATTGCAGGATGCAATGCCTCAGGAAAGCCAGATGGCCATCATATTAATCTTTGCCCATGAACCTGTAATACAGCCCCCTTGTGCATATGTATTGTGATACAGTCCTTAATTACATCATTGCATACTATTTTTTCCACAGGACCCCTGCCTCATTCAGTGCACAGAAGGGGCCTGCTCTGGGGATGGAGCAGGGCTGTGCAGTGAAGGAGATTTATCTGTGGACTTGTCTCCTCTTCATTCAGCTTGCATGGCTTTCCTCCTCCATGCTTCATGGATACAAAGGTAGGCTCCCTGTTCTGATGCCCAGCATCAGACTTGCAAGGACAAGGAAAGTACTTCTCAGCCCCTATGCAGATGGTATCTTCTGGGAATTTAGCTGTGAAATTCTAGCAAGCACCTGCTGAGCATGTGCAAACTGTGACTTTTCACAAACTTGGCCACATTTGGATCTATTTTCATGAGGGCAACATAAGGCACATCCCTGACACAAGGCCACCCCTTTGCGAAATTTCTTGTCCAAAGCATGTGTGCTTAAGATTGTCTCAAAAAAGAGGTTGCCAGAATTTTTCGAACATTGGGCAAAACAATGTTTTTCCTCTAGCCTTGTTCTCAGGAGACGGCTAAGCCAAACAATTTACACTGGGGCAGACATCCAGCAAGGAAAACTTCTTCCCAAACATTTTAAAGTTTGGCAAACTTATAACCAACTGAAAAGGTGGGTCTTTTAATAGGAAGTGTCACGCATCCTTAATAATAGACAGGCAGTACCAGCCCTGCAGATGTTAATGGCTGCTATTGCTAATCCATTTAAAGGAGGCATCATACTTTCTTCTCCACAACAGTTTCCACTCACTAGCGATACAGAATGAGGTCCATGGTCACACTTCACAGGGGGCACCAGTTCTTGCATTCATGCTTCCTTGAATATTATGCTCAAGGTACAAGCCCCAGAATTTTAACTGCTACTTGTAGAAGTCAGGAAGGACGTTCTCACCTCTTTCCTATACCACCCCACTCCAACTTGTGCATCTGCGCATTAGCAGGTGGATTCTTGCCCAGCATGCAAAGATGTCTCTCCATTTTTGGAAGAAAAATAGCATCTCCACAACACCAAACTAAAGGCAACTTTCCCAACCCCCAGAATAATTTACAAACCATTTCCCATCTCAGCCAGAGTATTACCGAAGCTGTCAAGAGAAAGGAATCCACGTAGAAACATCACTTGGCTGGGAAATGTAACCCAGCAACAAGTGGATTCCTCTTCAGCATGTCCAATATTTAATATAAAATGATTTACAACTAACCTGCAATAAGTTCAGTGCAGCAGCTCTCTTCTGGGATGCCTGGTTGTAGGTTTCGTGCTTGTTCTGGGGGAAAAAAAGAGCTTTTTAAAATAGTGAATGAAAAAGCTACATGGCATTTCAGTGGTCAATGTGATCATGGTAGGGAAATGTTTTTTTCATTCCTAATTATTTTGTCAAAGCTTTAACTCTCTCCCCACCTTAATATGTGGCTTCCAACCTATCGCTCTCTTGACAATTAAATCTATCATGTCAGTTGAGTTCCTTTCTACTTCATTCTCTCCTCTTCCCTTGATATCTTTGCTCCTCTCTTCCAATGCAGTCTGTTTCTCCAACCCCATTTTACACCCAATATCTAGCCACCTCTAGAGAAAGTTCCTAGTGACTTTAAGAATGTCTCCCACCATGAATTTGTCTTGTGCTCTTTCATCTCTATTTTCTTTGTCAAAACAAACACTGTCTTTCCACCTGCATTAAATTTCCACACCAACAAATCACCTTGTCACTTGCAAATCTCTTAACTTTGTTTTAAACAAACAAAAAAAAGGTCTTGTCAACATCTTCAAAAGAAGATTGGCAAGATCCACCAAAATGTCCCTTTTCCATCCCCTCTTCTTTTTCTCTCCAAATCTAAGGTCTTTTGCTTGCCATCTTCCTCCACACTATAGACTTTATCCTGTGCTGGCTACTGACGTCCTTTCCCTCCTCTTTATCCTCTCTGCCATCCATTCTTCTGATTCACCCTTTCAGAGTTCAAGCATGGTCTGGTGTACCATCCCCATCTGCTTCTCCAACTAATGCCACATCTCTAAATTCATTGTACATCCCAGATAGAACAGTCACTTTGAGTTCCTTTTCCCCATTACAGTCCTGAACCTTCATTCCCTTTAGCGAGACTGCTTTCAGCAAGGTTTTGAATAATCTGTTCCTCGCCAAATCATAGGGTCTCTGATCCCCATATCTGACAACTGCTGCTTTTGAAACTGCTTGATGCTCTTTCTCAACAGCTTGTGCTCTTCAGACTTCTCCTGGTTCTCCACGTAGCTCTGTGGCCATTTCTTCAGTGTCTCTTTCAGTGGATCCTCCTGCCCTCTTCCACTTTCTGTGCGGGTCTCCTAGGCTACCTCCACTTCTCCATTCACATTTTTCTGTGTGATCTTCTCAGCTGATGTGGCTGCAGTGACCCTTTATACTGATGACTCACAAATGTACCTCTGTACTCCTGACTTGTCTCCCTTCATTCAGCATTGCAACAGTCTCTGGGTGCATCCTGGTCAATTTAAACATAAGATGACCCAAAATGGACTCTGTTTTTCCTCCATAGCCTTCTCCTTTCTCCCTATTTTCTATCTGATGAGGTGTTCAACTACGTCTCCCTATTGCCCAGGCCCACAACCTTTTACTCCCCCATTTCCCTCATCCCTTGCATCCAAACTGTGTCTGAATTCTGCTGTTTTTTCCTCCATGGCAGTTGTCATGGCAAAACCCAAAGGAGCATATCTTCCTTGCAGATCAAGTGACATACAGATCAATCTTTAGCTAGATCCTTGAGAGGGCAATAAGGCAGGTTGTCCTCTTGAGTTGGGCCTCTTCTCCTGTTGGAGTCTCCATAGAATTATTGCTGAGAAAGCACTTTATACAGGAACCATGCAATGTGTAGCTTATTTCTCTGTGTTCTGCAAATTCAGCTGAGTTATTTGAACCTAACTGTTGCAGGAAATGCACTTTGTGTGGTCCAAACATTTGTAAAAACTAGGTCAGAGTATGGCACTTCTTAATAGTGTGGTAGAAGTCCTAAGGCAGGAATTTTCCAGTTCCTAGTAGACATTATTGCCTATTAAGATGATCTGTGGTAACTGCTGTTCTTCCCTTAGGAAGCAGTAGAGAGTGACTCTTATAAATTATCTGAGTTGAACTCTAGGCTGAGTAAATATATATGGTAATCCTGAAAGTAACATTTTGCACCTCACTCCTTTCGTTTTAATCATGATTGTAAGGCGTTTTGCAGGCGTTTTCCATCATCGGATCTTTGGGGCTAGTAGCAGATCTCAAATGTGGTGTATGCATTTTGACGGGGAGGATACAGACAACATTGAAATGGAACTGATTTTAAAATAAATAAATAAATAAATAAAGGTATTTGTCACCCAGACAAAGAGACAGATGTGTCTTGTACAGCTGTTTCTTAAATTGTCTGTATTTGAAAATCAATGACAGAGGAAGGTGCAAATCCCGGTGGGCTTCCTGCCATTCCACTATTTTAACCATGCTGTAACTTCATGTTCATTAAGAATACAAAAGGATTTTCGGTTCTACTAAGGCCCCTTTACACCATGCTGTGGAGTAAAGGGCGTTATAGTGAGTAGGCCTGTCATGGGGCGGGCTGGCCCTTTCAGGGGAGTTGGATTCAGCCCCACCTGTGCCTACTCATCTTGGTTTTGGGTGATTTGGGGTTGGGTGGTAGTGGGGTCAGGTGACCAGGCATCAGTGGGGGCGTTGCTTCTGATAAAAGGCAGCCAGAAGACCTGGGAAAGACCGACAGGCAGGGTGTCTAGAGAGGCTCAGGAAGGGGTTCTCCACACCCACCACAGAGAAAAGCTTGGCTACACTTACCTGTAGTGAGGACTGATGGCCCTGAGAAAGGGTCTGGTGCTTCCATAGGGAAGTCGCCTGGATTGGATAGGGCAGATGGGTAGTAAAGGGAGTTGACACTTGTTTAGGACTCCAGACTGGGACATCCAGTGAGAATGGGAGTCAGTCCACCTTCTTGTGCACTGGGCTGCTGGGCCCTGTCAGGGCACATAGGCCAAACAGGGCAGGACCCAGCATGAGGCTGCTGGGCATCGATCCGGTTTGCATTGAACTGTGTTAATAATAAAGTAGATCCTGGCAGGGGTGGTCACTTGACTGGCCTCGTGTCTGGGGCAGTTTTGAGAACCCCAAGCATGGGGAAACTAAGACAGCAGCAGGCTCTGGTGATGGATAAAGTGAAACCTTGTTACCCAGCCCTCGTCTTTTACCAGAGTGGTGTAAGGAGGGGATAGTGCAGCTGTCCCTCTGGACTAGAGAAGAGTCTTTTTCAAGGAGTTGTTTGCCCCGTAGCTTGGCTGGCTAGTCTGGGTGTAGGGGGTGCTGTGCACTCCCCACCCAATTACTGATAGAAGGGATTAGTGGGCACTCAGGCCTCATTCCCCTCCCCCTCTCCTCAGCTAACATAGTAGTTTGAGCAGACCTAAGCACATGAGGCCTATTCCCCTACCTGGTTGAGTCAAAGCTTCTGAGAAGGATAGTCTGGTGGTTAGCAGGCTAGGCTAGAATGCTGTAGAAGCAGGTTCAACTCCCTACTTTACCACAGCTGTCGTGCGTGCAAGTTATTTCACTTGGTGACTCAGTTTCTTGTCTTTAAAATAGGGACAATCATCCCTAGCTAGCAGGGATGTTGTGTGAGGTTAAATACGTTCAGGACTGGGAGGTGCTCAGATACCATGGTAACAGGAGCGATAGCAGTACAACTGACAGCCTAGCCCTTCATTTTTAAATAAAACCCAAAACCTTTTCTCTGAATGTCTCTGTTGTTGCTGCAAAGTCCCTGCATATGTGCACACGCTGTGCAGTAATTTGATTAGGGAGACCAAGATAGTAACAATTAAACAAGTAAACCCACATATTTATTCTGTCAGTCCAACTTGCTCACGCTTCAGTTGACACTGTTTGAAAGTTCCACCACTTGAGAGAAAACCCTGTAGCTCAAAGGCATCAGAGGGGCTGAGGAATACCTAGACGAGAGTTTGGTTTGTAGGGAGAGAAGCTCCAGTCTTGGGACTTTTGATTAGAATGACATGATCCAAAGGTCCCTTAATGTGTCATAATTGATTGGTTAGTTCAAAGGATAGTGCTGTTCAGTTGATTCCTGCTGGCTGAGACTTGCTCTGAAGGGTCTGAATTTGAGCTCTCTTAGTTGAGCAGGGAAAGAGAGGGTGCAGAGGTTTGGAGGGTCTGGATCTGATCCCAGGTATTAATTTGAGGGATCACATACAAAGGTGCGACAGCAAGTATTTCTGGGGGCTCTGTTTTTCACAGCTGGAGAGCTCGTTTCCTGTTTTGGCTCTGGGCTCATGTGCCATGTGCTGGTTTGCTGGACTTTTGTCTTTAAAAAGGACATCTATTCAGCCCACATTACCATCATACCTGGGCTATCAAGGAGGGTTGCATGTCAGGCATGAGATGAACCAGCACAGAAGTGGGGAGGAATCCTATAATATCCAACCACTGTAACTATTCTTCGACAATTCCTCTCTGAACCATAGAATCCAGTGGTAAAAAATAAGATCTGGGAAGTGAATGGATAATGTAATAATGAAATACAAACCTGTGACGGGGTTCAGACTCACCACCGCAGCACCTCCCACTGGTACATCTGGGAATTAGCTCAGTCCATGTGGAGCGCCTTCTGGTGGTGATGTCCCATCCATCCCTCAAACCCTGTCGGCGTCTAGAACCGCATTGTTCCCAGCTCGTGGCATCCTCTTCAGGACACTGCCCTCCAGCAGTGCCCTTCTGTCCACACTCACCCCCTTCCGGGGGGGTATTATTCACTTCACCCCAGCCACAGTGGCCAATCACACCCCAAAGTCTAACCCCTTTCTTCAGGGGCCTGGTGCAGTCCGCTATGGCCACTTCCAATGGCCAGGTGTAATACAAGGAGGAAGGGCGGGGACCCAGGCCCGTCTTCTACTCTGTATCCTGATGCAGAGACCCTCTGGCGGCAGCCTCCCTGCCCTTCTTCTCTCCCCTCATCTGTCCACTCTCCCTGAGTCACTTCCCCTCTGAACCCTTTGCATCCTCTAGGCCCTTCCCTCAGGGCCTGCAGTCTGGTAGGTATTGGGCTGAAGCTTCCTTCTGCTCCCCATAGCCTGCCCAGCACTGCGCTGTCCCAGGTGCTGGTCTCCTAGCTCAGGAGACAGACCTTCTCTCCTGAAGCCTATATATAGGGCCTAGCCTGGCCCTCATTGGCTGCCCTCTGCTCGTACCCTGATTGGCTCTCTTTCAGGCCCTCTCTGATTGGCTGCCCACCTGCACAGCCGTTCTGGCCTGCTCTAGCCTAACCACCACAAAAACCACCTAATCTTTAACATAACATCCATGCCCCACTAACATACCATATTTAATTATATTCATAACCCATAAATAAAAGCACTCTTGGGAACGTATAGTATTTGCTTAGTAATTCCTCAAACACTGCAGGATGTTACAACTAATTTAGCACTTAAATAAATAAATAAAATGGCAAAACTTACTGTATGACCTATTGTACATACAGACTGCTTGTCAGGTGATGCTGCAAAGCACTGAGTATCTAACTCCCATTAATGTTAGTCAAGAGTGAGTTAACTGAGGGTAGTATTGCCTAGTGGTCAGAGTCCTGAATTAGGACTCAGAATACCTGGGTTCTATTCCCATTTTTGCTGCTAGCCTGCTGAGTGACTTTCGGGAATTCACTTCACTGCTCTGTGGCTCAGTTTCCCCAGCTGCAAAATGGGGATAATTATACTTTTGTAAAGAAATCTTACTTAGAATTCTACTGATGAGAGGTGCTTTATAAGAGCTGCGTATTATCCTCTAGCACCTTGCAGAATTGAGCCATTTGTTGTTGTTCATTATTTAACCTTTACATTGTGGTAGTACATAGGTCTCCATCAGATCAGTCTCCCGTTGTGCACAGGTCTACAAACATATAGCTCCAGCAGTAGAAAACAGTTGACATGGATGTCTTTTACTTTTAATAGAAGTAAATTTATCAGCATATGCACACTGTGCCCCTTCATTCGACAGCATCATCATTAGCCAGATGTAGAGCTGGTAGCCCGCTATTGATTAAAGTCATTTGGGACTCATCAAGGATATGAGACATACTCTGAAGTTGACCACAGCTGCATTGCAGGTCATTAGAAAAACCTCATTTAAGAGAATCGCTGCACAGTTGTCCTATCCTGTTTGAAACAGGTATGGCAACTTCCACCTTTTCATGTTCTCTCTGTGTGTGTGTATATATATATATATATATCTTCCTACTGTCTGTTCCATTCTATGCATCTGATGAAGTGGGCTGTAGCCTACGAAAGCTAGACAATATATTAGTCTCTAAGGTGCCACAAGTACTCCTGTTCTTTTTTTGCAGATACAGACTAACACGGCTGCTACACTGAAACCTGTTGTTTTTGATAAACATGGTCAAGGCCAGGACTTGATCACAGGTTCTACGTCCTTTCCTGAATCCTGCTTGCTTGACTTGCGATTCATTGGTGTGCTTGATCCTCCTTGAAATATACTGACAGCAAGGATATTTGGCAGTAATTTGACATGTTGTAGGGGTCCTTGTCTGGCTTAGGAATGGCAATAATCTTTGCTGGATGCCAAATACATGGTAAATTCTTCTCATTTGTAACCCTTATGTAGAAGATAGTAAGGCACTCTGATGCCGTTAGTCCAAGGTGTTTAAGGATTTCCGGTAAGATGTTATCATACCCCACCACTGTGCCTGGCTTGATGGAGTTCAGGGCCTTGTCTAGCTTGTCAGCTGTGAATGGTGCTAGTTGTCTCCGATCCATATTCTGATGTCACAATTGGTGCCATTTGTCATGTACTTTGTGTTTCAGTCGCTGCTCCACCAGGCCCTTTGCTATGTGCTGTAGATGGCTTGAAGTAAAGACAAAATCTGAATACATCAGCCATTTGGGTTGAAATTCACCCTCTTTCCAAGTCTCTGCAGAGATTCATTGATTTTAAGGCCTGAAGGGACCATTAGATCATCTAGTCTGTCCTAATGCATAACACTGGCCATAGAACTTCATTCAGTCACTCCTACACTGAGCCCATTTTGAGTGTGCATGTGGTTCATAGGCCTCGTGTGAGCTCACTTTCAGGAGGGGTGAATTTCACCCTGATATTGCTAATTTTTTTAAAGAATGAAACACTCTCTGGGCTACAAATTTACACGTATCAAATTCCAATCTCTTCCTTCCTCCTTTTGGTACATGAACGCCGTTGAGCCAAACTTGTGGCCTCTTCCGCACAGTCCGCCGAGTCCAGTCTTCACATGCTATAGGTAGACACACCTATCTCACCGAGGGTTTAAGGCCCATCAGCTACCCTCAACCTGGTTTTGCCAGCCAGTCGAAGCTGTTGTCCGTGGTGTGGCCTCTGCGCAAGTCACTCTTGTCATCCATTTACCCCATTCCATTCATCCTTCAAATCCTTCAAGTCCTGTGGCGATGGGCAAGCGACGTAGCGGCAGGTGAGGGCACACTGGCAGCCGTAGCCGTAAACCTGCACACAGGCGGCTCAAGCCAAAGGGTCGCTCTTCACTGACACGGAGCAGCAGTGGAGTTCGGCAGCCCCCTGAGCGACTGAGCAGCCCTCTTTAGGAATGCACTGCTCACCTCCATTGCATGAGGAAGGGGCTAGAAAAGGTGCCCTAAACATTGCCTGCTCTCTCTCTCCCTAGCCACCTTACCGCGGCTGGAAGGGACCCTACATTAGCGGTCGAAAAGCAAACTCAAATAAAAAATTGAGGATTGTTCCTCTCATATTGGGCGCATGGAACGTGCGCACATTACTGGACAGAGACGGTGTGGATAGACCTCAGAGGAGAACAGCCCTAATTGGAAAGGAACTTGCCAGATACAACATTAACATTGCAGCCCTGAGTGAGACTCGGCTAGCAGGGGAAGGTGAACTATGCGAAAGGGGCTCTGGTTATACCTTCTTTTGGAGCGGCAGAGAAAGCAATGAGCGTCGTGAGGCAGGTGTTGGCTTTGCAGTGAAGACAGCTCTTATTAGCAAGTTGGCAGGACTTCCAAAGGGGCTAAACGACAGGCTCATGATCATGAAACTCCCTCTTCTGTCTGGTAAGAAGCACCTTACCATCGTCAGTGCCTATTCTCCAACCATGACCAACCCAGATGAAGTTAAGGTCAAGTTCTATGAGGAACTTCATTCAGTCATCGCCAATGCTCTAAAGGCGGACAAGCTCATCATTCTTGGTGACTTTAACGCAAGAGTCGGCTCTGACCACACTGCCTGGGATGGAGTCCTTGGAAAACATGGAGTGGGTAAGTGTAACAGCAATGGTCTTCTCTTGCTCCAGACCTGTGCAGAGCATGAGCTGCTCATCACAAATACAATCTTCCACCTCCCTACCCATAACTAGACATCATGGAAATACCCTCGCTCCAAACACTGGCACCTGATCGACTATATTATCATCAGGAAGAGGGATAGGCAGGATGTCCGGGTGACCAAGGCCATGTGTGGCGCTGATTGCTGGGCAGACCACGCCTCATCCTCACCAAGCTTAACATCTGTATTCAACATAAAAGATGCCCACAAGGAAAGAAGGCTCCCAAATGGCTGAATATTGCCAAGTTGAAGATCACAAGCACTAAACAGTCCTTTGTGGATGCATTGGAAGAACGTCTGGAATCCACCCCTCTTGACAGCCAGAACATGGATGTTGACTGGGCGACACTCAGAGGGCTGGTCTACAGTACAGCTACAGAGATCCTGGGGCCCTCAACCAGAAAGCATAAAGACTGGTTTGATGAGAACTGCAATGAGATCAAGCAGCTACTGGAAGAAAAGCACCGTGCCCATCAAGCCTACTTTAATAATCCCAAGTCTACATCAAAGAAAGATGCGTTCAGCAATATTCGGAGATCCATACAGCAAAAACTCCGTCAGATGCAAGACACTTGACTTAGCAGAAAAGCTGATGAGATTCAAGGCTATGCTGACAGGCATGACATGAAGAATTTCTATGATGCCCTGAAAGAAGTGTACGGACCTACATCCTCAGGATCATGCCCTCTCCTTAGCGCTGACGGAAACACTTTGATTACTGATAAAAATAAGATTCTTGTAAGGTGGGCTGAATACTTCGACAGCATTCTGAACCATCCCTCGTCCATCAATGATGAATCCATTGATCGTCTCCCACAAGTGCCCATTAACGAGGCACTGGATGACCCGCCTACTTTATTAGAGATGCAGAAAGCGATCCATCTCCTCTCCAGTGGCAAAGCTCCTGGCTCAGACTCCATTCCAGCTGAGATTTATAAGGAAGGCGGCACTGCCTTGACTGAAAGGCTCCATCAACTGTTCCTACTTATGTGGCAACAGGAGACGATCCCGCAGGAGTTCAAAGATGCTTTCATCGTACACCTGTACAAGAGGAAAGGGAACCGGCAGCTCTGTGATAACCACAGAGGTATATCCCTACTCTCCATCGCAGGCAAGATACTCGCCAGGATCCTGCTGAACCACCTAACAGCACATCTGGACCAGGGACTTCTGCCAGAAAGTCAGTGCAGATTTCGGAAAAAGCATGGGACCATTGACATGGTGTTTGCTGCGAGACAACTGCAAGAGAAGTGTCAGGAGCAGAGGTCCGACCTGTTCTCCACCTATGTTGACCTGACCAAGGCTTTTGATACTGTTTGTAGAGAGGACCTGTGGAAGATCATGGCCAAGTACGGATGCCCAAGGAAGTTCATCTCTATGGTCCAACAGTTTCATGAAGGCATGCAGGCACGAGTCCAGGACAACGGCGAGTCATCTGCACCGTTTCCTGTTACAAACGGTGTGAAGCAGGGTTGTGTCCTGGCACCTACACTCTTCAGCATTATATTATCCGCTATGTTGACCGATGCTTTCAGAGACGGAGACGTTGGAATTGGCATCAGGTACTGCACTGATGGTAAGCTGTTCAACCTAAGGAAGCTTCAGGCGAAAACCAAGGTCATGACAGACATTATTCGAGACTTTCTGTTTGCTGATGATTGTGCTCTCAACGCTGGCTCAGAAGCTGATATGCAACGCAGCCTAGACAAGTTTTCCAATGCCCGCACGAACTTCGGTCTAATCATCAGTGTAAAGAAGACTGAAGTTTTGCATCAGCCGGCCCCAGGGAAGCCCTGTGTTGAGCCCAATATCACTATTAACGGCCAGAGACTCAATTCAGTGAACAGATTTACATACCTTGGCAGCACACTGTCCCAAAATGCCACCATAGATGATGAGGTGAATATCAGGCTCGCTAGAGCCAGTGCAACTTTTGGCAGATTAAACATCAACGTCTGGAATAGAAGAGGCATCACCACCCAGACCAAGCTGAAAGTATACAGAGCAGTTGTTCTTCCCACACTGCTCTACGCCAGCAAAACCTGGACTGTGTATCAGCGCCATGCCAAGAAGCTGAACCAGTTCCACACAACAAGCCTCAGGAAAATCCTCAATATCAAGTGGCAGGACAAGATCCCAGACACTGAAGTACTCACCCAAGCAAACCTGCCCAGCATCTTTACCATCTTGATGTAGTCGCAGCTTCGCTGGGCTGGTCATGTAGTCCGTATGTCAGACCATCGGCTACCAAAGTGACTTTTTTATGGCGAGTTGCAACAAGGACAGCGGTCTCATGGGGGTCAGAAGAAGCGCTTCAAAGACACTCTCAAAGTCGCCCTCAAAGTGTTTGACATCAATCCTGACTCTTGGGAACACAGCGCAATGAATTGGACTACATGGCGCTCTTCCATGTATAAAGGTGCCGAATCATGTGAGGCCAAAAGGACGGCTGCAGCAGAACAAAAGAGGCAAGCCAGAAAAGCCCGTGCCAGAAACCCTGCTGGAGATGTCCTCCTCATCTCCTGTCCTGTCTGTCATCGGACCTTTCGTGCAAGGACTGGCCTCATCAGCCATCTGCGCACACACAGACAAAATCATCCCCAGCAATTTACGGATGACTGAGTGGTCCTCGTTGAATCGACGGATGAACCACCACATGAATGCCATCCCAAGGTGAAGAACTGATGGGACCATCTTGAATTTTTAAACAGCTGGGATTGAAAGAAGTGGGTACTGTTTTCTTCCAACTATGTATAAACTTGGCAACATGCAAGGATGGAAGCTGGCTCATTTAAAGTGCAATGGAACAGGTGCATTTTGTGGCACTTGTCATGCGTGCTAATGAGCTGCCTCTCTGTAGAAGCAGGGATATGCAAGATTTAGTGGACTGACTATGATTTGATCAAGAGCACATGATTTACATAAACTTTTACTGTGGCATTGTAATATTTTTGATGCCTGTTCTTTGAGAGAACTCATTTAGAGCAATTCTGAGGCTCTTCTCTTTTGGCCCTAATGTGTATGTTTCAGACTACAACCCTGCAACTGATTCCTAGGACTGCATATGGGTGCAGAGGGTCCATCTGTATGGACCCGGTTGTAGGATCAGGGCCTGTGTATCCACAGATAGGCAAGTGTTCATTATAATTCAGATGATTAAAATTAGGCAGTCAGTTGTATACTTGGAAGATCAAACGTTACCTTGAACAGATAAAGTGTACTCAACTATTGCCAGATATACGCATGGCTAGCTATTGGCTGAACAATGACCATTCATTTCTGGCGTGTGGCACTTCAAACTCTTTCCCCATCCCTCAGGAAATGTATTAGATCAAAGCTATGTATGTCAGTGCCTGCACAGAGACTAGAATAAAGTTGAAAGCAAAGCGAAAATCTCCCAGATGGAAGAATTTCATCCTAAATTTGGATTAATATAAACTGAAACCATTTCTGACATGTCTTCTCTTAAAATGCATATATACTTAAAGACAGACTGAAATACAATATAAGGCCAAACTGTGGAATCTTTAACTCATGCTCCACAAATAGTTCCATTGACTCCAATGGGATGTCATTTTGGAGTAAGAAACAGATGCAGCACAAGGATGTTGCAATCTAGCGCTTCAAAAATTTGTATTTTAAAAAGCATTTCCCTAATTCTTAAAGATCAAAGAATTAATATCTTAATTCTTAAATATCAAAGACTCCTATCTATTGGGAATCTAACACTTTCAGAAGAGATGGATAGCATTGCAGGCCATATTTGCATTTTTTGAGCTGTGCTAGAATATCAAAGGATATCTCAGACCTTTTAAAGTGGTTATTAAAACAAAAAAGCAGCTTTCTTGCTCTCTTCCTTTGTGTCATTATAGGAACATGCTATATTCTAGCATTAGCTTAATTTCGATACTTGGGGAAAATATTGGAACAAATTATTAAACAATCAATTTGTAAATATGGAGAATAATAGGGTTATAAGGAATAGTCAGCATAGATTTGTCAAGCACAAATGAAGCCAAAGTGAATT
This sequence comes from Sternotherus odoratus, assembly GCA_032164245.1. Lineage (NCBI taxonomy): Eukaryota > Metazoa > Chordata > Testudines > Kinosternidae > Sternotherus > Sternotherus odoratus. The sequence goes on along the minus strand of JAVMKO010000002.1, from coordinate 211,330,756 downwards.
TCCTTCTTTGACAAGGTTACTGGCCTAGTGGATACAGGGAAAGCTGTAGTTGTGATAGATCTTGATTTTTAGAAAGGCTTGACACTGTCCCTCATGACATTCACCTAAGCAAATTAGGGAAATGTGTCTAGATGAAATGAGAAGGTGAGTGCACCACTGGTTGAAAGACCATACTCAAGAAGTACTTATCAATGGTTCACTGTCAAACTGGGAGGGCATATCTAGTGGAGTCCCCCAGGGGCAAGTCCTAGGTCTGGTATAATTCAGTGTTTTCATTAATTACTTGGATAATTGAGTGAAAACTATGCTGGGAGGGGTTACAAGCATTTGAGAAGAGGATTCAAGTTCAAAACGACCTTGAAAAATTAATTGGAGACTTGGTCTAAAACCAACAAGATAAAATACTGTAAAGACAAGTGCAAAGTACTTCACTTAAGAAGGGGAAAAAATCAAATGCTCAACTACAAAATGGAGTAACTGACGAGGTGGTTGTACTGCTGAAGAGGATCTGGGGATTAAAGTGGATCACAAACTGAGTATAAGAATCAACAATGTGATACAACTTCAAAAAACAAGCTAATGTTCTAGGGGTGTTGTAACAGAATGACACCCACCTCTCATAAGCACCCCTTCTGGTCAGGTGTGTTTGTGGACTTTAAATAGGCTCAGCCCTGGTACTGGGCCATACACTCAGGGCTTTGTCTCTGGAGGCAATCGTTTTCCTCTCTTGGGCTATTGTGGTCCCAGCTGGGTCACTAAGTAGTTCAGTTCCCTTTCTGGGGTTTAATCACTGTCAGTTCCCCAGTGACCATGCAGAGTGACCCAGGTTCACCCACTACTCTGGGTCCCAGCCCAGCAACCCAAAGAATAACAGCCACATATTACCATATCCCCTTTAACCACAGAGTTTTCAGTTCCCTGGGTCACTTCTCCACAGCCCCAAACTTCACCAAATCTTCATCCTTACCTCAAGCTTAGTGCCAGGAGATGAAAATTATTGAAATTAATAGCAGTTGAGCTTTCTCAATCTGATCTGTTCTCTCTCTCTCTCTGCGTTATTTTTCAACTTTTACTCTTGAAAGTGAAGCACTGTCAATTATTAGGCATCAACACCATCAGAGAGAAATTGTTGCGGTACATCTGTCTGCAATCTTTCTCATGTTGCTTGTTTCTTCTGTCCTTTGCCAACCAGTGGAATGTTTTGTTCTTGTCTGTCACTGTCTCATTTTCTTTCACCCTCCCAGTAATGAATGTGCTTTACAGGAGTTTGAAAGCTACTTGGGATTCTCTGCGTGCCACCTAGAAAACAATGGTCTCTCGCTAAAGATAGGTTAACACAATGCACTATGGTGGGAATAGGTAACAAGATCAAACACCTTCAATTGGCAGCTTTGCTCAGACTGTGAGACAAATAAATTATTTTGATCACTTTAGAAAGAATGTTTCATGCTTAATACATTCCTGCTGCTCTTATTTATTCTGTCCAAAATATAGATTGTGACCATTTCACTTCTGTTACCTATAGCCAATATAAGCAGAGTCTGAATGAACTCTCCTCTGACAGCTAGTTCAGGAGGGGGAGAGACTTCAAGAGCAAACTGTATTTACATGAACACATCTACTCTGTGCAGGTATCTAACAGACTGGAGTTGTGTAGCTCTGTAGCAAGGTCGATGACCCTCTGGCGTGGCGCCTCCTGCTGGTCATCCAGGAATTAGCTCACTTCCAGCTCTGAGTGCCCTCTGCAAGCCAGTGTCTCACCCGCCACTGGCCCCTGTGTCCCTCCCACACCCCAGTGCCGTTTGCCCTTGGGGTGCTGTCCTCCAGCAGTGCCTCTTTGTCTCTGGGTTCTGCACATTGCAGTAACCCCCAGATCTGGGTCCCCACTACAGGAAAAAAGGGGTTTGAAACAGCCCTGCGAAGGGCTGTGCCTAGGGAAAGGCAGCCCAGAAGAGGGCTGCAACAGAAGGCAGAGCAGCCACAGCTGTGACTGGGTTAATCAGGGCCCAGCTGGCCCTGATAAAAAGAGATCAGAGTTTAGAGATCAGAGACAGTCTCCTCTGTCTGCCCTGGGGAAGCTTAGGGTACCTAGAGTGGTGCAGGGCTGGGGTAAGGCAAGAGAAGCTGGGGAAGCTCTGGCCTGGAAACCCCCAAGCTGCAGGGCCTAGGGGACGGCCCAACAAGGGGTAGGTACTGGGGTTGCAGGGGGCAGCCCATGGCTACAGAGGCAGCAGACAAAACTCTCCTTGCCGGTGATGAGTGGCAACGATACTGCAGTCTGCCCCAGTGAACGGGCGCAAGTGGTGACTGGCAGGGAGGGGAGACCCTGAGACTGTGGGGGTACTGCAGGGGTGCAGCACCCTCAGGAAGAGGTCACCGGGGTCCAGGGAGGGACGTGGGGCCAGTGGCAAGCGGGACATCGGCCTGCAGCGGGTGCTCCAGAGGCTGGAAGAAGCTAATTCTCTGGACAACCAGCAGGAGGTGCTGAAGGGTGAGTCGCCGCCCTGCTACACCCCCGTTCACTGGGGTCTGACTGCAATGGCCACTCATCACTGGCAAGGGGGATTTGGACCAGCTGCCTCCGCCTAACCCCAGGCTGCACCTTTGAAACCCCAGTACCTGGTTAGGCCCTGCACAAGGCCTGCAGCCTGGGGAGTTGCCAGGATGGAGCTCCCCAGCTCTTCTTGTCCTATTCCCCAGCATTGCTCCAGTAGTGACTTTTGGGCCTTTAGAAGGCCCACAGCCTGGGGGGTTACCAGCCTGGAGCTCCCCAGCTCCTCCTGCCTTCCCCCAGCCCTGCTCTACCTTGGTCTCGAGCGGCTAGGCCCTCTCTCTCTCTAAAGCTAGAGAGAGACTCCTCCTATCTCCTGGCTGACAGCCCTTTTATTGGGCCAGCTGGGGCCTGATTGGGACATGGTCCCAGCTGTGGCTGCTTCCCCAGTCACCCTTTCCCCACCACAGCCCTCTCCAGGGCTGCTTTTAATCCCTTCAGGTCCAGAGCAGGGTGGTCCCCCCCACTACAAGCTCCAAGTGATGAGCTTTGGCTGGTATTGGGTTACAAATTACTTTAATATGGAATGAAGGGTTAGGGAAATGTTGTTGTTAATATTGTTATCTTCACTGTATGACTAACGGGGAGCAGAACTGTGCTGACCTTGTCCCAATTGAGGGGTCACCCTCAGCTGAAAGGAACTCGCTAAGACAGGAGCTCGAATGCCAGAGCCTTGTGGAAGTAAAAGAGGTGGGGACAGGTATCCCAGACTGGAGGTGGGGACTCTCCCTAAGACTTCCCAATCTGGTTTAACGTGTTCCTCCCCACTGTTCCAAGATAGAGCGAAATAGGCTTAATTAGGAGGCTTTTCTTATCTTAAAATATTTGATAAGAGCTGAAACCACTTGAGATGGGGCAGTGTTTCTGCCCTGCTTGCAAAGAGCTGATAATCACTACAATACAGATGTTCAGCGGTCACAGCAGAGAGGCAGGTGACAACAGAAAGTGACTAGTAGTTGACCGTCGAATGAAGAGATGCTGAGCAGAACAAGTGGCTGGTGAGGCCGCAAGCGGAATGAACAGCTGGTGGGATGGCCAGTGGATAGGCACCGCAGCTGGCGGGATGGCCTACAGAGAGGAACCGCGACTGGCAGGATGGCCAGCAAGAGCAAGTGCTCAGATGGTGAAGCAAGCAAGATGCTTTCTTCCCCAGGTGGGAGTTGAACTCACACAGATGCACCTCTGAAGCCTGGGTCCTCACTGACCAAGGACAACCACCGTGAGTGGTGAGAGAGCAGAGGGGGGGACAGAAAAGGAACTTTTGGTTGTAGAAGTTGAGAACACAAGGCAGAAGACACTGTCCCACGCACTCTCTGGGGTGGGTGTCCTGTTCACGGTTTTATGATTATGAATCCAGGTTGTGGCATTTTCCCTTATTAATGTCAGGTAACTTCCCTCCTTTCATTAAGATTTTCTGACTCTGTGCTTTCGATCGGGGAAGTATTGCCTCTCAGAGTCGCTCAGGGGTAGTGTGTAATTTTCCCAGGTTACTGGGTGGAGGCTCAAGCCGGTTCAGTGTTTATTGTTGAACAGGAACCCCTAGATAATGAACACGGCCCTGGTTGCTGCTGGCGCCACCTGGCAGAAGGGATATATCTACCTAGAAAGTAGTGTCCCTTCTTTTCTCTTCTACCTTACCAACCAACCTTCAAGCAAGGACTGTTGCATACCCCTATATTTTGAATAAGAAATAAAGCCCCAGTTCAGCAAGACACATATCAACATGCCTAACTCTAAGTGATGAGAAGTCTCACTGAAGTCAGTGGTACTGTTCAATATCTTTGTTAGGCATGTGCTTCAGTATCTTGCTGAATGTGGCTCTAATTGCAGAATCTCCGTTACAGCCAGGTATTGCATACCCCATCAGTAAGTGTTGACACCTCAGGGGTTACCACAGTCCGCAGGTGGATATTTTTGCTTCACCGATGTAAGCAGGGTCTGAATGAGCATCCAGTGATGGGTGGGGGGAGAAGACATCAGAAACCAACCTTGTCTGCATTGACACATTCACTCTGCCTACGTGTACAGCATGGTGGGGCTGCTTTGCCCAAATGCTCACTTTGGCTCGTGTTGGATTGCAAGTCGCTCTGTTATTGGGCGCAGGGATAATAAAGTGTAGTGTTAAGAGCTCTGTCAAGTGGTGGGAGCTCAAAACATCCCATAGATTGCAGTAGAGAAGGTGGTGGCGGAGTGAGCAGCTGGCGGACTAAGCAGAGCAAGCAAGTAGCAAATGGTGGAGCATGTGGCCAGCAGAGCAGCTGGGTGATGGCCAAGTGAATGGAGAGCAGCCAGACAACAGCAGCGTGGCCAGGCAACAGCGGAGTGGCAGCTGAGGCATTGCTCAGTGCGTTCTCCCTCTACCCGCAGGTGGGAGTGAACTCAGGTGAATGCACCTCTGTACTCTGGGCCTTCACTGACCAAGGACAACAACTGTGAGTGGGTGTGGAGGAGGGATAGGGGAGAGGCACGTGGAAGGAACTTTTGTTTGTTGAACGTTCTTACCGCAAGGTGAGAACCAGAGGGAAAGGACACTGCCCAACTTACTCTGAGGTGGGTGTTTTGCTCATGATCATATGCACCTGAATTATGCTTGCAGCATTTTCTCAAATTAATACTGGGTTACTTTTCCCTTTCTGTTAAACGTTTTTTTTCTACACACAGACTGAGTGCTTGCGAGAGGGGAAGTACAGCCTCTTAGAGATGCCAAGGGATAGTGTGTAATTTTCCCAGATTACTGGGCAGGGGCTCAAGCCAGTTCTGTGTAGTATTGTTAGAAAGGAACCCTTAGATATTGAACCTGGCCCTTGTCGCTTGTAACTCCATCTTGCAGAAGAGTTACACTTTGTTAAGCAGTTGAACTACTGCTGATGTGTTCGTCTCATGTTTTGATAAGTAATAGTTGAGTAAATATAAATCAGTTTAATCTCTCCCGTCATCCCTGTATGTAGTGTGGCTACAACAGCAAATTAAAGCTGACTGCCTCTTTTTTAGCTATCAACTCTGTTGGGGGAGTGGAGAGATCTCTACAATTTGGAAAGAATACCGAATGTACTACAGATCTAGAGCAATTCAGAGGTTCCGTCATAGACTTTCCTAGTGATGGACATGAGTGAAATCTCTTCAGGTAGATAGTGTGACAGACCGCTCTCTCACCCCTCTCAGGAACACAGGCAGGAAACCCTTCTCTGCTCCAAACAGTGCTCTTTATTCACAGTGCAGGCCCCACCACCAATACATACAGTTTTACACAGTTTAGCCTTTCAGTTTACAACTCTAACAAACTCTGCAGTTTACAGCTCTGAATAGCTCTACAGTTTCCAGCTCTACAAACTCTATATAGTTCAGCTCAAATACAAACACAGCTCTGAATAGCTCCAACCACACCACACTCTATACCATCCCCACCACACTGGGCTTGCTTCCTGGCAGCCTTTTATCCCCCTGAGGCTGCCGCCAGGTGCAACCCCTCCAGGCTAATTGCCCTGCAGCCCAGGTGGCTAATTAGCCTTCTCTGCAAGGGGAGGTTTGCAGGCTTCTGCTCCCTCTTAAAGGGCCCACAGGGCTGGCTCAGGCACTCCTGGCCAGCACCCTGCCACAATAGTAAGAAAGAGAGCTTGTATTTTTCTCTCTGTATGGGCATAATCAGGATCATTACCCACAGAAATTGAGCAGTAAATCTAGTGTCAGCTTCAAGGTTAGTATCATCTGGGGGGGTTCCAATAAAAACCCAGGTTTGCTGGGATGAAAATTTTTGACTTAATGCTATTAAGCTCCTCTTTATATAGTTCTTCAGCCTTCTGAGCACACCTCTGGGGCAGCTTCCCATCTCTGCCTCCTTCAGCTTTTGTGGGTGAAGGTCATTTATGCACAAAGGATGACTTTACACACACACACACACACACAGCCAGAGCAGGGGGAAAGTGTGAGCAGTCTGAGGCCAAGGCATAGGGCTGCAGTGCCCCATGGCCATTCCTCCCCCTCCTGGCCAGGGCTCCACATTCTGTTCAGCGGAGGGCTGCAGCCGCTCTGGGTCACTTTCATGGGACCGCTGCATCTGTATAAACTTGGACCCTGTAGCTCCTCCTTGGGTCTGTCCCTGTCCTCCCCTCTGGCTACTGGGACACCATTATGGACATCCTCTCTCTAGCATACAGCTGGTGCAGAGGCCTGACTGCACAGACACAATCCGCCCTGCACAGAACCAGCACTCGTGGTACAGAGAGCTGGAGCCAGGTTCACAGAACCTGACACTGGCGCCCTCCCGCAGCCCACCTCTGCTTGCTCTGCCATCTCCCTGAGGGTGAGTGTTCCTCCCCTTCCCTGACTACCCCTGGTAACTGGGGGATGGGAGCACAGACACTCCTTCCCTTCCCTCTGCTGGTGCTTTTACTCTGTTTCTTCAAAGGGATTATTATCCCCAGCCAACCCTTCTGCTGCCCATAATTCTTAGGGGAGAGGTAGGAGTACAGGCCCCCTTCTCCCCCCCCCCTCTTCTGGTCTTCTTAGAGCTACTGCAGGGTCTGTAGCCTATACCAGCAGCCCATGTTATGGTGCAGATAGCCCTGCATGTACTGATGACATAGGAGCCCACATAAGCAGGGGGTGGAGTTTTGACCTCCCAAAAGAAACGCCGAGGAAAGTGTTGGGGTCTCCTAAACCTCCCAAACACACACCCACATCCAGGCCGGGCGTGGTCATTTGCTCATGCTGACCCTCCTTCAGCTTTTTGGATAGTGAGTAGCATGAAGGAGTGCAGCTACACTTTACAGTCCGGCCTCCTCTCAGGTGCAGGGCGTGGGGGGAAGTCCCCCTGCATAAATACCTAGATAATTCACAGGTGGTTGGGTAGGCTGTGCTGAGCCACCATTGCTCCCCTTTATCTCCACCTTCTCCAGCCTCCCTGCATTCAGGGCCGGTTACCAGCTTTCTCGACTTCTTGCTTCACTGAAAGAGTCCTTGAACCAGCTGCACTGGCCGCTGCTGGGGAGTCTTGGGCCACCATCCCCGCCCTCACAGCAGCAGGAGTTAGGTGTGGGGGCTCAGGGTTGGGGAACCACAAGGGGTGAGTGCTCTGGGCTGCACTTACCTTGGGGAGTCTCCCCAGAAGCGGCGACATCCCTCGGCTCCAGGGGGACACACGGCCAGGGGACTCTGCGCGCTTCCTCCATCGGCAGGCACCACCCCTGCAGCTCCCATTGGTTGTGGTTCCCAGCCAATGGGCACTGTGGAGCCAGCACTTTGGAAGGAGGCAGTGCACAGAACTGTGTGGCCATGCCTCAGACTCTGCCTAGGAGCTGAGGGATGTCTCCACTTCCAGGGAGGCACAGAGCTAGGTAAGGAGCCTGCCAGCCTCTCCAACCTCCCCGTCCCGTGGGGTCCGGAGCTGCATGCCACCCGCCACCCCCTCCAGCACCAGTCGGAGTCCTGCCCCGCCCCCCCTCCCAGCACCTACATGCTGCCTTTGGGCTACCTCCCTCTCCCCCAAGATTTAGTCAGGGGTATATAGTATAAATCATGGACAGGTCACAGGTCATGAATTTTTGTTTACTGTCTGTGACCTGTCCATGACTTTTATTAAAAATATCTGTGACTAAAACATAGAACCCACAACTCTCTTTTCAGCCTGCACCTCAACCCAAAAATCTTTCTCCTGGGGCTATTCCAGAATCACACCTGTGCTTTTAGCTATTCCTGTAGCCATGTGCTCTCTCTCTCTCTCTCTCTCGCTCTCTCTCTCTCTTTCTTTTAGTTTTCTGTGTTTTCTCTGCAGCCACCCCAGTAGTCACAATACCCAATCAAACCCCCCATCAACCTGGGGCTAGTTTCTGGGCAAAGTAATAGGCTTTATTTTATGTGTGGCCTCTTAATTGTCTTTTACAGTCATCTTAAATGGGGGATTCATTCACACATTTTAACTCCATCCATAACAAAGTTTCACTCTGCTCATCCCAATATGCTGAAGTGTTTTTCTGAATTAAGACTATGTGGCTGAAGGAGTTGGTTCTCTCTAATGCTGCCTCACCTCCAATTAGATTAGAAAGATATCAGTGCAGCAGAACCTCTTCAAAAGAAACAAGAGAGGTTTCTCCAGCTCTCTCACTTTGTAAGGCTGGATCCACTTGGCTTATGAGTGGTTCCAAGACCTCCCGGATCCTAGCTCTCTTACGGAGACATAAATCTAGTGAAAGATAGAGAATTCTGCCCCAGAGGAATTATAAGGGCAGGAGCCTTAGATTTATCATAATAAAGAGCTGGTGAGACTGTAACTACAAATTAAAAAATTTAGCATAGATTCTGAGTGGGTGTAATTACAGAAACCAAATTATACACGTTGGCTGGCGTTTCAGAGCAGCAGGCTTTAAATGTGGAGAATCAAAACACAATGCTCAACAAATAAATTAATGGGAAGCCAGTGAAGGCATTTAACTGATGGAGTTGCAGGAGACAGTGAGAACAGTGAAAGGTAATTTCAGCCATTTTGATTATTGAACATACTTGTACTATGGATACAGTGATATATTTTGTATTGCCTGAGCACAGCACAAATGTTAAACAATTTACCCCCATAGTACCCCTGTGAGATGGAGAATTGAAGCACACAGGTTAAGTGTCCTGAGGCAGGTCACACGCGAAGTCTGTAACAAAGTCAAGACTGTAGCTAGATCTCCTATGTTCCAACCCACAGCTTTTATCACAAAGCCACCTTTTCTCCCCCTGCTGATACCGGAGAGCCACCAATGAAGTTTTAGAATCATCCAACTAGAATAGGACTATTGTGCCATCTTGTTTGCAGTACTGTTGCAGCTGTGTTGGACCCAGGATGTTAGAGAGACAAGGTGAGGGAGGTAATTAATATCTTTTGTTGGACCAAATTCTGTTGGTGAAAGGGACAAGCTTTCAAGCTACAAAGTGCTCTTCAACATTTCCATCTTCACTACAATGCTTTATTCCCTCCGAACGCATTAAGATATGCTTGTAAAAATATTGAAAGTACTGTTTTATGGCTAGAGCCTGAGTTCATTCTATTGCTACACACCAACCTAAACATCAGTAAAAGAGTTCTGAATAGGTTTTTTCTTTTCTTTTCTTTAGTCAAGAAAGTACTTGCGTACGTCTCATTATCGGTCTTATAAAGCTGCCCCTCTGCTATATTTCATGAATCTTTCCCTGACTTAATGTTACATGGCCTTTTTTCAAGCTTGACTAACTGTATTATGGCAAAGTGCTCATGGAGGTAATTGAAAGGATCTCCGGTTTTCAGTTGTGCAAAATGCTCAGAGTAAGCTAATGCAGTTATTTCTTCTAATATGGTTGAAGTCACAGTAACTCCCAAACAGACTCTGCTCTCATTTTACACCTGTACAGAATTTCAGCCATGATATTTCAAAGCTACATTTGAATCACAAAGGTTTTTAATTTTGCAGAGCTCCATCGGACACTGAGGGTCCGATTTTTCATAATCCCAGGCCTAACGCCCATGCATATTTTTTCCACTTGCATACCTACTGTTGTGTATGCAAGTATCACAGTTGCATGGGCAAATCAGGATTTGGCTCATGCAAATAGGTGCTTAGATGACTGATGGCACCCATTTCTACACATGGCTGTGCTTGCACTTGCAGAAAATAGACATGCAAATGCACAAGCAGTAATGCACGTGAAACTCGGGCTTCATTTTATTAGCTAACATGAGTGAGAAGCAGAGTTCAGCAAGGATTTTTGCATGGTTGCTTTTATAATAAATGTCTGAGGCCTGCCATTGATTTCAGTGGGAGTTGCTGTCCCACTGCACTTCTCAAGATTTGGTCTATATAATCTAAAGTTTCTGTGTCTTGAGAAATTGGCTGAAACATGGGCAGAATGGGTTTCACTTTACCTTCCTAAAGAGAATGTATATAATATAACATAACCCAAACTAATAAGCCTATTTATGGTTGCTGTAGGAACTGGATACTATTTTCTCCTCAGGTTGCTCCTGGCATGATAAGTTAATTGGTAATATCTCATAACGTGATTGACATGTCCATGTCTCCTTGTAGGAGGATAATGGGGGTCTACAAACAACATTGTCATGGCTTACTTGGAGATAAAATACAGTGTGTGCTATCTGGTAACACATGGACCAAGTTGATATTTGCAATATAGCATGTTTCCTTTCTTCGTAATGTTATTTTTAGTGGACATCTGTAACATACAATTATAACTAATAGGCATGAATACTATCAAACCCAATCACATATGCACCGAAACATGAAGGACACAGAAAAATAATCAAGCTGTGATTCTAACTCTTATGGTGAATCAGAGCTCTACAAATGCTTTTTATGAATAAATATCTCAGCATGCTTTGGTGGCTCAGAAAGAGAGTATTACAACTCAATACTTAGGAAATCCGAATAATTCCCAGTGAGGTGCTGTGAATTATGATTAGACTTGGCAGAATTTTATTTTTATTTTCTATCATTTTGATGGTTAACAATGTTAACTTTAAGCATTTTTTCCAGTTTTATCCATGCAAAATTATGGGCTTTAAGTATATTTTCTGGTTTTATCTATTAAATTTTCATAGTTGTGAGAAAGTATGGAGGTAGATGATTATTTAATGACAGTAGACATTGAGATTCAAAAAATTAAATCTTTATAATCATTAAAACACAAATTGTCAACATCAGATGTCCCAACATACAAAGAAATTATCCTTAAACCAAATTCTAAGTTTTTAAGCTGCGTTTTTCTTTCTTTGCCTACTCTACATTTTGATTATTAACACTGGAAAGATTTTTTTCATCAGTTTTGTGTATATGTGGTGAAAGCAACATTTACTGATAAAAATCTAAGCCTTCCAAGCCTCATTATTATTCACCATTTTTATGATACCATATGTTTCCCTATCCAGGAAAGCACTTAAATATGTGCTCAGCTTCCATCGACTTCAGTGGGATGGAACATGCTTAATGCTCTGCTGAATCAGAACCTTACTCTGAAAGTAAGCCCATGGGAATCCACAGGATGTGAGTACTATTCAGCATGAGTAAATGTACCAGGATCAGAGCAGAAGGATTCTCCAGCAGTTAGAATGCTAGTCTGCGGGTTAAGAGACAGCGTTAGTTCTGTTTGACCCCACAGACTTCCAGCACGACCATGGGCAAGCCCCTTAAAGCAGTGTTTCTCAATGGCCGGTCCCTGAGATCTCCCTGACACAGTTTAGGAAGGCAGCAAGCCAGTCCTTGGTATCAAAAAGGTTGAAAAGCAGCGATTTAGGGGCCAGGCGAGATTCACAAAGGGACTTAGATGCAGTAAGGCAATATGGAGACACTATTGGCATTCACAAAACCCCTGCTCAGCTACCACCTAACTCTGTAGGTGCCAAAGTCTTCACCATTAAAGCTCCCACACTGCCTATAGTTTGATAGCTGGGCAGGCGTAGACTGCCTCAGTCTTGTCGTTGCTTTGCAGCCTGGTACCTAACTCACATCTAAAGTTCCAAGGAGGGTTGCAAATTGAGCATTGCATCTCTGGTGTCTTGCTTATGAATCCCGCCCTGTGCACAGTTCTTCACTTGTAAAATGGGGATAACAGCACCATCCAACCTCATAGGGGTGTTGGGAGGGTAAATAAATTAAAGAGCAAAAGGTGCTCAGGTACTACAGTAATGGGGCCATTTGAATACTTTAGACAGGTAGAATCTGACACCAAGGGCTTGTCTGTACTACGCAGCTTTTAGCGACATGGCTGTGTTGACACAGCTTTGTCCCTAAAAGTCAGTGTGTGAGAACGCTCTCTTGCAGTATTTTGGCACTTTCGCTGACAAAATACTTCCAGTCCTACGAGTGGCATAAGCTTTATGGGCAGGAGAGCGCTCCTGCCGACAAAGTCAGATTCACATGGCTGCTTGCAGTGGCAAAATTTTTGTCTTTTGCGAGGGACGGGAGGTGGGGGGGGGGGTTAAGTACCTACGAAAGACACAAGTTTTGGAGACAACAAGCCAGAGACATACAAGGAATTGCATTTGCCTGAGAAGATCCACTTGGAGGGAAAACCAGATCAAAGCCAAGAAGAAGATACAAATGGAAGGGGGAAAAGACCATCTCCACCCCTCAAAAATAAAAGGATTTCTATCTTAACACCCCACTGGCCTTGTAAAAATAACCCAATACAACAAACCTCCATGAAAATGGCATTGCTACATTTATATCTGTAGTTTTTTGGAATATGTTACAATCCAGTATGAAAAATCTGTCTAATTTCAGTGTTCTGCAGATAGGAAAACAGGTGAAACACACTTCTTGCTATTTCATGAATCATGTTTTCTTGGTTTTACCCAGAGACTCTCAAACATGGTTTACCTTCAAATCAGATTGTCAGGGAAGATTAGCTTTCCCTTTCTGTCCCATAAAGGCATCTAAAGCACATAGATCTTTCAATTTAATTGCAGGCTTCAGTCCCATGCAGTCAAGTTTTGGGGGGTTCACAGTGATCCTGTACATTGTGCTTTACGTTTCACAGATAAAATTAAAAAACTAGAGACAGATGAACCCTACTTTAAATTTTCTGCCCACTTCATAATTTTGAATGAAAGACAGAGTCAGAATAAAGGCTCTGATAGATGCCTAGAGGACAAAATCAATTGGAGTGGTCCTTCCTTGTGCCTCCTATTGAAGTTCAATTACTGCAAAAATGCAGCTTACTAGAATGGAACTAAGGCCCCAGTTCTGCGAGATGTTCCACGTGGACAGACTCCGTTAAAATCACATAGATGCAAAGGGCTGCCGCCTGAATGGGGCTCACTGCAGGAAGAGTACTCGTATGTGGTGCCTTAAACCGCTAGTTTGGCAATTCTGTTAAGAACCAACCCCAAAAGTCTGAGACCCAGATACTGGCAAGTCTGCTGTTGATCATTCAGAAGCTCTATTCTATGCTGCCATTAAGAACATTTCTGTGTTCATGGGTGTTGTTCCTTGCAGATGAACTCAGAACACTTTCCATGGTCTGTAATAGCTCAGATGTCTTAAGGGCATGATGCAAGGCCTATCCTTTCTCCTGGGCTCAGTGGCAACTGGTAGAGGGCTGTGACTACAGGTGGATTTTCTAAAGGTACAGCTACAATACTCACCGGATCGATGGGTAATGCTCGATGTATCGGGGATTGATTTATCGCGTCTCATCTAGACTCATACATGTAATGTGCTAACTATGATAATCCTTTTTAAATGCATCTATCATCTTTGTAGGACGTCTCATCTAGACACGATAAATCGATCCCCTAATCGACTCCTGTACTCCACCTCAGCAAGAGGAGTAAGCGGAGTTGGCGGAGGAGCAGCCATGGTTGACTTGCCGCCGTGAGGACAGCCAGGTAAGTCGACCTAAGATACTGTGACATCAGCCATGCTAGTCACGTAGCTGAAGTTGTGTATCTTAGGTCAATCTCCCGTGTAGTGTAGCCCAGCCTGAGACTTACTACATTTTTTCCACATGTCTGTGCCTTTCTATAGTGCTCCCAAGGATAATTGCTGGAATTCATTTATTTTAAAGTATACACTTTCAGAGTTTGAGGGAGCCCACAGCTTGGGATGTACACACTTTTATTAACTGCACCATACAATTTTAAATAAATATTCCATTAATTTGTTTTGGTAAATATACACACTGAACCCACATTTACTTGCTAGAATTGGTATTAACATTGTAGAATAACACTGGAATTCAAGCTCCTTGGGGCCAGTCTCCCTTCTCTTTTTGAGGTGGATGCTGTACAAATACAATGAGGCTCAATCCTGACAGTGAAGTCTGGAACTACCACAATATAAATTATTAACAGTGGCTCCTGTGATGTTGTACAGAAAGAGTGAAAATCCAGGTGTACAGTACTGCTATGATCACTAATGTATCATTACAGTGGCACAATTGCACTAGATCTGATACGAAGTATGTCATTGAACATCTCAATAGAAAAGTTATGTACTAAGTATGATAATCCCATTTAAATGCATATATCATCTTTGTATCTGAAGTTGTGAATATTTGCGTGTATCTCAAACACGCATTGTGTTTGTGCATGACACCCTGCCCCCAGAGAAATTTATATTCAGACTAACCATCTTAGTTGATGGGGCATCCATGTGGTGATGGGCCATTGAAGGGAATCAGCTCTTCGGTGAGTCTTTCCTGTCTGAGACAGCCTCAGGATAGAACCAATGGCTACCCCTATGATTCAGCAAAGTATGTAAGGACATATAATCTGAGACTCCATCTTTTGCCAGTAACTTTCCATGCATGCGAGCTAAGCTATAACTTGCAAACTGTGACATCACTGCTTTTGGCCTGGGCTACACTAGCAGAGGGGTTTGAGCTAAGGTAAGCAATGCTAAGGTATGCTATTGGCGTAGCTGAAGTCAAAGTACCTTAGTTTGACTTACCTGGCTGTCCCCATGGCGGCGAGTCAACCGCGGCGCCTCCCCATCAACTCCGCTTACTCCTCTTGTGGAGCTGAAGTTCCGGAGTTGAGGGGAGCACTTTCGGGGATCGATTTCTCGCATCTAGGCAAGACGCGACAAATCGATCCCCGATACATCGAGCACTACCCGCCGATCCGGTGGGTTGTGTAGTCTTTTCCTTTGTCTTCATTCTTGCTTCTCTCTGGACTGTGATTTTTCTAAGGAGGCTTTGAACATAGGATTGAATGAACACCAACTTGCTTGGGAAAACTAGAGAGACTCGTTAAAAATTAGCAGATTTAACATCACTGCTATTATCCTGATCGGCAAACTCTGAAAATGAGTTGTAATGTATATGATTCCTTAACCATTTAATAACTCTCTTCTTTTATTATATTATTAAACCTTTAGTGTTTAGTTACTAAAGGATTGGCTACAAAAGTGTTTTGGGGGGGTAAGATTTGAGCTGTATGTTGAACTGGGGTGGTGGCCGATTCTTTGGGATTGGAAGAACTTTATGAATCTGGTTTTCAGTAACCTCTCATCATCATCATAAAGACCAGCTTTCAGGGTGGTAATGAGGGCTGGATTTCCTAAGGGGACAGTGTTTTTTGGCTTCTTCTTAACCAGTGTGGTGCTACAGAAGCTCGTTTTGTTACGGGTTTGGTGAACCAAAACTTCCAGTGGAAACTAAAGAATGTACGTCCTGCTGGTCTTAAAATAACTTTTAGTATGGAACATGGTTCCTTTTTCAGCAAAAGGCCTGATTCCAAATGGGATATGTGCGTGTGACTTCGGTTGGAAATAAATGGGAATTTTATGGGTAATGTTTCTTCAGTTCTCCCTGCACAGACGAATTCAAAACATAACATGTCAGGGCACGTAAAGGGCTTTATTTGTAGAATCAGGAGTATGTGTGTTTTGATTGCTGATTGCCAGTGTGTACTCCTAGGGTCTTGAAGTTGATTATTTTTCATTTTGACTAATTCATCACTACAGGATCAATTTGATTTTACCCCTCTCCTTTTCAGATAGACTGTAATTAACAAAGACCACATTTCTTATGAGAAATTTTATATGAAAATGTTACATCTGTGGAGTAAAACACTGGTGTAGTGGGGCAGTCACCCCGCTCCTGGGAGCAAGCGTAGGCTGACTGGGGAAGTGGCCACAGCTGTGGCCACACCTAATCAGGCCACAGCAGGCCCTGATAAAAGGGCTAAAGGAGGAGGTGGGTCAACCCCTCTCTAGCTTTGGCAAGAGAAGGAACTAGCTGCCTGGGAGCACAGGGTACCTCGAGCAGAGCAGTGCTGGGGAAGGGCAAGAGGAGCTGGGGATCTTCAGCCTGGCAACTCCCCAGGCTGAGGCCTTGTTTAAGGAATAAAGAGGTACCAGGGCTGAAGAGATATAGCCTGGGGGTGGGGACATTACACAGTGGGCATCTAGCTTCCAATAAACAAAAAACATTCTACCCATAATCTGCCCAGGATGAGGCAAGTAATTAATGCATCTACTGCCTCTCTCTCTCCCTTGGGTTTGTGGACTAGAGCTCTGAATCCGATGGAAATTGTGTAAGGTTTTACTTTTGGGGGAATTCTGCACCACTGTGCACACGTAGAATTCATGTCCCCTGCAGATTTTTGTTTTCTGCACAATATAGATTCTGCTGGAGAACACAGTGGTTACACCTTTTGCCCACCACGGAGTACTGTGGTGCCAGAAGAGAGGGCCGCCAGCCAGCTGGTGGGTGTGTTCCTTACAGCAGGTCCAGGTGAGGGGGCATGGGGCGGACAGAGTGAGGCACCTGGAGCTGCTAGATGGTGACAGACTGGGATTCAGAAGGGCTAGTGCGGGAGACAGACAGGTGTGGGCTGAGGAGCTAGGGAGGTGACAGAATTGAGCCAGGGCTGAATGGGAGGGAGGCTGCAAGGCCACATTGGGACAGAGGGTAGGGGGTGCAAGGATACAAAGGAACAGGGCAGATGTGCCTGGCTGAATGGGAGAGGCTAGGGGTCTGCCAAGCTCCCCATCTCCCTCCCCCCCAACCTGTTCCATACTTCTTCACCCATACCCAACAACCCTCAAGACCACTCCCAACTTCCTTCCTACTTCCTCAGCTTCTCTGTTACTCCTGACTCCTCCAAGCCTTTGTGCTGCTTCTGAGGGCTGCCAGAACTACATTTCTGTATTGTAGTTTAAATCAATTACTCAGCGTTCTGTATTAACAGGCCTAGTAAGGAATCTATTTGTCAAAAAAACATTTCCTGAATCTTTTTTGTTGTTGTCTTTATTGTTACAGACATACGTGCTGACAGGTATTTTTAAATAAATTACCAAATAATTGAAACTAGTGTGACTATATTGTGTTATTTTGAGAAATAAAATATACAGAATTTTGCAGACTTTTAAAATGCTGTGCATAGAATTTTTTAAATTTTGGCTCAAATTTCCCCCAGGAGTAACATAAAGTTTGTAGTAAAGTGGTAAACAATGGAGTAAAGTGAGTTATTCAGCATATTATGGGTTGGCGTATGCTTGACCTCTTCCCTTACCTCTTGGTTAGAGAGTGGGAGACCCCTCCACCCATACCCTGTTGTTTGTTATGTAGCTGAATAAAGCTGCAGGTTCATAGCCTGAAGTCCTGTGAGTAGAGCGTGTTTACTGTGCACTCAGCAATCCCTTGACAAGAATGTCGTTGTGTAACAACTGAGCTAGACAGAGGCTCACATGGTTTGGGGGGACTTTTGTTTGAGGCATATGGTCTAGTGCAGTGTTTCTCAACCTTTTTGATACCAGGGACTGGCTTGCTGCCTTCCTAAACTGTTTCAGGGGGACCTCAGGGCCCAGTGTCAATCCAGACTGGTCACTGAGAAACACTGGTCTACCGAACAGGACTTGTGACTGGGAATTGCAAGACTAGGGCTCTGTGCCTGGTTCTGCCACTGATCTGCTGGATGACCATAAGCAAGTCACTTCACCTCTGTTTCTCTGACCATGCTTTGTCTTGTCCATTTAAATTGTATGTTGTTAGGGGTAAAGACTGTCTCTTACTACGGCCACGTCTCCACTTAACAGGGATTGACACTGCTGCGACCAATGCATCTGAGGTCGATTTAGCAGGTCTAGTGAAGAAGACCCACTAAATCGATCACAGAGCGCTCTCCGGTCAACTCCAGTACTCCACCAGAACGAGAGGAGTAAGGTAAGTTGGCAGGAGAGCGTCTCCCATTGATGCAGCACAGTGTACACACTGCAGTAAGTCGACCTAAGGTACGTCAACTCCAGCTACGTTATTCACGTAGCTGGAGTAGCGTAACTTAGGTCGACTTACTGCAATAGTGTAGACAGCGCTTAGATGTCTATACACTACCTAGCACAATGGAGCCCCTAGGTCCTACTGTTAGAGAAACAACAAATAACTCTAACAATATCAATGTTCTGGTGGATGCACATAGGTCTGGGAATCCCAGTTCTGGCCATCAGATTAGAAGCTACATTTGTGTACAGCATCCTATGGCCAATTTGCAAATTGTCAAATCAGTTCCATGGCTCATAGCATCTTATTCCTTCAGAACGCGTTTTTTCACAGAAAAGCTCACATAGAAATTTTCATACCAAATCACCCAATTGTGCACAGTGGGGTCACAACCTGTGAAATAAGGCAGAGATATCTGACAAACAGGTCTTGTAATAAAATAAGGCAATTTCTTGGGTAGAATTTTAGGGCAGCATGAGCTATCTTCAGATATGAACATTTTCACTGTTGCACTTATTCAAGACTGGTTTTATTTTTTATATTCAAATGCAGTGAAATTGCGAAGGTCAATAGTGTTGTGCCATCTTAAAGGCATCTCATCTCACTGCATCTCTGGCTTATTCTAAAAAAACGATATTAACTCTGGACAAGATTGTCTTTCTATGTTGTGCCAGATTGTCTACTTTTCCTGCTTGACTCATGCTCATTGCTTTATGCAGGCTTGTAGCCCTGGAAAGGGCTTAGATAAATGTTTTCAATTTATTCCACTCTTTGATATTGTATTATTGGCAGAAATTACTCCAAGTATGTCTTGACAGTGGAAAAGGGTGTTTTTCAATTAACATAAGAATAGCCATGTTGGGTCAGACCACAGGTCCATCTAGCCCAGTATCCTGTCTTCCAACTTTGGCCAATGCCGGATGCTCCAGAGGGAATGAACAGAACAGGTAATCATCAAGTGATCCATCCCCTGTTGCCCATTCCCAGTTTCTGGCAAACAAAGGCTAGGGACACCATCCCTGTCCATCCTGGTTAATAGCCATTGATGGACCTATCCACCATGAATTTATCTAGTTCTTTTTTGAACCCTTTTATAGTCTTGGCCTTCAGCATTCTCTAGCTAGGAGTTCCACAGGTTGATTGTGCGTTGTGTGAAAAAATACTTCCTTTTCTTTGTTTTTAAAGCTGCTGCCTAATAATTTCATTTGGTGCCTCATTAATTTTATCCCCTCCTTAGTCGTTGCTTTTCCAAGCTGAAAAGTCCCCATTTTATTAATCTCTCCTCCTATGGAAGATGTTCCATACCCCAATCATTTTTGTTGCACGTTTCTGAACCTTTTCCAATACAATATATCTTTTTTGACATGAGGCAACTACATCTGCACACAGTATTCAAGATGTGGGTGTGCCATGGATTTATATAGCATATAGAAGCAATATGATACTTTGTCTTATTATCTATCGCTTTCTTAATGATTCCCAACATTCTGTTCACTTTTTTGACTGCCACTGTACATTTGAGTGGATGTTTTCAGAGAACTATCCATAATGACTCCAAGACCACTTTCTTGAGTGGTAACAGCTAATTTAGACCCCAACTGAGTTAACTTAAGATGGAAGCAAACACATTTGAAGTCTAGGCTTAACAGGACTTTTCAAAGGGTTTGAGCTAATTTCATTGCAATCATGTGAATTAGAAAAATTCTCCTTTTTAGCCTGTCAGGGCAAAGCCCTGCTGATCTGGAATTATTGTCTTAGAATGGATTCATTGAGAGTCATTTTCTGGTTTTGTCACAATCAGCGCAATAACAAAAGCTGAGGGCCAAAGCCCTTCAGAAGACTCCTCTACTTAAAGCAGGGGTCTCCAAACTTTTCAGCCCGAGGGCCGCATTAACTATCAAATAGCAGTTCGGGGGCCGACAACACACTCGAGGTCCAAATAAAAAAGAATCAAAACATGGATGTTGTTTTTAATTATTTATTTAATATTATTTTATTCAGTTATTATTTAATAACACATTGATACACTACACATGAACACTACACATGAACACCTGTTCACTACACATGAACACTACACATGAACACCTGTTCACTACACATGAACACTACACATGAACACTACACATGAACACCTGTTCACTACACATGAACACTACACATGAACACCTGTTCACTACACATGAACACTACACATGAACACTACACATGAACACCTGTTCACTACACATGAACACTACACATCAACCCCCCAACTGACCCACCCAGCCAGGTCTCTCCCCCCAAAACCTCCTTTCCTCCAACCCCCAACTGACCCACCCAGCCAGGTCTCTCCCCCCAAAACCTCCTTTCCTCCAACCCCCAACTGACTCACCCAGCCAGGTCTCTCCCCCCCCAAACCTCCTTTCCTCCAACCCCCAACTGACCCACCCAGCCAGGTCTCTCCCCCCCAAACCTCCTTTCCTCCAACCCCCAACTGACCCACTCAGCCAGGTCTCTCCCCCCAAAACCTCCTTTCCTCCAACCCCCAACTGACTCACCCAGCCAGGTCTCTCCCCCCTAAACCTCCTTTCCTCCAACCCCCAACTGACCCACCCAGCCAGGTCTCTCCCCCCCAAACCTCCTTTCCTCCAACCCCCAACTGACCCACCCAGCCAGGTCTCTCCCCCCCAAACCTCCTTTCCTCCAACCCCCAACTGACCCACCCAGCCAGGTCTTTCCCCCCCAAACCTCCTTTCCTCCAACCCCCCCCCCCAAATGACCCACCCAGCCAGGTCTCTCCCCCCTAAACCTCCTTTCCTCCAACCCCCAACTGACCCACCCAGCCAGGTCTCTCCCTCCCAAACCTCCTTTCCTCCAACCCCCAACTGACCCACCCAGCCAGGTCTCTCCCTCCCAAACCTCCTTTCCTCCAACCCCCAACTGACCCACCCAGCCAGGTCTCTCCCCCCGAAACCTCCTTTCCTCCAACCCCCAACTGACCCACCCAGCCAGGTCTCTCCCCCCAAAACCTCCTTTCCTCCAACCCCCAACTGACTCACCCAGCCAGGTCTCTCCCCCCCAAACCTCCTTTCCTCCAACCCCCAACTGACCCACCCAGCCAGGTCTCTCCCCCCCAAACCTCCTTTCCTCCAACCCCCAACTGACCCACCCAGCCAGGTCTCTCCCCCCCAAACCTCCTTTCCTCCAACCCCCAAATGACCCACCCAGCCAGGTCTCTCCCCCCCAAACCTCCTTTCCTCCAACCCCCCCCCCCCAAATGACCCACCCAGCCAGGTCTCTCCCCCCAAACCTCCTTTCCTCCAACCCCTCCCCCCCAATGACCCACCCAGCCAGGTCTCTCCCCCCCAAACCTCCTTTCCTCCAACCCCCCCCCAAATGACCCACCCAGCCAGGTCTCTCCCCCCCAAACCTCCTTTCCTCCAACCCCCCAACTGACCCACCCAGCCAGGTCTCTCCCCCCCAAACCTCCTTTCCTCCAACCCCCCCCCCCCCAACTGACCCACCCAGCCAGGTCTCTCCCCCCCAAACCTCCTTTCCTCCATCCCCCCCCAACTGACCCACCCAGCCAGGTCTCTCCCCCCCAAACCTCCTTTCCTCCAACCCCTCCCCCCCAAATGACCCACCCAGCCAGGTCTCTCCCCCCCAAACCTCCTTTCCTCCAACCCCCCCCCAAATGACCCACCCAGCCAGGTCTCTCCCTCCCAAACCTCCTTTCCTCCAAACCCCCCCCAAATGACCCACCCAGCCCGGTCTCTTCCCCCCCCCCCCCAACTGACCCGCTCAACCCGGTCTCTCCCCCCAGACCTTTTCGCCGCCTGGCAGTGGGTGGCTCCTTGTTTCGCCGCCTGTAACTGGGCGGCGGCAGTGGAGCACGCGGCGCGTCCCGGCCCCGTGGCTGGTGGCGGCAGCGGAGCACGCGTCGCGTCGCGGCCGGTGGGGGCAACGGAGCACGCGGTGCGTCCCGGCCGCTGGGGGCAGCAGAGCACGCGGCGCGTCCCGGCCCCGCGGCTGGTGGCGGCGGCCCGCACGGCGCTTCCAGGCCCCAGCGCGGAGCCGTCCCTGCGAAATTCTTGAAAGAGCCAAAAATTCTCAAAAGAGCCAAAAAGATCTCCACGGGCCGGATGAGAGGGCCTCCCGGGCCGCATCCGGCCCGCGGGCCGTAGTTTGGAGACCC
Source organism: Sternotherus odoratus (assembly GCA_032164245.1). Lineage (NCBI taxonomy): Eukaryota > Metazoa > Chordata > Testudines > Kinosternidae > Sternotherus > Sternotherus odoratus. The sequence continues at coordinate 211,308,335 of JAVMKO010000002.1, read as the reverse complement.
CTGACTTAAAGCAATACAACCATATTGGGACAGATTCTGCTTTGTCCCAGTGCTGTAAACTTGTAGTACCTCCCTTATTACACCAGGATAACTCAGAGCATTAGTTTACTGTATGAATCGTATGTCACTGTGCTTATCTAATCATTCTATGTTTCATGGAAGGAAAGTTTGGATTTAAAACACCTTGGATGAAATCCTGGTCCCATTTAAGTTGAAAATCAGTGAGACCATAATTTCACCCCTTGTGGTTCTCTTAAAACCAAATGTACAATATGGGATTGATCCTGCAAGGTGCTGAGCATTATGGCCCTGCTCCAGCAAAGCACATAAGCTTGGTATTGACTGTAAGAGCTGCAATGGGACTACTTACGTGCTTAAAGTTAAGCAGGTACTTAAGTGCTTTGCTGGATCTGGGCCAACAGAGAATTGGGCCCATAGAATTTATGTAAAGAAATATGAGGTTGGTTCTGTGACTTAGTTGGACTCTGCTGAAGTGCATGTTAATATGTATATGTGAAACATTTGTTAGTGAATTTAGACAGATTGTCCAATAGAAGTATAAATGAAAACGCAGAGAGGTGCAATAGATAAACCACCTGCTAGGTGAGAACAGCCTAAAACTGAAGAAGGATGAAAGTGTTAGATATAACAATAATAAATATAATATTGAACTTATAATATCTTTTGTCTGATTATCTCAAAGTGCTTTAGAAATACTTAGTAGTCCAATTGATTTACTTGGAATTGCTCACACTAGTAACATTAAATATGTGCATAACTACTTGTAGAAATCTGGAAGTGTTGAACATAGTGATACTCTTCAAGCTACTCCCATGTGTAAAAGAGAACAAATTTTTTTCCAGTACCATATATCTCCTAAGTACCTTTTGTCTATCAGAATGTATTTCTGGTCCTACTGAAGTCACTAGAAACACCTCCATTGATTTAAATGGGAGCAGGACATCTGAAAAAGGTTAGATCAAAAAGACTCAAAACCAGACTTCATAATGATGATGTGTCTTCTGCATTGCATTCATATTTTTAAAAAGCCTTTGATTTCATAGTTAAGAAACACAATACGATTTTTACAAGTGTATGAGCCTAAATATAGGAACATACATGTGCTAATTGTTACACCATTGTAAGCAAAGCTACAGTACTCTTAAACAGTGTTCTTAATGACTGTGACGGGGCGGACCGGCCCCGCACGGGCCAGGGCTGCCCCTGGCCGGAAGTTCTAGCAGCGGAAGTCCCGCCCCCGCCGTACTGGGCATGCTCCAAGTGCTCAGGCAGTATAAAGGAAGGGAGCACAGCTCAGTCTGGGCTGACTGCCGTAGGAGGAGGACGTGCCTGGAGAGCTCCCACGGAGGACCAGCCCCATCCACACCAGGAGCCGGAACTGGAGCCATGGCAGGACCCTGCCTCAGAGTCTGAAGCCGACCACAGCCAGCCAGGAGCCCTAGACCTCTACCTGACTGAGGGGGCGACGGACCCAGCCACGTACGGGGGATCAGCAACCCGCCAGGGGACCCCGTCGCTGGATCAGGTAGGAACTGACCCCAGGATGGTGAGGGAGTGGTATTGCCTACCCGAAGACACTCAGCGTGTTGCGGTAGGATCTCCCCGCTGAGTGGGGGTCAGGTGCAGGACCACTAGGTCACACTGCCCCAGTGAAGGGGGATTGTTACAGACTCAGGCCGCTAGGCCACACCGCCCCAGGGAAGGGGGCTGGTATTGACTTTGGCCGCTAGGCCTCACTGCCCCGGTGAAGGGGGATTGTTATTGACTCTGGCCGTTGGGCCACACAGCCTCAGCCGAGGGGGCTGATATTGACTCTGGCCATTGGGCCACACTGCCCCAGCCGAGGGGGCTGATATTGACTCTGGCCATTGGGCCACACTGCCCAGCCGAGGGGGCTGATATTGACTCTGGCCATTGGGCCACACTGCCCCAGCCGAGGGGGCTGATATTGACTCTGGCCATTGGGCCACACTGCCCCAGCCGAGGGGGCTGATATTGACTCTGGCCATTGGGCCACACTATCCCAGCCGAGGGGGCTGGTATTGACTCTGGCCATTGGGCCACACTACCCCAGCCGAGGGGACTCGTCAGGGACTCCGGCCACTAGGCCTCACTGCCCCACCTGGGGGCACGAACCCTGACAATGACCTATAAAATAGAGGAGTATTTAATGAAAAAAATATTTATTTTAAATATTGGCACTGTCACCAGGCATAGAGAAACGTTTTAAAGCAGCGTATGAGTGAGAGCAGAGGTAGAAGGATAAGGCTGTATCAGAGGGGACTAGTGAAGCCAGACTGAGACAATCGGAGATCTATGTTAGCTGGAGGCGGGGGTGAAGTATAGACTATTGCACACTGTGAGCCAGAAGCAGTTAGTTCTTTATGGTCTGTGGCAAACTGGTTGGTCACATGATAGTGACTCACCACAGTGGTTCTAGCTGCAGTGCTAAGTTGCATTAAGAGACACCTAAAATACAGTAAGGCCAAGATTTTCAAAAGCAACTTCATTGTTTTGGGAGCCCGACTTGGGGCTTTTAAAGGGACCTGCTTTTCCACAAGTGGCTGATCACTTCTCAATACTTCCTGGGAATCAAGCCCATTTAAGTTGTTTCAAGTGGTTAACCAATAACTTAGGCACTCAAAATTACTGGTCAGTATGAAAATCTTGGCTTAAATCTTTTCCTGCTATTGCTTTCTTGTCTAAGCAATTGTTGTAGTTACCTCGGGGCATTCTGTGACCATGGCGCACACTCTTCGTATTAAAATACAGATCACTCAGAACGTGTAAGAGAACTAAAACTGGTCATGAATTTTCCATTTATACTGGTAGAAAATTGTGCTTTTGATGCAATCAACTTTTTCATTAGAAGTTTTTCTTTCTGTGGAAACTTTCAGTGTTTTTTCAATTGAAAAACCAAAATATTTGACTGGAAAACTGAAATGTTTTGATTTGGAAATGCTGCCATGGCAGTTCATAGGAGCCATGGTTCAGTTGCCTCATGTCCCCGTTCTCCTCTCTGGGTCATGCTCCCTGATCAGGCTACAGTTCCTGTGATCTACCCATAGCCAAGGACTCCCATGATGTTCTCCAAGAGGAGAAACTGCAATGCATCATGGGAGATATAGTCTGACCATGGAGCCTGTCCGTTAGAGGAGAATACGAACACCTGAATTACAACTCCTGTGAGGACCTATGGCAGCATTTCCAAATTGAAAATTTTCAGTTTTAACCTGGAATCTTTGTTGAAAATTTCCATGGAAAACTTAAATGAAAATAATTTTTTGTCAAAAATTTTTTCTGGGAAAAAAAAATGTTAACCAGCTCTCTTGAGACGCTCTGGCTAAGAGAGAGACTTTTGATAGAACAACTTTTCTTCCCTTTTATGAATTTTCCACCTGATTGAAAGTTGTGAACAATGGGAATTTCAAAATTGTCTAAGTGATTAGGAGCACAAATCCTTTTGATACTTTGTGTGTGTGTGTAGCACTTGTATTGCTAAATCACACAGTCACTCGAGAGTCTCACCCAACTTGTACAGTGGTAAAACACGTCACAATCCTGTGAATGGTCAGATTAATAGAATCACCGCATAAATTATCCTCTCCTCAGCTTATCCTACACGTGGTGCTAGATCCTCCACTGGTTTAAATCGCTCATTGACTTCTCTGAAGCTACGCAGTGACTTGCACCAGCTGAGGATCTGAGTTACAGTCCCTAACCTGCACACTCCTGCAGAAGTGGGCTAAGTAAAGTGACTTTTTATGGACCTGTTAGAGTAAAAGGCAACAAGGTATTCTTAATCTAGTCTCAGAAATATTCAAAGGAATATGATTGATTGTGAGTGATTTTTCTGATGCTTAGATAATCTGTAGAGATATGCAACATTTTTGTAATATGCCATATATCATGGTGCGGTTTAAGATCCCTTAGGTAGACTTTCAGACACAAGTAATGTGAAGATGGAAGTCTATGAAAGGCCATTAAATATCAATAAATTAGAGTGAGATCTGTACTTGTACTGAATGAATAACCACCCTTGATAATCTTATGGTTTCGTGCATGGATTTTCACTAAACGCATGCTAAGTGTTTTACTAACAAAGAGACAGGGTCTTACAAGCTAAGGCCCCAGGCCTGCAGGCTCCTCTGAACAAGTTGAACTATGTATCTGCATGGAGCGCCACTGAACTTAACAGGGATTCAAATGGATGCAAGGATCTATTTGTGAGCAGACAAGGTCAGACTGAAGAAGACAAGCAGACCGGGGAGTGAGTGAGCAGTGTTCTCTGCAGGCACTGTTTTTCTTTTCTTTGTAGTAGTTTTGAGTCTCTTTTCCTCCTCCCATACTCACCAGCATCTCCAGGGGTTTGCAGATCTTGTAGAAGAAGTAGGTTTGAGAGGGGTGAAAAGGAGGGTTGGCTAGGATGGGGGCTGTATGGAGGAAGGCAATACAGGTTAAAGAGTATTGTATGTGTGCTTTATACACTTCATGGATTTTCAAAGCTTTTGGAAAGATCAACTGAGATACTCTTCCCAGTGTAAGTGGCTGTTCTAGGTCAAAGTTTTAGGTGACTCTGAATAACTCATTAGTTGCTTGTGTCCCTATTAATAAAGCCTGGAAGCCAAAGCAGAAGGGTCCTTTCAGTGCTAACATCACAGAGGCTGTTTCTACACTGGCATTTTCCCACCACCGCATTAGCACTGATTCAGCTCTAGTTTAGACCATAGGGTATCCAGACAGCAAGTGTGAAAAACTGGGGCAGGAGGTATGGGATAATAGGCACCTTTGTAAGATAAAGCCCCCCAAATCAGGAATGTCCCTATAAAATCGGGACATCTGGTCACCCTATTAGACCACCATTAGCATTTTACCACGGTGTCATCTAACTTTGCTTAGAACAGGCCTAGAGAACACAGACCGTCAGCATTTTAACCAGTTTACACTAGTGCTCCCCACTGTTGCACTTACAGTGGTGGAAATGTTGAAGCAAAATGCTAGCACGGAGGAGGCAAAGGGGTAGGGGGCATATACTCACAGGGGACACCCTGATTAATCCGCTTTTTCATATCCGCCTTAGCTGAGACTGCGAATGATAATGTGACTTTCATCTGTGAAATCTTCATGAGCAGGCTTGATTGCTACAATTTTTCTTTTGCCAGGCTCTCTGCATTGGCTGTGTCCACCTCAGTGGATTCAAAAAGCTCAGCCTGGCTCCTGGCTATGACTAAATCTAATTATAGCATTCCCATGCTATGCTTTTTGCGTTCATTCCAAATCAATCAACACATTGATTTTTGGAGTGGCATGCTTTACTACTTTCTAGTCTTGTTTCTCAAGATCTGTTTGTCCCTCTGCTCCTTCCACGTGTCCAGGTTCTCCACCTGCAGGCACCTCCTTTTCTCCAAGCCTTGCCTTTATTTTACTTGCCCACAATTCTCCTCTTAGACGGAGCACCCTACACAATGTAAACTGTTCCAATCCATGTGGATTCATACACTCTGGGTCTGATTCTCCATTGCCTCTACTTTTTGCAGAGTCATTTATACCTGTGCAAAATGCGTATATACCATTACCATTCAGATGTGATTAACCCATTGTGCGCCAGTGTGACTGACTACACCTGGTGCAGAACAAGGAAGAATCTGATCATCATTTTGCACTCAGTGAAGACAAATGGAAAATTTCAAGTCAAAATTACATCACATCTGTAGGGTTAAGTTGAAAAACTGCAATATCATGAAGTGCATATGACAGCAAAGCAAAACCCTAAGGAAGCCGAGTTCTATGTGGCAATGAGCTTCATCAACATTAGCAAATCGTCCAAGGGTCCCAGTCTAAGTCTGGAGCTCGTGATGAAACCAGGTGAGTGTCATAGCATTGCCAGTTCTTTCAGTCGTTACCTTCCAATTACCTTCCAAGAACAGGCAAAAGACTCAAGGTAACCTGAACAAAAAGGGTTTATTTGTGCACAAATAGGGGATCAGGGGAATAGAAATCCAAAGCCTGAAAGCCCACTGACACAGGGTGGGCAAAACATATATACAGGGTTTGAATATGCAAGCAACCAATAGCATCAAAGAGAGTAACAGCTACATACAGCCAATAATCATATGCCACATGCATGCTTGTACACAGATTCAAACAGCACCATGGCTACCAGCCGTTAGTTCCCACTCTTACTGTTACACAAGCATGACAGACATTGTTGCAAAGTATGACATGAGCTGACAGGCCTACCTGCAAGCTCAGTCCCTGATTATGGCTACATGCCCACCCAGCTGACAGACTCCATTTTAAAACAAAACTCCGTCTTGTATTACACAGATTACATAACCATTAACTCAACAGTTGCCGCAAGGATAACGCATCTTATACAATGTCCAGTTAAACTCCTGTTAAGCTCCTATTTCTATAGCAGTTAACTAGAAACAGGCAGCAAACATTACAAAGTAAGTAATCAACAAATACCATTTTTACATTTGTACCACAATCTTTATTAGGTCTTTGAAACAATTAGACAAAACCAAAATGTTAAAAGATTCTTTAAAAGCAAAGTTCTCCTCTTGTGAACATTGAACTCTAAGCTAATTGGGGACTGACATTTTTTATGGCAGTGGTCCAATGGTCTTTTTTCCCCAGGGAATCCAAGATAAAAGTGCCCATTCATGGGGAGGATACGTAATACTGGGTAGGCCTTTGGGTGAGGGAAAGAATGCAAGAAGGCCATAGCCCTGTGTCTCCTCTCCCCCCGCGCACCAGCTAGTGGAACTGGTTTGCTGCAGCATTGTAGTGATTTTCCATGCAGTCAGCCTCTTGGGCCTGGTCTATACTAAGGGTTTGTCTCCAGTACAGGGAGATCCACACTGCCTCAATTGATGCAGCACGGGTCGATTTAGAGCAGTGGTCGCCAACCTTTCGGTCCTCACGGACCACTAAAGTGGCGCAGCGCGACCCCCCCCCCCCCCGGCTCGAGCGGCGCGGTGCGGCCCCCCCCCCCGGCTCGAGCGGCATGGCGCCCCCCCCCCCCCCCGGCTCGAGTGGCGCAGCCCGGCGCGAGACGGGAGGCAGGAACGAGCCGGCGGTTGCTGGCCGCCAGGGACGGGGCGGGACAGGCGCCCGCAGCCTCTTGCCTGCCCAGAGGGGCAGCCGTGAGGGAGCCTGGTGCCGCGGACCACCAAAATTTTCTCACGGACCACCAGTGGTCTGCGGACCACCGGTTGGCAACCGCTGATTTAGAGGGTCTAGTTAAGACTCACTAAGTCGAAGGCAGAGCCCTCTCAGGTCAACCTGGGTATTCCACCTCCCCTAGAAACATAAGATAAGTTGACCAGAGGGCATCTCTCACAGACAGTGAAGACACTGAGATAAATCAACCTAAGCTATGTTGACTCCAGCTATGTTATTCATGTAGCTGGAGTAGCTTAATTTAGGTCAATTTACCCCGGTCATGAAGACAAGACCTAAGAAATTAGGTCAGTATAACTGTGTTGCTCAGGGAGGTGAAAAATCTACATCTCTGAGCGACACCGTTAAACCAACCAAACCTCAGTGTAGACAACACTTTAGGGTTGACCTAGCTTATACCTCTTGGGGAGGCAGATTACAATACTGTGTTTTAAGGGTAGACAAGCCCTTAAAAACACAGTCTCATACTCTTATACCTGCTGTATCCTGCCAGTGGTCTTCAGGTGGCAACTCCTTTAAAGGAACACATTTTAAATACAAAAGCCATTCTGAAAGAAAAAGACCTGCCAAGTATTCAGTCTGTATAACAACCGTGAGATGTGAGAGCCTGGGGAAGAATATTACTTTTAACACTCTTTTTTGTGGCATTTTAAATGTCATAACCATCTCCTCTGGCAGTCCTCCTGTCCCGTCATCCCCCCTCCTCCCCCATTTTGTAACTGCAACTGCACATTTTTTCACCAAGGGGGCACACTGCATGTCCCAGAGAGCAAACTCTGCTAAAAGAATAATATGCAGCACTATTGGAATGATTGATGGAGGAAAGGAATATTTCTCTGGCCCTCTGGAAGGATCCATTTTTATCACCTCTGGTGTGTGTGGTGAGGAGGGGAGGAGATGGTAAGGTTCATATGAAAAAAGGCTGCAAGGGGAACTTGTGGGCAAAACTGTACAGGCCAAAGGATGTAATCCACTGAAACACCTTCTGTATCACATCAGAATCTTCAGTCTCCTGTAATCCAGATCCTTTGTTGTCACAGGAGAAACTGGTGGCGGGGGGGGGGGGGGGAGGGAATTTTGGTGACTGCAATGTTCAGGTTTCGAAAGTAAGCACCCAAAAGTCAGGAAATCAAAGTCGGAAGATTGAGACATTAGGGTCCTAAAGTAGCTTTAACTCAGCCCCCTAAGCTACAGCCACAGTGGACTCAGGTCTTCCTCCTTATGTTTTATCTTATGGGTCAAATGGACCCTGGGGCAACCTCTGTGAAGTCAATGAAGTTACTGCAGGAATGAATTTGACTCCATACTTGTACATTTTTACCATCCCATGTCTGGGCAGTCTGGCAGTGCTAATCCCAGGCATTCATGAGGGAGGCACCCAAAAGCAGGAGACTAGTTTAAAAGGATGAGATTTTAAAAAGTAAGAGTTGGGTTCTTTTCCTTTGCCCTCGGGTTTCTGAGTATCCAGGGTGCCTTTGGGTCGTGTTTTCTAGATTTTTCTCTCCAATCATGAGGGCTACAAATGTATTATCCTTTAAAAAATGAAAGCTGACATTTTTTCTTAATTAACTGACTCTCAGAGATAGGATTTAAGAAAAAGACTTGCAAGTCACTTGCAAGTCCAGTTTTAGATTTATGTTTCACCCTTTTCCATGGAGGAACTACAGATCTGCATGAGATGAAATGAAACAGATGACCAGTCTATGGGTAACCAGTTAAGGGAAGGCAGCACACTGAGCACTAGGTTGGAAACTGATCACCAGAAGAAAGGTTTGACGATGGTGAGACTTGCAAGCATATTGTGGCTGTTGGCAATGCTAAGGATATGTCTACAGGACGGTTGGGAACGTGATTCCCCACGCAACCCACACCCCAGCCCATCCAGTACCTGGATCTTGGCAGTATTTGGTCCCCAACCCCAAACTGTACAATCCAAATAAAAAACAAGTGTCATTGCTCTTACTCCACTGCAAACAGCTGGACTGATCCATCCAACCCCAAAACAACTGGAAAATGCTTCTCTGCTTCCTGCCAGTTTTTAACCCCACTCTCTCGATTCCTCTGGCGACACAGGAATAAAATATAACGGGGTCCTTGCAAACACCCAGCTCTTGTTGCAAAGTCAACAGAAGTTGGGGGCCGAAGCTGGGCAGGATTCAGACTTTGGAAGATGTTGCTGCCATCAGCCCCAGGGCTCACTGCGCTCAGAAAGCGGCCGCTGTGTAGTTACTGCGGGAGCAGTGGCAGGAGTGGGGCATGGGACCCCGCACGGGTACGGGGCTGCCAGCGCGTCCCGCCGCTATCTCTGCTGCTCACTTGGGGGGGCGTGGCAGAGCCTCGCGTGCCGCCTCCTGACGGTCCCGGGAAGGGCTGGGGGGGAGGAGGCGGCAGGCGCGCGGCGCGCTCCTTAACCCCTTGCGCGCCCTGCTCCCGGCTCTGCAGGTGGCGGCGCGCTGCGAGGCGCCCCAGAGGCCGTGCCCGGCGCGGGAGCGGGGAACCCGCCTCTGCCCAGCTCGCCCGTGGGGAGGAGGGCGCAGGGCTCTGCCCTGACCGCGCAGAGGGCGGGGGTCCCGGCTGCCGCCCAAACGCGCAGGACTCGGGGCCTCCGAGCGGGAGCGGGTTGGGGACCGGGCAAGGCGGCGCCCCGGAGCCTGCCAGCGAGTGGCCGCCTCCTGCTCCCCGCCCCGGGCTCCTCTCGCCTCCTGCGGGACCCGGCCTGGTCCGCCGCAGCCGGCGGAGGCGGGCGGGGCGACCGCTCTTCGGGGGGGACCTTGAGGCGCCCGGAGCCCCGGGGCTCGCTCCGCTGCGTCGGCGGCCGGGCCCAGGGGCGGCCCCCGCGTGCGGGAATCCCCGGGAAAGGGCCCCGCCCTGCTGGAGCCCCGCAGCGCCCCCCGCAACTCTCCGAAGTCTGCGCGCGCCTGGCGGGGAGCAGAGGGCGCCTCGGTCGGCGGCGGAGCGGACCCTGCCCAGCAACTTGCTCCGAAGATGAACCAGACCGCCGGGGTGTCCAACAGCGTCCGCTGCCCTAGCGGGAAGGGGCCGAAGGTAGGGGGCGTGTGCGGGGGACGGGGCTTCGGGACAGCCCGTTGGGAAAGTTGTTGTGTTGTGGGGGGGGAGGGGGGTGTCTGGTGCAAAGCAGGGGAGGGGGGATGGTGACATCGGCTCGTGATTCGGTGCCCAGGGTGCCCCGTTATTACAGCAGCGCTGGGACCGTTCGCCCGCCTGGGCTGGTGTTTGCAGCGCCAGCTGCTTTACCGCGGGGTGGTTTGTGTCCCCAAAGGGGGGGGGGGCAGCGCCGCTAAGTCCTTCACTCAGCCCGTCCTCTGTCGAGCGGCTCCCAGCGGATCCCCTCTGTGCAGGGCGCGTGTTGTTCCGCTGCTAAACAGCAGCGTCAGGGTTTCCACCCCGGAGAGCCTCGCTGGAGCGGTGAGAGTGGGATTGAGATGGGGGGACCCGAGGGAGAGTGGATGGGCCAAACGGCAGGCTCCTGGAATTGGTGCAACCCAGGCCGTGCGAGGAGGAGATCCACGAGCACATGGGAGTGTGATGTATAAGAACCAGGGGAAGCCCCAGGGAAAGGATCCTGAGTTGATACCGTGTGTGATCCTCTACTTTGCTCATCGATATTCACTGCACAGCCATGAAAACCAAACTTCCTCTGTTTTTTGTAGCCCTTTATGAGGGAAGCCCCAGCATCTCTATTTCTGGAGCATCCCTGGCTGTAGCAGCTGGTCACTTCATGCAAAAAAGCACCGTCTTAAACTTTCCTAGAGAGACATTGATAATCCATGTGCTGTTCTCCGGGTTAGCTGTTTCACATGCCTTAAAGGTTTCCTTAGCAAAGACGAACGGTGCTAATCACATGCTGTGCTATTTAACCAGGTACAGACACTGATTGTAGCAGGCGTGCTCTGTTCCGGATAACCTTTGAGATGTTTCCACGGCAAGGTTTTAGGTTTTTGTAAAGAATTTCAGTGTCTGTAGCTGGAGTTTTGTGCTGGATGTTCTGTGATAATAAACGGGACATGTTTTAAAGAAACATGGAATCACAATTTTTTCCCCCAGAAACATTATACACAATTATTTCCTTGTATTTTTCAACACTGAAATCATGTTCTCTCTTCTGAGTGTTATTTCATGTAGTTTGATTCAGCGCTGATTCTTGCATGTGCTGCAGTTTTGCTTTTTAACTAGTGGAGTTCTGATCCTGCAAACACTTGTGCATGTTCATCTGTCCTGTATCCTAGTTCCCTAGCTGTAAAATGGGGATAATTATACTTCCCCTCCTCGCAGGAGTGTTGTGAGGATAAACTCCAGTAATGACTGAGTTTATGTGCATAAACACACGATGAAAGACCTATAAGTAAGGCTATGATTTAATCCATGGGTATTTGTAGTAAAAGTCATGGACAGGTCACGGTCAATAAACAAAAATTTGCAGCCTGTGACCTGTCCATGACTTGTACTATAAATATCCCTGTCTAAACCTTAGCTGGGGATGGGGCGGGGCGCACTACTGCCAGGGGCCACCAAGGCCAGTGGCACCAGCTGTCCAGCGCCATCCCCAGGGATGCCTACCTGCTGCTGATCCAGCCGCTCCTGGGATCACTGTGCAGCTGCGGCTGCTCCTGTTGCTCTGGCTGTCCCTGGGGCTAGCTGCACCGGCTGCTGCAGGCAGTGCAGCTAGCCCCAGGGCTGCTCCAGCAGCACTGGAGGAGCTGACTGGGGGGCTGCCGGAGTGCCTGGCTCAGGAGTTGCTCCAGCAGTGGCCAGTGTGACTGTCTGCAGGGCTGCTTTAGCAGCTGGCCCTGGAGCCAGACTCACCAGCCACTGCAGAAGTCACGAAGGTCATGGAAAGTCACGGAATCCGTGACCTCCGCAACAGACATGGTGCCTTACCTTCAAGTATCTAGAAAGATTAGATGAGCTCACTGAAATCAGTGGGCTCCTCTTCAGAGCTAGTCATGTGCTCGCAGTTAAGCATATGCAAGACTGGTGCCTAAATCTGCAGAAAGTAGTCTTGTAAATATTTTCAAGGCATGACCTCCTTTGACACCCCTGTTTTATTTGTGTGAAGGTTATTTATTAATCATTGAATAAATCACATCAAATGCTGCTCTATCATTTATTTAGTGGAGGGGGAAGAGAGGGAGTCCTATATTTTGTTCTGCATTTATAGAGTGCCTAAAACAGTGAAGTCCTGGTCCATGACTGGCTCCAAGGTGTGATAATAGTAATACTAATTAATAATACAACAGTGTGACCCAGTAGGTCAAACCCCAGTATACCTACCAGATAATTTGTGTAGTTTTAATTTAATTCAAAGACACCTGCAGTGTATTTTCAAACATTGTAAGATATAGCCATTATTTCCTTTGGAAATTATTTCTTTTTCAAGACAGATGACTGATGATTTAAGCTTCTTTAATTAAAACACACAAACTCCATGTATGACTCATTCTGTTGCAAGGAAGCCTTCCAGAGTTCAGACATAATATCACACAGGAAAGGCTGAAAACAAATAGCTATTCTGCCTCTTGTCTCTTTAGTCCTTAACATCCCAGGCAAGTTAACTAATTTTAAAAGTTTTCATGAAGTTTATTCCCCCCCCCCCCAAGATGTGTTCGCAGACAGTGTAGATTCGATGCCTTAAAAGAGCCACGATTCCCAACTTGTTGGAGGCAAGGTCAGGCTGGTTCCTGGGGTAGCTGTTTTTTCTTTCTCTGCAGAGTAAATCACTCAGACAATAACATTCCTTTGCAAGATTTACAGGTTTGTACGGTTGTGAGGAACAATGGAGCTAACATTTTAAAAATGGAAATGCTATTAAATGAATTATAAAAGTGAATAGATTGATTGATTCATTGATTGCAGCATTATGTAAGCATCCACTAAAATCATTTGCATCTACTGGCAAAACCGTTTGACTTCTTTAGCTGGCTTAATAAACATCTGACTCCATATTACTCACAGTTACCACTGAAAGATTATAACTCGTTGGCACAGTTTTTGAGAAAATATTTTGTATATGCATAAAGGGCCTACTCTACTTGTTTTATGCGATTTGAGTAACCCTATTGCCTTCACCAGGACAGCTGGTGTGAACAAGATGAGACATTTTTTTTCTACAATAATAGTAATTGGGAAATATCCTCTAAGGCTTCCTAAATGTGCAAATATTATGGGTATGGGGTCCAACTCTGTTTTCAGTTAAGTCACTGGGGAAACTCTCCTATTGATTTCAGTGGAAGCAAGATTGGACCCAAGTTAGTAAAGTCTATATTAAAGGAAGGATGGTCCAGTAGTTGGGGGTTTAGCTTAGTACTTGGGAGACTTGGATTCAATTTCCTGCCCTACCAAACTTTTTGTGTAATCTTGAGCAAGGCATGTTGCTTTTCTGGGCATGTCTACACAGGGACGGGGGGCAGACCGTGGCAGTGAACCTCAGACTGTAGGTCGATGGATTTGTGCTGTGGTGCTAGAAATAGCTGTGTAGACTTTGTGGCTTCCTAAGTTTCAGAGCCTGAGGTGCAATGTCTGCACAGCTATATTTAGGGCCATAGTGGAAGCTTGTGTCTGTCACTCCACGCTCTGAGACTCACTGTCACTTGCTGTGTAGCTGTCCCCACTGTGCCTTACTTCCCCATCTGTAAAATGGGATAATGTCACTGCAAAGCCTCATGGCTGTTGTGAGGGTAAATACAATACAGATTGAAGCACTCAGATACTGTGGTGATGGGAGGCATGCAAGCAGAGCTAGGCAGGAAATGGTTTTCTTATCCTGTGGATATTTTGTAGCATTTGACTTTTTTCCCCCATTTCAGAATAGGACAAAAAGTCAAAATACTGAAAATATTCATAAGCTGATAACTGGAATGTTTTTCATGTTGGCTCACTCAAATGTTTCATTTTGATTTCAACCTATTTTATTTAATCTTTTTCTTTGTTCAGTATAAGTAGCTTAAAATTTGAAACAAAATAATTTTGAACAAGGAAGGTGGAATTTTTCATTTAGAAAATGTCTGTGTTGATTTCAGTGAATTGCATTGTTGATGAAAAAAACAATTTATTGCATTTTCTCAACCAGCTCTACTTTCGCTATCTGGAAAATAGAAAGGGATTCTGGAAACTTCCTGCAGAAAAGCATTGTACCTGCCACAGATCCAAGTAATACCTCCAGTCACTGTCACTGAAAGAAGCTAGGGGGAAAAATATATCTGGGTCTTGTTTCCATTGTGCCTTTGACAGGACTTTGTGCATAGTCAGCTTCATTTTCTGTTTCATGCACTGTGATGACAAGCATTCTCTTGTACTGCCTGGAGGTTTGCTCAGGTGCACTCTCTTCCACAGGTCTTTCAAGAGGATGTCTGGAGCCAGGAGGCTGACTCCTTTTCCCATACTCCCTGCATGAAGCTCTGGTGGGGGAGGACTATGATGGAACTCCCTCCTTCACTCAGTCCCCAGAGCTTGGGGGGCAACCAAGAGCAACCAAACTTTGCTCCCTAGTTCTCTGCATAGGGCTGGGAGGTGGGTCCAGGATCACAATAACTCCTTGCACCTGGACTCAGAGCTGGGGTGCAATGGAAGGCTAATGGGGAGCAGCTGGGGACAGGATCCGTCTTTCCCCGGCACTCCCCTGCAGAGCCCAGAGAGACGTTCAGAACTGGGAGTGGTGCTTACCTGAAAGTGGCTGCCTAAAGCCTGGTAGGCAGCAGGCATGCACACAGATGTAGCAGTGGTGTGGAGAATGGGTAGGAGGAGCAGAGTGCTCTTTGGTTTGTCCTTTCTCACTTGGTGAAGTGCACAAGAACCTTCCACCCTTCCAAGAACCTCACCTACATCATCAGGGAGATCCAAAAAAAAGTGTGTGTGTGTAGAGAGAGAGGTACATTTAGGACATATTGAGGATGTTCTCTCAGATTAGCCCATTCAAAAAGCTCATCTCGACAGTGTCCCTTTAGGGGGGCCAGAACCTATGGTTTTTGAAGTGAATGGGACACTTTCCATTGTCTTCCCAGCACATTGTCTCAGATCCTATAAATGGCCAGAGTATAAATCAAAAGACTGAAAAGGTTTGAAATCACTAACAGAGTAAGCATGAATGATCCATTTTGGTCAAATCTAATAATACTGCATTAAAGTTGAGCAAATGGGAACTCAAGCGATGGAAATAGTCACTAAATGCTCCTAGTGGGACACTCTTTAAGCTATTGGGTATATTTACTAAGCATGAGCCATATCTTGGCATTAAAAATAAAAGGAACAGGAAAAGTTGGTGCATTAAAGAACTGTGTTTTTTGGACACCAGTCCAAATTGTTGTAACCTGACCACCCTTTAGCAATAAAGAATGCCTATGGATAACAATAAACGATTTATGCAGACTCTGTTTTGAGGAAAAACAACTGTGCTAATTAGCAGTGCCAACTTCTAAAAAAGGGGCTGGGAAAAACAAGTAAAGGGTTTTAAAAGTGCTTGTTGCCCTATATGAAGTCCTTGTTTCCTTAAATTTAGCTTAAATCAGATGTTCAGGATTAAGTGCGCTGTTGGTAGCTACTCTATTATTGTGAGAAGAATACATTTCGTATCTGAGAATGACAAGCTGCTCATTTGTATAAAGTGGAATCCACAAATGTACTTGGGTGCCTAAACACCGTATTTACACAACTAAGCCCTGGGTTTTGGCACCTAAGTCCCAGTTTTCGCTCCATTGTGATCCACAAAACTCTCATCAAACTCTGTGGACACCTAAGCTCACTCGGCGCCGAAGTATTTTCAAGCTCTGAACAGGCAGACTGCTGCTCCCCTCCAGGCATCCATGCACCTGTCTGCTACGTAAGCCTGAGTGATTCACGAACCAGAGGAAGATCCATCACCAGATACCACTTAGGCATTTGGCCACCTATCTCGCAGGTGCTCTCTGAGCACATCTACCAAATTGGGTCCAGTTCAGATATCCAGTTGGGGTGGGGGGGGGATGCTATCTTTTAACTTTTACCCCATTGGTTAGAGCACTTGAACCTGGGTGTCCCAAATTCCAGGCAACTTCCTCCCCTACGGCAGAGGAGTGATGGTTTGAACAGGGCGTCTCCCACCTTTCAGGAGGCTGCTCTAACCACTGAGCTATGGGGTATTTTGACGTCAGGCTGTCTCTGTCTTTCCTGTTGCAGCTGTTCTGCTGAGGCTAAATAAAGAGAGTGATGGGAGTAGGGAGACCTGGCGTGGGTCTCCCATCTGTCTGATGGGTGCCTTAACCACTGGACTATAGAATTAGTGATCTTTCTTCCTCCCTCCCACCCATCCACTCCCTGACCACTATTCCCATGGGGATAAATACACACTAGAAATGTTTGTTTCATGTGTATGTGTGTTTCATTTGATAGTACTGTATTTATGTAGAATCGATTCCACTCTTTCCTCTGTACAGTCAGTTTTCCCTCTTGTTTGTGTGGGTCTTTTTCTCTCCTCTGTTGTCATGTAAAACCTGTCAAATTAGGAAAATATGTCCAGAAAACTAAAAACAATAAAAATAAAAAATTGACAGTGGGACTCTGGAGGGTCTAACCCTTTGCACTCCTTTTATCTCTTTCTCTTTTTTTTCCTTCAAATTGATGCTGTGTCTTTAATGAGTAAAATTAGTGGGAAATGTGTTTTGCAGCTGTTGATGTAAATTAAAAGAAGTTACTTTTGTAAGCCTCTTAGCCAGGCTTTAATTAATGCTGTAGTGAGGATTCTAGTATTAATGACTCCTTGTGAGATTCTTAGTCAGAGCTTCTGTCTCATTTCATAGAGTTTCTGCCCTCTTCATATTTTTCTTTGTAAGCCTAGTGTTTATTTTGAGTGAACTTCATATATGTTTTAGTGGGGACTCTTTTGGGTCAGTTCTACTATCAGCCTTCCTCCAGGCTCCCATTACCATTAATGGGATTTTTACATGCAGAACAATGGCAGATTCAGCCCCATAAATTGCAAAGAAAGTCGTCTTCCTTTTAAAAACAAAATAACCCCCTAATATATTTTCTTTTCAAAAGAAGAAGGTGACACCATAAAATTTATTAGCAACATAAATATCTGTTAGACACTAAATAACTTTTGAAAGTTAAATGCAGTGAATGGCCCATCAATTTGTCTTCCTTTATCAGTCTTTCCAGGTTTTGAACACTCCTGCAAGGGAAGGCAGTATGATCTAGTGGACACAGCACTGGACAGCGAGTCACGGTTGGGCCATACCCCTCTCCTTGGCATTTCCTATTGGTTAGCTTAGGCAGCTCCCTGCTTGGTCTGCTGCAGGGAGACTGGAACAATTTTTATAATGGGAGTGCTGAGACCCATTGAACCAAACTGTAAATCCTGTTTATAATGGAAACCAATCCAGGGGGTACAACAACACCTCTAGTTCCAGCATCTATGGTCTGCTGGATTTTGTGAATCCCATTTTTGGGCTCTTAGCTCTCCCATGTGTTGTATAGGGAGACTGGATACCTAATTTGCAGTTGTGAATTCCACCAGGTGGCATGGTGTTAGGTGGCAGGAAGTTTAAACACCGTGTACAGCAATGCTCTGGGTTGCAGTACCTAAAGGTGCTCGCTAGCACACTAAAAATAGCAGTGTAGATGCAGTGGCATGTGCAGTATGATGGGGTAGCCACCCATGTAAGTACCTGTGGTCCTGGGCAGGATGGTATTTAGGCAGCAAACCTGTCCCATTGCAGCTATACTACTATTTTTAGTGCACTAGCTTGAGAAAGCTATCCTGTGTACCTGGGCTTGAAATGACACCTCCAGTTCGAGTGTTGACATACCCTAAGTTCCCTTTGTAAACCTAGCCCTATGTGTTTGTACAGAGTTGTAAGAGAATCTTCCTTCCCCCCACTCTAAACTCTAGGGTAAAAGAGGGGGGGGGGTCTCTTATGCAGACCACTAACTTTAAGCTACTTTTCCAATTTAGTCCTGCATAAGTGTTCTGTACTAATTCATGTCCCTGATATTGGAAAGTGATAATCCCATTCTCTTCTGTCTGGGGTAATGAATCAGAGAGAGCTGCCAACATTTTCTTTCGAATTAGGTAAGCTTCTGGGGCCTCTCCTGGTTTCTGCTCTTCCATTATGTACAGTTTCTTAAGGGAAGATGCAGGCAATAATATTTTAAGAGCACTTATTATCCATTCACGGGCTCCAGTGGCAGTCCGTTCCCAAGACCCTATGCCTATGTCCAGAGCATCTGCATCACAGGGAGAGGCGCATAACTGAGCCAATTGGGTTAAGTCCATGCCATCAGCAGATGGGTACATTTGCCAAACACGGGCCAGTCATGCAACGACTGTGTCACAGTCCAGTGGCCCCAGTCTCTCAGCAATAGCTTTGGCTTGATTAGGAGACCACCTTACTATGTCCGTGACCAGCTCTGTTGTGGGAAGATCGGCTCCTGCAACTATGTGTTTAACCTCCCTTGTGGAAACAGGAGCAACATTATGTATTTGTGGCCAATCAGGGTTGAATGGGCTTTTGGGGACAGCATCAGAGGGTAACTTTATTCTTTCAGGGGGCTCCACATCACAGTCCTCTCTTAACCTTACAGCTGCTACCACGCCCTTATGGGCACTCAGTTGGGCAAGCAGTTTACCAATCCTTGCCTCACACTCCTGATGGTCTGCTGCAGCTTTTGCTGCTCTGTTTTCTTCTGCTAAGAAGCGAGTTGCTGCTCTTGCTTCTTCTAACAGAACTTTTGTCAGTGTTAACTCTTTCCTGTACTGCTCTGCATTCCTGTTTGCCTTGTCTTTCTCCTCTTGTATATCTCTGACTACAGTCACCATTCTGAGCTTTTCTGCTATCAATTCACACCCATCTGTTTCACATTTGTTCAAACGCTGTTGTAACCGATTGTTCTCAAGCTCCAGTTCCTGTCTTCCCTTGACCATTTCCACCATGTCCAGACAGGCATAAAATAATGCCCATGCAGCTTCAGCATCTTTTGCACTACCATGTGGCTTAAAGGTTGTGCAATATTGATCAAAGCTCAGACTATCTTCAGTTAGGGGATTCTCACCCTTAAAACACCCTGTTTCCCAGGGACATTTCCCCTTTTTCATTACCCATCTCTCTAACTTGTTGGTTTTTTCCTGTCTTAAGCGAGCAAAAAGGTCCTTTTCAGCCATTTCTATTTCCTTATTTCACTACCAATCCCTACCAACAGTTCTTTCTAAAACCTTTACTTTCAAGCCACTACGCTTAACTCCTTATTTCACAGTTCTACAAGTATTTTAAGCACAATTCTTAACAGAAGGTTACCAAATAGTCTGAGAGAGACAGAGACCTTGCTAAAGGAGCTTGGTCTGAAAAGAAAAAGAAAGCAAGCTTACTCAGGTCTGTGCCTCAGTTTCCCTACTCCACAGCAACTACTCAACAATTACCACGTGATTTTGGTCACGTGCTGCCCGCGTATCTCCACCAATTTGTTGCCAAAGGTGCCCGTTACTTTGGGGTATGCTCATTTATTCGGGTTACTCTTATGGGGGGGGTGTAGTTCTGTAATACTATTAATGTGCTGCTTATGTCACTTGTGTTCATATGGAGCTCTACTCCTTCCTTCTGCAAGTCCGCTCCCAGTGGAGCTATCCTGCTAGGTTCCCCGGGGCTGGGGTCCTCCAGCCCTAGAACTAGATGAACATGCACATACACACACACACACACACACACACTAACAGAGCAAGTCTGAGCAGACTGGGTCAATCGGCACTTTCCAGCTGATCCCCTTATGTGTCCCTGTGCTCAGTGAGCTGGGTTAAACAGCACTTTCAAGCTGATATCCTTCTGTGCTCCTGGTCTCAATGGGCTGAGTTGAGCAGCACTCTCAGCTGCCCTCCCCTTATGTGCCCCAAGTTGAACACATCCCTATCCCACTTTGACAGTAACCAACTCAATGAGCAAACCCCACAGTATGTTTGGGCACCACAGGGATCTTTTAGCTGAGGTAAAAGAAGCGTTGCTGAGGAGTAAATGGGGGAAGCCACAGACACAAATGAGTAACATTCAGAGAGTGAGAGAGAAACAACCAACTTCACCATAAGGGTTATTTATTGAATAATAATGATAACCATACAAAGAGAGCCTAAACCAGCATAGCATCCATTATTAAAGGGTAATTCCTGAGACAGAAAGGAAAACAGAGAAAAAAGAGAGAGAGAGAGAGAGAAAAAGGGATCTCACCACTCCTGGAGCATGAATTAGTCGGGGTTCCCAGGTGATGGTAGCCGCTCAGGGTCCTGAAGGTAGGAGACTGGCAGAGCCCCCAGCATGATCAGTTATGTGAACTTCCTGCCACCTAACACCATGCCACCTGGTGCAGAGTTTGGGTCTTAGCATCAGACAACTGACTTGGGCACAGGGAGGGGGTTTTATAGAGAAAATACAAAGGTTCAAGGGAGAACAAAGATTTGTTTAGGAGTAAACTGGGGATTCAAGAGTTTTCTTTAGGATAGACAATAGGAGCTGATCACTCTTGGCTATGGGAGGTGTTTTCTTCAGGGAGCTCACACTGTAACCAGGTTGCTTCAGTATTCTGGATATCAATCAAAGATCTATTACTAGAATTGGTCTGATAATTGCTGAGCTGGGTGTGTACAGGTGTAGGTTCATTAGCATTTGGAGCAGAGATTCCCAGAATGCAGTGCATCCCTGCTTTTTAGGTCCCAGAGTTCAGTGTGGTTCTCTTTTCTTCATTCTTCATGCTAATTCCTGTCCATCTTTCATGCAGATGAGGCATGGGGAGTGGTCTCAGTTATCCATTCCTTATGCTAATCAAGATGTCTTATTCTTGTCACCTTGTCAGGAGGGGTCCAGGCGTGTCTCCCAACACCCTTCATTGTTCTCTGCAGACCTTTTCTCTGATCAGTTTTGGGTCAAACAGAGACTGGGGGGGAGTGTATTTCATGAGCCCTGGTTCCCCAAAAACACAGAGCGGACTAGTATCAAACTGTGCCCTGGTTCCCAAAAACACAGAGCTGCCTGGTATCATAAGTTAAATCTTTTCCCCCCAAAACGCAAACTCTCCTAGTTGGGGATTGGATCCAGCTGCCACCATCAAAGTGATTGCCCCAAGACTATGGGGTGGGGCACCTTGACACCCCCCCCCCGAGAGTAACCCTCCCGACCCCTCTCTTTCTATCTGGGAGATGGAAAAGAGACTTCGCTCTACCCTCACCCTCTAGCTACCGAGGAGAGAGTTTAAACACACAGACCCTGCTAGCTATAAGCTGTGCCAGATCCAAACCCAGGACCACTCCAAGGGAAATAATCAGACCCTTTGTATAACCAAAAAAGATTTAATAAAGAAAGAAACAAAGCATACAGCTAATACAAACTTCACAGATATAAAGCTTTCTAACCTGAGTCTCCTTGCATAAATTAGCCCCCTCCCCGGGTATTTCTCTCTCTGATAAACTCTACAGTTTAAGGACACCAGAGATCAAGTACAAAGCTTATGTAATCAATAGTTCTACTTACTGTTAATCTAACTTATGAATATATGAAGGAAAAGGAGGAGATGAGTTTCCATAGCTGGAAAAAGATGGAGTCAGCCCAAAAGCCTCAGACGAACTGAGACTAACTTCCTGGTTTGTCTGTAGGTAGGCTACTCTGACATCACCCCCCTCTCCTGTTCAGTTAACCCCTAACAGGTAAAACAGCAACTCCAAGGCACTTTACACTCATGACAAGAGTCTAGTGTAATGGGGACCTGATCATATCTGGGGTATCAAGGCATTGCTATAATCCAAATAATAAAAGGTGTTGATTGCTTAGTCCCCTCAACTCCACCTGACATCTGTAGGAGCGGAGGGTACTCATGAGTGAGCCCTTTAAATCACCCACCCCAAAGTAATCTTTCAGGAATACATTAGTGAGCCAATGTAACAATGAATGGGAAAGAAACTTAGAATGAGTCTATCCAGCTTGATGGGAGGGGTAAGGGCTTAGAGTTGGGGAGGGGTTGGAAGGGATGAGCACAATCTTTCCTGGAACTTTTCTTTCTTTCTTTCTTTCTTTCTTTCTTTCTTTCTTTCTTTCTTTCTTTCTTTCTTTCTTTCTTTCTTTCTTTCTTTCTTTCTCAAACAGGTTTAGAACTTTCTGGTTTTTTTCTCTAGTACTGTATTTTTTAAAAATATTTTGTGTGCTGCAGTATAAAGGGAGTGAGGGGCTCCTTGCCCCTGGCCTTTTCGCCCTCAGTGTGAGTGCTCAGAGCACCAGTGGGAGAGCTACCCAGAGCTATAATCTCCAGGCTCTGCCAGGTGGGTTGTAATGTGGGGGAGGAGATGGTGTTTGCTGCAGCTCCAGGAGTTAATGTATTAGTGCCTGCTTTAAGCACGCATCTTGGGTTGGTGTATCACTGAACTGACCTCCAACACAAGGGTGTGAGAGAGCCTTCAGTGTATGTATCATAGAATCACAGAATCTCAGGGTTGGAAGAGACCTCAGGAGGTTATCTAGTCCAACCCCCTGCTTAAAGCAGGACCAAGACCAACTAAATCATCCCAGCCCGGGCTTTGACCTTAAAGACCTCTAAGGAAGGAGATTCCACCACCTCCCTAGATAACCCATTCCAATGCTTCACCACCCTCCTAGTAAAAAAAATTTTTCCGAATATCCCAACCTAAAGCTTCCCCACTGCAATTTGAGACCATTACTCCTTGTTCTGTCATCTGCTACCACTGAGAACAGTCTAGAGCCATCCTCTTTGGAACCCCCTTTCAGGTAGTTGAAAGCAGCAGGTCAGGTCAGTAGTGAGAAGATTGCACTGCTATTCTGGTGTGTGTATATCTGTGGGTGCTGACTTCTGCTACTGTTTTTCATCACTAATGAGAGATAAACACATCATGAAATTTTATTGGGCATTCATGCTAACAAAATTAGCTAACAGTTGGTGCTTTAAAAAGTCAGGCAGAGCACCATCGCTAGAATATACAATGGCTTTTTAACTAGCGTATAGCAGAGAGATCTGCAAATGTCTGAGAACCTAATATGATTTAACAGTTTTATATTAATATTTATCTTCTTAGTTAAAACAGGTGAATGGAAATTCATGAATAATCTTACTACATATGCACAAATTAAGGGACTTTCATCAGATTAAAAACTCCTTAAAGGAGCTCAGTCATTAAATAGCTATGAGCTGTATTAAAATAGTGATGTTAACTTGTAATATTGAGGCTAGTACACTACTCAAGTCAAAAATAAACTAGCCTACCAACTTCAGTACTCAAACACTTAATTCAAATAATGTGAAGATTTATTTTAGCATTTAAATGATTTTATGTCCGCATAAGCCAAAAATGATATGCAGTGAATATAATATGGGTCATCTAGGGCCATTACCATTGTCTTCATTGGGAGCCGAACCGGTCTCCTAGGCTATTGGCGGTTGCGGGGGGGAGGTGACTTCATTTCAGACTCCTTTTCTTGTTCACTGGAATCTGTTTGGGTCATTTTGATTTCAGCGTTGTAATATCAAGAGGGAAAGATTTATTTATTGAAACTTCATCAGTGCTGGGCCCTTTTATTCTCAGTGAATATGGAATATGCTTTCTGGCTAGAGTTTGATTTTTAATCTCTAAATTGTGAAGAGACTCTATAGTCTTTCATTCCCACCTTAAAACAGCAAGTAAGGTTGACCCACCTGTGTGGAGTTTTTTTTCTGTCGATAAAGTAGTCTGAGTATTAGTTAGCTTTCACTGAGTAAGGTGCAGGTGGGTGTGTCTGACCATGGGTCTGGGTACTTGTACGGCTGTCATCTCAATAGTGTCAGAGAGGAAACATGGCCTTGTGGCTAAGGCATTGGGCTACAATGTGAGCGTTGGGTTGATTCCTGGTGTTAGGACAGACTTCCCCAGAAACTGGGAAAGTCACGTAGACCAGTGACTCTCAACTTTTGCAGACTATTGTACCCCTTTCAGGAGTTGGATTTGTCTTGTGTACCCCAAGTTTCACCCCTCTTAGAAACTACTTGGTTACAAAATCAGATATAAAAATGAGAGTCACAGCACTCTACTATTGAAAAATTGCTTACTTTCTCATTTTTACCATATAATTATAAACTAAATCAATTAGAATATACATGTTGTGTTTACATTTCAGTGTATAGTAGTATATAAAGCAGGTTAAACAAGTCACTGTATGAAATTTTAGTTCGTACTGACTTCGCTGGTGCTTTTTATGTAGTCTGTTGTATGTATGTTTTATGAAGCCTAGGCAAATGTCTAGTTGAGTTGAAGTACCCTGTGGAAGATCGCTGCGTACCCCCACAGGTACACGTACCCCTGGTTGAGAACCACTGACTTTGAGTCTAATTCTGCACCGTTGAATCAGTGGTTTTGCCATTCCAGGATTGGGGAGGTTTTTCATTCTGGGATTGGGGCCATTATCTGTGCTTCATTTTCCCAATCATAAAAAAATAGAGATGATAATATTTACTGTCTGTTTTTCATTGTAAGTTGTTAGGGGCAAGGACTATCTCTTACAGTACTTAGCTCAGTAGAGCCCTGATCCCAGCTGTGGCCGGGTGGTACTACTGTAATATAAAATAATACAAATCTGAGCATTTCACACGTCTTTATGTCATTAATTAAGGGCATATAGTCTTTTTTTTTTTTTTTGGTCAGGGAAAATCACCTAGAAGGGACAGAAATGCATAAAAATGTGCACAAAGTATGCATAGGAGGTGTCCATGTGTCATACCATCAGATATGCAGAAAGAAATAAGTTGCGGCAAACAAAAGGTATTTCCCCTGTGAAAACCCCAGAGAGCTGAAACCTGCAGATCATGGGCTGGGGGAAACTCTTAAGCACCATGATCCTTCAGGTGTGCCTGCAAATTGAAAAGGAGACGGGGGAATCAATGTTTTTGAGCCCTTACTGTGTGAGGTCAACAAACTCTCACATATTTACAGATGGCCTTTCTGTGCTTGGCATTCCAGAGACATTGTTGAGAATAATTTACAGCTACCCAAGACAACAGTAACTTGCAATGTATTTTTTTCTTTTCGTAAGTTAGACAGTGCTTGCAGGTTGCTAACTCACGTACTTTGACTTTTCTCTGACTTCTCCCTCGACATCACAGACACATCCTCATGTTTGCAAATTTTCGGCCGGATATATTATTAAAGCAGGAACTCGCTCCATGTGGCATCATCCCAAATCTGAGGTTTTAAGAGTCACATGAGCTTTTGGGATGGATTTCTGCCCTGCTCATCTGAATTTATGGAAACATAAAACTTTACACACACAAAAAAACAGTATAGTAAGCATCCAATAACTGCTTCCACTCTAATATTATGATGTGTATTGAACTAGCCGCTAGGAGCCCCAGTCATGGGCCAGGACCCCATTGTATGGCTGTACAAACACAGCAGAAAAAGATGGCCCCAGCCCCAAAGAGCTTAGAGTCAAAGCTAATTTTGATTTATTTGCTGATTTGTTTTTTCATGTGCTTATACCTTAGTCACCTGAATTAAGCAGCATCCTGGTAAATATTACCAAACTGCATATGTATGCACAGTTCATCTGCTAACCATTGGCACCTTTCATTCATCTCAGCTTCTTCCCTCTTCCTGCTCTACCTATGCTGTTTTTTTTCATGGTGGGGTGGATGCTGCATATGCTACTTCTAATGAAGTATTTTAAAAGTGAACGTAGCCTTTGTGAATATAGTGACGTTAGTCTTGCTTCTCCACAGAACAGGTATCCTTCCCCAGCTGTCCTGGTGATACTCCTCAGTCCTGACTCGGAGGTGCCTTTGGGGCTCCTCTAGAAGGTGTGGTTTGGTCTCCATTCCTGTACTGAGAGGGTTTTATTTGTGTGTTTATTGTGTTGTTTGTGTGTGTGTTATTTACTGCTTGCAAAAGGCCCCAGATTGACAGCCTCAGAGAGAGGAACGTTCTTTTTTCTTCCACAGAAACAGCACAGACAGCAGCAGTTATAGCTACTTCACGCTGCCCTGGAAATGTGTCTAACTCTTACCTGGAAAGACTGCTCATAGATACCTGACCACTAGGCACAAGACTGATACTATCAAATTTCTTCTCACATAGGTTATGGATAGGCCTCACAATTCTTGATCAGCCCTGACCTGGGCCCTTTAAGATGTCTCCAGTTGGGCATCCAGAAAAGCAAGGCATCTAAAATTACTAGTCACTCTTGAAAAGGTTGGGCCTATTATAGCCAATGATCTAGGTGAAAGACTCCATAGGCTGCCATACTAGCTGCTTTAAAGACTGCATTTCTGACAATACTTTGAATAAATGGAAGACTGCAGTGCATTGCTATGACTTTAATCATTAAAGTTTAATGCAATGAACTAAATGTTATGTGAGATCACCTTATTATGATAAAAATATCTTGTTTGAAATTACGCCTTTGACACGAGTACTATAAGTAACCTTCAGTTATTATCCTCCCTTGGCCAAGGATTTTTCATGTTGTGGTTTCAGTGTATCTTACAGTGAGTAGATTCTACCCTGAGAAATTTCAATTGCTGACTGACATTGACACACAAAGAGATTAAAGAGACTTCTTTTTATGCAAGGGGGATTTATGTGTTTAACTCCCATTAATGTTAATGGGAGCAACACATCTAAATCTGATGTTCACTGACAGGAGAGAATAGCCACTAAAGCTTTTTCAGAGTACAAAGCATAATGTTTATTGAAGAACTGGTAATGGAAACTCGGCTTCCTGGCACTTATATTTCAGTGATTGTACAAAAATGAGACCTCTGGCCCCTTAAATTGTAGTTTGCAGTGACATTACCACAAATCACTTAATTTGTTTCAACACTCATCTCTTCTAACTTCCTTGTAGGCATTTATTTGGATGGTCTCCATATCAGAATCCAAATCTGAGCACAAAAATCAATGTGTTAGCCATGAGCTGTCACTGGCAGGTTGTTAACTCATGTACTTTGGCTTTTCTCTGGCTTCTTCCTTGACATCACAGATGCATCGCCATGTTTGCAGATTTGGGTGTGGTATCTTCATAAAGTGGGAACTCATTCAATATGGCATCGTACCAAATCTGAGATTTTTAAGAATCGTATGAGCTTTTTTGACAGAGTTGTTTTAGGTCCTGTCTCTAGCAAGAAACTTGATATATTTTTTTGAGCTTGTAAACATTCACAACACTTAATGTATGCAGCTGAGAAATATCTACTTCTTGCAAAAGCTAAACCGGCAGATGCACCCAGATACTGAGATGAAAAGAGAAGATGTAAGTGTAATCAAAGTCCTAGGTGCAAATGGGAATATATGAGCCCTGCTGGGTTCGCAAGGAGTGATGTGATTTGCCCAAGGTCACCCAGCAGGCTGTTGTTAGAATCAGGAATAGAACCGAGGTCTCTTCTGTTCCAGTCCAGTATGCTAGGCCACAGTACATTCCTATATGCAACTTAAAATGTGACTCAGGACTTTTAGCAATTTTATCCTAGAATTCTGTAACTTCTTTGTCTGCCCCCCTCTCCCGCACTCACTTTACACCCCCACGTGTGAAGAGTAGCCCTAACTCAGCACAGGATGGGACCTCTCTATGTATTTCTGTATTTGGCTACCTTTGTTTTAGACTGATAGTGACCGCTGCTGAGTGCTCTTCTAATGAAAAATGAATGTGCTAAAATTAATATACTGAGCACCATGGTTTTCCTTTTTTAAACTGGCATTATGATTTAGCTTTTTTTGTTTGTTTGTGTGTTTGTTGGGATAAAGCCATAAGTCCTCCCCCCCCCTTTTCTGCCCTCATGACAAATAACCAGCCTTGATCATAGCTGATCACAAAGCTGTCCTTTTTTTGTCAGATACTCAAAGGCTTTAGTGTTTTTGCAGTTCTGTTTACTTGTGATGTTATATTTAGCAACTGTTTTTTTGTTTATTTCCAAGAAGAGGTTCTATATCAGGCTCAATTCTTTCCTCGGTTGTTTAACACATATCTTGCCATTTTCTGCATCATTACAGTGAATGGCCAAGATTTTCGAAAGTGACTGATTTTTGAGGTTTTTGGTGTTTGGGCTCCCCATCCTGAGGGGAGCCTGTCTAGAGGAGACAAGGTGAGTGAGATAATATCTTTTATTGAACCAACTCCTGTTGGTGGAAGGTACAAGTATTCAAACTGCACAGAGCTCTTCTTCAGGTGTGAGGAAGGAAACCAAAGTCCAAAGAGGGTCTGATTTCCAGAAAGTGCTGACCCTCCAACCTTCTGAAAATCAGGCCCTTTCAAATTTGTTAGGCAGCCAAAATGTGAGGAGTTAAACATCTAACCACCTTTATAAATATGGTCTTTCTCCCTATCAAAAAATCTTGACCAATGTGTGTGGAGTAGATTGTCATTGACAATATGCTTGGTTGATTTGTTGCATTAAAAGAATTTGCAACGTCTGTTATTGAAGGAAAAGTGTTGCGTCCATTTTAACAAAAAGCAAATGTTGATCCTTCAACATTTCCTCCTGAGGAAAGTTCAGTTTTTGAGTGTTTTGGGTATCGCTTACAGGTGCAATGTATCTGTCAAAGCTGCTTTCATTATGCATTTTCCCCTGCCCGGCCAAAAAAAAAAATTGTATATGCTAATAAATGACATTTTAGGTCAAGGGCACTAACCAGTTGTATAAAATGCATGCAGAAAAGCCAAAGAATTTGAATAGACTATTGCTCCTTAAAATATGTTTGTTTTAACAGCACATGGCTTGCAAAAGTGTATACACATTTTGGTTAGCTAGGGCTGGTCTCCACTACGGGGGGGGGGATCGACTGCAGATACGCAATGAATCACGTAGCTGAAGTTTGCGTATCTGCAGCCGATTTACCGTCCGTCCTCATGGCAGTGGCGGTCGGTGGTGCGCTCCCCTGTTGACTCCAGCTTGCGCCTCCCGGCAAGCTGGAGTTACGCAGTCGACGGGGGAGCCACGAGCGATCGATTTCTCGCGTCCTCATCAGACGCGAGAAATCGATCGCCAGAAGATCGATGGCTACCCGCCGATTTGGCGGGTAGTGAAGACATACCCCTAGATTCACAATTACCTGTTTCTGGATTATAAGCAGTTTTCTTATTACAAATTGAGATTTGGATCCCAGTTCCCTAAAGTCCAAATCATTTTGCTCAGAGAAACACTGCCCAGGATGCAACAGTAGTGGTGCACTTCTGCTGTGTGGTGGGATGTGAGATGTTTACACTCAGGGAATTCATGGACTATGTTACTGCTGCACTCTGCCACAGACCTCTGATCCCTAGATGAAGAGCGTCGAAATGAGTCCTAGTCTGCCCCAAATCAGGTGGTCTTAGCCTCACATAGAAGCCTTTGTGTAGTCCTCTTTATATATTGTATTTCTGGGGGGTATTTTATGCATGCAAAATATTCCTTGAACCAACTGCAATAAAAAATACACATAAGCCTCCTCAGACACAGTCAATAGGGAGGTCTCTGCCTACATCTGATTTTTTTGATTTATTGTTTTCAAACATCTTTGCACTAAGTTGAGAGTCTAAATACAAAATCCAGAGCATGGAGATATGTGGATTTGTGACACATCTTAGGGAACTGTCTATTGTCTATAAAGCAATGAATGACTTTTCAATCAGTGTAGTTTTTTTAGTGTAATATGTATAATTACACTAAAACTGGTGTTTGAGTAACAGTTTTATTTCAATCACAGCACTGAATTGGTTTATTGTAGAAGTAAAACAGGTTTATTAAATAAAAAGCCCTAGGTTTAAGTGATACAAAGTATAAAGAGCAAAGGCAGAAAGGGTTACAAACAAAACACAGTAAAAATGTGCTTCTAAGACTAAAGTCTGCTTTTGCACATTAGAGTCTTTGAACAAAAGAATTGTTTCCCAATAAGTCTCTTTTCCAGCATGGCTGTCCTCTGGCCAGGACCCAACAGACCGCGCTCAAAGAGCTGAGTTCCTTTGACTCTCTGGTGAAGGATAACTTAGGGGTTCACTCCCCCTCTCTTTATCGTCCAGTAAACCTCTGAAATGTATCCCAAGAAAGCCTGCTGTTTGGTATAGACTCCATGCTGACACCACCCCAGAGGTGATT
The DNA here is from genome assembly GCA_032164245.1 of Sternotherus odoratus. Classification (NCBI taxonomy): domain Eukaryota; kingdom Metazoa; phylum Chordata; order Testudines; family Kinosternidae; genus Sternotherus; species Sternotherus odoratus. Next base: position 211,278,059 of record JAVMKO010000002.1, on the reverse strand, counting down.
TTATAATGAAAATGTTCTTTTCCTGGAGCCCCTGGTATAGATGAATTGCCATTTGAATTTGGCCACATCTGCTTTGAGGTGTTGCCCTCTTTCCTTTGTCTGGAGAAAACCTGTTTGTCATCTGCCCCTAACATGCCTTGTTTAACTACATTTTAGTCACACATTTCTACCATACTACTATGAATTTTTTCTGGGTTTACTATACATATACCGTGTTTCCCCGAAAATAAGACAGTGTCTTATATTAATTTTTGCTCCCAAAATTACATTACATTATATTACAGGGAGAGGCAAAACTGGAAGTACGTCTTATTTTCGGGGGATGTCTTACTTTCGGGGAAACAGGGTAGCAAGCAAGAATATTAATGACCAGTGAGGTTTTTAGTTTTCCAGTGATATTACATGCCACTGTTGGGGTATATATATACCATGACAACAGTATGTTAGGTGAAGTGAGTATGTCAGGCCTGGCAAGAATTGCTGACACAGTGAACCACCAATAGGCCTGTGTGTGTTAGGGCTGTACCACACTGTCTCTACACAGTTTGTCCCTTACGCCATGCCCAGTGTATGTTTTCTCAAAGTCATTTCCTGTTACAGACCTGGCCTCTGGGTAAACGAGTTTAGGCTCCTGATTCTTCTGTACCATTTTTACATTTTTATCTCCAAATAAACACTCCTCAATCTAATGGCCCTGTGCCCGTCTTTCTATACTAATTAATATATTTTTTCAGGATCGAGATATAATTGTCCAGATTAGAGCAGTCAACCTGGAGCCAGTTCTGTCTGACTTAAAAAAATAATAAAGGCGAGGTCAGATTTTTACTATAAATCCTTTTTAACTTTATTTCTGCTATATATCAAATATGTATTATCGACAGGCTAAAGTCTGTCATTGTCACAGTCCTACTACTAGTGTTAGCTAAGCCTACTTTTCTTCAGCTATTGAGATAGATCTCTGTGGATTTGAAGCTAAACCATCTGCACTCGAATCCCACCTCTAGTGTGCGATTTGTCTAGTATTGATGGCTGTTGTATGTGTGGTGCTTTTCAGAGGTAACTTGGACGAGGCAGATTTCAGCAGTTGCTGGAGCCTATTTTAACTTTAGAGTGTGATCATTTGTTAACATTTGGTGTAATGCTTCAGCTTGTCTCGGTGGTGAATGTGCTATCGCTCTATCTTGCTAGAAGCTCCTGATGGTGGAATTCTGGTGGACAACCCTGAAGTTTCTCTCCAGCATTGTGGAGTTTGTTCATTCTTCATTTAACTCAGCTGTGATGTTCCTAATACCACTCTAGACCAGGGGCGGGCAGCCTTTTTGCCTGAGGACTGCATTAGGTTTTCAAAATTGTATAGAGGGCCGGTTAGGGGACACCCTCTAACTGGCCCCGCTGCTTCTCACCCCCTACAGCTCCCCAGGACCCCTGCCCCATCCACCTCTCCCTGGTCCCCTGGCCCTGACTGCCTCCCACCGCCCCTTCCAGCCACAGATGCCACATAAAATCACAGAAATGTGACTTATCAGAATGAAGTATATGCACCTGCTAATATCAGAGCTGAATTTGGCCCGTTGATTTGACTCCAGTTCTGCACTTGCTAATGTGAACAAAGTTTCTAACCCAATTAATAATATTTAGTTAACAATACAGGGCCAGATTCACCCTGGGATAAATGTCAGCACAAGTCAGCAGCAGTAGATCGCCTACATCACCACTGACTTGGACTCTCGCTACACCATGGGTAGCACACCCGAACACATTTATACACTGACGCTTTAAAAAAAACTCCCACACCCCAATCTGGATCTATGCTGGATATGTGATATGCATGTGCCTTGTAAACCCTGTACCTGCTACCTACAATCACCCATAACCCCAGCCTGACTCCAGATGTCCAGTACCTTACCTCTCAATCTGTGTATGTTTTCATGTTTAACATTAGCTTTAATAAAAATTTCAAGTCCACTCAGTGGCAGGGGAGTGGCAGCCTCCTTTCTGCAGGTAAGAGGGGCTGTCTTCCTTTTCTTGTCCCGTCCCTGTGGCGGTGGTCTTGTCTTCACCTGGGACTAAATGGTGGCATTTAGTTACTGGCCTGAGATGGGAGTGAACCCCAGTAGGAGCTCTACAATGGACTGAGGATCAGAGAGGCACAATTGGTCCCTGTGTGGCACAGTTTGTGTGGTACCTCCCCAGTTCATGGTGTAGAGATTGCAGCTTCCCTGCTCATCCTCCTCACTGCCTTTGAGGCACTGGGCTCCTTTTGGGGATGCATGGGGGGGAAAGAACTACAACAGAGACCAGCGCCACTCACACTTCCTGTTCATCTGTGGGCCTCTAGAAGTAATTAATGGCAAGAAAAGCACTGCCCCAAAAAGCGGGAGGGGAAGGCACTGGCTGGGAAGAATGGGCTTGGCTGGGGAGTATACTCATTTGGCTTCTGTCAGTGCCCTATAGAGCCCCAGCTGTGTATTTAAATATGCTCACCTCTCCGGGGGGTGGGAGGGAAGGTGTTGTTCACCCTGCCTGTCCTTTCCCTAATGAATACTGTGCAGGATGTAAGGGGGCTTGTTGGCTGAGGGAGTTATCAATTAGACCTCCCTGCACGAGCTATCGTGAATCCAGCCCATAATAGAATGCAGGGTGTGATCTGAATGCAAAGCCACTCCCTGGCACACATTTTCAATAGGAATTTAATTCCTCTTTGCTACTATGTTTTTCATTGGCCCACTTAGACCCATCTGCATCTGCCTTAACCACAGGGGGCCAGCAGCCAGACGCTGGGAAATGTGCTGGCATATTTAAAATTTACTCCTGCTGCAAAAGACCCTTTTTTACATTTCTGAGTGTTAATTATAAGCAACTACTTTGATAACAGTGAGAATAAATTAACTGTTCTCTTACCTCTCAACACATGGCATTGAACTTGTCATTGTGTATGGATGCATATCTTAATACAGTTTGATCACAAACTGGAATATATAGGCTAAGAATAGGCTGTTGTAAATGAGTCTATGAAAACCCAAAAACATTCTTTTAATATTTGGAACTCCATTTCTGTGGAAGTTAAGGAGCATGGTGCTATAAATATCTAATTCCCACGAGTCTGAGAAATGAAATATGTAGGGGTGTCAGTATTCTGAGAGTGGCATATTTATTCATGCTGCAGTTGCTGCTGATTGCATAAAATTAGCACCCAGAGGCCCCACCTAAGATCAAGGCCTCAGTGTTCTATAGGTGCTTTTTACACACACAAGTCCCTGTTTTGATGAGTCTACAATCCAGTATCAAAGATAAAGGATGGAAAAGAGAGAGATGAAGTGACTCGCCCAAGGTCTCATGGTTAGTCATTGTCAGAGCCAGGAAAAGGAGCCCATTTCTCCTTCCCAATCCAGTGCTCTAGCCATTAGGCCATGCTGATTGTTTTCAGTAACTACAGTGAAGCTTAGGACATTGGGACCAAAACTGTTATTCTTGGACCATTTGTGCTCCATGGAGCTTTACTGGTAATCATGGAGACCTGACAAGTCACATGCTGTCTCCTCCTTGGTTCCCAATGCTGTTATAGGCATCAATGCAGAGCCTAGAGATGAGCTATAAATATAGTGAGAAGCCAGGAGGAGAGGGCAGCTGGACATGAATCTTCTCCCCTGTTGCATTTCTGAATGCTTTATAGATTTGAAAAGGAAGCTACAGCTCTTCTGTGCAGGAAGGTTGGATTTGCCATTTTGAAACATTATTCCATCATACTCATAATCTTTGCTTTGGTAGTGTCTACAGCCTTCCCTCGCCCCATCTAGTAGGACAATAATCTTGTCAAGGAAATTAGGCTTGTTTGGCATGATTTGTTCTTGACAAATCCATGCTGCCTATTCCTGTTAACCCTAATATCCTCTGGTGCTTACAAATTTATTGTTTAATTATTTGTTTGAGTATCTTGCTAAGTTTCAAAGTTGGGCTGGCTGGTCTATGATTTCCCTGCTCCTCTTTGTTGTACATTTGTGCACCCCGTTTGTATAATGCCCTATCTAGAGTTGCTTATTTTTGCTCCATTCTGGAGCAGCACCAGAATTGTACTCCATTCTCCAGAGGGCCTAAAGAAAAGAGGGCAGATAGTGGAAGCTACAGTCTTTATTCAAACATTTGTAGCTTCTCAATTTCACTACAAGGGATCCAAACTAGTTCTGAAATCCAATGCGAAGCCTGCCTCCCACAAGCATCTTGGTTAGAACTCCCAGCCTAACTGATGAGAAGACGACTTCAGAACAGGACATGGTGACAAACATCACTGAAGATGTAGACAGGTGTTCTGAAAGCATCTGGGATTGGTTTCAGCAAGTTTTCCATACAGCAGCTGTTTGCTGTTCTATCCTTGTGATATATTTAAAACTGTGTTAAAATGGTACACGGAGAGAGACAAGGTAGGCGAGGTAATATCTTTTATTGGCCCGACCTCTCTTGGTGGAAGCTTCTAGCTTTCGAGCTACTCAGAGCTCTTTTTCTGCTCTGGGGAAAGAACCCAGACAATCACTCCACTCTCAAAGGAGCTCACACAGAAGAATGATAAAAGATAAACACACCCTGTCTGTGGATGAAGACTTTTCACAAAGGGATTGCTCCATATCTGATCTTTCAGTAGTTGTCCTCAAAAGAAATGTGCACAACACCTTCAAAAGGTTAGTCTGGAAACTTAAATTCTTAACAGTGCTAAACACTAAAAATCATGGACTCCACAGGACACTGGTTTCAGGGCTCATTACAGCAATTTGTAACGCACACTTGGCTGCTCCTAAAGAAACAGTACATCCCAGCTTACCAGTTATACCTCAGAACACTGCTTGGTTTAACACAAGTGACAGCAAGTAGAAATATTGAAAACAAATGGTTACATTTATAATAAAATCATAATGTACTTTCTAAAGCCTAGACTTAATTAACAAGATACTCTCATGTCTTATAAAGTATTGCTCACCATCATTTTCCAACCAGGCAGGGTGTGATCGCTTGTCACACTGTGAAGGATGCGAGGGTGTTTCTTAGTACCTGTAGGTATGTTAGGTCACTCTTTTGGTTTTTCCCCCCATAAACAGGACTCCCGCTGCTGATTGTTTTTTCCTGCAGCCTTCCTCTCTTGTGGACTTTGCAATATTTTAATCAGCATCGGACTCTGAATGCAAATAGGCTTCCATTGTGAGACATACAGTACACATTGACCAGACAGGGAAATAAGCCATCTGCTACCTCCTGCTTGAAAGGGACCTGTTGAAGACCTGTTAGCTTTTTTGTGTACGTGCTGTGGCAGGGTGGGCTTGACCCAGCCTGCCGCCCCTTTAAGAGGGAGAAAAGCCCTCTGCAAACCCCTGGTGCAGCAAGCCTAATTAGCCACCTGGCTTGCAGCCTAATCAACCTGGATGGGTTGCACCTGGCAGCCTCCTCTGAGGGATAAAAGGCTGCCAGGAAGGAAGCCCAGGGTGGTGGTGGCAGGAGCTATTCAGAGCTGAGTGTGTGGTGGTGGCTTAAGCTACTCAGAGCTGGTTTGTATGTTAGCTGGACTACCTAGAGTCCCTAGAGCTGTGTTAACTGTTAGCTGGACTACCTAGAGTCCCTAGAGCTGTGTTAACTGTTAGCTGGACTACCTAGAGTCCCTAGAGCTGTGTTAACTGTTAGCTGGACTACCTAGAGTCCCTAGAGCTGTGTTAACTGTTAGCTGGACTACCTAGAGTCCCTAGAGCTGTGTTAACTGTTAGCTGGACTACCTAGAGTCCCTAGAGCTGTGTTAACTGTTAGCTGGACTATCTAGAGTCCCTAGAGCTGTGTTAACTGTTAGCTGGACTACATAGAGTCCGTAGAGCTGAGTATTAATGAGCTGTTTAAGGGCTGGATGTTAATGAACTGTTTTAGCCTGTATATATTGGTGGTGGGGTCCTGCACTGTAAATTAAAGGGCACTGTTGGAGCAAAAAAGGGTTTCCTGCCTGTGTTCCTGAGGGGGGTGAGAGAGCGGTCTGTCACACATATGGTGTCAGAGGTGGGATCGCTACACCAGCAACACAACTGGTGGCCCCGGGATGGAGGGAACCCTGCAGTGTCTCATGGAAGAACAGGAGTGGACCCAGCAGGCAATGCATGCCTTGCAGCGAAACCACCCGATGCAGCAGGCTCAGTTAGAGCTGAAGGTACTGTGGGACTTTTTGAGAGGGCAGCCACCACAGCCGGGTGGGAGCGGACCACCCGGGCCCTCCGTCTTGCTCCATACCTTGTGGGCAGAGGCCCAGGACTTTGGGAACTCATGGACTCCCTGATATTGGAGCAGTTTTGCTCTGCCTCCCCGAGACTGTCCGTACCGGAGTCAAAAGGCACCAGCCAGAGACGGTGAAGTCTGCGGTGCACCCGACCAGAAGTACGTGGAGACAGAGGGACCTCGGGGAGAAGACGGACCACGACGGGTCCGGGATTTGGGGCGATGGCCCATGGACTGGGGTTTGGGGGGTGGAAACCGTGTGGGGTGATACCCACTCTGCGGGTGCAGGTGGGGAGGAAGTCCCAACCGGGGGTAGTGGACTCAGCCTCCCCCTGTACGCTTGTCCACAGAGCGTTGATCCGCCCTGGTCAATCCACCCTGAGTTACCCACTCTGCGGGTGCAGGTGGGGAGGAAGTCCCAACTGGGGGTAGTGGACCCAGCCTCCACCTGTACTTTTGTCTGCAGAGCGTTGGGGCCCTTGTAGAGCTAATCAACGGCTTGAAGGGTCTGAGCCAGCCCCATGGGGCTAGGCTAAGGGGGGAGGTGTGTGGCAGGGTGGGCTTGACCCAGCCTGCCGCCCCTTTAAGAGGGAGAAAAGCCCTCTGCAAACCCCTGGTGCAGCAAGCCTAATTAGCCACCTGGCTTGCAGCCTAATCAACCTGGATGGGTTGCACCTGGCAGCCTCCTCTGAGGGATAAAAGGCTGCCAGGAAGGAAGCCCAGGGTGGTGGTGGCAGGAGCTATTCAGAGCTGAGTGTGTGGTGGTGGCTTAAGCTACTCAGAGCTGGTTTGTATGTTAGCTGGACTATCTAGAGTCCCTAGAGCTGTGTTAACTGTTAGCTGGACTACATAGAGTCCGTAGAGCTGAGTATTAATGAGCTGTTTAAGGGCTGGATGTTAATGAACTGTTTTAGCCTGTATATATTGGTGGTGGGGTCCTGCACTGTAAATTAAAGGGCACTGTTGGAGCAAAAAAGGGTTTCCTGCCTGTGTTCCTGAGGGGGGTGAGAGAGCGGTCTGTCACAGTGCCTTAACTCCAAGGCTTTGAAAACATAATTTCCAGTATAGCTATCTAACATCTTAAATGTTATCTATACCTACATTTCAAAATGATTATGATGGCCAGTGCCAGAGATCTTACTTTTGGTTAATTTAATATCTGACCCAATGGACCCCTGTAAAGCCCTATGCATCCCCCATGGCCTCTGCCAGTTGGCATCAAGAGGTTCCTGGGTCACAGTCACCCCCACTGTTTTTAGTTCCCGGAGTAGCTATGGTAGCCCTCCCCTTGTGGAGCCAAACACAATCTTACATAGGTTATTTATTCATTTAAAACAATGAACCCCAAAGATACTGCATTGCATTGCAATATTAGTCACATCTCCCCTGAAGAGATTCCAGCCCACAATAATATATAACCTTAATACCAGAAGGTCTTTCAAAGAGATTGACAGGTCTGTCAATTTCCTGCACACTTGTGTGTTAATCATTCTGAATTCTAAGGAATAAAGTAGTGATACTTTGCAACCTTCCAGCCAGAGTATTTGGTGTTTTTTTCATCCTAACTTCTATGTGTGTGTGTGTGGTGAATGTAATATTCGTGAGAAGCAGGGTTGTTCTGTTGCTCATAAGTTGCATGCACTTGGGGAACAACTTTGCTCTAAAAACCTGTAGCTGGGTGGTCTCTTGTGTGGAAATACAGTTCTTTAAAAATGGCACATGATAAAAACAGTCATTCCACTGCTCTCAGTATCATTAAACTAGTTGGCAAGGGATTCCAACCAAAAAAAATTTTTTTTTAGAGGACTATAGCCTGCTAAATTAGTTTGCTGCTTCCCAGCATCTGGGGACAAGAACAAAGTACACTTATCCCTGCTCAAACTGCTGAATTGAAACTGCAAAAAGAACTGGATCTTTGCACTTCTGGCTTGCATTTTAATTCTGTGATCAGAACTAGTAGATTTGGCATAGACTGCACATAATTATTGCTGGACAGGTTTTGAGGATGTTTGTGGTGGTACAGTCTGAATAGTTTGATACTTGTGAAAGTGTTAATTCAGTGACATGAACCCACAGCAAGTATCAGAGGAGTAGATGTGTTAGTCTGTGTCAACAAAAGCAATGAGAAGTCAGTGGCACCTTAAAGACTAACAGATTTATTTGGGTGTAAGCTTTTGTGGATAAAAAATCCACTTCTTCAGATGCATACCATACTTCAACAAAAAAAAACTTCAAAGAGAAACTGCGGAGCTACAATTCATTTGCAAGCTTAACACCATCAATTTGGGCTGGAATAGGGACTGGAACTGGTTGGCTCACTAGAAAAGCAATTTTCCCTCTCTTGGTATTGACACATCCTAATCAATTATTGGGAGTGTACTACGTTCCCCCTGACTAAATTGGCCTTCACCATTGGTTCTCCACTGAAGTGAGCTATAGTCCACGAAAGCTTATGCTGAAACAAACTGGTTAGTCTCTAAGGTGCTACAAGTATTCCTCGCTTTCTTTACCGATACAGACTAACTCGGCTGCTATTCTTGAATCCTCCTCTTAAGGTGCCAATATATATTTATGCCTGTATCTGTAATTTTTACTCCATGCATCAGAAGAAGTGGGGGTTTTAACCACAAAAGCTTATGCCCAGATAAAACTCTTAGTCTTTAAGGTGTCATCGGACTCTTCGTTGTTTCTGATTGCAATGTTGACATACTCCAAGAGTGAGTAAACTGTAGAGAAGCTCAAGTTGCATATTAGTCACTTTGAGTGAAGTCATTGTTTATACCAGGGGTAGGCAACCTGTGGCACACAGGGCCGGCGACAGGGGGGTACTACAGGTAGAGCTGTACCGGGCCCCGCACTTTAGGGGGGCCCCGGTATAGCTCTACCCGTAGTCATCCGGCATGGCTCTCCTCCGGACGAGCGCGCATGTCCCCGGCCGGAGCAGTGAGCCCGGCCAGCAGCAGCGGCTCAGTCCGGGGGGAGAAAGGGCAGGGGGGGGGGGGGAGAAAGGGCGGCTCACGCCGCTCCCGGGCTCTCGCTCCCGCTGCGGCCAGCTGTCAGCTGGGGGGGAGCGCCAGCTGGGCGGGGGGGGGGAGGGGCGGCTGGGCTTCCTCCCCCAGGCGCTGTCAGCTGGGGGGGGGGGGAGCGCCGGCTGGGCTGGGGGGGGAGGCGGCTGGGGACCCCCAGCTGCTGTCGGCTGGGATGGGGGGGGGCGGCTGGGATGGGGGGCCCCCAGCCGCTGTCGGCTTGGCTGGGCGGGGCCCGGCTGGGCTGGAGGGGGCCCCCAAACTACAGTGAAACCTCGATATAACGGACTAATTCGGGCGAGGGGGTGTCCGTTAAAGCCGAAAGTCCGTTATTTAATAATTTTTTTAAATTATTAAATAACGGACTTTCGGCTGACAATGGACACCCCCCTCGCCCGAATTAGTCCGTTATATTGAGGTTTTACTTTTATCACGGCCGGGAGCCGGGAGCAGCCCGCCCGGCGCCAGCCAGCAGCCCGCCCGCCCGGGACCCCGGCTGCTGAGACTCGGGCGGGAGCCGTCAACCCGCCCACCCGGGTCCCGGCTGCAGGGAGCCGGGCGGGGGGGTTGACAGCTGGGGAGCCGGGCGGGCGGGCTGACAGCTCCCACCCGGCTCCCCGCTGTGGGGAGCCAGGCGGGAGCTGTCAACCCGCCCGCCTGGGACCCCGGCTGCTGGGACCCGGGCGGGAGCTGTCAACTCGCCCGCCCCTCTCCCCGAAGCAGGGAGCCGGGCGGGAGCTCTCAAGCCCCCCGCCCGGCTCCCCGCAGCGGGGAGCCCGGCGGGAGCTCTCAACCCCCCCTCCCCCGCCCAGCTCCCCTCAGCGGGGAGCCGGGCGGGAACTGTCAGCCCGCCCGCCCGGCTCCCTGCAGCGGAGAGCCGGGCAAGAACTGTCAACACCCCCCACCCGTCCAGCTCCCCGCTGCGGGGAGCCCGGCGGGAGCTGTCAACTCGCCCGCCCGGCTCCCCGCAGTGGGGAGCCGGGCAGGAACTGTCAGCCCGCCCGCAACTGTCAAACACCCACTCCCCCCCCCCCCCCCCGGCTCCCCGCTGTGGGGAGCCGGATGGGGGGGGGGGTTGACAGCTCCCGCCGGGCTCCCCGCTGCGGAGAGCCGGGCGGGAGCTGTCAACTCGCCCGCCGGGCTCCCCGCTGCGGGGAGCCGGGCGGGAGCTGTCAACCTCTGCGGGGAGTGACAGCTCCTGCCCGGCTCCCCGGGGCGGGAGCCGGCAGCCCCCGAATAACGGATTTCTGATGCATCGGAAATTTTGTCCGTTGCATCCGAAGTCCGTTAAATCGGGGTCCGTTAAATCGAGGGTTTACTGTATCAGAGTAGGGGGCCCCCAAATTTCTGTCGCCGGCCCTGGTGGCACATGTGCCAAAGGAGGCACGTGATCCGATTTTCAGTGGCACTCACACTGCCCGGGTCCTGGCCACTGGTCTGAGGGGCTCTGCATTTTAATTTAATTTTAAATAAAATTTCTTAAACATCTTAAAAACCTTATTTACTTTACATACAACAATGGTTTAGTTCTATATTACAGACTTATAGAAAGAGACCTTCTAAAAACATTAAAATGTATTACTGGCACGTGAAACCTTAAATTAGAGTGAATAAACGAAGACTCGGCACACCACTTCTGAAAGGTTGCCAATCCCTGGTTTATACCATTTTGCCTCAAAGGGTCTTGAAAGCAGGAAAGGGCCTGAAATGCAGCCACAATTGTCGATGAAAATCACTGTTCCAGGGCCTGAAATTGCAACAGTAATTCACTCAATAGTGCTTACTCATATGTAGCTCTAATGACTTCAGGAGGCTTAAGGACTATGTGAAAGAAAGGGCATTAGGGTCCGACCCTGCTAACATTCACTGCCATGTACAATGCTTGAATGATCCCAGTGAGACTATACACAATAAAAAGCTCTAAACTCTGTTGTGCATGCAGGATTAGGAGTTAAAGGTCCAGTCCACTAATACACACATGTAGTCTCATTGAAGTCAATGGACCATTCATTTGCATAAAGCTAAGCCTGGACATCTCAGCAGGATCAGGCATTCGTTTGCATGGAACAGAAGAACTGGAGATATGAGAGAGCAGAAAAGAGACCAGCATCCATGTTTCATGAGTCTGCACACTACTGTGGAAAATATTGGGTTTTTCCCCCCCAGTGTTCTTTAAGGCAGGGTCTGACTTCACTGATCAATGTAAACGTATAGCTGGCTCTATACAAATAATAAATACAATCCATAAATAAAGATAGTAGTGCAGAAGCAAGTCAAGTTTTGTTCTGACTAAAACCCAGAACAGGCTCAGACTGTTGTCACAAAGGTTTGCATTTGCTCACTAAACCACATGAAGAGTGCCAAGTTATACAGCCCTATGCTGTCAAAACAATATAGTGAGAAGTCTGGTGTCTGTTTTTATGGTGTGCAGGTGCAGGGATGTGAGTAATAGCTGTGTTTTATAAATACAAAAATTAAATTTGAGTTCAGTTTTGTACAGATGGCTCTCTCGCTATAAAAGCTGCCTGTTCTCAAAGTAATATTTTGTTGTACATAAATTTAGAAAACCATAATAAATTAACACCACAATAGCAGAAATGCTCTGTCTTCCCTGTGTTTACTTTCTTCCTGTGTACAATGAAGGGGGAGGATTTATTTTCTTCCCCGCCCTAGGGCATCCACAGCGGAAATTAAACAGCTGCAGAAGTGATGAAAAATGTTTCTGATGGAATGTAAGCTTTGGGTTGCAAGATTTTCAACATTTGCACAGAAGACTTTGATAAGATTTGCAAATTTGCCACTACAAGCCTGGAATAAACAAAGGGAAAACAAACAAACAAAAAAACCTACAGCCAAACCTTTTGATCACTAAAGTCCAAGATATCAATAAAGAGGAAAAAATAACATGCCCTGGAAAAACAATAATAAAAGAAAAAGCCTAAAAAAAAAAAAAGCACTAGCATGCTGACCAGGAAAGAGATTTGAAGCTGTTTGGAAGATTAAAGGTTTTTATTGGGGGGGAAAAATCCCTAAAGCCGTTAGTCCAATATGTAGCTCTAATGAAGAAGGCAAACAGAGTGCTTAGTTGCTAGGAGAATATAACATATCAAAATCTATATGTAGACTGCTATATACTGTAAGGAACTGGTAAGACCTCTCCTAGTGTATTCTACCTAGTCTTGGTTATTGTACCTAGGAAAGGCTCCAATGCTTTTTGATAGAATGCAATGCAGAACAAAATAAGGTGAATACAATGGCTGCAGATATGAACTTTCAAAACATTTTGGTGTTACCAAAATAGCATTTTTACTTTTAAAAAAATCCATTTTGGGGGAAAAAAATTCACCCACACCTGGCTTTTATTTTCCCCATGTGTAAAACAGGAATCTAGATACTTGCCTTCTGTGATAAAGAGTATTAAGCTTCATGGGTGGCAAACAGCATTGTTGTTGTTTTCCAGATTGTTTTAAATTGCTGCCACTTTGGCTGACATAGCAAAGATCAAACTGGAGACCTGAACAGCTAAGAGTACGAGCTGCTGCAGGTTAAACTACAGACTCATGGCTCCCTACCTGGGATTCTGAGGGATTCATAACCAAGAAGGGGACCTATAAACACAGAAGCACCAAGGAAGATTCCCAGAAATACTCCAGAAAGTAGGTAAGAGAAGACCTATGAACAGAATTGGAGAAAATCCAAATAGACTCTTCATTTGGGGATAGTAGAAATACTGTACAGATTCAAGATAAGGATCCCTTGGAGTACAACCGAGAGAAACTCCCACCTACACCCTGTTAAGAATTACCTACCAAGTGAAAACTGCACAGAATTTATTTTTAGTCCTTGACTTTCAAGAAAGAGTCCTTTCCTTCCAGGAGCAAACATAGAAAGTAATTAATAGTAAGGACAGATCCTCAGTTAGTGTAGAACAATGATGCGCAACGGAAGTCAATGAAACTATGCTGATCTACACCAGCCGAGGGTCTGCTCCTAAGCTATCAGTGTCAAAAGTGCCTATAACTATCATATGCAGGTGCCTAAAGTATTTTTGAAAGTGTCAACGATGCAGCGGAAGAAGAGGGGGGAAAAAAGAGATGGGCCCAATTCTGATCCCCAACACCCACTAATTATATTTACTCAAGGGAGCCGTGCCGGTGACATCGATTGAGCTATTAGGTATGTTAGTGGCACTCAGCCTTATAATACTATGCTACAACAATGGGCCCAGATTGCTAATTATTTTATTGTGGTTTATTAGGATTGCTGAAGTGGCCCTATAAAGAGAGCTTTCATTTTCACTGCAGTGCCATGGCTGACCCTAATAGAGATATTGCGTATATTTGCAAGATTTCTTTGCTTTCTATGTATTCAACAGTGTTATTGGAGAGCAGATGCTTTCTTCAGGTGCTGACTTACTCTAATAAGCTTTTTACAGTTGGGTAATTTCCTTCCTGTTATTCCCCTTATATTTAAGACCATGCTGGAGGGTAGGCCAGGGAACTGCAGCTTACCCTCATTAGCGGTTTTCATTAAAGTTATTTTTCCTTTTTAATTCCTGTTCACTTAAACAGCATTACTGGAAAGCACCGAGGATGCTGAGTCTAGCTTCAGATGTACTCAAACTGTTTATGGAGCAATAATCAGAGAGGTAGCCGTGTTAGTCTGGAATAGCAGAAGTGACAAAGAGTCCTGTGGCACCTTAAAGACTAACTAAAGTATTGAAGCATAAGCTTTTGTGGGCTAATATCCACTTCATCGGATGCAAGCAGTGGAAGATGGAGCAATAGTTTCCCCTTTCAATGCTCCTGGATGTAATGCCACTGCAGGAGGCATTCGGGAGTTTCAGCTCATCACCACCAACGCATTCAGGAGTGAGAGTCCCAAAGAATTGTCATGCTATGGCAGGGGCTGGCAACCTTTCAGAAGTGGTGTGCCAAATCTTAATTTATTCACTCTAATTTAAGGTTCCGCGGTCCAGTAATACATTTTAACTTTTGTAGAAGGTCTCTTCCTACAAGTCTTTAATATGTAACTAAACTACAGTTGTATGTAAAGTAAATAAGATTTTTTAAATGTTTAAGAAGTCTTCATTTAAAATTAAATTAAAATGAAGAGCCCCCTGGAACGGTGGCCAAGACCCAGGCAGTGTGAGTGCCACTGAAAATCAGCTCACGTGCTGCCTTTGGCATGCGTGCCATAGGTTGTCATCCCCTGTGCTATAGAACAAGACCTATAGGAGAAAGGTGAAGTGATTTGCACAAAGTCATACCGCAGGTCAGCGGCAGAGTAGGGATTAGGGTCCAGGTGTCCTGCTGCCCAGTACAGCACTTTGTCCATAGGGTTGCCAACCTTCCCAAAGTGGCCGGGAGTCTCCCGGAATTGGAATCAAGTGGCTACTGAAACCAATCCAGGAGATTTTAATAAGCTGCTAAAAGTTCTGTCGGCAGCGTAACGGGGCTAAGGCAGGCTCCCTGCCTGCCCTGGCTCCACAAGGCTCCCAAAACGGACTAGCATGTCCCTCTGGCTCCTAAGCGCATGGTCAGCCAGGGTGTTTCTCCACACTGCCCCTGCCCCGAGTGTGTTTAACATAAGAATTCAGGATTAGAGTCCCACAACTCCCTGCACATCGACATGAGATGATATGCCCCAGATGGAGTCACATGCTAGATGTAAGAACACCCGCTAAATGCTGACAGAAAAAATGTTAAGGTGACAACAGAAATCCCATCTGCCCAGACATTAGAAAGTGGCTGTGTATTTCTAAAGGGTATTTTTAATTATGCTTCAGATTACACCTGAACTGTGGCACAGGTGTTATAAACAGCCTAAAGAAACAGACAACATAGAAGATCTTTTTCACTGTTTCTAGTGACATTAGTCTCCTTTCCACACAGTGCAGCTGCCTTTAATTACAAATGCAGGCAAACTATCAGGAAAAATAGTTCAAAAATATTTCTAGTTAATTTATGTTAAAAGGAAATCTGTTACACTCTATTCAAAAGACCTGTATCTAAGCAATGTCTTTTCATTTTCATTTTCAAATGCAACTTCTTCCTGTGACCTTGGTCTCTTGGATAATGCCCTAAAGACAGGGTCTCTAGGCAGCTTGGCTTAAACCAAATGATTACAGGGGAGACTTTCATGATTTGTGAAACTACAAAGAAAAAATGAAATTGTTTATATATACGGCATTTTGGGCAGACGACTGATGTAATTCTACATTCCATATCCATTTCAACGGTATTAGTGGAGAACATATCTGTTGAAGGAGGATTGATGTGAGGGGTTTCACCGGGGTCACAGAATCTGAGAGCTAGCCCATGGAAAGCAACTTTAAAAAGAAATACTGAAATATTATTTTGGAAATATTTCAAGTGCTGCCATACTAGCTAAGTTTTGGAGTTTTGTTATAGTAGAACAGTGGAGTCAGTGGCTAAGAATGGGATTATGAAAAGTTCCTCTGCTACCTTAGTGGGTCCTGCACTTATTGGCAGATTTGCTCGCCTCAGAGATTTGTGGTGGCCCTCAGTCTGCCCACTTTCATGGCTCAAATTTGCCATTCACTCAGATAACCTCATCCCTGGCCAGCATGGGGAAAAAGAGTAAGAACAATCCCTGCAGTCTCTGCTGATCCACCATGTGGGTTGGGGAACAGCCCAGAGATCTTCCTGGCACCCACAGTGTAGGTCAACTCCATCTGTGTCTGATCAGGAGTTGGGAGGTTTGGGGGGAACCCGGGCCCGCCCTCTATTCTGGGTTCCAGCCCAGGGCCCTGAGGATTGAAGCTGTCTAGAGTGTCTCCTGTAACAGCTGTGTGACAGCTACAACTCCCTGGGCTACTTCCCCATGGCCTCCTCTCAATACTTTTTTTATCCTCACCATGGGACCTTCCTCCTGGTGTCTGATAACGCTTGTACTCTTCAGTCCTCCAGTAGCACATCCTCTCACTCCCAGCTCCTTACACCTCTTGCTCCCAGCTCCTTGCACGCACACCTCACTGACTGAAGTGAGGTCCTTTTAAATTAGGAGCCCTGCTTAGCCTTAACTGAGTCTAGCAGCTTCCCAATTGCCTACAGGTATCCTAATTATCCTGCCTTCCTTAATTGGTCCTAGAAAGTTCCTGACTGTTCTGGAATAGTCCCTGTTATCTTACCCAGGGAAAAAGGACCTTCTTAACCTGGGACTAATGTATCTACGTTTGACCAGTCTCTGACCTGACCTTGTCACAGTGATATAAACAGTTGCCTGTAATTACAGTCTTTCAAAGTAGAAAGATCTTTAAACTAGTAGAAAGATGGACATGCAGAGTGAAAGCTAAAATTCTAGCTTTGCCTTGTTCCATTCTCTGTTACAGGTATAGTTTTAAATGACCACCTTGTCAAAAAGAATACAAACCCTTTCTTGTGTTGCGACTTCTCACAAAAGGCCTTAAGAGCTTCTGTGGAGCCCTTATCATCTCTTGTATACAAGAGATCTGTAAAATACAGACCTAGGGCTGTGTTTAATGGACTGAGCTCTGTTAGCATGATTTGGGAATCATCTTATTTTCCAGTGGAACTAGGAACCTTTCCCCCCAGTGCGTGTGTGTGCGCACACACAAATGGAGGCCCACTATCTTGCAGTCTTTTTTACTTCTTTGCTTTACTTTGAAACGGTTTCATGTTGGAGACAACTGTTTAAAAAAGCCCAGAGCACTCTGCACTCTGACAATATAGCTACTGTGGGGTGAGGTTAAGAAATATTTAAACTGTAATCAGATTAAAAGAGATGTGTGAGAGGAGACTGAATGGGAGAGAGAAAACAGTGGATGCCACAAAACTGTATGACACTCAGAAACGAGGGACAGGAATTAAAGTTACAGACCAGAGGGCAGTTCTTTCTGCACAAATTCAGTGAAGTCCTTAATTTTGCATTTGGTTGATACATAGAAGAGCAAGGAATGCATTGAAACGTATTAGACAGAAAAGAAAGGAAGATGTTGTAGCGAGAGCCAGGAGGAATGTATTCTTTAACTGTCCAATTGTATTTTTATCACTGAAGATGCAGTATTTCTTAGGATATTTGTGTTTTTCTTTTTTCAAACAAGCAGTGCGCAATGACCTTGTGAAACTTATTTTCACAAGATCGTGTTCAGTATCGGTCTGATGCTGCCATCCCATTCTAGCCAATAAACCCCTACCAAAAAATAAAAACACTGCCCCTAATCCCAAGCAGAGCTTTTCCCCTATAAATTGAGAAATGCTTGAGACGCGACGAAGCCACTTGGGACTTGGATATTGTTAATAGTTTTATGTGGATGCCACTTAGATCCTATGGTGATGGGCGACAGTATAAAACCCCAAGGGCATGTGTATACAAACAGTTTGTCTATGGCAAGCTGGGGTGTGAATCTATCCACCTTAGCCTGCCCTGGTCTAACCATTCATGTGCACCCTGCTGATGTGCATTAAGTTTGTTAATGTACTTTGAGCTAGTTTGTTTCAAAGAGGACTAGATCAAAGTGCTCTAACAAACTGTTAAAATGTGCCAGCAGAGTGCATGTGGACAGTTAGACCATGACAGGTTATTGTGGGGTAGATTCATACCTCAGCATGCTCTAGTCTAATTGTTCATTATATAGAAGCCCTGAGATAGCTAGATATCACTGAGGGCAAGAGCTCAGAAGGACTTAAACAAGGACTGGTTATGTATATGAATAGCAAGAACATCCAGAGTTCTATTTGTGACAGACCAACATTGTCCGGAACAACCCTTATGGAACTGAAATAAACCTTATTAAATTAGGGCTACTAGCTTTGGGGAACATTGTATTAACAACGCAAGTGTGCATGAGCTGTAGCACTGTATGTACCTTCTCTAGTAGGGAGGGGGATGCTAATGTTCTTCCTCCATTATCAGCCCGTTAAATCCACCACTCCCAATCAGATATCCATGTACTACTTCAAACTGGATTGCCCATGGACCGAGACAAAGAATGCACTTTCAGATAAATAGACTGGTTTTAAAGTGGCTCAGGGCCTTCTTCCTGACCCAGGAAATAGACAAGACCCCAGTCATTAGATGACCCCGGCCTTTAGGGTAGTGTTGGAAAGACTGGACCTACTGAGGCCTAATAAAACTGAGGCTTGTTCGGAGCTGGAGCTGTGACAAACTTGTAACCACAAGGAATCCCTTTGGGTGGGGTTTGAAGGACTGCTCCTGCCAGAATGCATGTTAGAGGTGGGGATTGTAACCATGTGGCACCTACCTCTTACCAGTGCCCCCTTCTGATCAGGTGTGCCTGCAGTCTTTAAACTGTCCTGGTATTGGGTCATGCCCCCAGGGCTCCCCCCCTTGGAGGCACTGGTTTCTCTTAAGAGCTGGGACTCTTAACAGTTCAGCTCCCCTTCCAGGGGTTTATCATCAGTTCGGGGGGGACCCAGGCCCACCTACAGGACTCAGCTCAGAGACTCTACATATAGCAGTCACATGCCACCACTTTAACTACACTGCTTTCAGTTCCCTGGGCCACTTTCCCGCAGCCACAACCTTCACCAAAGTTTCACCCTTACCTCAGGGCTCACGTAAATTCAGACCCAACAGCCAGACAGGAGCTCTCCTTTGCTGCCCCACTCCCTGCCACCACTGAGCTGTTCATGGTGCTGCAATTCCCTTTCACCAACCAGGAGCACCAGCTACATTTCTCTAGTTCAGGGGTGGGCAAACTTTCTGGCCCGAGAGCCACATCAGGGTTGCAAAATTGTATGGTGAGCCGGGTAGAGAAGGTTGTGTTTCCCTAAACAGCCTGGCCCCTTCCCACTTCCCGCCCCCTCAGAACCTCCGACCCATCCAACTCCCCTCCACTCCTTGTCCCGACTGCCCCCTCCAGAGAACCCCCCACCCTAACTGCCCCCCAGGACCCTCCCACCAACCCCCCCTTGCTCCCTGTCCCCTGACTGGCCCAACCCCTCCATCCCCCGTCCCTGACAAACCCCCGGGACTCCCAAGCCACATCCAAACCCCTGCTCCCTGACCTCCCCCTACAGAGACCCCCACCCCTAACCATCACCCCAGGACCTCACCCCCTATCCAACCCACCCTGCTCCCTGTGCCCTGACTGCCCCCTGGGAGCCCTTGCCCCTTATCCAACCCCCCTGACCCCGTTACCAGCCTGCTCACAGCAGCATGTCTGGTTCTGCACAGAGCCAAACATGCTGCCCCATGGGAGTGTGCAGCCCCGCCCCCCAGAGAGCTGCCTGCATGGCGGCATCATTCCAGAGGATAGGGGAAGGCGGGGGTGGGCTGGGGACCGGACAGGATGATCCTGCAGGCCGGATGTGGCCCACGGGCTGTAGTTTGCCCACCCCTGCTCTAGTTCCAGCAAGGTACCAGCTTGTTGCTGGGTCTCCAGGTTCTTTTATGTGGCCTGAATGGGCTATGATTGGCTGCTCCCTGCAGCCTCTCTGATTGTCTGCTTCCCCTGCAGTCCCTCCAGGCTGCTTGGAGGACTCCTCTATTGCTCCTTTCCTGGGGTAGATGTGGCAGGACACTGAAACCTCTCCAGCAAGGGGCCTAGTCTGCCTGATCACCAGAAAGAATGTAGGTACGTTTAGTAGCATGCATGCAGCTTCATTTTTATTTTTAACTAGCATAAGTGCCCGGCGTTGCTCGGGTCAGTCGGAGGTGGGGAGGGGGCAGACAGTTGACACCCCCTGACCAACCCCAACACCCACCCTTCACCCACCCTGACATCTTCCCACCCCCCCGACCAACCCCAAGACCCCCCGGCTCACTTACCCCCCGACCAAACCCGACAACCCCACCTGACCCCCCAAAACAAACCCAACACCCCCACCTCACCCCCTGACCAAACCCAACACCCCCACCTCACCCCCTGACCAAACCCGACACCCCCACCTCACTCCCTGAGCAAACCCGACACCCCCACCTCACCCCCCGACCGAACAGTGTATTTAATAATCTGTGTGCTACACAGTGCACCGTGAGCCGGGGGGGGGGGTGTCGGGTTTGGTCGGGGGGTCAGGTGGGGGTGTTGGGTTTGCTTGGGGGGGTCAGGTGGGGTTGTCGGGTTTGGTCGGGGGGTAAGTGAGCCGGGGGGTGTAGGGTTTGGTCTGGGGGTGTGGGAAGGTGTTGGGGTGGGTGAGGGGTGAGGTGTGGGTGTTGCGGTTGGTCAGGGGGTGTTGCGGTTGGTGGGGGGTTGAGGTGGGGGTGTCAGGTTTGCTTGGGGGGATGAGGTAGGGGTGTCGGGTTCGGTCGGGGGTAAGTGAGCCGGGGGGGTGTCGGGTTTGGTCTGGGGGGGTGGGAAGGTGTCATGGTGGGTGAGGGGTGAGGTGTGGGTGTTGGGGTTGGTCAGGGGGTGTTGTGGTTGGTGGGGGGGTGAGGTGGGGGTGTCGGGTTTGCTTGGGGGGGTGAGGTGGGAGTGTCGGGTTCGGTCGGGGGGTAAGTGAGCCAGGGGGTGTCGGGTTTGGTCTGGGGGGGTGGGAAGGTGTTGGGGTGGGTGAGGGGTGAGGGGTGGGTGTTGGGGTTGGTCAGGGGGTGTTGCGGTTGGTGGGGGGGTGAGGTGTCGGTGTCGGGTTTGGTCGGGGGGTAAGTGAGCCGGGGGGGGGTGTCGGGTTTGGTCTGGGCACCCACCCCAACACCTTCCCCCCCCCAGACCAAACCCAACACCCACACCTCACCCCCCCTGACACCTTCCCACCCCCCCAGACCAACCCCGACACCCCCCCGGCTCACTTACCCCCCGACCAAACCCGACACCCCCACCTCACCCCCCCAAGCAAACCCAACACCCCCACCTCACCCCCCCACCAACCGCAACACCCCCTGACCAACCCCAACACCCCCACCTCACCCCCCCGACCGAACCCGACACCCCCACCTCACTTACCGTCCCACCAAACCCAACTCAGATCCGTCGCAGGCGGGGAGGGGGCCCAGAGCCGAGGGATTCCGGGGACCTTCGCAGGTGGGGGGGGGGGGCACAGAGCTGATGGAGTCCGGGGTTGAGGTGGGAGGGGCAGAGAACTGAGGGCTCTCCGGGGTTCCGTTGGGAGGGGGGAGGGGCAGAGAACGGAGGGATCTCCGGGGTTCTGTTGGGAGGGGGGAGGGGTAGAGAACTGAGGGATCTCCGGGGTTCCGTTGGGAGGGGGGAGGGGCAGAGAACTGAGGGATCTCTGGGGTTCTGTTGGGAGGGGGGAGGGGCAGAGAACTGAGGGATCTCCGGGGTTCCGTTGGGAGGGGGGAGGGGCAGAGAACTGAGGGATCTCCGGGGTTCCGTTGGGAGGGGGGAGGGGCAGAGAATGGAGGGATCTCCGGGGTTCCGTTGGGAGGGGGGAGGGGCAGAGAACTGAGGGATCTCCGGGGTTCCGTTGGAGGAGGGAGGGGTGAGCTGAGCGAGTGAGGTGTCTGTTGGAGGGGGGTATTATGACATCATCACCACCTAACCGCCCAGCCGATGTGATTGGCCCTGAAAGACTTTCACCCCTGGGGGGCGTCAGAGGTGAGATCCGAAAATTTTTGGACCCTTACCAGCATCTAGACCCCAAGACCCCTCACTGTACCAAATTTCAAGTCTCTGGCTCAAACGGTGCGGGAGGACTTCGCAATCATACGTACATACATACATACAACACACATACACCACTTGACTTTTATATATATAGATATGTTTTCTCGGTAATGCTTTCTTCCTTAATAATAGAATAAGCTTGCACAGGAATTACTGTATGGTACTATGATGGGGTTAACAGAACCCACACTAAACCAGGACAAGGCATAGAGCAGTTTGGGGGAAAGGCTGCCTCCTCCCCCTCCCCCCCTCCCGGGTCAGCCGGTGGAGGCCATACTCCAGGTGGAAAGATAGTTTTTTTTTAAAGGGCATTGGCAGCTCAGGGGAGCAGACAGCAGGAGGTGCAAGTGTGAAAGAACCCCTGCAATGCCGTGTCCTGGTTCAAGGAAGTGCTCATATGATGAGCTCCCCCTTTACAACTCTTATCTCTTACTATTGCCTTATTAGCTTTTGGTGGCTTTCCTCTCCTGAGACTCTTGAACGTAATGATCTCATGGTCTTTATTACATAATGGCTATTTCTGACTTATTTAGGAGCTTCTCCTCTTCCGTGTTCTGAACCTAACTATTCCAAGCAACAATCATTTAAGATATCAAGAAACTGCTTCTTTATCTGTCCCAGTGTGATATTTGATCCGTTTATATGTGGGTAATTAAAGTCTTCCATTATTACCATTTTACTGAACTTTGTTGTCTCTTTGATCTCTCTGAAAGAAGTGTCCTTTTTCTGGTCTGGAGGTTGAAAGCATAACCCTATCAATATATTCATATGCTTCTGACTGGGGATTTTAAAATGTGATTCTCTTGACTCAGAATTCTGTGATTATGTTTATCTATGTTTATCTAGATAAACATTTAACTAGATTATGTGGAATATTTTAGGTATAGTACTACTCGCTGCTTTTTCACCTAATCTGTCTTTCCTATATACTTTATAGCCAGATATCACAGTATCCCATTGTTTTTCTTTGGCAGTCCACTGCATGTCATGCTTATTATGTCAAGGGACTTTTCCCTTGCAATCTAGTTCACCTGTTTTTGCTTTCAGAGTTCTTGCATTGGCGTACAGATCTATTGAACCAGATCCTGAGCTGATATAAATTAGCATCGCTCCATTGAAGCCAACGGAGCTGCGCTAATTTACACCACCTCAGGATCTGGCCCTCATAGTTTATATTTTTCACATGTGCTTATTTTTATTTAACTCTTTTATCTGATATCCTGTTATTTAATTTATGATAATAAATCATGTATAATTAGGTCAAATTATACATTATACAAGCATTACTTTGCATGTGCCAACACTGAAATTCATTTGCTACCATGCTGCCACTTCACCTAACTTAGACCTATCTAAAGTTTCTCATAGTATGTTCTAATTCGGGCTAATCAAAATAACTTTGTGTCACATGCAGATTTTGCCACCTCATAGAACAGGCCATGAGCTAAAACATTGATAAATATATTGGATAACACAAGTCCTAGTATGAACCTTGGAAGAGGCCACTGTTGCCCATCTTGCCATTTTGAAATGTGACCATTCATTCCTACTCTGTTTTTTGTTTTAGCCAGTTTCCCATCCATGACAGTACTTTACCTCTTAGCTCATGACTATTCATGGCATGATCCCAAACCCATTGAAGTCAATGTGAGTCTTTCTGGGGGGATTTTGTCAAAGGTTTTTTGAATGTCCTAATATTCTGTCACTCTCTTCTTCTTTATCCCCTACCTTGTTGATATGTCAAAAAGAATTATTGTAGAATAGAGAGTCACAATCTTTTACTCCATGGAAGTATGAGCACTGGGAACTCACACCTCATGAGGTAGTCCCAGGGTTTGCATTCTGCACTGCTTTGTAGTAGACAAAAGTTTTGATTCCCAGTGCTGGACTCTTTTTCTCTCCAGACCATTTATTTCTCCATAGCTATATAAATCTGGATATTAAAAAGATAATCATCACAGTTTAATACTTGCCTCTTTAAAAATAAAGTAGTGCATTTTTAGCTAGTCAAAACTAAGGGGGAGCAATAGCTCAGTGGTTTGAGCATTGGCTTGCTAAACCCAGGGTTGGGAGTTCACTCCTTCAGGGGGCTATTTAGGGATCTGGGGCAAAAAATCTGTTAGGGGATAATAGTACTTGGTCCTGCTAGTGTAGGCAGGGGAGTGGACTTGATGACCTTTCAAGGTCTTTCCAGTTCTAGGAGATAGGTTATATTTTTGCACATAGGCAATTGGCCAAGAGCAAGACAACATCAATTATGTTTAAATACCAACATAAGAGTCACCTATTTTTGCATTCCAATCAGATCTGGTAAAATACTAGTCCACTGCCTCTAGACTCTCAGGGAAATTGTGTGTCAAAACTTTAAACCAAGCATGCCTCACATTAAATAAAGCATTAAATAAAGGTTTTTTCCCTTTGAGGCACAAAATTAAACAACACAGTGAAACAAGTGCAAGAGACCATCCTTTCTCAGCAGCCCCAAAGTATCACTGTGTTTTATGGAGTGCAGTTCTGCTCCACCTTTGGACACCACTTCTGTTGCAACCAAAATGTGCTGGCCCCTTGACTAATCACCAAAGACAGATGTTACTGTATTCGAAAGGACATGTGCCTCTCTTTTTATTTCAAAACTCATTAAGAAATAACTATTGATAAAATCAAGAAGTAGGGAGGGAGAGTGAATTCATTTTATGTTGGTGGGCATTTACAGTACATAAGAACATAAGAACAGCCATACTGGGTCAGACCAAAGATCCATCTAGCCCAGTGTCCTGTCTTCTGACATTGGCCAATGCCACGGGCCCCAGAGGGAATGAACAGAACAGGTAATCATCAAGTGATCCATTCCTTGTCACCCATTCCCAGCTTCTGGCAAACAGAAGCTAGAGACACCATCCCTGCCCATCCTGGCTAATAGCTATTGATGGACCTGTCCTCCATGAATTTATCTAGTTCTTTTGTGAACCACATTTTAAAATCCCCAGTCAGAAGCATACAAATATATTGATAGGGTTATGCTTTCAACCTCCGGACCAGGAAAAGGACACTTCTTTCAGAGAGATCAAAGAGACAACAAAGTCCAGTAAAATGGTAATAATGAGAGACTTTAATTACCCACATATAAACGGATCAAATATCACACTGGGACGGATAAAGAAGCAGTTTCTTGGTATCCTAAATTATTGCTGTTTGGAATAGGTAGGTTCAGAACACAGAAGAGGAGAAGCTCCTAAATAAGTCAGAAATAGCCATTACGTAATACAGACCATGAGATCGTTACGTTCACGAGTCTCAGGTGAGGAAACAAAGTCCTGTGGCACCTTAAAGACTAACTATAAAGTTTTGAAGCATGAGCTTTCGTGGGCTAATACCCACTGCGTCGGATGCAAGCAGTGGAAGTGTCCAGAGGCAGGTACAGAAAAGTAGGCAAGAACCAGGTGGGAGGTAAAAAGGTTAGTCCAATTAGGCTGAACCAGCTTGTTATCTCCGATCAGGGAGGGTGGGTTGTTCGTCTAGCATTTGAATGGGGGATGTGGACATGGAGAGAGGAGAAACTAGTTCTGTAATGAGCGAGCCATTGTAGGTCTTTGTTCAATCCGAGATTGTTTGTGTTGAATTTGCAAATGAATTGCAGCTCTGCAGTTTCCCTTTGCAGTCTGGACTTGAAGTTTTTTTGCTGCAGTATGGTGACTTTTAAATCTGTTGAAGTGTTCCCCTACAGGTTTTTGTATATTGCCATTCCTAATATCTGATTTCTGTGCATTTATCCTTTTTCTTAGGGACTGTCCAGTTTGGCCGATGTACATAGCAGAGGGACACTGGTGGCATATAATGGCATATATGAAAGGCACCAAAAGCTAATATAGCAATAATAAGAGATAAGAGTTCTAATGGGGGAGCTCATCATCTAAGCACTTCCTTGAACCAGGACACGGCATTGCAGGGGTTCTTTCACACTCGCACCTCCTGCTGTCTGCTCCCCTGAGCTGCCAGTGCCCTTTTAAAAAAAACAAGATCTTTCCACCGGGAGTATGGCCTGCGCCTTGGGGGAGTGGGCGGGGGCAGTCTTTCCCCAATACTGAATAAAATTAATGCTTTGGGAGTGGGCTTCTACCACAGCCATGCCTCACTCGCCTAAAAGAATTTGGATTAGAAAATGGCCTCGAAAGCTAATCACACTTTTCTGTTCATATTTTTCTAGCTGTAAGGCAGCTTCGGTGGTCGCAGGGTGTTTCCCTGTCAGCAGGTAGTAGCGGGAGGCACACAGAAATAATAGGAGGGGGGCTGTAGTTATGCAGAATGCAAAGCACGGGAAGTAGGTGGAATCCTGCTTCTCTGCACATGCTCCCACTATGCACCTGAATTGGTCAAGGCAGAGTCCACTGCTGCACAGGATGCACAAGCTGGGTACCATGGGCAGGTGCCACTGGGTTAGAATCAGGAGGAAAGCTGCTTCGTTGGCTAGCTGGACCAAGATGCTTAGCGGGAAGCAGCACAGCAATGTGCTATCTCCCCAGTAGCTGATGATAGAGCCCTGAATACATGGGTGACACCCTCTGACCCCCACTGATGAGGAATCCAGCCGGGCAGGGGAGGGGGCATGCAGCAGCAGTGACAGGACAGTATGCCTCCTCTCTGTGCCCCCTCCTCCTATGTGCTAAATAATCTCAATCTACTTCAAATCCCTCCACAAATCCCCTTCTTTCACAAGCTTTGCACCACTAATCTTCTCTCTGCCACAATCTGCTCCCACTGTGGTACCTGACCACTAACAAAAAGAAATGTTAAAGCTAAGAAATATATGAAACAAAACAAATGTGATTTGCTTTCCTAAAAAAAAACCCCACACTCTACCACGACCCTGATACTCTTCCCATTGTCTGCTGTGGTCTAGTCACACCCACTTTCTACCGTCTGTGCACCACAGGCTCTTTTATTTGTTCACTCTCTTGAATTTAGAATATAGGTCCTTAGTACAGGGATCTTGTCATCCTTTATATTTGAAAGCTACCATGCCTACACCTGTACTATACACTGGGTGCACTTGGAAAGGTCATTCTGGTTTTAGAAATATTACCAGTTATGGCATTTATTCTCTACATGGAAGATCTTCAGTTCTAGTGGATAATCTCAAGAGCAGGGAATAAATTATTTAAATTCCTCCACCCTATAAATAATGAGTAATAATAATCGACCAAAAAAGAGATATACAGGCATGTCGCGTCTTACGTGAGGGTTCGGTTCCACAGTTTCCACGTAAAGCAGAAACCGCATATAGCCGAAACTCCATTGACTTCAATAGCAGGTGAAATCACCCGCCCTAAAGAAAGTTTATATTTTTAATTTTCCCTTATTTTTTTTTCAGACGACCGCGTAAAGCAGAAATCGCGCAAGTTAAATGCACGTAAAACGCGACATACCTGTAGTTTGTATTAAATAAGCACCCTGCTTATACTGCATCAGGAGATGTTATGTATTGTTTTTGGTAGTGCCTACAGAGTGCTAGTTGCTTTCTAAACATAAAAGCAAGCCCATTCCCTGCTCTGGAAGGCTTACAAGCTGAAAAAAAGGAGCAGTTCAGTCTGGTGTCCCTTGCTGTTTACATATAACAAGATATTATTTTCCACCCCTCATGGCGGATGATTTCTACTCCCAAGTGCCTTTCCCAGGACAGGCTGGTTTCTGAGTAGTTTGGTTTCCTCTATTTGGAACGCTGCCTCCTCCTGGTGTGAAGGGAAAGGTCTACTTTGTCACTTGTGAGAATGATCTAGTTCTGTTTAATCTAAAATCTGCTTTCTCACATTTTGTCAAGACAGTACCTGCTCTGGAGGAATTATAAATCACTGTTTTATTGTATTATGTTTATTTTCTAGTAAAAGCAGATGAAGTGCCTGGTGCTGTACAGGACACAAATAGAGTTCTTGTCCCCAAAGAGTTCACAGTCTAAGCTGCTCACATGCTTAAAGTGAAGCAGAGGCATAAGTCTCTGCACTACTGCTTGTAGACACAGGATAAGACCAGATGCACTGGGAGGTGTGGAGGAAGGTGTTAACTTAGATGTATTGATTTAGTTCTCTCTCCCTCTTTTCTCTTTCTCACGTCTCTTCTATAAAAGGTGGAGAAGGAATGTGAATGACAGGTTAATGTGTATGGGTCTTGCAGAAGTAAAACTCCAGGAAGGATCTGAATGAGTGAAGATTGATGGCCTGATGCTTTGGGGTTGGGAGTCATTCTGTGCATAGGGACCAGCAGGAAAAATGTATAGGGAGTTTATATTGGAATATAGGGAGTTTATATTGGTCCTGTTCTTCTGTACATGACTAAAGAATCCTCTCACTATAGAACCATTTTACAAACTTAATATATCTCCAGGCCCATTTCTTCCATTAAAATGCTTCCTTACTGTTTTGAGCAGTGTATTATACTGTTCCAAGGCTCCCACTTGAAGCTGGTTGAAACTTATGCAGTGGACCAGTTTTGTCAAAATTGAAACATGTCATGGGAATGTGTCAATTTTGATGAAATTTTAGATGGGGGAAAAATTTAAACAATTGTTTCAACTTTCTAATTTTGTAAATGTTGAAGCATTTTGTACTGACTTTATTGTTTTGACTTTTATATTAAAATATTAATCTGTATATACTATTTGCCATGTGTGTGTATGTGTATATAGATGTATAATTTAATTATATTCTGACATGAAAACAAACAAATCAGAAAAATAATTGGGAATTGAAATTTTCTGATTTTGTTGGCTTTGTTTTAAGTTTTGCAGAAAAATTTAAAATTCCATCTTTTTTTTTTCAAATCTGGATTACAAAGAAATTCACAATGTCAGAATTTCCCATGAAATGGAAATTCTGGTTTCCAATCACCCTGCTCCCAGTG
This sequence comes from Sternotherus odoratus, assembly GCA_032164245.1. Taxonomy (NCBI): domain Eukaryota; kingdom Metazoa; phylum Chordata; order Testudines; family Kinosternidae; genus Sternotherus; species Sternotherus odoratus. The sequence goes on along the minus strand of JAVMKO010000002.1, from coordinate 211,249,337 downwards.
AGCCTCCTTTCCATAAATATGCAGGCTATAAATTCCCAGATTCCCTCTCTGTTAAGGAAGTGAGTCAAATAGTTTCCACTAATACAGCTTTTGACGTCAGTGGAGTCGCACAGATGTCAATAAGAGACGAAACTGGCTCAGTGGATATTGATATTCCTTTAGCCAGCAGGTGATATATAGGACAATGAGGCAGGAATAGGGGCTGTATCTTTGTGTGTATTAAAAAAAATAAGATCAGTTCTGGGAAAGAAGACTACAAAGATTATGTGGGTGACATGGTGGATGAGCCTATGAGGGCCACGTGACCTCAAATGTTGCTGCCTTAAAAACAAAGGACTGTAGCATGTGAGTTTTGAGGTTGATATCACAGTAAAGGAGAATGGATAGTACTGCATGACTTCTGAGTTCCTATTAAAATGTGGATCCAGCTATTTTTGCCTTTGAGTGCAGTGTGAGCATTTCATTAGGTATGCCATTTGTGGAAAGTTTTAAAACCATATATTTCACTAAGGGTTATGCATCAAGTGTTTCCTTGGTTTTCAAGCAATGCTCAGACATCTTTCAAAATGATGTGTAAATATTGATGTAGTGCCCTGCTTAAACATGCATCTCTAGCATAGACTCTAGAGTATGTGTGCTTGTGTCAAGCAGAGAATTAAATTCACAGCCAAAGTTCAGTATAATTGCTTTATTTATCTGATGCTGACTTCTTGCTGAAAACACTTTAAAGTGTGATACAGCTCTGAAACGGGATTGTAAAAATGGTGTGGTGGGGTTCCATGTTTACTTTCCCTACATGATGGCCTGTTGTGTCTCATGATCTTCCTTGTCCTATTTACAAGTTAAATGATAGTTTGTTTGTTTTTAATTGTTAGCCCATCACACTCAACCTGAGATCTGTAAGCCAAGCTGGGCTCTTCTCTGCGTACATATCATCAGCAGTAATGAAAGTTCTACAGCTGATTTCTGCTCTGGGATAATCCAGTGAAATTCCATCATGTACGAGGGGGCTGGGGTGTAAATAAGTTTCAGTGGGCTCACACAGGTGAAATGGAGTTGTGATTCATCCCCATGATTAGAGCATCATTAACAATTATTTCCTGATGTGAAAGCAAACACAGTCCATCTCTCTCTATGCCAGAATTGTTAAACACCAGCAGGACTGAGAACAGGTAAAAAGTAATAATACATTGAAAGACAAAGATATTTCTGAATAGACACAAGGAACCGATGTGTTGATTAAGGGGCTGACGTTTTTGTATAGTCCCTTTTCAGAGTAGAACCATGCTTTGAGGCAGATTCTCAACAAAGACTGTGCCCCTATATCACAGATCTAGTTCAGCCCTGGGCCATAGTTCAGACCTGGCTCAGGGCTGCTCTATATTCTCCTAGCTGTTAGTGGTCCAAAGGGTTGTTTTGGCATATGGAGATTGCCAAGTTGTGGGTTAATCCCATCCTCACCCTCTCTTTCCTGGACATATCTCTGAAGCCAAGGCATTTCTACACCACTGGACTCCTCCATCAGCTGGATCCATGGTGCTTAATTCTTCTTGGGCTCAACACTCCAGCACAACACAGACTTGACTTAAACCCTGGAATCATTGTAAGCATCATGTTCTTTTTTCAGTGCAAAAGTTTTTGTACAGTTTGGAGCAGATTCTATCCATGTCAATTTTGAGTGGGCAATTGGGCTTGTTGGGGAGTTCCTTGGATGGTTTCATATACTGCGTTATGCTACTGTTGTCTTGGACATCCAGACTGCACACAAACACACAAAGAAACGCAACGAACAATAAAATAATTTAAACCGTAGTAAAATAAAATTGGGAGGGGAGAAACCAAGTCAGTGTGTCTGTGAAAGCACAGTAGTCTTGCCCAGCAGTGGCCTTCTGTTGTTGGTACCCTCCACCGGTGTTGAGTGGGAGGAATATTGAACTCCTCCCCCAAACCTCCTGCAACGTTTTTGGGAGGGGGATTGTGAACAGGGCGATGCTTGCAGGCAGTTCTGCAGGGGCTGCAGATGGAATCTAGCCTCTAGCTGCTTTCCTTGACTGTAGTGAAGCAAGACTCACTGATGTGGCGCCTCCTGCTGGTTGTCTGGGAATTAGCTCTTTTCCAGCATATGGAGTACCCTCTGCTGGCCCACCTGCCACCTGCCTTAGGCCCCCGTGTCCCTCCTGGACCCCAGTGCCCCTTTCCTTGGGGTGCCCCTACCCTCTGGGTCTCCCCCCAGGGGAGCCTCCAACCCTCTAACTGCACCTTGCCTCAGTGGCTACTGCCAGTCATCATCTGGGGGGGTTGGACCTGCTGCCTTTCCCTGCAGCCCAGTACCTCTCTAGACCTTCTTGTCAGGCCACAGCCTGGGAGGTCGCCAGGCCTCAGCTCCCCAGCTCAGCCTGCCCCTTCCTCAGCACTGCACTGTCCACAGTACCCTTTGCTCCTTCAGACAGTTTGGTCCATCTCTCTCCAAAGCTAGAGAGAGATTGTCCCAGCTCCTCCCTGATCCCTTATACCAGGGCCAGGTATGGCCTGATTGGGGCATGGCCCTGGCTATAGCTGCTTCCCCAATCAGACTAGCCTTTTTTCTAGGAGTGGAGTAACTGCCCCACCACATTGATGGTCAGCCAGATGCCTCAACATGTCTGATTCTCCTTCATAAATCTGCAGCCTCTCATCCTACGTAGAACGCTCCTGCTCCTAGTACACTCTCCTGCTCTCCATGTCTGTGTCCAGTTTTTCAGATAATGAAATCCTCCAGGCTCTTGGCTCCGTCTCAGCTGTCCCAGAGGTGTTCATTATCTCACTGAACATGTCATCACGCATCCTCTTTTTCTGCCTTCTAATCCGTGACAGCCTCTCTTCCGGTGTGGAGGATGCGCTGTAGGATAAGCTTTCCGTTGTAGGGCATGCAAAGTACAAGGCAACCATTGTCAGCACGTATCACGGGTCTAGTGCAAGGTTGCTATATAAAAAATACCCCCCTTATTACACTCAAGTGCAAGCCAGGCCATGCTCAGAATCCCTAGCTATTCAGTGAACCGTTTCCAGCCATGGTGAGTATGGGTCCTGCAGCAACTTGTGGAGCAGAGGTGAACAGTGTCCACTCCCCCTAGCAACATGGACTTTGCTCTGAGACCAAGGATGAGAATTAAGCCTCACAAATTGCTGTCTTTGGCCCAGGCACGTCCTGGGGGTGGGGTGGGGAGATAGTGGCCGCGAAAGAACACAGGAAACCTATCCACCCCTTGCCCTTAACACCCCTGGAGTTGCAGAATCTGAGGTCTTTGCCAATCTCTGCCAACCAAACCACCGGCATATTAGGGAAAGCATGGTTGAGGGACTCAGAAGTTATCATGGGTGGTGGAACACCTGCTCTAGTGTTTGTGGGATGAGCACTTGTAATGAAAACTTCCCCCACTTCTCGTAGGTGATCCTAAGTGATATCAGTCTCCTGATGGTAACGGAGGTGGCAAGGGAGCAGATGCTGCAAGTGTCTTGGTACAGACATGGTCCTTATGCTGCTATGCTGTGTACCGCAATGATGCCAGCAGAATTAATACCGGAGTGGTGTGGGAAAGTGTCCTCCTGTGGCAGAAGGAAGGCATCCCTCCCCAGAAACCTGCAAAGGATTGCAGAGTACCTCCCTGAAAGGTTCCTAGAGATCTCCATTGAGGATTCCTGGGCCATCCCTGTTCACATAAACAGTCTTTTTTGGGGGACACCCTCTGTGTAGCTGGAGCAGCCACTGGGAAGCAGATATCCACTGCACCTTAGTTTTTCTTCAGATTGTACATAAACTGTAAAAGTCTGTAATCCCTACAGTTTAACTGCAATTGCATACTTACCAGAGGTGCCTTCACCAGCATCATGCACTGCTACCATGATGTTCTGGGACTGGCTAGGCTCCTAGGTTAAAACCAGTTCCTGGCTCTTAGGTGAGTAGTGGATCCATTCTCCCCATCTCCCATTTTCCTCCTCGTCCAGAATATCCTCTTTGTTGTTGCCTGAGGTGGCCCGGTACTCAGAATCCTGTGAGTGTCCACAACTGCTTTTGGGAGTAGTGGTGGGGTTGTCACTGAGAATCACATGCAGCTCATTGTAGAAGTGGCGTGTCTGAGGTGCAGAACCAGAACGACTGTCCATCTCCCTTGTCTTCTGGTATGCCTGCCAAAGTTCATCTATAGCTGCGTGCTCCTGCTGTATCTAGGGACAGCGGGTAACGTAGGCTGGGGGAGGCTAATGCTCTCTGCCTCAGCCCCGGAATTGAGCCATGGCAAGGGCTCAGAGCTCTTCTGGGTAACCTGGGCTCAGGGCTCGGTGCTGGCCGGGACTTGGGGCTCCTCCAGAGACTGTTCCGGGCACCGGCGGACTGGCACAGGTTCAGGGCTGTGCTGGTGGGCTGGCCGGTGAGAGTGGTGGGGGCAGAAGGGGCAGAGTGGAGGCGGCGCCTCAGGTGGAAGGGGCTGGGCTTCAGGTGGAAGAGGAGAGTCAGGGAGCTAGTCTCCCCGAACAGAGAGGTACACGTGCTGCCCATGACTGTAGACCTTCTCCTCTGTGCTCCATGTGATATTTTCATATATCTCTATTTCTTTGGCTGGATCAGAGCTGTGCCTGCCACTTCTGCATCCATCAACTTTCTCAGAAGTTTAACTGACTGAAGTTTATCTGAAGTTTCTCTTGTCAGTTAAACACCTTTATTAATCTGAAGTTTAATAAATCTGGGCCTAATGCTGATTCTTCTAGCACCCTATTATTTTTATAACAGAAGCAAAATTAATATGAATCATCACTGTATCTGCTTTTTTTGTGTGTGTGATTTAGCCCAACTTTTCTCCCAAAAAACCTTGCCCTCAGTCCTCTCATTTACAAAGATGAAGGCCCAATGTTTTGTCATAAGCACAGTGAGAGATATTGAATGTTTACTCTGCTGATGACTCTGTCCAAGTAAGAGAATGTTTGTTATTTGTAGTGTTGTCACTTTAAGGCACTGATGAATCAGGTTGCAGATTCAGAGAGACAGGTTGATGTCCTCAGTGAGATAGATGATATGAGAGGTTAATTAATGGCACATCGTTAATTTTAGATTTAGGAGGGGCACCACCTGTACAAGCTGCAAGATAGACTTGCTGGAAGGGTAACACTATTAAAACTAGAAGAGCCAGATTCCCTCTTACTGGACCAGGCCAGCATATTGCATTTCCCTGTGCCAGCCTAGTTAATGGTGCTCTTGGGTATTTATCCTAGAGGGAGTTATGTATTGGTTCCATCCTTGGCCTTTTATCTTTCAAAAGAATTATAGGCGCCAAAGCACTCCCAGGACAAGTGGTTCCTAAATGGCCAAGTTAAAATTGGTTCCTTGAGATAAGGCACCATTCTGCAAGGTGCTGAGCACTTTGGCCCCAATCCAGGAAAACACTTAAGCACATGCTTAAATTTTAGTCTGTAGATAGTTCCAATGGAGTTAAAGCATATGCTGAAGTGCTTTGCTGGATTTGGTCCAGGAAGCTCAGCACTTTGTGGGATGAAGCCCCATGGTGATCAAGTACTACTTGTAATAATAACAATAATCATAATTAATACCTAGCTCTTCTATAGTGCTTTTAATCAGTAGATTTCAAACCAACTGATGAAGTAGATCAGTGGTGTTCTCTCCATTTTGTAAATGGGGAGACATAGGCACAGAGGTGAAGTGCCTTGCCAAGGTCACTAGGCAGGCCAGTGGAAGAGCTGAGAATAGAGCTGTATTCTTCTGAGTCATGTGTATAGTCATGGAATGAGTACTGCTGTCCTGCTGGGAGGATCTACTTCATCAAGTGTTCGGCAGGGCCCTGTTCCCTGATCAGAGTCCCTAGGAGCCAGCCACCAAAGTAGAACTAATTGAGAAATTAATTATTAATTCCTGTTCTCCTTCCCATGCTGAAACACTGTAAAATGTAATGGGCTAGATCACCCTGGGTTGATCCAGGAGGTGGGAGTCCTTCATATGTGGATCTCTGCCTTTCAGGTGTGAAGGGGTGGGGAGAAGGGGAAGACTTCTTTGTCTTGTGAGGACTGGAGCTCCATAGACTACATGGGGTGGAGGCAGGTCAGGAGTGGGATAGGGAAGTTGAATGGAGCAGGAAAAGTGCAGCTGCAACAAGATCTTTAAATGGTAATCGAGACAGGAGTTAAAATTCCCTCCTTCTGGGTTTCCTCTCTGGCTGCTGTTGCACAGGCCTTGGGAGCCTGGGCCTTGATGGAACTAAACTACCAGAGGAAAGAGGGACCGTCTGAGACAGGGGCTGTGCATGTTGATGGCTCATGCTAGCACCTTGTTCTTAGGATATTCCTGCTGCTCCGGAATTCAGTTGATTGAAGCAGGCAGGAGAGTGGTTTGACTTTGGTTTTGATCTGTCTCCACCTGCTGGTTGCAGAAGTTATTCCATTAGATCTGTGCTAGTTCAGAGAAGTATCCAGGGAATCTATTTTTCAAACAGAAAAGGATTAATTTTCCGCCTGTTAAATCTATCCAGCCATGAATCTTTTCAGCAAAAACCATCCCTTGTAAAAGTCCCGTTGGTTCTACATAGTTGTAATTAAGGGGTAATTTTTAAAACTTGTGCCAGAGGCAACAGGTACTTTCAAAAAATATTTGCAGAGTCTCAAAGAATTGGATGTGTCATGGTATGCCATTCTTGGAATAAATGTTGGTCTTTAGACAGGAGCTAAGTGTTAAGGAAAACAGAGCTCGTTGAATTGCTAAATATACTGTCATTTACTCAATAATAGAGCAGGAAAGTGAGTTCCTTGATTCTCTGTATGTACATGGGAAACCTCCAGAAAATGTGTATGCAATTATGAGTTCAGGGGAGGATTAATGGGATGAGACAGTAGTTTACTGGTATTTAATGTATTGTTTCTTGTCAGTTTGCTGATTTTAAAATGTTAACTGACTTAACTGAAAAGCCATTGAGTGACAGGTGCAATTTTATGATGATGCATCTCTTAAGCTTTCTTGCTACATGTTCCCACATATCTTTATAGGTTATCAAATGAAAGATAAACATCCGAAAACAACAGCTTTCTCTTACTGTATTATGAACATTTTGAGAATATATAGACTAAGTTTGCCCTCTACTGGATTGCACAGTTACATCACTGACATTATGACCAGTTAGAGAAAAGGGACAATAGTTTAGAATACACAGGCATCACTTCCTAAGGATTTGCTTGCCTTTAGTATAGCCCAGAAAGCATTATCTATTATGTTTTACCTGTGCAGCGAACAGGGAAACTGGTCCTTGGATTTAAAAAGCATGGTGTTTATCTGAAAACTGACCACATACAAAATTAGTGTCATACAGTATTATTCCTTTGTATTGACTCTAGGCCAGTCTATATATCAGCACACAGCATTTTGACAGAGTTAGGGGTATTCAAATAAAGGGTTTTTTTAAAGTGTGAGTGGTGCAAAATGGTTATAGAACCATGACAAGGAATTGTGTAGCAACCTACCAAAATTCTATAATCATTTTGTCACTCCCTCATTGCCAACAAAAGGGGTTTTTTTTTGTACATTGATGGCCTTAACAGTGCCAGGAGACCATACACTAGCAAGGTTAGACTTATAGGGCCAGAGGGACCCTGAAATAAAATCTAAGCATCTTTTAAACTTTTGTTTTTACCATGTTGTGGCTTTCATTGCTGTGTGGAAATGGTGTGGTATTTGTTATTTTAACATTCTGTAGGGGTTTGAATGGGATAAATTATTATAAGAGAACTTTGAATAAATGTGAGGAAACATCCAGCTACTTCACGTGATCCTTATTAAAGAGATACTTTCATGGTAATGAGACCTAAACATTGACTTACTCTGATTTTGGAGATTACTTAACAGTTTAATTATAATAAAAGACCGGAAACAGCAGGAGATGTGGGGTAGAATACAACCACCCATTATACCACTCAGGAAGAAGCTGATTTCCTATGCCATTTGCTGCCTGAAACTGTATGTGAGGATTGAGGAGAGGAATCAGGATAAGGGAGAAGGTTAGGGAATTTTGCCTTGCCCTGGGTTTTCACTGTATAGCTGTGATCTTGTTTAAATCTCAACAGCATAACCAACTGCAGGAACTTTTAGGATGATGCATTTCTCCTAATGATATAAGCAGGAGCAAATGGTGTCAATTAAATGCAACAACTGCAGCTGGTTGAATAATATTTGTGAGTAGTTTATTTGACAAGTATCAGGGGTAGGTGTGTTAGTCTGTATCCACAAAAGCAACAAGGAGTCCGGTGGCACCTTAACGACTAACGCATTTATTTGGACATAAGCTTTCATGGGTAAAAAAACCATTTCTTCAGATGCATGGCAAATATTTGACAAATAATTGTTCAGGAATAAAATTTGTCATTATTCGGCCCACTCTAAAAATGATTTTCTAATTTTATATTTTTAATGCAAGTAAAAAAAAACTACAAAAGAGAACAAATTTTGCTCTCAGTTACTCATGTCACTTCAGGTTTCTGGGGTCACATAGATGTAACCAGGGGAGAATTTTGCTCTCAAATGAATAGTTAGTTGTGGGGGGCCAAATCTTCAGCTGCTTAATTGATTTCAGGGAAGTTATGCTGACTTATACCAGTTGAGGATCTGCATCATTTTCCATGTCCATTTTGGTTTAGAGGGGCAATTTTTCCTCCTTGGGATTGAAAAAGGGACTTGTAATGCACATTTATTGGTCTCGTTTCGCCATTTCAAACTGCTTCATCACTATGTGATTTCAGAAAGAGCTGTTTTAGTACTGGTATATGCATTATTTCAGAATGTTCCATTTTCTCTTGAATAATACTGGCTGGGGGGGAAAAGCATTTATATTCCATCTACAGTCTGTACTATGGACTGGAAAAGTCAGAAAGAAGTGAGCTCTTAGGGAAGGGACCTTTAGGGATGTGTGTGTGTGTGTGTGTGTGTGTGTGTGTGTGTGTGTGTGTGCGCGCGCGTGCGCGTGCTACCACAATGGTGCCCTGGTCCGTGACTGAGGCTCCTAGGCAATACAAATAGTTAGTGATGTAGAATTGTAGATGATTAGTTAAAGAGTCAGGTTCCTGCTATTTTATTCACGGAATCACTTCTGAAGTCCTTCCTGAGAGCATCTACAAAGGAAAAACAGGGACCCTTAGTTTCCCTGGGCTGATAGCCACACAGTGTTGACAGGACTCTGGTATCTTTTACCCCCATGTCATGTCCAGTCCAGTGAAGACTGGGTGTCTGAATTCTCAAATTGCAGACAAGCCTATTCAGGCAAAACTCCTATTGCCCTGGGACAAAACAATGCCAGAGGGATGCGGGGCAGGGCTCTGGAGACCAGAGCCAGTGCCTAGGCACAGGGTGGATGGTGTTGGTTTCCTACAGTATATTTACTAAATCATTTCCCTGCCATTGCAGGGGCTTGAAACATTCCACTTAAGTTCTGGAACAAATTACATATGGAGGTAGTAGAGTCTCTGTCACTGGAGGTTTTAAAGATCAGGTTAGATAAATGCCTGTCAGGGATGATCTAGAAGTCCTGCCTCAGTGCCGGGGACAGGACTAGATGACCTATCAAGATCCCTGCCAGTTAGGGTGACCAGATGTCCTGATTTTATAGAGACAGCCCTGATATTCGGGACTTTGTCTAAGATAGGCGTCTATTACCCCGCACTCCCTATCCTGATTTTTCACACTTACTATCTAGTTCCCCTTTTGCCAGTCCTACAATTCTGTGATTGCTGGCACAGGTACTGACTTTAATTTTTCCTGGTGGGTGATCCACTCCCACTCTACCTGAGACACCGCCCCTATTCTGCCTCCTCTCCTTAGGCCCTGCCCTCACCCCACCTTTTCCTGCCCCTGCTCCACTCCCTCCCCTGAAGCCCACCACTTCTGCTCGCTGCTCTCCACCCTCCCCTGAGTGCCTCCCACCAGTCACCCAACAGCTGATCAGGGCCCCCATCCAACAGCTGTGGCTGGTGGGTGCTGAGCATCCTCAGCACTGTCTATTCTCTCCCTGTGGAACACAATATTTAGTCTCCTGAGGGCTGTTGTGCTTTGGTGTAATTCTGGTTGTTGGGTTTCATTTAGAGGTGGCTAGGTGTTGCTGAGTGGCCTGTGATATACAAGAGGTCAGATTAGAGGATGTAGTGGTCCCTTCTGGCCTTGAACTTTGAGATCCCCAAGACCCTGGGGAAGCCTTGTCTCTGAGGAGGGAGGAGCAAAACCTGCTACTTTGGCAGGGTGATCTGGGGTGGATCTTCACAGAGCTTACCTTTTCTAGAGCACTGTCTGGCAGGGTTTATTGGAAGAGCGTTTGAGTCCAACAGTGCAAAACCCAGAGGGAGCCATAAGAATCTATGATTGTGACCATAAAACAGCTTTGCTGCCCCAAAAAGGTCACAGATTAAAAGTCTGGTACCTCAGGCTGCTTTGAGGCTAGGCCCCATTAAGAAGTAGGGAGTCTTCCCTTTCCACTAGTACAAAGTTCCTATCTACTGCCATTTAAGGCTATGAGAAAACTAGCTTTAATTCCATGACATTTTCACACGTACAAAACCTGATATAGGCCTAGGACTGAATACTGCCACTTCTGGGCCTTGGGTAAATATGGAGGTGGGATGAGGACTCAAGAATTCTACATTTTGGGCTAAGAAAACAAACATTTCTCTGGCAAGATGACTTTTTTCACGGAGGCTCTTTAGAGTAAGTCCCAGGGCAGGTAAGTTGGTCAAAGGCAAATGATAAATACAATGTACTATATGGCTCCACAATTTATCACAGGGATATCCAAACAAGAGGATAATATGGCTGCTTTTGTTGTATAGCAAAAGTCCTGCTTCTTCAGGTAGGGCTTGGATTCTTAATCAATTAAAGGCGTGTTACTGTCTGTAACAAGCCCCCAGTGTGCAAACACACATGCTTCATCAGTTTATAATACTCAGGATAGTAATGCCTGATAAATGTTCAGTTGCTGGGTATCTGTAAACCTCTGGTTTTGTTCCTGTAATTCACAGTTCCTATTCCAGTGACATCCCATTGGTGCTCCACTATTGGTGCAGCAGCACCTGGGACATTCACCAGCAGTGCCTATCGCACGGCACACGAACACTCCCCTCTCTCGTGCAATGTGCACGGAATGTATCTATAGCGCTCTGTGGTCCAACCTCCCCCCGTTCCTTCTCTACCACCTTTGGTCTGGGATGGGATTCTCTAGCAGAACCCACTTCTCCTCTTTCCTTATAAATAGTGCCTTACCTGTTCATGTAGTTAGTATTTTTCTCCTCTTCTTTCTCTTTCTCTCTCATATATAAATTTAAAATTTTTTGTTTCAACTTTATCTTTGTAGTTCTTCTGTGATTCTTCTCATAGGTTAGGTTTCGTTTTTACTACTTCCTGCCCTCCCTGACCAGGAAGCTTGTTCCCTTCACACGTATGCCTGGCTCTCCCGGGCTTAAGAGGTTCATTTTGTGCGAGATCACCTTCTCGATCATGGACAGCCACCCGCAGCACTGTCGAGGATAGCACGGAATGACCAAGGAGAGTATTCGTTGTGGCATCGTGCACAATACCATAGCGCCAAGCGAAAGTGTCTGTCGATGCCCATGTGGCAGCCTTACAAATGTCATCCGTGGGGACACTATTAAGAAACGCAATCGAGGTAAATAATGATCATGTTCTGACTGAGGTAGGAGGTTGTCTATCACGGAGTTCCTAAGATAAATGTATACACTGAGATCCATTTAGAGAAGCATTGTTTAGATATAGCAGTGCCTCTGGATCTTTCGGTGGTGGTGAAGAATAATCATGGTGATTTCTGGAAGGGTTTAATCCTGTTGGAGTAGAAGGCCAATTACTCTTTTTGGTCTCTGGTACATTATGGCAGCCTTCCAATTAAGGGCACTGCTTTATAGTCACCTACAGTGGAGCACCCATAGGGACACAAGAAGAGAGGGTTACTCACTCTTTGCAGCACAAAGATTCTTTGAGATGTGTCCCCCTATGGATGCTCCACTACATGCCCTCCTCCTCTCATCTTCTGAGCTGAAAACAAGCTCTGCAACAGAGAAGGAATTGAGGGTGGTTGGACCACACAGCGCTATTTATAGGTCTTGCACACAGCGTGTGAGAGGGGAGGAAGTGTGCGTGTGCAGTCCAGTTGGCACAACTGATGAAGATCTCTGGTTCCAGACACGGTGGGCACTGCCTCACCGACAGAGGAGCTCTCATAGGGACACACATCTCAAAGAACTTCAGTTACTGCACAGAGTGAGTAATCCTCTCTTCTCAGTCCCTGGTCTCTCCTGGGGTTTCTTGGAGGCTAAGCAATCACTTGTGGTCTCTTAGGCTGGATGAACTCTGATTCCAGGAAGAATTGGGTGTATAGCTAAGGGTGAAAGTTGGTTCTGAACCCTAAAATCAGCAGGTGTAACTCTGACTATATGCTGGGGATAGATCTGTCGAATAAGGGGTTTTCTATTTAAAGAACAAACAAATAACATTTTTCTGACTAGTGTTTGCATATCAGAGTAAAGCTGCACCAGGGGTCAGATTAAGGGCTTTCTGCACTTGATTTCCTAAAACACTAGATTTCAGCTCCCTCTTCTAGGATAATCAAGGGTCTCTTGGCAGTGGAACAGATGGAGTTGTTCTGCATGAGCACAGTTGAATGTAGAGTACCATTTGATGGGGATCCCTGCTCAGTACAAATTCTCTATGTAGCAGTACGAATGGTCTAGATGGGAGCAGGGCCCAAAGAGAACAGAAAATAGCTTTGGGATTGCTGGTGCGTGGATCTCTTCATCTTCCCTCACCCAAATGGGAGGGGCAGAGGTGCTATTGGGCTGAAACAATCTCTGTGTTCTAAAACCCTCCCCTAGCTCGAGTCACCTGCCAAGTGCCTGGTCCAACTACTCTTTGGTCATCAACAGGGCTCTGGATTTGACCCTCCGTGTATGCAGCTCTGGTAACATGGGTACAGATATATTCTTGTTCTGTAATCTCAGCTCCCTTTTGCAAATTCTGCCTTTGATTTTATGCAAATTTCCCCTTAATATCACTGGGAATTCAGATGCACAATATGAAGCTGCCATTAGGAGCTCAGTAGAATGGATCCAAGAGCAGGATTTTGAGCATAATAAAGTATTTTTTGGTACAAAATATATTGATTGTGGTGCATATCCTGAACATTAATAACCTGCTCCACAGGAGTACACAGCCCGAAAGGCAACAGAACCTCTGTGGTTTCACTGCATGGGGAGGAGGAAGCAGGTATGGAGAGCTCATAGAGGGATCTGAGACTACCTGGACCTCCGGCAAATACCTGTGAAATCATTTTGTAGCTAATGTATGGGCTATAACAGACCTAAAACTGGAGTACCATGCACTGGGGAGTTCCACTGGTACTCTGCATCCTGGAGGAGAGATTATAAGGAAAACTTTCAAAACTTTTATTGGGACTATGTTTTGTATCCTTCCACCTGTAAAGCCAAGTTGCCTTAGCACCGCAAGTTCTCCAACCCCTGGATTGTTCTTCCTGTGTGCTACACAGCTCTTCTACTGTAATATATTAAAAAACCCGATGTACAGTACCTAATAGCTTTCCTATGAAAGCTTCACAGTATCTTGGTTCCTTTTTTAAGCATAGAAGCAACTTCTGTGTCCCAAAAGCAAGCGGTTCTTATCCCCCTTCTCATGGAACAATGATGAAGAGCTGAGATATGACAGACCTTAAACTTCTCACTGCTTTAGGACTAAATTTCACCCCCCCCCCTCACCGTGGATCACAAGCCATTGTAACTTTGTGGGGGTGGGAGGACTTAGACATGAGGGATAAAGGAGGAAAAAAATGTTGTGGTAGTTTGATTGTTTTAAATGGATGTTTGGAACTGCTCAGAGGTTTGGAAATGCAAATATACCAAGGGGAGCTGGAGTAATGGGTTGAATGCAGGCCAAGTTGTCAAAGGATCATAATATAATTTCTCACAAGACTGCCATTAATCACATAGCTTTGTAATTTATCATATTGATATATAGTATATCATATGTCATAGTGATATATCTAATTTCAAGAGAGGATGGTTAAATTAAAAGAGGAGTATTGGGGGTTAGAGTTATTAATATGTTCTTTGGCTTGTCCTTTATGTATAATGATTATGGAACCCTGTGGCGGAGGGGTTGTGTTTTGCCATGTTTGTATTGTGTACAACACCCAACCCAATAGGCACAGGAGGATCCCGATGGGTCTCTGAGCACTACTATAATACCAATAATACTGTAATTACTAATACAGTCACTTTTAAGCATTTAGATTTTAAGCATAAAGATGATTCTCTGAGTGTGACTCTGACCTCCCATGCATCCCAGGGGATCAGTGAAGAATGGTGACGAGTCCCAAAGCCTTTTCCATGGGGAGCAAATAGTCCTTGATGAGACAATCTGGGGGGATTTCTGTAAAGGGATCCTCTCTAATTCCCTTCTTACTGAGACCCTTACCATGTTGTTGTGTTCCACTGCCCTCTCCCCCACCTCCTGGAGGGGATCTGGGCCAGTGGATGCAAGTAGGAGCAGTACCATTAAATGGTTTGTAAATTTCCCATGTGCCCCTGACAATGCACCTAGTTCATAACTCAGAACCCCTCTGTTCCATGCTGTGGACAAAAGTCCACTAGGGGCCAGGCTGAGACACTCAAATTCATTTCACTTGCACGTAAGCTTGAATTCATTTTTCAAGATATCACAGGCTAATGTATTGCCCTATTCTGCAAGCTGTAGTTCTCTGGTTTTACTTTTGAAAAACAGTAGCTGTAATATTGAAATGAAGTCACAGGCATTATACAGAGAGGAAAATGAATTTCTCTTGCATTCTATCATTTTTGCTCTCATCTAATTTATTCACCACACATATGCATAAATCCTCAAAGAAGCTGGAGTCAGCTGAAAACAGAATGGATGAAGCATTTGTTGTATATGCAAGATATAAAACATTCTAAGAACAATATTGCGGGGGAAAGAGTGAGGAAGTAGGTTGCAGTAATCTCAGCCCTAATAAAATGCTTTTCTCACTGTCCTGTGAAGAAGAAGGGGGGAATTGTTCTAATGTCTGAGCAGTAGCTTTTCATTACAGCTGGCTAAAGAACACATTCATCCCTCTTACCAAAAAAATGCGCCCGTACAATCATATTAGGTTAAATTTTATATTTTTTTCAGACACTTAAGAGGAATGACTGTAATTGCCAAATCCTTCTCTCAGATTGGAGCAGCATGAATGGAAGTGCAAACCAGACTTGGTCCAGTATTGTATGATTGGTTCAGAAATTTGTATTTAACTGTTTTTCTCTTAAAACATTTAAACAATTTAAGTTATGGGGGAGGAAGTGTTAGGCAGGAGGAGAAAAGTTTTTGCGTTTGTGTGGGATTGAATGGGAGATGGGTAAAACAAATCTTGTGGTTTATTCAAATTATTATATTTTAACTATAGGTGGAAAGTTTATTTTTCCATTTTAATTTCTTTTTTCATAGAAATATCCCCCTTAGCTAAATTTTTCCATTTGTTTTACAAACCAGCTATAATCTGATTCACAAAAGATATTAGCAAAACTAGCTAGCAAAACGTAGAGGGGCTTGTGATGGGGTGTACCAGACATTTGCTGCTCCCTGCTGGAGGCCCTACCACCTTGGTGGACCTGCTGTAAGAGGGTGCCCTGCTGGAAGGAAGAACATCAAGTTCAGACCTCCAGGGACTGCCTAGAGAGGCCTCTCATGATCAGCTACAGGAAGAACCAGTCTGAGTTTATCTTGCAACTAGAAGGGCCAGGAACAGGCAGAGGCCAATCAGAGCCCAGCAGACCACATAAAAAGGGCTGGCTGCATTTAGTAGGGGCCATTTTGGGGTGAAGCCCTAACCCAAGTAAGCTGCCCCGTGGGATCAGTATTTGCCTTGGACCTCTGTGGAGGGCTAGTGTTTATATTCTGGACTTCAACACCCAGGTGGTTATTTTGAGGCCAGCATTAATTTGTGTTTTGTAAAACCTGAGGTGAGTCTGCTCCTTGGGGTACTTGGCTCAGGTGAGCCTTTGACAGTGTCTTGTTCTCATTTACACGCAGTTATATTTATATTCACTTTAAGGCCCCTTTCCACTGCTAGAACAAGGCTTTGTAGTAAATGAGAATCAGGCCCATGTAGTACAATACAGTTCTGAGTGCACAGTATATTAATAGAATGAATTGAATTCTAACTTCAAGTAGAGTTTGAGGTTAACAGTATTAGCAGCCTAGAAAAATAAACAATCATTAGTCATACTCCTGTCAAGAGATCAAAAATAACTCATGTTTTCTAGTCTGTTTTGACTCTTAAACCCTCCTCTATTCTGCGAATGTTTGAGAGAGAATTTGAGATTGAAAAGTCAACCTTTAATGCACACACAAAATACATACCTCTCCCTCACTGTTCAGATGGTGTAGGGTGCGTGAAGATTTTGTAACAGTATGCACGTAAGAGCGCTCTCCCCCTCAACACCAGAGAAAGGGTACTATCAGTCAACACACTGCTATTGCATACCAGAGCTCTCCAGTCCTAACTGCTTGCCAAAAATGTGCAATACTAATAAAGCAAAACAAGCCATTAGCTATTCATGAAGTACACATAAAATGTAAATGTACATGTGTATTTCTATGTCTGCGTTCCCCTGCATAATGAACTTCACCCTGAGCATTGCTCCAGTGCATCAAGCTTTCCCTGTCTCAGTAGCAACACCAAAGAGAGCCCCCGTTGCGGATGTGTCACTTTCTGCCTTCAATAAACTCACCACTTTTGTTTAGCAGCTATGTGTGTGCCTCGTTTCTATGAGACTCCGAGTACCCTGCAACAGATGGATCCTCTGCTTACCCTCTTCTTCACCCCTATGATGGGGGAACTACCATCCATTTTCTGTTTCTGTCTTGACTCACTAACACCTCTCTGCTACCTTTGTCCCAACAGCATCACTTCCTCAACTCCCCACTACCCTGCCTCCTGCTGCCCTGGGACCCCATCTCTGCTGTAGGGAGAGGCAGGCCAGGTCTCTGTCCTCAGCCCTGAGACTCTCCCACATAGCTCTCCCCAGCAGTGGTGACATCAGCTTTTTTGCTGCCTTAGGTGGCGAAGCCAAAAAAAACTGTGCTGCCACTGAGGGCTGCTGCCGAAATGCTGCCAAGGAGGGGAGGAGCGCTCCCACAATTAGGGATGGCACTCCCAGCCTCTCCCCCCCCTATGGTTCGCCGGACCTGGGAGGAGCAGCCGCCAAAATACCACTGACCACGGCAAAATGCCACCCCAAAAATCGTGCTGCCCTAGGCAGCTGCCTAGGTCACCTACTGCTTGCGCCGGCCCTGCTCCCCAGTTCTGAAAATCATGGGCTTGGAGGAGCTTTTCATGACATCACAACAGCTCCGCCTGGAGGCATCAAAATCCTGTGACTTGCCATCAGTTTGTGAGAGTCGGCAACACTGTTGTCCCCTGGCTGCTCAGAGGGGACTCCCCTGATCTGCCATGACCACCAGGCTGGAGGAGAGGCCATTCAATCCCTCCATCTTCTACCCTATCGCTATCCTCTTGCCCCCTGCAGCCCATTCCTCTACACCCCTAAATCTATCTCCTGTCCCCCCAGGGCACCCTCATTCTCCCCATCAACCCTTCACAGTGTTAATGATGTGTCCTCTCATCCCCTGAGCCATAAAGAGGCAGCCTGTGGGCACCAGCTTCAGTCCACTGAAACAGTGGCAGGTTATAAGCCAGCTTCATTATTGGCAGCCTCACTTCTACAGATAGGCTACAGGGAGATGGCGCCTCTCTTGTTGGCTTCAGTCTGAATGACAATACGAGGAGATGGTGGCCATTTTGAATAAGTGAAAATTCAGGAGCTGGTGTTTCTCCTCATGTTTTCATGATACAGTTTAAACCCCCCTCCCCAAAAAATCAAGATGAAATCACACTAGTTGGCAATACGGGGTTAATGTTTGGTATTAATGTGCCACTTACATAGGGTTGCCAGGCATCTGTTTTTTTATCAGAACGCTCAGTTGAAAAGGGACCCTGATGGCTCTGGTTGGCATTGATGACTAGGCCATTAAAAGTCCAGTTGGCAGCGCAGTTGGGGCCTGGGGCTAAGGCAGGCTTCCTGCCTGCCCTATCTCTGTGTGGCTCCCAGAAGCAGCTGCCAGGTCCCTGGAGCTTCTAGAAACATGGGCAACCAGGGAGACTCTGCGCACTGCCCCGCCCCAAGGGCCGGCTCGGCAGTTCCCATTGGCTGGGAACTGAACCAATGAGAGCTGCAGTGGCGGAGCCTGTGGATATGAGGGCAGCATGTGGAGTCTGGCCACCCATGTGTCTAGGGGCTGCAGGGACCTGGCGACCACTTCCTGGGAGCCACGGTAAGCGCTGCTGGAATACTGCACCACAACCCCCTGTCCCAGTCCAGAGTCCCCTCCCGCACCCAAACTCCCTCCTGGAGCCCACACTCCTCCCAGCATCCCAACCCCCTGCCCCAGCCTCCTCCTGCAACCCAAACCCCTCATCCCCGGTCCCACCCCAGAACTACCCCTCCCCCCCAGCCAGATGCCTCACCTCCCCATACCTTAACCCTCTTCTCCTTCCTGGAGCCCCTTCCTTCACCGCAGACCCCTCATCCCTGGCCCCATCCCAGAGTCCACACACCCCAGCCAGAGCTTACACCCCTCCCACACTCTGAACCCTTGGGTCCCAGCCCAGAGCACCCTCCTGCACTCTAAGCCCTCATCTCAAGCCCCATCCCAGAGCCCACATCCCCACCCGGAGTTCTCATCCCCCCTCTCCAGCCCACTGCCCCAGCCTGGAGCTCTTCCCAGCACCGTGAACCTACATCCAGAGCCCACAGGCCCAGTCCAGAGCCCAGACTTCCCCCAGCCTGGAGTCTTCTCCCACACCCCCAAGTCCTTCATCCCTGGCTCCACCCCAGAGCACGCAGCCGGAGCCTGACCCCCCGTCCTGCACCCCAGCCCCAGCCCGGTGACAGTGAGTGAGTGAGGGTGGGGGAGAGCAAGAGACGGAGGAGGGATGGAGTGAGTAGGGGTGTGGTCTCAGAGAAGGGGTGGGGTGGGACGGGGTGGGACTCAGGGAAGGGGTGGGGAAGGAGATGGGGCAGCGGTGTTCACTTTTGTGTAATTGGAAAGTTGGCAACTCTGCACTTACGTAGGAGGAGGTATTAAAATAATAAACAGCTTTCAAAAGTTAAATGGATTAGGCAAGTTACATTAATAACTCAGTCTCTTAATATTTGTGTGGGATAGCACCTAGGGGCCTCTGTCAGAAATCAGTGCCCCCTTGTGCTGTAGACCCTGTACAGACACAGACAGACAGACATACTGAAAAGCTAATCCCCTGCTCCAAATAGCTTATGTTCTTAGTCATAGATCTTGTAAATGGATCCGTACCTATGCAGAGCCCAGTGGACTTCAGCCCTTGCCAGGAGACAATATGTGGATACAACAAACACATGGAGGGAGCACAAGATAGCAGTGAGACAAGTGTGATCAATGTAAATAAGCAGGAGTCATTCCTTAGCTACTGTGTATTTTCAGATGTTTAATCTTGCTTTCACATCCCATCCTCATACTACAGTAATGATTAAATCTTGAACAAAATGTTTATACTTCTGTTCTGAATTTATGCATCAAGAACTTACTACTTATTGACTTCTGGTGGCCAGCCTCTGAATCATAACCTAGTTACTTTGATGTAGCCCATTTCCATCAGAGAACTGTTGAGGCTGTCTTTCCCTTGCTATGGCTTTTGTGATGTTTGTTTGTTCTCTGTCTCTTTTACAGGAAGGATTTAGCTTGTTGTTTACATTTTGTATCAGTTGCTAATTCATTCTAGAAACCAGCTATTCTACTTCTACATTTTGAATGACTTTTTAGAAAATGATAATTTAGGTTGGTTCACTTTGTATAGTTATTCTTAGGAACAAATAGTTTCCTGGTGTAAATATGCAACTGCTATTTTCATAAGTCACTTTTAGTCTGGTTTGTGAGGAATTAGGACCTGATTTTTCAGTTGTCTATGGAACTTCAACTGAAGTCAGTTGACGCTCAGAGTGCTCAGTGCTCAGGAACTCAGATCCTTAGTGTAGAGTTGGTCAAAAAATATCTGTTCAAACTGTTTTTCAATGAAAAATTGGGGGGAGCGGGTGGCTGACTTAATTTTTTCATTAAAAGTGAGTCCTTTCCATAGGAAAATTTTGGTTATTTTAATGAAAAAATCAAAATATTTTTGATGAAAACTGAAATAGTTCAATTTAGAAATGTAAGCAAGATGCTTCATGGCGGTTGTAGTTCATTTGCTTCATGTTTCCATTCTCTCCTATAGTCTAAGCTCTTCTGTCAGACTACATCTCCCATAATGCACCTTGGCCACAGACTCTTATGACAAGCCATCTCCCCTCTCTTACAGGAAAGATTGTGGTACCTCATGGAAAATGTAATCCAACCAAGGGGACAGGCCTATAGAGGAGAGTGCAAACGTGAGGTACCCAAACTATGACTCCCAGGAGGCAAAACGGCTGCATTCACAAATCAAAATATTTCTGTAGAAGAATTTTAGATGAAAATTAATATTTTATTTTTGTTGAAATTTTCTGGGGGTGGAGGGGACATAGTTCTTGACCAGGTTTACCTTACACCCTGTTCTAAATACTTAATAAATTCTAAATTCTACCAATTTTGCATGCTGGTATTTAATAAATGTGGGTTTGTTTTTCAGATATGACAGGAGAAAATGAAGGTGCTTTGCAGTGGCTGAGTTAATTTAGATGCACTGTGTAATTAGAATTATGAGCCTGGCAGGCTGTGTCGTTACCATTTATTGTTAATGTAGTAATGCAGTTAAGTTACATTTACATGTTTGTAACTATGTTGCCACACACAAACTTATACAAGCAACAACTGTCCAAAACATCCCATGAGTCCTACTCTTCTCAGCAAAACAATCTGAACAAATTAGACTGGAAATCCAAAATAAAATAATTCAGACAAAACCCACAGAACTAACAAAGCACATCCAAACCCCACACCATTCAATCAGTCTGCTTTTTATTACATCTCAGTCTCTGTTCATTTGTCCATTGATGGTGTAATTTAAATGTTCTTCAGGCCAGTAATTTTGGTCCTGATTCTGAGCTCAGGGCAGCTTCAGGCTAAGGTGGCTGTGCAACATCTTTGACATCTGTTGGATTCTGGGATTGGCCACAGGCCAATTTGGTCCTTGGCATAAATTACAGCAGCTCAAAGGCTGCTCTATGCTAGTGGTTCTCAGACAGGATACACATAGCCTGGGGTATGCAGAGGTCTTCCAGGGGGAACTTGGCTCATCTAGATCAGTGTTTCTCAACGGGGAGTGTGGTGTTGCAGGATGGGTTTAGGTGGGTTGCAAGTGCAGGGCTGACGTTAGGTCAATTGACTGGGGTGCCACGCCTCAGGGGGGTCTCTGAAGCTAGGTTATATGCTTCAGCCCCAGGTGTCAGGGCTCGAACTTTAGCTTCGACACCCAGGGTTCCAGCTTCAGACAAGGCTCACAAGTGAAAAACAGACCCAAGTATCATGTTGAAATGTAAGTGCAATATTTATATTCCAAACAATATATTTTATAATTATATGGCAAAAATGAGAAAGTAATCAATTATCTCAGTAATAGTATAGGGAGATATTTTTGTATTTTTAGAGTCTGATTTTGTAAACAAGTAGTTTTAAGTGAGGTGACACTTGGGGTACCCAAGACAGTACTCTGGAAAGGTTGAGAGCCATTGTTCGATGCGGCCGACGAAGTGGGTATTAGCCCACGAAAGCTTATGCTTCAATACTGGGTATGTCTTCACTATAGGTCTAGGTCGATTTCCCTTAATTCGATTTTCTAAACTCGAGTTTAGAAAATCGAATCAGTGTGTCCCCACCAGGACAGCAGGTCGACAGTGGTCGACACTGTCTGTCCTTGAACTTTTGCAGGGGGTCGACATAGCCCGCATTGCACTGTGGGTAGGTAGCCCACAGTGCAATGCGTGCTGGACCCCCCCCCCTGCCCAAGCAGCCCCACGGACCCCCCCGCCCGAACAGCCCCCCCCCTCGCCGTACCCACCCGCCCGAGGGGGGGTGGGGGAGCCAGCGCGCGGCTGCTTGGGCTATCGGCTCAGCTGCCTGGTGAAATTGACCAGACAGCTGAGCCGATCCCTCAAGCAGCCCCGCGCGGGCTTCCCCCCCCCCAGCAGCCCCGCGGACCCCCCCCCCGCCCGAACAGCCCCCCCAACAGCCCCCCCGCCCAAACACCCCCCCCGCTGGACCCCCCCCCGCCCGAGGGGGGGGGAGCCGGCGCGGGGCTATGGGCTCAGCTGCCTGGTGAAATTGACCAGACAGCTGAGCCGATCCCTCAAGCAGCCCCGCGCGGGCTTCCCCCCCCCCCAGCAGCCCCGCGGACCCCCCCCCGCCCGAACAGCCCCCCCAACAGCCCCCCCGCCCAAACAGCCCCCCCGCTGGACCCCCCGCCCCCGCCTGAGGGGGGGGGGGAGCCGGCGCGGGGCTATCCGCTCAGCTGCCTGGTGAAATTGACCAGACAGCTGAGCCGATCCCTCAAGCAGCCCCGCGCGGGCTTCCCCCCCCCTCAGCAGCCCCGCGGACCCCCCCCCCCGCCCGAACAGCCCCCCCCCAGAACAGCCCCCCCCTCGCGGGGCTGCTCGGAGGTCGGAGGCTTAACTTCTGATGCCTCTTCACTAGCCCACAGTCGAGCTTGTAATGTCGAATTTAGCCTTACTTCTCTCGTCAGGCAGGAGTTCCGAAATCGATCTTGAGGGCCCTTTAAATCGACTTTAAGGGCATGTATGTGAAGACAGGTACACCTTTAATTCGACCTAACGTCGTTAAGGTCGAATTAAAGTGGTAGTGAAGACATGCCCTAGTTAGTCTTTAAGATGCCACAGGATTCTCTGTCACTTCATTGTTCCATGCTGTGCTTACCTGCCCACAGCCCCAAGGGGCTGTATGGGAAATTGAGAATAGCCAGAGCATAGCCAGGCCCCCTTTCCCTCCACTGATCCCTGACACGCTCCCTTACATTAAAGAAGGGGTGGCTTGGGCCTTTGTGAATCCCCACTGCCTGGAGATCTCCATGTATAGGGGAATTCCCAGCTAGCTGACTAAGCTAATTCTCCTCCTGCTATGCCCCAGAAGTGTAACCTAAAGCAGGAGGAGCAGGGCTCAGAATACCTGTCTGTAAAACTCCTAGATAAGTGGTAGAATGAGTAATAAATTAATGAATTAGAGAGAGGGAGTCTCTTTGTAAAGATCATTAGATATGTGAACAGCCAAGTTAGTTCAGGGTGAATCTGTTCAAATGGCCCATCTAAATTTAACAGCCTCTTAGAATTGGTATGCTAATGTACAACCTTTTTTTCTTTCTTTCTGTGTGTATAAATGCATCTTACTTCTGTTCCATTCTATGCATCCAATGAAGTGGGCTATAGCCCACGAAAACTTATGTTGAAATAAACTGGTTAGTCTCTAAGGTGCTACAAAGTCTTCCTCGTTTTATTTATGAATACAGACTAACACAGCTGCGAATCTTAACCCTAATTTAAACAAGAGTCACTTCTAGCTCACCTCACACAGGGGAGTACTGTCAGCAAATACCATTGCAGTCAATGAAGCTTCTCGCATGAGTAAGGCAAGCAGGATTTGATTCATAGTTTGGAATCCATATCTCTGTCATATGCATCCATACCTCTTTATGAGATAATAGCACTTCCCTCCCTCACAGAGGTCTCTGTGAAGATAAATACATTAAAGTCGGTGGGGTACTTGGACACTAACATGATCGGAGCCATACAAGTAGCTAGATATATAGAAAGAGGGTTTTGATAATCCATATGTTGTCTGATGGGACCACCTAGAGGGTTGGAAATCTTTTATAACATTCTCTCTCTGCTGTAGTCATGTCATTTGTTTCAATTACTCTTTTTTTTTTTACTTAACTCTTTACCCGTATTTAAATGATTGTGCCCAGATATCACTTCCACTGCATTCAGAAAGTAAAGGGAGAAAATGTAATTATGTATAAGTCCAAAAGACACAGAAATTAATGAAAACACAATCCCGTGCAGGATTAACCCTCATTCTCTGAGCCCAAAACTGGCAGGCATAGTGCCTAATCCTTCATCTAATTAATTTTGTTAAAACTTCCATTGATTTCCTTGGGAACAGCATTGGGCCCATAATTATCACACTGCATAGAATCAGAACCTGCCCAGGAGATCAGATCTTAATCCATACTTCCTGAAAGTATGTGGGTGGTCAGATCCAAGGATTTAAGTTTGTGTCCATCTCTAATTGACATTAGAAAAAGAAATATTCTGCTGTTATTTGTATTATAGAACAGAGACTAGGGCCCTAAGGCACTAGGCACTGTAAAAACACACGGTATAAAATAGTCCCTGACTCAGAGTTTACAGTTTACTGGAAATAAAGGCTCAAGAGATGGAGGGGACGCATAGAGGTAAAATGATTTGCCCAAAGTCTCATAGCAGGTTAATGTTAGAGCAGGGAATAGGACCTAGGTCTCATAATCCCAAGCTATCCACTGGACCATGCAAGTGCTGATCTTCTCCCATTGAAGTCAATGGAAGTTTTGCCATTAAATTCCATGGGATGGAAGTAGGCACTACTGTACTAAGTACACGTAGGTAGACTGCATCTCTTGTGTTCCAAAACTTGGAGTTGCATTGATTTCAATTGCATTTAAAATTGAAGCAAAAAAAAAAAAAAAAAAAGTCTGCAGATAAGGCAGAAACAAGAGACAGCCCAGCAGCAAAAGGATTTAGCATTGTACATAAAGGTGTAAAAAGAATTGAAAATTCTTTAGTTCAAAATGCATTAACTAGCTTGATGTCAACTTGGACATGTATAAAAATGTAATACAATTCAGTATAGTCTTATTTTGTTGAAACATCTTTGTCAGGTGCAGGGTGTTTCTGGCTGATTCAGATAATTAACAGTGATGATTTAATTATCCATATCACAAAAAAAAATCTAGAATTTTTTTTGTTAAAACACAAGCCTTACTTAATTTGAAATTAGAATGTTCTATATGTACGGCAGACACTAGTTCTTCTAGGATACAGAGTCTGGCTAAAAACTAATGGGAATTGGCAAGCGTTAAATTATCTTCCTGAAAAAGCCTATATCATTTCACAAATGAAATAATTTTGTTTTTGTGATTCTCAGTATATTTATACATCTAAGGTACAATGTTTAGATGGTTTATTTGTTTGTTTTTTCAGATTATACCAAGATCAACACATCAGATGTGCCACAAACCATGCAACTAGCACACGTATCAAAATAAGTCTTCATGCACAGGGTCAAATCCTATACTGATATAAAGTACACTCCAGTTTACATAGTGGAATGGTGTCACTTTATACTAGCAGAGAATTCGTTCCACAGTGTTATTCTATATTTAAAGTAAAGATTTAGGGCTAGATTCTGCACCATATAATTAAATGACAAAACACTTCAGCAGAGCCAGAGTCTTTGGCATAGTCATGGCAATACGTTGTATTCTCCATCAATTTTTGTCAAGCTAGTAATGGTAGAAGTGATTGGTTTTCAACTTGGCAGGAATTGCTTCCATGATTGAACATTTGAATGAAAAGGGGCTTCAATGTGTTTTGCTTTTCCAACATAGTTGTCATCAGAATACTTCAACTGTCAAACCAGGACTGGAATTGAAATGTTTGAACATGAAACGTTTACTATAACAAACTTTCACATGTTTAAAATAAAAAAATAATAATATTTTATTTCAATTACTAATAAAAAATTTCTAGGAATTTTATTTTTAGCATGTTATATTTTGAATATAGTGAATGCTTTCATGTTATTTATTGTGTGTTTAATAATTCTGATTTTTTGGAAGGCTTCTATCTACACCAGGAGAAGACATCTGATAGTATAGGTTTCTTTAATTTAGCGGACAAAGGCAGAACAAGATCCATTGGCTGGCCGTTGAAATTAGCAAAGTTAAAACTGGAAATAAAATGCACATTTTAAAAAGTAAGAATACTTAACTGTTGGAACAGATTACCAAAGGCTACAGCTGTGAGAGGTTGGGATCACAGAAACTCCCTTAGAAGCTGCCACCCGATGTACCAAGGCTACTCTTGCCTCAATTTTCCTGCCCCAACAGCTCAGGACCTCAGTACCCTGCCAGGTCTGAACCACATCACCTAACAGCTGTGGGCTTTCCTGGAAGCAGGCAGGAGGTATTCTTACCTCTGGCACTCAGATGATCAACTCCCAGTGGGGTCAAACCCTGAATAAAATTTGTTTTGCCCTGTATAAAGCTTATCAGGATCCATTGCAGGGTGCGGGGAGTGGGGGATTAGTAGGGACATAAGAAAACACTAATCTAAAAATAATCAATTTTTGAGTAGGTTGCTGTTAAAAGTACTTAATGATCTTGGGGCTTGTCGACACTTGAACTGCTACAATGGCAGAGCTGCAGCTGAGCCACTGTAGCAGGTCAGTGTAGACGCTACCTACTCTGACAGGAAGGGTTCTCCCATTGACATAGGTAATCCACCTCCCCAAGAGGCAGTAGCTTGGTCGACAGAAGAATACTTCCATCAACCTGGTGCTGTCTACACTTGGGATTAGGTCAGTTTAACTACACCACTCAGGGGTGTTAATTTTTCATATCTCTGAGGAGGAGATGGGAGGTGGATTACCTCTTGGGGAGGTGGATTACCTATGTCAATGGGAGAACCCTTCCTGTCAGAGTAGGTAGTGTCTACACTGACCTGCTACAGTGGCTCAGCTGCAGCTCTGCCATTGTAGCAGTTCAAGTGTCGACAAGCCCCAAGATCATTAAGTACTTTTAACAGCAACCTACTCAAAAATTGATTATTTTTAGATTAGTGTTTTCTTATGTCCCTACTAATCCCCCACTCCCCGCACCCTGCAATGGATCCTGATTCCCAACAGTCCTAGAAGCATCCTAGGTTTCTCAAATTTGTATATAAAGTGGACCATATTTTCATACAGAAATGATTTCATAGACACCTCTTCCCCTGTTCATCACATTATGGGTCTGTGGCAACTTCAGCAAGTTCAGCATGGAAGAGCTTTGGAAAATATTCCATATTTTTTTAGCTTTTCATGGAGTTTAGCAGCTGGAAACATGGAGAAAAAATCATCACTATGTGAGCATAACCCACATATTTGTACTGCTACACTTGATATTGTTTTGTTTGAGTCTTAAGGGGGTAGAAAAACAGTGGGGAGGAAACATGGATTTTTGCTGACTTCTCTTTGCTTCTGCATTTGTGGAGAGCAGGGCAGGGTGCTTAGTTTGTAGGGCCCAGGAGCTTCTAGAAGGGGGTGGATGGTAGTTGTTGGTCATGCTCAATATCTGTCCCTGAAGCTGTTCAAAGGGTTCCCATTAAGGGCAAAGAGTCTAGCAGGTTCCACAATACCCAGTGAATTGAGAGAGAGGTGGGGGGACAGGTATTTGTACTGTGTGGCATGGTCTTATTCTGAGGTCCCCAAATGCCAATTGTGCTTCTTCCTCTCTCCACTGTGGAATATCAGAACTACTTTTTTATTCCATTAGGAGTCTAATTACAGCTTGCTGAGATGAATTCACTTTTGGCCAGTGGTGCAATTGCACTAAGGCTCCCCTAATACAAGCTTGAAATTGCTAAAATTACTAAGAGCTGAAATCACTGAGTGCTGTGTTAAGTAGCCTGAAGATATATTGCTGAGCAGCTGGTAGAGCAGAGTGGAGCAGTTCATGGGATGGCTGGAGCGGCTCACGGGATGGCTGATAGAGCGGAACGGCTGGCAGAGAGGCACGGCTTGCGGTGAAGGCTGCAGCAGACCCCCCTCGCAGAGGAGGGGCTGTCAGAGCATGTAAGGTGCCTCTTCCCTCCCCCCCCCACATAGGCACATTTGAACTGTGGGGCTGCACTGACCAGGGACAGAGACCTTGGGGTTGTTGGACTTTGGAGACTTTGGGGTTGCTGGACTCAAGAACCAAAGGGAAGGGACACAGCCCAATTTGCTGGGGGAGGGGTTTTGCTCATCATTTGTGTTGTGGAGCCTGTTTGTGGTGTTTCCTTCTCTGTTATTAAAAGACTTTTGCTACACTCCAACTCTGTTCTTACAAGAGGGGAAGTATTGCCTCTTAGAGGTGCCCGGGGTGGGGTGGGGTGGGGTGGTATATATTTGTCCCAGGTCACTGAGTGGAGGCTCGAGCCAGTTTTGCTTTGTGTTGCTGCCACGGAACCCCTAGATACTGAACCCGGCCCTTGTTGCTGCCGACTCTGACGGGCAGAAGGGTTACACTTATTTAAGAGAAACTTTTCAAATGCTGGTTACAGTCAGAGGATTGTGTGTGTGTGTGAGAGAGAGAGAAAGAATCCTGAAGAAGTTCTCATGCGCTCTCTCTCTGTGTTTAACTCTGTGTAATACTTTTCTTTTAATGTCCTGGAAAGACTGAGCTCTGGAATGTGCTTTAGCAGAGAAGTAGGCTGAGGTACAGGAAAATGTGGAGTGTGTTAGAGTTCTACATAATGTGACCTCAGCACCCCGCAACCCATGGCAAGAGCAGATCACCTGCAAGTGCTTCATAGGCTACAGTATAAGAACTTCAAACCTAGCCTGCTTTTGTGGGAGTTATCTTTTATTTACCAACTTCAATCAGATGTGAACTGCAGTCACCTCCGTTCCAATCTCAAAAGCTGTGCACAAAGTGCCTTTTCAACCATCCTTGTACCCTCTCCTGAAACCAAAACTGATGTGAGGGCAAAAGTTTATATTTCAAACAGGTGCTAAGTAAGAGATGTGGGTGAATTCTCTCAAACAATTTCAGATCACATCTAGCAATCCCTGTGTTGTCTAAAACCCAGACATCAAAGCACATGTATGTACATTTTAGTGACTGAATAGAGTTGCTAACTGAAACGGAAAGGCTTTCAGGTTCCCCACAGATTTTCAAGCAGAACTTTGAAGAAAGAGAAATACACTGTCCAGTTACTCCCATAAGGCAGTACTTCCTCAGACACACCATCAGTGTTAGCATCAGTAACCTTTTTCCAGTGCAGTAACTTTTCTGCTCTTATACAGTAAAATTTCGTAGCATTTTAAGTATCTGAGTAATGCCTCTCATTGTATGAAATGCCTCCTATATTTTATGGGAAGCACATTTTAATAAAGCTGGGATGATGAGAAATGAAGGGAGAGGCTAAAAAAAAAAGGAAACAGGTGGAGAATAAGGGGAAGGAGTCACTGATTGCTAACAATATGTGAGCTAATATGCCCGTAACTTGGTGTAATAGAATACAATAAGATAAAATAATCAACATTCAGAAGATCAGTCTTTCTAAGACATATTGCTAGTAAAAAGTCAAAAATTTTGACGTAGTGGTACCTGGGTTAACATAGGTTTTTTTATATTCTAAATATGAGGGAGAGCTCACTGTGCAGTAACTTCTGGAAAATGTTGACTTCTTAATAGCTACCACTGTACAATCAGTTCTAGTATTCTCAAGGCAGCAGGGAGTCTCAGATGTCAATGAAATACTTTTATTTAACAATTACATCAGCATAATGGATTAAACCAGATTAACTGTCTGATTCAGGAATCATTTAAACCTAGTCTCTCTGCACATCTCCTTCTACTCTACACCTTACCTCTGAACTTCCAGTTACAAGTTCTTCTTGCCCTCTGATTTCCTGTTAGATACATGTGGCATCCATAAGATGGCACCGTACTACATCAGTCAATACTGTGAAGAGTTTATCGGTTCCCAATCAGAAGCAAGTAATGTAGCAACTGCATGCAAATCATCACCAAACATGATAATCCACTTGTGAGCCCCAGCTGAAAAGATCTCCAGTATTCCAAAGTCTTTCAGCTTATCTGGGTTTTCACTTTTAGTGGTAGTTGAATTGGAGCTCAGTCAGCGGAACCTCTGTCCCCTTTTCACACGAGGAACAATGCTATCTGCTTTTCTCTCCTTTTATATCAAATCTTAAAGCACTGAAATGAAAGATGTGAGGTACCGCTCTTCATTTAGATACTTATTTGCTTTGCTGAATAGGGATAGACTTAAGCATGTGCTTAAGGGCTTTACAGTTCTGGGCCCTTAGTCAGCTGATGCTCTGCTTCATACTACCTGGTTATTCAGGAATTAATATCCCTCTGCATAACAGCATTTTCCCCTCTTTGTTGCAGTCTGGTAAGGTACAGAAGAAGGTCCCAGTGGGGCCTTTTATTATGCCTTTTAGATATGGGTCTATGCAGAAAGATTTTGGCCCAAATCCTAAACTCTCAAAGATCAGGGGTATTTGGATCTAGGATTGTTTTGTGTTTTGATATGGCCTGTTACAAATATAGTGGCAAGCTGCAAAATTCAGAACTAGATTAGGTATTTGATTCTAGAACCTTCCAAACGGTGAGGATTTCCAGTCTATGGCTTTGTCTTATGTACAGTTCTAATACATACCCAACTGGTTTTACAGACGTGAAGAGACTTTCATTGTTTGACTAAACAGAGTGCTAGAGTCTATCACTTCTAACCTCAGAGTTATGAACACCTCGGGAATGGAGGTTATTTGTAACTCTGAAATGTTCATAACTGAACAAAATCTTATAGTTCTTTCAAATGTTTACAACTGAACATTGACTTACTACAGCTTTGAAACTTTACTATGCAGAACAAAAATGGTACCCTTTATTTTTAGTATCTTATGTTTAACAAGTACTGTACTATATTTGCTTTTCTTTTTGTCTCTGCTGCTGCCTGGTTGTGTATGTCCGGTTCCAAATGATGTGTGTGGTTCACTGGTAAGTTCATAACTCAGGTGCTCATAACACTGAGGTTCTGCTGCACTGTTGTTTCACTTCATGCCTTTAATGCTTTGTGGTTCCTTATCAAAACTGGATTTTTTTAATGCATCAGTGTTGCTATCTACTAGCCAGTTCCTAAGGGATCTTACCATCCTCTGCAATGGATCCTCTGCAGCTTGCAAATTAACTAGCTGTTTAGGTCACTGTTAAGTATTTTCTTTAGCTCTGTTGATCCTATCAATGTTTGAGTTATACATCAGTTTGCAGGAAATGAAAGTTCTACTTGTTTCTCTGTGATGGATAAGCAATTTTGTTTTCCTCTGAAAACTATGTGAGAATATTGTTGTATAGTTTCCCATGGACACCAATCCCATACCCATTGCAATCAATGACAAAACTTTCTTTGACTTCAACAGAAGCAAGTTGGGGTTGTAGATGAGTAGTGTGAGAACCATTTTAGGCAAGCCATGCTACAAATTAACCTGCACTGGTGAGAGAAAGCATGCTAGTTACAATAGTGTATGTATACATGGTTGTAGCAGCTACTATCTATCCATTGTGGCCAGGGTCTCCATTATTTCCTTGAAGGGTGGATTGATTTAAATCACCAACTGGAAAATCTTGATTTAAATCATCAACTTTAGTCAAATTTTCCATTTGTATTTGAGTCATTTTCTAAAGAAAGGTGCATTCTCATTGGTTGATGTAACTATTAAAACATGTAAGGCTCTATTTAGTTGTAAATCAACACTGGATTTGGTACATTTTTTTTCTACCTGGCAGGGTACACTATAAGTGTATACATTTCTTTAAACAATCATAATGCATAATATTTTCAGTTTCTTATTTGTACATTTTAGTATGTTAGAAAATGCTGAGTGATAATATTGCTTATTTACTGGATAATTTAACTTTTTGCTCATGATTTGTGTCTAGCTGCATTAGGATGATAACTGGAATTTAATGAAACACAATACAGCACATTCAATTCATTTTTATTAAACAAAACAATCTTAAATGTTTAGGACACATAAATCTCTAGTCATCATGTTTCACATTTACAATTAAATTATAAGTTTAGGCCTTATCATATTTTGTATTAAATTAAGATTTCATTTTAAACAGGTTTTTAAAAAAAAAAAACAAAAAAAAACCTTGTAATAAATAACAAAATAAAATGGATTGTTTTTCAAAAGTATCATTGGTGTTTATGCACCCTGCCATGCAGTATTACTCCCAACTATTTCCAACATCTGACATCTGCATGTTGTATTATTAATCACAGTTCTCCCTAATATGGTAAACCAATTGTAAGGCAGATTCTACTGATAACCTGAAGCAGGCAAGTTCTATGCTGCTTCCCCCTCCCTCCCCACCGTGTATTTCTGTTATGAAAATACGATCATGTTTCCAGATGGTGTTACAGCCAAGTAATAGATGTCAATAGAGTCACCGTTTGGGATGGAAAAACCTGGTGGTATTTTGGATTTCATAAAACTTTTAAAATCATTTTTTAAATTTTTGGTTTTTGTTCAGTGTTTTCACATTTCACAAAATATGGTCCCCTTTGTCAAAGTGAAAGCTGACCCTCTAGAGAGTTGGGGCTCAACAGCTGCACCCTGTGGCATGGTCAGACCATCTTTCCAGATGAAAGGGATAAGTCTCAGAGATCATGGGGTGGAACACTGTGACCCAGACCCAAGCCTGCTGGCTTATAAAGGGCAGGCTGAATTCAGGGAAGGGAGTGGAGAACCTTCATACTCTCCTTGACAGGAGGCAGAGAGCGTAGGGAGTGCAGCCCTGCAGGGAGCAGGCTAGAAGCAAGTTTTCTGGAGGAAAGCCTCAGCAGAAGGGAGCAGAAAGACTCTCCTTAACTTGCAAGCAGAGGGCCTGTGGCATAAGACCTGCAGGTAGTAGGCTACTGCAGGAGACCTTTGGACAAGGGAAAAGGACTTCGTTTATATGTGACATTTACATTAAATTCTTTCATTTGGGAGAAAATAAAGGGTTATCTTTAAGAATGGGACTGAAATCCTGATTCTCTCGGGATTGGTTTTTAAATACACTGGCTAGTGAGTTGGCCCACTGCCTTATATCCTTACTAAATATATATATTAAAAAGCTCTGAACAAATGAAAATCTCTGCTATGCAAACAATAAATATTCCGTTTGAAATTAAGTCTTGAAATTAGTATTTGTGATCTCTGTTGCTTTCCAGCCTCAACTGTATTCAGTGGGTTTATCTATCTATCTATCTATATAAAAGGCAAGTGGTGTATGTATGTATGTATGTATGTATGTATGTATGTATGTATGTATGTATGACAGCGAACTCCTCCCGCACCGTTTGAGCCAGAGACTTGAAATTTGGTACAGTGAGGGGTCTTGGGGTCTAGATGCTGGTAAGGGTTGAAAAATTTTCGGATCTCACCTCTGACACCCCCCAGGGGTGAAAGTCTTTCAGGGCCAATCACATCGGCTGGGCGGTTAGGTGGTGATGATGTCATAATACCCCCTCCAACAGACACCGCACTCGCTCAGCTCGCCCCTCCCTCCTCCAACGGAACCCCGGAGATCCCTCAGTTCTCTGCCCCTCCCCCCTCCCAACGGAACCCCGGACTCCATCAGCTCTGTGCCCCCCCCCCCCACACCTGCGAAGGTCCCCGGAATCCCTCGGCTCTGGGCCCCCTCCCCACCTGCGACGGATCCCAGTTGGGTTTGGTGGGACGGTAAGTGAGGTGGGGGTGTCGGGTTCGGTCGGGGGGTGAGGTGGGGGTGTCGGGTTTGCTTGGGGGGGTCAGGTGGGGGTGTCGGGTTTGGTCGGGGGGTAAGTGAGCCGGGGGGTGTCGGGGTTGGTCTGGGGGGGTGGGAAGGTGTCGGGGTGGGTGAGGGGTGAGGTGTGAGTGTTGGGTTTGGTCTGGGGGGGGGGAAGGTGTCGGGGTGGGTGCCCAGACCAAACCCGACATCCCCCGGCTCACTTACCCCCCGACCAAACCCGACACCGCCACCTCACCCCCCACACCAACCGCAACACCCCCTGACCAACCCCAACACCCACACCTCACCCCTCACCCACCCCGACACCTTCCCACCCCCCCCCGACCAAACCCAACACCCCCTGGCTCACTTACCCCCCGACCGAACCCGACACCCCCACCTCATCCCCCCAAGCAAACCCGACACCCCCTGACCAACCCCAACACCCACACCTCACCCACCCCGACAACTTCCCACCCCCCCAGACCAAACCCGACACTCCCCCAGCTCACTTACCCCCCGACCGAACCCGACACCCCCACCTCACCCCCCCACCAATTGCAACACCCCCAGACCGAACCCGACACCCCCCGGCTCACTTACCCCCTGACCAAACCCGACACCCCCACCTCACCCCCCCAAGCAAACCCGACACCCCCACCTCACCCCCCCACCAACCGCAACACCCCCTGACCAACCCCAACACTCCCACCTCACCCCTCACCCACCCCGACACCTTCCCACCCCCCCCAGACCAAACCCGACACCCCCTGCCTCACTTACCCCCGACCGAACCCGACACCCCTACCTCATCCTCCCAAGCAAACCCGACACCCCCACCTCACCCCCCCACCAACCGCAACACCCCCTGACCAACCACAACACCCACCCCTCACCCCTCACCCACCCCGACACCTTCCCACCCCCCTCAGACGAAACCCGACACCCCCGGCTCACTTACCCCCCGACCGAACCCGACATCCCCACCTCACCCCCCCACCAACCGCAAAACCCCCTGACCAACCCCAACACCCACACCTCACCCCTCACCCACCCCAACAACTTCCCACCCCCCCAGACCAAACCCGACACCCCTCCGGCTCACGGTACACTGTGTAGCACACAGATTATTAAATACACTGTTCGGTCGGCGGGTGAGGTGGGGGTGTCGGGTTTGCTCAGGGGGTGAGGTGGGGGTGTCGGGTTTGGTCGGGGGGGTCAGGTGGGGTTGTCGGGTTTGGTTGGGGGGTAAGTGAGCCAGGGGGTGTCGGGTTTGGTCTGGGGGGTGGTGGGAAGGTGTCGGGGTGGGTGAGGGGTGAGGTGTGGGTGTTGGGGTTGGTCAGGGGGTGTCAACTGTCTGCCCCCTCCCCACCTCCAACTGACCCAAGCAACGCCGGGCACTTATGCTAGTATTTAATAAAACAAGTTCCACCATCCCTGTGCATCACAGGTTTAATCAGAATATTTATGAACAGGATATAGTTCTTGTGATCGCTGTTGCTTTCCAGATAGAGTCCTCCCCATCATAGTGAAACCCACACTGAGCTGAATTTTTATGGTACAAGTGAGAAAAGTACTGTTCCTCAAACTGTCCCATAAAAATGATGACATACAGGGTGCTATATTCGTTACCATGATGATAGCTGAAGTTTGGAGAAATAGTCTTATTCAGGTTTATATATAAATCCTTCTGAGTGTAGGATTCTCCCATTGAGAAGTATTTTTGCCTGTACTGGGTAGATCTTCCAAAGTGTTCAGCAGCCAGTGGCTCCCTCTGAAATCTGGCCATTAAGCCCTGATTCTAATAACACTTTCACTTATGTAAAGGAGTAAGTATATGTATACTGTGTATACATATATATACACATATACATATATGTATATGTGACTGAACTATATAGTTAACACCAGTGAAAGTGAAATTACAATGGGCTCCCATGCAAGGAACCATAAGATAACCATAACCATATCTCTTCTGAAAGCTTACCTCTGACCTATACAATGGTTTACATAACAATGGAGTTAACTGTGTAGTTGGGAAGTGACAAAAGCTGCTAGATGAAGGCATGTTTATGCACGTATTTTAACTGTCTTTGTGGAAGTCCTCTAGCTCCCACCATTTGGTCCTAAACCCCAAACAGCCACTTCTGCCAATGGCCACTGTAGCAAATGTTCCACCTTTATAAATCAAGACTTCCTGGACAATCCTTCCAATCTATTACAAGTGTGTAATAACACAATAGACGTAACAAAATTGGAAGAAGTGAAAAATAGCAGGCCATTTTCATGCAGCTCCCAGCTACCGGTACCTACCTTGTCATGCCTGAGTCATGAAAGTCACTTCCTGCTCCAATAGAGCTAAGTATCACTTGGAGCTATATAAAATTTGCCTTACAATGACATTTGAATAGATCGATGCATGACAAATATCCTCAGCCAGTGTCAGGAAAGGCAGTAGCCTGAATCTTGGCAGCCTCTTGGAACATGATAGATACACCTGAAGGCATAAGAAAGTGTCCATCAGTAAAGAATATTTCAAAATCTCTTGGAAGATGATACAGGTGGCTATCTCTCATGTCAAGAGTTTTACCTACCTCTTCAAATTCACTAAGTAGCCTCCTGGCTCTGTGTAAGGCACTGTGATGGCCAATTTAAAATAATTGCTCATGCCTTTCTGTGGGGGAAGGACAATGTTTTGCATCCTGTGGGTCATAAACCTTTGGTGACAGGGTGTTGACTCAGTTCTGAAACCATCCCACCCAACCTGGAGAGGGCTGGGGAGGAAGTCATGGAGCAGAACTTGCCACAAAGACAGGAATTTCAGTGTTGTAAAAGATTTTTTTTCTTTTCCCAGTGTACCTATTCCCATGTTTGTGTAGAGCATTGGAAAACAAATGTATTGTAATGATATTGGAGCATGTGTAGGGGTCTGTTTCCCCATCACTTGGAGCTGATAACTGTGATGGGAGTAGGATCCATGGCCAATGTGGAAAAGCAACAGTGCAGTAGTCCTAGCCAAATGGACTTGGAGTGTCTGTGCTGAAGGCAGTGGCGGAGAAACCTGAATGGTATCAGAGTGAAACCAAGCATTTTGCCAACAATCTTCAAACTAGACTCTTTTAATCAAAGCAATTGCTACAGCAATGCCAAAGAGACATAAATTAGAACTTAAATAAGAGTAAGCAGACAATACCAATACACTGCATTATGAGAGACTGGGGGTAGGGGAGGAAGAGTGCTGCCAGAGTTAGTAAGTGATTCTGTCGGTGTATAAAATCATTCAGGAGGCAAATGGGAACTACCTACTATGAAGCATGTATCAAATACTCTGTCTTCATACATAATTAAAACATCTGAATATAAAGCACTCAGATGCAATAGACAAAGCCTAATAAAAATAAAAAATGAAATAATGAAAGCAGGAGGCAAGATTTTTGGGAGGACAGTGAAGACTTTCCAGACAAGATGAACAACATATATTAGCTGTAAGCACCTACCACATAAAGGCCCCTGAACAGACAAAATCAACAAAGCAGGGGTGAGATGTTTGTAAATCTTCCTATAGGAGCAGGGAAGACAGGCAGAGTTAGCTCTGGCACCATGTGTAGTTCCCAACCATACGAAGCCGACCAGATGCTACCATGCCCTTCTTTTTGGAGGGTTATTCTCTAGCGCAGATAGGCTTCTGACAGTGTTACAGAATAATTTGATTTTTGCATGTGTCAGTTTCTCTGAGCACGCAGAAATGCGAGAATCCTAAATCATAGGAGCAAGGCTTCTATCTGAGCCTCTTTCAATCAACAGTTCATTTGGGTGGAGCATCATTTGTTAACTGGTTTGGTAGCTGAAAGAAACAAAGTAGTTTGTAACCCACATTAGGCGATTATGAGTGTCTCTCTCCCTCTCCTGGCTGGTCCACATAAGAAGTTAATGGGTTTGCTACAGTTGCCAGTTAGGAGCCTTAGTTTTTGAACTCAAGCTTGTGCTTTTAGCAGTAAAAGGCCAGAGAACAAACCCTTCTGCAAAGCGAGCTACAAACATGAGTTAAAGCAAAGGGGAAATATAGAGACATGCAGCTCCTCCTCCTCTGTTAAAAGAAGGAGCTTTGCCTCCTGTGCCTGGCTTGAATAGCAATGTCCCCCCCTCCCCCCTCCTTGACTTCTTCCCTTCCGGTTCCAATCTTCTTTAACTATTGGTTGCAATTCTCTCACTTGTCACTTGTTACAATTCTCTCTCTTTTTTCAGGGTCTTTTCCTTCCCCTTTGATTTTATTCATTCTGTTATTCCTGCAGTCAGTATACATCTGTCAGCACCAGAAGGAGCAGCAGAGCCCTGAAAAGTGAAATTGATGGGATCCTAGTCAGTTTCATTCTAGGCAAAGTACTTCCCTGAGCAGTTGTATCAGTTTCATTTTGCTGCTGTTCCTCCCAGAGCCACTGAGCAAATTACACAGGTAGGAGGGAGGGAGAGCAGGAGCTGTTCTTCAACAGGGAATTTTTAAAACGTGAGCTAGTTCAGGAATGTGTAGATCCTGATCCAAATGCAGCCCTCTGGTCACTGGTGATGGTTGGTGAATAAGCTGCTAAGTGTTTCAAAAGCAGGACACTGCACCTTTAAAAATTGTGACCTACTGTTATCCCTTAAAAGTAACATTTGAGCAAGTCAGCCAGTGAGCACCGAGCTTGATTGTAGCGCCCTCCTCCGGTCCAGTGAGGAGC
Source organism: Sternotherus odoratus (assembly GCA_032164245.1). Classification (NCBI taxonomy): domain Eukaryota; kingdom Metazoa; phylum Chordata; order Testudines; family Kinosternidae; genus Sternotherus; species Sternotherus odoratus. The sequence continues at coordinate 211,210,945 of JAVMKO010000002.1, read as the reverse complement.
AGAAACGGCTAGGTCCAGCTTGCTAGCCATTGGGGAAAGCAGTGATAGCATGAGACCCCTGGCCACGTTAAAGAGGAAAAGGAAGGGTGCAGGTGAGGTGAGGTGAGACAGGTAGGTGGACCAAGACGTAACAGCAAGAGAAGGGCACGTTATAAAATATAGACAGGATCTGCCCCTTTCTTTGCACCCTCTCTAAATGCCCCCTCGCTGCCTACATAAGTGTTAAACCTCACGCCATCTATTGCTCCTGAGCCTTGACATTTTTGGAAAGCCTTTTAGCTGATCATCCCAACATTTCCCTGGTGCGGCGCTAAGCAGCCTCAGGTTTTATGCTAATAGGATTGTATTGAATTTTCTGCTGTTGTATATCCCCCCAATTGCCTGTTTTCAAGAGCGGCGAAAGAGACACGATGGGGTTTGTTTTATTTTATTAATAAAGGGGGGCATAACAACCTAACACCCCGATATACCCCTCGGGGTCGGTCATCGCCCTACCGGCGTCCTTTGCCCTGCCACCCGCCGGGGGGAGAAAACGGCGGCAGGAGGGTCATAGCGTTAGTGACGGGACTGTAAATGAGTGTGTGTGTGTGAGTGAGTGTGAGAGAGACACCCCCCCCCCCCCCAAGGTGGGGTTGTGAAGGCCGGAGGAGGAAGGGTGGGAGAGCGGAGCGGGTCACAGAGGCAGGCACCAGGGGTGGGGCCGACTGAAGGACGGGGGGGGGGGGGGGGAACCGGGGCAGAGCTTGCCGGGGGGGGGGGGGGGTGTCAGAGGAACCTGCGAGCCTGGAGGGCGGGGCGGGCGCCAGGGCCGCGGGCTCCCTGCAGGGGGACGCCGGACAGCGGCTGGCGGAGGGCTGGGGCCGTAGCCGCCGCTGGGGCGGGAGGGGCGGGACCGGGCGGCCCCGCCGCGGCGGCGGCGGAGTGTGGGAGTGGGTGGGCTAAAGGAGCGTCACCATGGCAACGCGCCGTGCATCCCCCCCCCCCCCCCCGAGGCCAGGGTTTACCGCCCCGCCCTGTGGGCCGCCGCCGGGCGGATCCACTTCCTGCCTGGCCGCGGCCGCGGAGGAGTTAACGCCGGGGAGGGGCGGGTCCGGCGCGGTTCCTGTTTGTGCTGAAGCCGTATGCGCGCCCCCCCCCACACACACACCAGGAGAGGGGCGGGATGATGCTCCCCCCCCCCCCCCAGCTGGGTCTGGATGTGCTGGACCTTGATGCAAGTGGCGCTTCCCCGGTGTGAGCCGCCCGCGGACCCCCCCGCGCACCGAGTATCACTCAGCCCCCGCTACTGAGACAAATCACACCCGGGCTACCCACACTAGCCGCCTGCTGCGTGCGTGCGAGCGGCCGGGTGTGCGGGGATGGGGCCGGTGCGTGGCTCTGTTTACCCGGGAGCTCTCGCAGGACAGGCGCTGAAGCGGCTGGGTGTTGACTGAGGATCCCCCCCGCCGGACCCTTCTCGCCTCTTCCCTTTGCAAAGGGGGGACAATTATCAATAATCCCCCCCCCCCGCCGCTCCCACCCCACCACAGAGCCGCCGCCAGGACCAGCCGGCTCGGCGCTCCGCTCAAGTGCGGGAGCCGCGGGGTGAAGTAACTCCAGGAGAGCCGCACCCGCTCGCTCACTCCCGCGAACATGAAGGAAAAGCCAATGATCAAAACCGCTAAAATGCAAGGAAACATGATGGTAAGTGGCCGCGGCCGCCGCCTCCGACGACTGTAAGTAATTGGAGGGGGGGGGGGCTCGTTCCTCCGGTCTGCGACTAGGCTCCCCCCACCCCCTTTCGGGGAAGCAGGTTGGGTGCCCCTGGCTGGCACCCTCCAGCCTCCCCACTCCCCCTTTCGCTTTGCTCGGGGATCTCTCCTCTCCGGCTCGGTCGATGGTGCCCCGTGGCTGTGGAGCGACCCTTCCCCAGCAGGGTTTGGCTGAGGCAGGGCCCCCCCTGTGTGCCAGGGTCCTTTCTCCGTGTGCCAGGCAGAGGGGAATCGACTTGACCCCGTGGGTTTGGAGGGAGCCCCCCTCCCCCCTTTCTCCCCCCGCTGCCTCTGCACTTTGCTGGGAGCTGCTGATGCTGTTGCCCGGACTCTTGCGGAGAGAGAAGCAGGCGCGGGCTGATCTGCGGAACCGCGCGCCCCGGGATTACAAAATGTCGGGGGGGGGGTGAGGTGGTTTGGGGGGGGAGCTGAGGCTCAGAAGTGGATCGCTGCACAGGCAACTTTGCTAACTTGAGGGCCATGGCGGGGTTTTCCCTCTTCCCGTTCTGCCTCCTGCGTGACTGTAGCGGTTGTCTTGATGGATGTGTGTGTGTGTGTGTGTGTGTGTCTCTCTCTCCGCACATCCCTCCCCGGATGCCTTCTCGTGTAGCCAAAGGGGCTGGGGGGGAAGCCCCACCGAAGGCGGCTGATCTCCCGGAGGATGTGCTGGTTGCCATTTTGTGCTGCTAGAGAGACGTTTGTGTTGTCTGCCGTCTTGAGCTGCTTTAGGTGTTTGGGTTTTTGCTTGGCTGGGGTAACCCACCCCCCCTTCCCTCCCGCGCCCTTGGCTTGCATGAGCTGGTACGCGCCGAACTGCAGGGATACCATGGGCAGTGAACGTGGATTGCAGCTGTGCCGTGGTGGTCTTTGTGCTGAGCCAGGGACGCCGTGAAACGTGATGTCTTTATAGAGGACTTGGCTTTCAAACACGTAAATAACCCCCAAGCCTTTTAAAGACACCTGTTGATGAGTAAAAAAACACACACAAACCCCATGCAGACATGTGAGATTTGTATTCCGCGTGCCCGCCTCTTAGGGAAACGCTCACATTTAATGTAACGAAGGCAGCACGCCTTTCCCCCCATCCTGAAACGTGTAAGAAACGGCCAAGGTGTTCCAAAGCCCGTGGTAAAATAACTCCTTTTCTGTGCTGCGAGGGCAGTCAGGTTGTTTTTTCTAGCCTTAGTGTTAACAGGAAGGTGCAGTGGGATGTGAGCTGAGAATTCAAGTAAGAGAATTGAACACGAACTTCTGCAAACATTTCCCCTTGGAATATTACCTTAAATGTGATCGCAGCGCATTCGATTTTTCATTATGCCTGTAAAATACTTGGTGGTGGGGTTCTCTAGCATGGGGGAATCTGATTTTTTTTAACTGTTGTAAAGGTCATTATAGTCCTTGAGGAGAGTGATATCTACCACTAAAAGAATAATTAACCACCTGAGATGATGCTGTCTATTAAAGGACGCATTAACCTAATTTGCATACATAATGCCACAGAATTAATAAAAACCCATAACATAGTATCCTTTGGTCTCTACAGTCAAGAAATAATTGGAGGGAAAGGATCCCATTACTATTACTTATTCAAACTGATATATCTTCTAGTGTTGTTTCTCTGTGACAAAAATGGATCCAGCACTTTTGTGCTAGACATTGGAGGCAGGAGTGCCTCATTTAAAAACAAAATAATAATGTGGGAGCTGTCCACCAGTCAGAGCTTGATGCCATAGGACTCAATGGAGGTTTGGCCACTGACTTATGGGTTATCATGGTCTTGCTAAGTCAGAGCCATAACATCTTATCTGCCACTCAAAAGTCTGTCCCCCAACTCCAGTGCCAGATTTTAATCTTGTCTTTGAAAAAATTATATTTTCAAACTTAATTTTAATGCATACTCTGAGATTTTAGGAGAGCATAACTGTTAGCTGACATGGGTGACTTAGAGCCATACTACTTAACTTTGGGGGTTTGTTTTACTTGTAGGAGAAGTAATTATGCTGCTGTCGTAATTTTGGCTACAGGAACCTAAAATTTGGTTTGTGGCAACTGAATGTGCAGCTAATATTTAAAGTGAGGGTTGACTTTTTTAATTTGATGGACTCCGAATATTTTAGCCAGAAAATACTGAACAGCTCTTCTTACCTTTCCTTAAAGTAACAATTGCTGAATCTGATCCTCAAGTCTAGGGCAAAACGTCCATTGACGTTAATGGAAATTCTAGCAACTTCAAACTGCTGCATTTCTTATCCTGACACACTTTTTAAAAAGTGCTATTTCAGTAAGCTTCATTTTACCCATTTATCATTTTTTATTACTAGGAAAAAATGTAGTCTATGGCCATTCATCTTAAAGCCTAATATTTTAAGTGTCCTTGCTCATAATGCACATGGCAATATACTTTTAAAAAATGCTGCATGTCGTGTGTATGCCTGTGTGTGTTGTCTGAAGTGACTCGTATTACATTATGTATTATCTTAATTACCTGGCAGCATTTGAAAGGTCACTGAAAATTCAGAGCTCGCTGTGTTTGGTTTTGGGGGTTTTTTTTGTTTTTTTTTTTTTGTTTGTTTTTTTGACAGTTTCACTGTTGCTTTGGATCTTGACAAGCAGCTAAGTACATATTGATTTTCTTCCTCTCTTTAAAAATCTCTCTTAAAATGAGGCATTTTCTTCTTAAAATGATGTGACAGTGTGTGAGAATCTTGGCCTATTGGCCTCTTACCTCACAATGCACCTTAGAAGTGTGATGATAGCTCATGGAGTCATGACGTCTGGGGATGTCTTTTTGTACTTTAATTAGACCAGTCAAAAGAGAAGTCATACTTATGAGAGTTAGATACAAATTTGTATCTCCGTCACAGCCCTCCACAATATTGTAAAAAAATATTACCTGGACAAGTTTCATTTTTATTTTACTGAATTCCTTCCTATCCATCATTTGAGCTGGGGGACTATCCTATCTGGAAACACAGTTCACAACTTTGATAATGGAGCTTTTCTAATTTTCAAGGGAATGCTTTGGCAAGTGGTCAATTGTTTCCTTTTATAAACTAGGTCATATTCCATGAGCTTGTCAGGATGTTTTGAATAATATTGGGCAAACTCTTTGCTCCTGTTGTTTATATACAAGTATTACCTAATACTTAATTTTAATTAGAACTTTATTCCCCTTGTTTCCCCATCAATCTGAGCCAAGTCTGGCAGATGAATACTATTCCCTCAAGTATGAATGTTTTATAAATCTATAGCTCCCTGGCTTTGCAGTAGCTTTCACCTCGCACATGCCAATTTTCTTATATATTTGCAACAAAAACGATAGATGACTGTTTATTTTAGAAAAAGATCTCCAAAGCAGTGAGACATATGAGATCAAAGTCTGCCCCCACTTACACCAGTGAAAATCCAGTGGGCCAAATTCATGGCAGGCACAATTGCACTGACGTCAGTAGAGTTGTACCCACATTTGCCAGTTGTGAACTTGGCACTTAGAGTTCAGTGAGAGAATGGCTTTAGTGACATTGTACATGAACAACTGAGGGCAGAACTGTATGTAAGGAACAGTTTTATGACTGTGTTTTGTCTAAACAATTTATTATTCAAAGGAGCAGTGAGAGGAACATGCACGTCAATAGAACCGATTGTGTTTGTTAGCAACAGAGTGGTGCTGCTGTCCAGTTCTTGTTCTGAATTTCATCATCTGGCTACAGTATTGTCTGTATTTATTTAGAAAGTATCTAGACATATCTTAGGCTGCTGCATCAACACTGTGTATGTATATGCATGCATAGGGCCTGGTATATGTATTATGCTAATGCTTAGTTGGAGGGCTAAAGTGGTTAGGAGAAGAACATATGGAGCCTTTCACATCTCAGCTGAATTAAAATTCAGGCCACATTAGCTGTGGCCAAAAACTGTTGCTATTTAGAGGTGAATGTCAAATAAGATTAGTGGCAAGTGTTCATAACACAAGAACTCAGTTGGCATCCTTGTTTGATGCCTCAGAGAACCCTAAAGGATTGGACGGATATAGAGATTGAGCTACTCTCCCATCATCACCAGAGGGCCATCCGTGTTCTATTGGAGACATGTTGGTGCGACAAAATTGAGACAATTGATTTGCTACTGCCCTTTCTGCCTTTCAGTCTCTAGTCCTGTCAGTCTGGGGCCTGTCATGAGTAATAAATTTATATTAAAAAACTAAGACATCAGTGCTCTGTTGTGATTTCCCTTATTCACCATATTTCATTCCGAGGTTTATTGCTCAGAGATATAAATCACATCAGGCTGAAACTTACCATAATTGTTCTCCGCCAGAGGACAGTTGTCTTTGCACTGATTCAGTGTAATCAGCCCACGTGGCAACTGATATATCTGGAACTCCACACATTGAAGTGCATAGTGAAATCTCACACTCTTGACTGTCCCTTCACCTTGGCTTCCTCTTCTCTGAGCCCCACATGTCCAGTTTCTTTAGGGCATGCATTACTTCGATCACACATCTCGTTCATCGTTTGGGTGCTGTTGGGATGACTGCTATCTTGGCTGAGACTCCAGCGATTGAAGGTGGAATCTCTAGTACTGAAAGTGTTAGTCTCCACAGTCTGAGCAAAAGGGCCAGGCTCTGTGTCTGAAAGTTGTAACAGACTCACATCTCCTATGATCAGACATGGAGGGGGATATGTAACACACCTTGGCCAATGGATTACACTATGATGTTGTGTGCTCCAGATTGTGCAGTGCCCTAGGAAGTGCCAAAATATTCAAATTGCTGGCCCCGAGGCCTAGCAGTACAGCCCCAAGACCTGCTGAGCCTGTTCTGTTGGTGTCTTTCAGGTAAGTGGAAATCAGCATCTTGACACACCTAGAATGGGATGGGAGAGGAAATCTCCCTGAGGACCCACTCATGGAAATTACTCGACATCATTCCACAGCGGGCCAGGTTCTGCTCCCCTGAAGAGGACATGGGACCCACCCATAAACTCTGCAGATCCTGTGGGAACTTCAAGAGGTCAGGCCCACTCACTTGTGCCTACATGACAGTTGTGGTTCCAGTTGTCACCGTCTTCCCCCAGTGCCTGGCAATGGGAAAGGTCCAGGGATAACACTGTGGTGAGAAGCCCAACACTCAATCTACCAACTAGGAAGATGGAGACAGTAGTGTACCAAGGCCCCAAAAGAGCTGGTGCCCCTGTCCTCTAGCTCCTTTCCAGACCCACCCACAGCCCAATCCAGGCCTCCAACTCCCCATAGCCACAGTCCAGCCCTCCCATCGACTCGCTTTTCTGTGCCCCCCAGAAGTCCCCAGTTTTCCCCACCAACTCCCTTGCTCCCCTCCACTTTTGATCCTGTCCCCTCCCTGCTACACTCCCTCAATTACCCTCCAGCCTCTTTCACTCCAGCCTTCTGCTTCACTGACCCTCAACCCCAATCCAATCACTCCTTCAGGTCTTTTTGACTCTCTGCCTGCCACCCAATCTACCTCCCCCAGCCCTGGTTCCAGCCTCCACAAGCCCTCTCTCAGCTTCCCCTGCAGCCCATCCAGCTCCATTCCATCTCTCCCCACACATTCCCATTATCTCCCTCAGCTCTGCTCCAACCCCCTCCCCCACCTTCATCAGCCCTGCTGCAGCCGCCTGGCTCACTCAGTTTTGCTCCATTTGCCTTCTCCAGTTTCCCCATTCCATCATCCCATCCAAAGTTGCCAGGGTTTTTTGTTGTGCCCCATCCCTGGGTGGAGGGGAGAAGGAAAAGGGGTGAAGGGGCTGCATCTCCTACCTGCATCCCTCCACATTTCCTGGTGCTGCAATTCCTGCATGCCTTCTCCACGTGTTCTTGCCAGCTGTGCATACTCAGGGCCTGGGCTGCCTTTGCTGGAGTGGGGCCCTCCATTCCAGCCACCTCTTATTCCAGGGACCCGCAGGCCCCACTTTACCTTGGAGGCTCATCTGGGTGGGCCCTGATATAGTTGCACCACTTGCACTATTGTAGTTACTCCACTGGGCAGAGCGATAGGAACTTGTATCATGGTACTTTCTATCAGAATCCTGCTCCTGTGCTCCCCCTTTCATATTGACCTTAGGTTAGCAAGTATCTGATCAATCAGAACTCTTCCTCCTCCTGATAGCTAGAAAGGAGAGAAGCATTCTCTCTGCTCATTTCCCCCTCATCATCTGAGTCTTCCTATTGTTCAGAGTCTAGTCGTCCCTCCCCAAGCCTCCCTCTTTGGGGTCTTCCTTTCCTGTGAATAATTCCAATGCCTGTATCTTCTCCTCAAAGCTTTCCTAAGCAGCAGCAAAGGGGAAATTCACATGATTCCTGTTGTTTTTACTACTCCTCACAGGTTTCTGAATAGAGCTGTGACTGTGACCAGATCTTGTGAATTCCACTCTGCTCTTGCTCCTTAAATCTCTAAATAATTGAAGTCCCAGAGCTATGTCTCTGCCTGCAGAGTCAGGAACACAACACCACAGTGGTCCACATTTGGAAGGTTACTGTCACTAATAAAGTCTAGAAATTTTATTTATTTTTTTAAAAATCTAAAGCCTAATTTGTGCAGAGATTGATGGCTTATGCCTTCACTTGCCTGTCAAACTTCCCTACTTTTCACTGCTGAATTAATTTTTCAAGTCCTGTGAAGATATGGCATGGTGTCCTTTGTTGCATTGCTCCATGGGTTGTCACTGACATCTGTGCAAAATGCGTGTCAGATAGTACTGTTCTGATTGGTTAGAATTGTGCACTCACTTTGCATGGGTGTAAGTCACTACACAAGGGGGATAACAATGGAGAATCAGGCCCATAGGGACCAAAGAGAAAATATCAGGTTGGGAGAAAATTTCTGATAGTAAAGTGCTCTCTTGAAGAGAAAGGTATAGCAAGATCCAACAGCTGGAACCCAAAACTAGGCAAATTCAAACTAGAAACAAGGGGCACGATTTTGCCAGGGGGAGTAGTTGGCCATTGGAGCAGCTTACCTAAGAATGTGGTGGATTCTCTATCACTTGAAATGCTTAAAACAAGATTGGATTTATTAAAAAAAAATATGTCCTCTAGAACAGCCAGAAATCGTGGTCTTGATGTAAGAACCACTTTGTGAAATTCTATGACGTGTATACAGAAAGTCAGACTTGTTGATTGTAATGGTCTGGTCTGGCTTTAAATTTATTAACGTAAGTGGTTTGATATCCTCATAAACACAATACATATGTAAACATGTTCTGTTTTCTGGGATTCTGGTGCGTGTGTGTTATCTGTATATTATGCTGATACGCAGTGGTTCATGTGAGATTACCAAGCAAAGCCAATTTATTACATTGTTTTATGTATGGTGAATCTTGTATAATCCACTGCACAGGGGTGCCATTTAGAAAGTGAGGCCATCCTACTGTGGAGTGCCAAATATAGAAGACTCGGATGGTGTTATCTTCAAAAGGAAGGTGATGGCTGGAAGTGAAGTTTTAAACTATATCAAGCTTGCATAACAGGGGCATGGATGCTGACATTGTTTCTGCAGCAGCCACCTTGGTTGGTTCGATGGAAACTGCAGTTCTGCCAGTCCCACCCCTTATGGGTGTGTCCACACCACTTTGAGGAAAGCTTGTAGGGACACCGATTGCATGAAATATTTGGGTGCCTTGCTTGGCCTTGGCCACTGAAATGCTGCTATATTGGTGCACCCATGGTTGTATCAGTGCAGTTCTGGGAATTCCTGAGGCAGCTATTCCATATGCTTAATGTCATTGCTGTGGGTTGTGGGGGACCTACAGGTAACTTCCAACCATGTTATGGGAATTGCCTAGTTGCTTAAAGGGTGACCAGATAGCAAGTGTGAAAAATCAGGATGAGGTGGGGGGTTAATAGGCACCTATATAACACACAACCTTGAATATTGGGACTGTTCCCATAAAATTGTGACATCTGGTCACCCTTTATAGGGTCCTCACTGCTGTACGGGGGTGGGGTGGAGTTAAAGGAACTGAATGAGCTGGCAGTTGCAGCATTTGCGGCTTTTTGGCCGGTGGGAGAAACCACTGCAGATGGCATGAGTTCAGCTGGATCTGAGTTACAACCAGAGCTTGGAAAACACTTAGGATTGCTGTTGTGTATGTCTGCAAGGCATTGTAGAGGGACTGCAAACCCAAAGCTTTCCCATTGCAGTACAGAGGATGTGCGGGTTGTTTCTTTTTTCACCTAATATAGATAAGGTCTCATGGGTGATGTGGCCCATTGTTTTCCGGGTTTTTTTCCCAGGTGAAAATATCCTTCCGAACTGGTGAATGTGAAAAGCTGCTTCATATCTGATCAAATCTGTGTGAGTCTGTATTGCAAGAAGTAAGCAGTGTGTGACTTTTCAGTGAGTGAAGATGGTCCAGAAATGGAAAACGTAAGACTTACCTTCAGATGCAGTAAAATCATCTGCACTCATGGCTGCTGCATGCCCTGATGCAGCAGACTGCATATGTGATAAACAAAGTAGTCAGCTCTAGTGTGAGAAATCCCTTCTAGGTTGACTTAGAATCATCTGCCTGGCACAGCCTTCTATCAGCTCAGGCATGCATACAGACGGTATGTAAGTTTATTGGGGATGAATTCTCCTAACCCATTAGAGGACCTAATTCTAAAACCATTATTCAGCCTTTATTCAGGCAAAACTTCCACCAAACTTAATGGGATTACTTCTCCCATTGAACTCAATGAGAATTTCGTGATGTTACCGACTTCGGGATTGATTCTAGAGACAACCTCTTATGTTACAGTAAGGGTTTTTCATTATATTTTAAAGATCTGAAATGGTGAAATATACTGAATTTTACCAGAAGCGGGGAGGGCAAGAAAAGAAAAGAAAAACAGAGCAAGACATTTAAAACTCAGGCAGTTACAATTTCAGGCCCTGATCCTGCAATTGACTGTGCACAGTCATGTGTATATTGGAGTGAATGTGGCCTCATTCTGCATGGTTTCTACCTGCAGAACCTCATCAGTCCCTCAGATTGCTCACAGGGTTTGCCAGACTCCAGGACCTTTGTTCAGCTGTGACTTTATTAATGATATAGATGTGTGCTAGAGATATGGCAAGCCAGAATGATATCTAGCATGTTTTGTTTGGTTACCCTTTTGCACTGATGTTATTAAAAACACAGATGGAAAATAGAATTATAGTTTGGCATGTTTCCTCTACTATAAATACTGAATGTTTTTTCTGTAATATATAATACAACTAGAATATTCCAGAAATTAGTTTATATTGCTTTTTTTCTTGGGTCTAATTATGAGGATGTGAAAAACATAGCTGGAGTGGAGGGTGGCAGGGGGAGCAATAGCTCAGTGGTTTGAGCATTGGCTTGCTAAATCCAGGGTTGTGAGTTCAATCCTTGAGGGTGCCATTTAGGGATCTGGGGAAAAAAATCTGTCAGGGGGAAGTACTTGGTCCTGCTAGCCATAGGCAGGGGACTGGACTTGATGCCTTTCAAGGTCTTTCCAGTTCTATGAGATAGATAGGCCTTCTCATGAGGGCTGAAAGTAGCTTTCATGAAGATCTATTTTGTGAAGCAAATGATTGTAATGCAAGAATGTTACTCTTCATAAACACTGGTTATTGATCCAGTTAAAAACATATCTGTGATCCATAGGAAGGATATCTGAAAAGCTGGTGAATGGATGCATAGTTAAAAAATTACAGCATGTCTTCATTTTGATCGGTCCCAGTCCTGCCTAATCTTCCCATTCATTGGGAGCTTTGCCAAAGAAGAAAATTCAGGGTCAGTCCCATACTGCTCTTGTACTGTATTGTTTCTGCATACTGTATTGCAACCTAATATTTTAAATTTGTTAATCCATTTTTTAAATAAAGATATTTTTTCTAGATGACCTGGACACCTTCCATGCATTCAAACATGTAAAAGAATCTAACAATGAGTTGCATTAAAAGTATTAAATTTAGGTCTCATATTCATGTCTTTGAGCTCTAGAAAGTTGTTTTTATGGGTGTATTTTGCCTTTATAAAGGGACTGATTCTTACTGTGTGTTTGTACAGCACCTAGAGCACAACAAGTACTCTGGTTGGAGGCGTGAGTATCTTTGGATGCTACCTAAGGCAAACAAATAAATACATGATATTTATAAGCACTAATGGTTAAAATAGAAATAATATACACCAGTGTTTTATTCCCTATTTTGTCATCAATTCAGCAAAATACTTGATTATGTGTTTAATTTTAAAGGGTAGCATATGTATATGGTACTTTACTGAATCAGGGCCTAGAAGAAGACACTACAACACAGACACAACAGTCTAACACCTGTCCAGCCATCTGTCTTCTAGTTCTTAATGGTGTCCAGCCCTTTCCAAGTTAATTAGCTTGGATCAGCTGGATCCAGTGACTGGATTAGTGCTGGATCAGCCCTTTCCAAGTTAATTAGCTTGGTGTAGCAAGTTCCTTAGTGGACTTCCTGGGTTCTTCAGCTTGTCTGTGTTTTATGGTTATGGAAGTTCTGTCTCTTCACTTAGTAACTGAAAACAGGTGCACTGTTGGGTAGCCAACACATTCCAAGGGATACCGTGACTACACAATAAATATCAATTCAATTCCATATTGCTAATATGAATTTGGAACATCTCACATACATAGTTTCCACCCAGGAGTACTTCCACAGGGCTATCGGTAATGGCTGTGTTTTAATGAATTGCATATTTATTAGCCCCTAAACCGTGCCTATCCCTGGTTTGGAATATTATATAGTGTTTGAAGCTAACTCCGAGTATGCATAGTGCCTACTTCTCATAAAGTTTAGTGTCCTCATAAGTTTCTTTGCAATGTTAGTCAAAGTCCATTGCAGCAATGGCTATGGTAAAAAGTCAAGGGAATTCCGAGGCAGTGTAGGAAAATCAGGGCTGATGTTCTGAAGAGAAGTGAGATAAGGCAAGGGTGTATCAAGTCAAAGGAGATCCAGCCATGATGTAAAGAAAATGAGAATGTTTTCAGTGCAAAGGGACGGTTAGCGCTTTACCCAACAAAGAAAGACAAGTAACACCAAAACAAGCCTATTGGCAACTTGCTGAAGTGTGGACAACGTAGAAGCTATGGCAGTGTTGTTATGCCAGCAACAGCCAACAAGTATCAGTTCAAGTCTTTTGATGTATAAAAATGTAGAGAAATAAAAACTCAAATCTAGAGAGATTAAATTTATGATACAAGAAAAGGCATAATGAGGTCAGTGATGCCAGAATGTGCATTTAACTCTTTCTGTATTTTGGATGCCAAACTCTTGAGTTTCTTCTTTTGCCTTCTCACCTGTGTCTATCAAGTTTAAGACTTACAGCTTTTAACTACAGTAGAATCTCAGAGTTACGTACACCTTGGGAATGGAATTTGTTTGTTGAAACATTTGTAACTCTGAACAAAACATTATGGTTCTTTCAAAAGTTTTCAACTGAACATTGACTTAATACAGCTTTGAAACTTTACCTATGCAGAATTAAAATGCTGCTTTTACCATCTTAATTTTAATGAAACAAGCAGAGAAAAAGTTTCCTTACCACATCAAATCTTTTTTTTATCTTTGCCTTTATTTTATTTTTTTAGTAGTGTATGTTTGATGCAGTACTGCACTGTATTTGTTTGGGATTTATATGTCTCTGCTGCTGCCTGATTGCATATTTTTAGTTCCAAATGAGGGGTGTGTGTGGTTGACTGGTCAGTTCATAATTCTGGTGTTCGTAACTCTGAGGTTTGACTGTAAGTAGAAAGCATTTTATTTTAGCATGGGATTTGTTTTACCTGTACTCTTCTGAGGTTTTTAAGAATTTGTTATGTACACTGTGACATTGGAACATAATGCTGACATAATATCTTAATGGTTCATGGTTGACAAATGCAGACACTGGTGCTGAGGCCTCTGCTTTTTGCTATCCTAAAGAAGGCTTGTTGTGTAACTGTGACTGAGGAAATGTAAATGCTAAGCAACATGGAAGGGATTGGAGGCCTTGGGGTTGGTGATGGGGTCTGAAACTTTTCATTTCTAGGTCAGTTTCAATCCAACCCAGGCTAGTAGCTGATGAAAGTTTCTAATATCTATTGTCTGCTTGATGGTCTTAGTCTAGCTGTGGACTAGTGTCCACATTACAAAGAGCACCACCACAACTGGCACCTTCATTAACAGACACAACGGGACCTAACCGGGCAAGGAAAATGAATGATTTTCCCACTCCTAGAAGTGGTTCCTTTAGAGCAGGGTTGAAACACATTGGCAATGTGGTTTGGGGGAAGTTGCATTGTGATTCCCCAGGCTGTATCATTTCTGTGAATAAATGGGGCATCAATAGCCAAGATGCTGGCATAAGCACTATTATGTAAAACAAAAACTACATCAAAATGCAAATCGGTGTTCGTGGCAAGGAAACATGGATGAAAGTCTGGGGACAGTGGCTCTTATAAAATGAAGGAAGACAAACAACATCAGTGAGAGAGTCTGGTCAGAATTCTGTGGTGTCAGCAAAATGATACAACTTGTGTATCCATTCCAGTGTGAGAAGTAATTTGGGAGTGTGGTGGTATTGTTTACTATACACTTTGTGTTTGCAAGCAGAAAGAATGTCATGTGATGGTGAAAGGAAAAGCAGAACTGCTATTGTACAGAAACAACTTTATGATGTGAAGAAAGACCGTAACAATTCCCGGCTATTAAGTATACTTTCTGGTATAAAAAGCAAAAGAATATTGATGCAACTCTATTGATGCAAAGCGTTAGTGTGAGAAAATATAATTGAAAGTCAGATGCCACATTTCTCCGATGCAGAGATGCTTAAGAAGTTGTTAAAGCAAATACCTCCTGCTCTGGTGGGAAAGGCAAGTCTAGAGACATAACTATAAACATGAGAATGGACAAACATATGGTAATGCAGTGTTAAAGGTCTGATCAAAATGCAGATGTTCATCTGAGTAGTGCGGTTTTTTTCATGAATGTGTCATTCAGCTCACATAGTCCATAGGATTCTCCTCTTACAGCATAAGCTGTCTTTGGTATCCTTTTTGATTTCAGAGTCTGATAAAATTTCATTGTTACCACTCAGTTTTGCTTGCACAGCTGCATGAACTCAAATTGCTTTGTCCAGTGCTTTCCTAACTCTTGCAGGCTGCAGTCCATCCAGTGGTTCTCAAACTTTTTGTATTGGCGACTCCTTTTGAACACCAAGCCTCTCAGTGCGACCCCCCATTAGAAATTAAAAACACATTTTTGATATTTAACACTGTTAAATAGTAAATTTAAGCCCTATTTCTTAAAAAGAATATTGTCAATGCTTTTCTCACTGCTTTTAAATTAAGACTGAAACATATTTTTATCAAATTAAATATAAGTGGAAAAGTTATTTTTAAGTAGAATTTTATTTCAATATTTGACAGTAAATAATGATCGGAAGCAATCCGGGGTCAGGGTTCATAGCCTGGTGCAGGGATCGGGATTGGGGCTGGCAGCCCAGCACAACGTTTGGGGTCAGAGCTCAGCTTGGAGCTCAGATTCACAGCCACCGGCCAGTAATGGAGTCGGGGGTTGGAGCTCCTGGCTCGCAGCCCCACAGCTCTGCTCTGAAGTTGGGACTCACTGCCCCACAGCTCCACCGTGCGGGGGTCAAGGCTCGGGGCTCAGAGTTCCACCACTCTGGGCTTTCAGCCCCTGCGTTCTGGGTCAGGCCCCGCCGCCTGCAGCCCCTCCGCCACGCTGGGGTCAGGCCCCGCCGCCTGCAGCCCCTCCGCCACGCTGGGATCAGGCCCCGCCGCCTGCAGCCCCTCCGCCACGCTGGGCTCGGGGCTTGGGGCTCACCGCCCCGCTGCTCCGTTCCCTGGGTCGGAGCCCTGCCGCTCCGTTCCCCGGGTCGGGGCTTGGTGCTTGCTGCCCTGCCGTTCTGCCCTGGAGTTGGGGCTCAGGGCTCGGAGTCCTGCCGCTCCGTTCCCCGGGTCGGGGCTCGGAGCTCGCCGCTCTGCCCCGGGGATCGGGGCTGGAGCAGCAGCCCACTGTGTGGGTGAGAGCTGGAGCCGGCAGCCTGCCATGGGGGTTGGGGCCATGTGATCTAAGTTTGAGAACCAATGATCTAAGACAACTGTGACTTGTTTAAAATGGAAAGTCTGGGACTCTGCTCACAGATAGGAAAAACTGACATTTTACAAATGGGCCTTCTTTTCCCTACAGTGCATCCAGTAATAAAGAGAGGAAATGTAAAATAAAAACAACATCAAAATGCCAATAAAGGTAATACACAAAAGAAAAGAAACTAAACTGTGGATGTCATGGTGGCTGTAAGACTGTATATTTCTGGACAGGAAATGTTGTCTTGCAGCTAAGGCACTGAACTGATGCCCAGCAAGTCTGGGTTCAACTCCTAGCTCTGCTGCAGATATCCTGTGTGACTGAGTGAGTGTCTTAGGCTATGTCTACACTTACAGTGGTATGTAGAGTACAGGCACTACTCATGTAGCTACATGCTGCAGTGAAAGGCTCTAGCATCTGGGAAAGGCTCTGGTGGTGAGAAGCTTCCAGAGCCTTTACTTGCTGCCATAACCTTTTTCCACTGCTGCACAGAAAGGCTCCAGCAGGCGGAGGCAGAGGGTCACTACACTGTTAAAAATAACAGTCTAGAAGATACTCCGGGGGTTCAGGTATGTAGGGGACTCTACTGTAGTCGGGGAGGCTCCAGGCACCAGCGCCCCAAGCACATGCTTGGGGCGGCGAACATTGGGGGCGGTACGCTGTTCGTAACTGGGGCTGCGCTCTGCTTCTTTCGGCAGCCATACCCATCCCGCCTCTTTGTCCGGCGGTGGTGTGTTTCGGTGGCAGCTTGAGTTGAGGGGGTTTTGTTGTTGTTTTTTGCGCCGCTTGGAGTGGCAAAAAGTCTGGAGCCAGCCCTGACTGTAGTCAGCTAAAGTGTGCCTCACAGGCTACACTGCCATGTATACCTATGCTAGCAGGGCATGTAGTGTCTGTACACCCACACCATTATAAATGTAGGTGTATCTTTAAACTCAGTGCCTCGGTTCCCATCTGTAAAGTGGGGGTACTTCCTTTGACTCTCTTTGTCTTGTCTTAGACTGTAAGCTCCTCGGGGTAAGGACTGTCTCACTGTGTGTGTGTTACCTAGAACAGAATTCCATTGTGCTAGTTTAGGGTGCTTGAGTGCTACTGTGTTATAAGAAATTAATAATGTGGTTGATGTATGGAAAATATTATATAAATGTAATATAAAGAGCAATGGACAATTAGTTATAATAACATTGCTCCATGCGAGTCAAAATGCACCTACAGTATCTACTGTTTTATTTTCATTTACAAAGAAAAGTAAGGAAAATATTGTATAAGTTCAATTTTTGCATATGATTGATGTGTGTTTGTGTCTGTTTAGTGTGTGTTTCATTTCCTTTAATCAAAAACTTAAGCAGAGTTTTTCATGTGTTGTACAGCAATTTACTCTCATCCCTAGTCCCAACATTATCCTATATGTAAAAGTAAGCTATTAAATATTTTTAAATGGCTATGATAGTCTTTGGATGATGGCTATTGGAACTGGTCAAAATTTTTCCAAAGGAATGTTTTTCTGTTGAAAAATGGTGTTTCATCAAAACTGAAACTTCCCACAAGAACATGTCAGTTTTGACATTTTTTTTTAAAAAAAAGGGGGGGGGGGAAGTGTTAAGATTGAAACACTCAGTTTAGTATGCAGTGTTGTAGCCATGTTGGTCGTAGGATATTAGAGAGACAAGGTGGGTGTGGTACTGTAATATGTTTTTTATTGGGTAAACTTCTGTTGGTGAGAGAGACAATCTTTTTAGATAAGCAGAGCTGCTTCTTCTTCGTCTCTGTAAGCTCGAAAGCTTGTCTCTCTCCCCAACAGAAGTTCATCCACTAAAAGATATTATCTCACCTACCCTGTCTCTCTAACATTCAGTTTTTCCATTTTGGAAATGGAAAGTTTTAACGCCCCTTTCTGTTCTCCCTCCCCCCATGACTTTTGGCTCTCTTATTAAAAAAAAAAATAGAATGTTGAAATTTTAAATGAAACACTTTGATTGACCTGAACTGAAGTATGTTTAATTTGAAATTTCAAAATGTTTTGTGTTTGGACCAATTTGGAACAAACACATTTTGCAATTGCGGTATTTTCCAGAAAATGGAAATTCCAGTTACTGCTCATCTCTAGTGATTGTCCATATTAACACACACATTCTTTCTCACACCAAGCCCCGTAACTCAGGCATACTCGGAAAAAATATTATTATAACACTGAAGTGCCTGAAGAAAGCATGCTGAGTTATAATGCTATCAATCTGGCATTTGTAGTTAACAGGTTTATTATGGCAGTGCCTAAGGGCCAACCAAGAATGGGATCTCATTGTTTTGGACACTGAACAGAGTAGTAGACAGTTCCTGCCCTGAAGAGTTTACAACCTGCATAGCCAAGACAGACACAAGCCTGGGGGAATGAATATAACACACAAGCAGAGTGATCAATATGATGGCAACAAACATTGTGTAACACAACTTTTTCGCCCTTTACTCTTATCATCTATGTTCTAAGAGATCACACACTTCTGTATAACCCCTATAATATCCAGCACAATATTTTAATTGTGCATTGACATCCATTGAATATTTGCAATATAAAGTGAGCAGGATTTGATCCAGAGTGGTTTAAATTACAATAACGATGCTTTCACATAGTTGGGGGATTTTATCTTGTTTTCCTTCTTTTATTTAAAAAGAAAATAAATCTGCCATTTGAGATTGTAATGAGGTTGGTAGATGCCTCTGTGTTGCTCTCCCTCTGGATCTGATCTGATTCCAAACCAATCATTCTGGCCTGCCCAGTAAAAATGCAATGAGTGTTTTGCAGCTGTTATGATGCCTATAAAAATGTCCCGTTTAAGTCATTACCCAGGGTGCACAGAAGTGAACTGTAGTATTACTCCGTGCCTTCTTCAAACATCATGGTGTGGTTTCCAATGTATTGTGGACAAATCAACTTCAAATGTGGCCCCCTGGATGGTGAAATCCCTACTCAGGCTCAGGTGAAATCCCTACTCAGGCTCAGGTGTCTAAAGGCTCACAAGCATCGTCTTAGCCTTCAGACTCACCCCTTCAGAAGGGGCAGGGTCTAGCTGCATCTCCCCAAGAGGAGCATAGTTAGGGTGACCAGATGTCCTGATTTTATAGGGACAGTCGCGATTATTGGGTCTTTTTCTTATATTGGCTCCTACTAACGCCCAGCTCCATCCCAATTTTTCACACTTGCTGCCTGGTCACCCTAAGCACAGTGAAGAGAATGTGACTCAATCATTATTCCTCCTGGTTTGCCCTTGCTCTGGGGAACAATTCGCCCCCCCCCCCCTTTCTGGATACTGCAGACTCCCCTTGCTTGCCCGGCCAGCTTTGGCAGTGGTGAATGTATGGGGAGTGTGGAGCCAGGGTCCACCTTTCCCTACTCATTTGTCTACAGCTTGGAGTACTGGGTGCACAGTGGGGATGGAAGATCTTACCCTTGCACTCCTTTCTGTAACTGCATAGGTTTGGGTCATAATCCATAGGCCATGAGGTTGCTATCAGATGTACAGCGATGAGCACTTGTGCATCAAACAATGTGAACTACTTTCCGAGGGATTTGGATGTTGCCCCCATTTGATCTAAGTTTCTTCTTCTCCATATGTCACGTCAGCAATGTAAGGATATGTGGTGGTGCATTGTTGCAAAACATATCATGTAAATCTTGAGTCCAAAGAGCTG
The DNA here is from genome assembly GCA_032164245.1 of Sternotherus odoratus. Lineage (NCBI taxonomy): Eukaryota > Metazoa > Chordata > Testudines > Kinosternidae > Sternotherus > Sternotherus odoratus. The sequence continues at coordinate 211,191,424 of JAVMKO010000002.1, read as the reverse complement.
AATTTTGCACACTAACCACATGTTGCTGTAGAGTAGAGAGAAGCAGGCACTGAACATGTGCAGTGGGTGCTACACTGAGGGACATAACTGGCCTTTTAAAAAGCATAGCAATGACTTGTCTTAAGGCCACAGTGCATGTAAGAGCCCTGTCTACAGGAAATGATACCTTCAGCCTTCTGTGTTGGTAGGTAGAAGACCACAGATGCTGGCTGCATGGCAAGCTAACTTGACCTAGTCCGAAAACTAGATGGCTTATTGCATAAAGCCGTCTTGTGAAGGAGTTCCACTTGTGAATGCTCCTGTAAATGACCCTGATTGTCACTCTCATAAATGACTCTGCATTTTCCTACCTAATGGGTAATGATGTGAAAGACATTGAACACGATTTTTAATTATAGCAAATGGAATCTGGGCTCTCTAATCGGATTGCTGGATAGGTGGCTGTTATTCACTGCTAAAGGTTAAAATATTAAACTTCTGGTTGTCATCAGCAGACTATTCATAAAAGCACTGGCTAGTTGTTTGTTGTTTTGAAATTACTGTCTCTTGCGGAAGCTCATAGTAGATCAGTTTTCCAGTCCTGTCTGAATGTATCAAGGCAATCGGTGCAAGAGGATAGCAGCATACGGCACAAATATCCGTAATCTAATATGAATAAATCTAGGGTCAGTCATTTTAGGAGTGCATAAATGAATCAGAACTTGTGGGTCTCTTGTGCTTTCCAAAAGGCAAACTTTAGTAGCACGCACCACCAGACTTGGTGTGAAATTTTGTGAGAGATCAGAGTTAGGCTTTGTCTACACGATTCATCTTTTAGCGACACACCTGTGCCACTACAGCTGTGCTAAAAGCCGTGCAGTTTTCTGCTCTTTGTCGGTAAGAGAGAGCGCTCCTGTAGACAAAGCGCTGTTCGCACCAGTATAGACAAAGCCTTAGTGGGTGATGCTTTAGAAGCATCTTCTTTCTCTCTTCCCAATGTGTGCCTTTTTCCCATTGTTTTCTTTTTCTGGTCTGACATGGGGACTGAGTGTCTGATCGCCCGCCTCCTTTTCACAGCTGCATCTTTAACTCACTGACTGTGTTTAGGCATTTTTTGCAACAGTGGTACATTAATACAAACTCCTAGAGTAGAAGTGCTGGTGCAGCTTACCCTGGTTTTTAGAATAAGCCACACTGCTGCAGATCACCTTTTAGTCTGGTGTCCCACATGTACATTAGGAATTTGCATTGGTGCAGTCACATTGGTGCTAAAATCCACATTATAGACAAGCCCCAATTAACCTGGCATATGTTTACCTATTCGTAAAATGGGCAGCTTAGCACTTACCTATCTCACAGGGGTGTTGTGAGACTTAATTCATTGAGGCTTACAAAGTGTATGGAGCTCCTTGGACGAAAGACATTGTATAAATGCTAATAACTCTTTGCCCCTCTCCACTATTGCTTTTTTTCTTTATTAGAATCAACTTGTCGGCTGCAGAGAAACTAGCACTCTGCTCTTGCACAAAAGCAATTTTGCCCACAGTTCTTATTGTAGAGTGAAATTTATATTAATCAGAAGTGGCTCGCACACAGCCTTGGAAATTAGACTAAAGGCACACAATTGCTAGTCCATTTAACTCTCAGCATGCACCACAGGTGAAGTGTATTTATACGGGAGCAAAGTTTTGCCAGCTGCTAGCAACATTTGTCTAGCGGAAGTTAGTTGCTGAGGAAAAAAATAGTCCATGTGTATTTAAAGCTAGAACTCTGATGAGGGGAGGGGTTACTTTTCTTGTCAGTCTTGATCATTTGGTATAATAGAAGCATCTAGATACTTTTATGAACCCATCACCATAGTGTCTGAGCATCCTTGTTAAGGGATCAGAGTTGCCTGCTGCTGCAGTATGGCTGAGATTTTTCCAAAGGTCTTGACTGGATTTGGATGTCCTGTTCCAATATATTTTAATTATTCCCAGGCAACTTTGACGATGTCCGCCTGAATGTTGTGCCTTCAGAATGACCATTATTTTCTCGAAAACATTTTCTAAATAAGCCTTTTGCCTTTCCATTAGAATGTATTTATTTATGCTGGTCTTTTTGTGAGGTTTTAGAGTAAGGAAAAGGCAGGGAGGTTTGTCCATTTCAAGATAAGGTTAAACATGCCAGATTGCTAGCACTGAAAACCAAAGTCCAGCTGGGATAGCATGAGTAGGTAAATTGTCGGTCAACATACTGCCCAGCCCAATAGCATCAGCTTTGTTCCGGGGATATTGCTTACAAAGTACTTTATTTTTTTCATGCCAGTTCAGTGCTTGGCCATTCTTCTGAGACTGTCAGTAAACCACTTGAAATGTGAGGTGGAAACCTGTCCACTAGGAACTGCACCGAGGCCCATTTCACATATGCCACCAGTGATGGCTTTGAAATATGGTCCTGGCTGACCATGACTGAAACACTGATCTCAAGGGATAAAGCAGATCTCCTGACAGTCCTCACTAAACATCTGTTCGAACACCTGCTGACATTGATGGGTATTTCCCCATTCATTTCATAGTCATAACATTTCAGTGAGAGCAGAATTGGAACCTAAGGCCCTGAGTTAGCAAGGTAGCTTATGTACATCCTTAGCTTTAAGCATGGTGGCAGCCCCACTGACTAAGGCTTTGAATCAGGGACAAAGTGCCTAGGCTTTTCCATGACACTTACGTAGCTGCTGGAGAAACTCCAATGACAATCTCTCTTCATAACTCAAAAAGTTCCTCCCCCCCCCTTAAAAGTTTGTATCTATCTGGACAGTTCAGTATTTTTGCTGATTTGGCTCCCCTAGGCTCCTTAGAGCCTGCCTTGCAAAAAGGGAGGTACTGATTACAGTTTTATTGCAGGAAGCAGGAGGATTTGGCTGTAACTCTTTTTTTAATTAAAGTTGTTTATTACTTATTTAGTAAGGATACTTTAAAGCTTATCCTATGGAAATAATGACTCAGAGGGATCACTGGGGAATCACTTCATGATACCACATAGATCTCGGAGTTAGTTTGAAATTCACGTGTTTCTGCAGCAGTTGAAATCTTCTATCAAATATGTTAAATAAGATTTGCCATTTTTGTAAGGTCCCTTTTTAAGAAGATTTATCTTTTTAAAGATTAATACCCCTAAATTAATGGTTTTAACATCTATCTAGACACATACAACTTATAATTGCAAGAATGACTGGGTTTGCATTCTGATTTTTCCACTGTCATTGGGCTGACAGAAGAACTGACATTTTAGCTAGATTGCTACTTGAAGGCTGCACAATTCTGTGAAGCAGTCTGAGTAATAATTTTGAAAACTTCTGTTGAGCCTAGGACAAGAATGAACCATCTGTGGGGGTTTTGCAAATACAGGGGATACTCTCAAGAATGCACAATTGTGATGAGTATATATTATTTACAAGTGAGATGCAGGCATTCTTTGTTCTGAGAATCCGAACTCTGATGGGAGATAACGTTATTTTTGAAATTGATGACCAACAGAAAAATTAGTACATTAAAATAAATTCACTAGAACAGGGGTTCTCAAACTTGGGGTTGGGACCCCTCGGGGGTCACGAGATTATTACATGTGGTGTCACAAGCTGTCAACTTCCACCCCAAACCCCACTTTGCCTCCAGCATTTATAATGGTGTTAACTATATAAAAGTGGTCTTATTTATAAGAGGAGGGGTTGTACTCAGAGGCTTGCTATGTAAAAGGGGTCACCAGTAAAAAAGTGTGAGAGCCACTGCTAGAACAACCCCTCCCCCCCCCACTAAAAACATAACAAAGAAACCTTCTGTAGTGTTTAAAGAAAAAGCAAATTGCTTCCTATTAGCGATCACAGCTTGGCTCTTCTGCTGCTGATTTGCAGTGGGCTCGCACAGCTATAAAGGACTGGATCTGTTTCATAAGGATTCATTTACCTGCTGAAAAGTTATGTTTGTAATAAAATGTAAACTTCAGTTTGGCACAATTTAGACACAGTTTTCCTCATCTAGGGCCTGATCCAAAACCCACTGAGTTTAATGCAAAGACCCTCCTTGACTTCAATGGGCTTTGGATCATGCCCTCTGTCTCCTATCTTGCCAGTGCTTGTGCATGTGAGTAACTTTAGTTATGAGACTAGTACGAAAGTATAGCTGGGTTCAAAAAAGAACTAAATGAGTTCAGGGGTAGATCCATCAATGACTATTAGCCAACATGGTCAGGCATGCAAACCCATGTGCTGGGTGTCCCTAAGCCTTTGACTGCCAGAAGCTGGAAGGGAGAGACTGGGAGGATCACTCCATCTGGTCTGTACTGTACACCCCCCCCCCCTTGATACTATGATACTAGCCACTGTCCGAGACAGGATATTGGGCTAGATGGATCATTGGTCTGACCTAGTATGGCAGCTATGTTCTTAAGTGCTATTGAACTCATTGGGATCACTTGTATGTGTAAAGTTACTCACCTGGATAGTCTCTGCAGGAGCAGCCCATTAGTATGTTTCAGCATTGTCAAGTAAACTGATGGAACTTTTTATATCCTTCAAGTCTTGCCACTATGGCAAAGACGACTTCCCCTTAACTACTTGATTCTGTATTTTAGTACAGGGCTGTTTAAACTAACTGTCCTGTCATTTGTAGTTGACACTCATTGGTTGTCAGTAACAACACTGCCATGGTGCAGTTAATATTATGATACCCTATGCACAAAATTACTTCACAAATGCATTTTTCTCCATTATAAATTGGGTTCTAATCTAATAGGTTAGCCTGGAACATTTAGCATGGCTTTAAGCAATGCATTTCAATTGTCTTTAAAACATTTTATAAAGATATCTGAAGAGCAATGTCTAAACAATTGGTGTGAGGAATTTAGTATTCAGCTATTTCTTCTGTGGGCCCAATATTCAATGGAAAACACACAAAACATATCTGCCTTTGATTATTAAAGTTTTAAAAGAAATTCATGCTCTGGGAAAAAAATTGAATCAGTTTTCTTACTAGTGTTTGAATATTGTGGATTTTCTAATTGTGCTGATCAGAATCTGAGTACAGGCCCAATTGATCAAATCAAAAACCATTTTATTAGACATTCAACTGGAAAAAGAGCAGTACAAATAAAGAAATAAATATTTTTTTAGCCTGATTTACAATTTGTTACATATTTTAAAAAAAATCTATAGGAGTCACAAGTGACTAGTGATTTTGGGCTGCCTCAATTTTTGAGTACTGAATTTGCAATACTTTAAAGAGGGTGGGTTTCAGGGCCAGATACTCAGCTCTTCTGGAAAACCGGGCTCCTTTTAAGGTGTGACAAGATTGCCCAAAAGTTGCTAGTCACCATTGAAAATGTTGGCCTATGGAATAGAGAGGTTATTTTACCTCTGTATTTGGCACAGGTGTGATCACTGCTGGAATACTCTGTCCATTTCTGGAGCTCACAGTTTCAGAAGGATGTTGATAAGTTGGCGAGAGTTCAGAAAGGTGCCATGAAAATGATTAAAGAACTAGAAAACACTGATACAGTTAGCAGAGGTAACAAAGTCCTGTGGCACCTTAAAGACTAACTATAAAGTTTTGAAGCATGAGCTTTCGTGGGCTAATACCCACTTCGTCGGATGCAACTTTATAGTTAGTCTTTAAGGTGCCACAGGACTTTGTTACCTCTGCTATTCCAGACTAACACGGCTACCTCTCTGATTCTTGATACACTTAAAGAGCTTAGTCTGTTTAGCTTGCCTCTAAACTTCCTCTTTGTCAACTTGATTACAATCTTAAGTATCTTCATGGGGATCAAATATTTGATAATGGGTTCTTCTGTCTATCAGAGAAAGTATAGGTAGATAAATTTAGACTGGAAATAAATTGTTAAATGTTTAACAGTGAGACTAATCAACCGTTGGAACAATTTACCAAGGGTCATGGGGGATTCTCCGTCACTGACGACTTTAAATCAAGACTGGATGTTTTTCTAAAAGATCTGCTCTAGGAATTATTTTGGGGAAGTTATTTGGCCTGTGTTAGACAAGAGATGATGACAATGGTCCCTTCCAGGCTTGGAATCTGTGAATCTATACGAATCTTCTACTCCCATCCTCTGTACAAACACGCTAATGTATATTTTTATGTCACTGAAAAAGGGCTGGGTGACCAGTCCCAGGATAACAAGCTATTTGTTCCTTTTCATACACTTGCACTCTTTGGTGCTGTTAGTTTATGTTTTTATTATGCTTTTAAAAAGAAAAGAAACAAATGAAAGTTGCTGGTTGGATGTAAAAAAGGGCCATAAACTTTGAAAGGTCTCTACCAGGCATTTTTCATGTCTCTCTTGTTTCTCTCCATCATTTCTACTATAACACATTATTGGAAGCTTGCACATACATCGAATATCCTGTGGTCTCCTCTTTTTGCCACACAGCGATTGTTTGAGTGTATTTAGAATTAGAAGAGCGTTGGTTTTTCACAATGCCTTTTAGATCCAGGGAGTGCTACAAAGTACTGAGGGATAGGGTTGACAATTTTGGTTGGATGTATTCCTGGAGATTTAATCACATGACATGAACTTTCATTAAAGATTAATCTTTAATTCCTGGAGACTCTAGGCCAATCCTGGAGGGTTGGGAACCCCACTGAGGAAGAACCTGGGAGTGCAGGGACTGTGTGGGATGGGCCAGTACACACTCAGCCACACTTCTGGAGCTCTCTTCTCCAGCCCCATGATCGCAGTCCTCTGCAGTGATCAATGGGAATGGTTCCAACTGAGGTGGGAGCAGAGGGCTCTTGGGGTGTTTTTGAAAAGGGGAAAATCCAGGGAGGGAGAGGAATTATTTAAGCTCACAAGAACAAATGGATATAAACTGACCAACAGGAAGTTTTGGACTTGAAATTAGACGAAGGTTTGTAACCATCAGAGGAGTGAAATTCTGGAACAGCCTTCCAAGGGGAGCAGTGAGGGCAAAAGACATATCTGGCTTCAAGACTAAGCTTGGTTAGTTTATGGAGGAGATGGTATGATGGGATACCCTCATTTTTGCAATTAATTTATCTTCGATTATTAGTGGTAAATATGCCCAATGGTCTGTGATGAGATGTTAGATGACGTGGGTGGGATCTGAGTTGCTACAGAGAATTCTTTCCTGCGTGTCTGGCTGGTGAGTCTTGCCCACATGTTCAGGGTTCAGCTGATCGCCATATTTGGAGCGGGAAGGAATTTTCCTCCAGGGCAGATTGGCAGAGCCCCTGGGTTTTTTTTCACCTTCCTCTGCAGCATGGGGCACAGGACACTTGCTGGAGGATTCTCTGCACCTTAAAGTCTTTAACTATCTTTTGAGGACTTCAGTAGCTCAGACATAAGTTAGAGGTTTATTACAGGAATGGGTGGGTGAGATTCTGTGGCCTGCGTTGTGCAGGTCAGACTAGATGATCATAATGGTCCCTTCTGACTTTAAAGTCGATGAGTCTGAGTGTGCTTTTGGAATTGCATGCATGTGGGTGTACGTCAAATGGCTTCCCCCAAAAGGCCCTCTATCTTGCCCTGCTCACAATTTGATTATTCTGTATGTCAATGTTCATCTCTGACACATTGGGCCAAATTCACCCTCTGTCACTAATATATATGCCCATTCAAATCCATGGTATGATACCATTGCCTCCAGTGGGGTTGCACCAAGGGTGAGTTTGGCCCATTGACCCTTGAGCCCTGTCAGAAAAACTTATGAGAGGTGAAACTTGGCCCTAGTGTCTGCAATCAGAGGGCTTCTAGAAAGCAAAAAAGACGGTGTGGTATTGGGGTCTGGCTAGCTTCTAGGTCATCATGGACTCACTGGAATTTGTGTCTGCGTATCTGGGCAAAACACTCAGGGAGTTGAGCCTCTTTGAAGTGTCTGTTTAGAGTTGTTATCTTTTCCTCTGTCTTGTAACAGCAGCTATTCACTCCCCAAACCTCAGTCTTTCCATCGCAGTCAGCACCTACCACAGCCTAATTAAATTCTACTATTGACAAGAGACTACACAGACCTGATTTAGCCAAGCAAATCCTCTTAATTAAAAACTCGTAGAACTTGAACACAAAAGCACACTTCCCTTCAAGATTGCTGGAGAAGGTATTATCAGGCTCCCTACCTGTAATTGTAGACTTGACCCCACTCCACTTAATACCTCCCACCGCAGTTGCATTAGAGAAGGCAGGATGGGAAGGGGGCAGCGCTATCCATTCTCCGCTAAAGCAAGGAAGACAGAGCTCCCTTTCTCTCCCTGGCTTGTTTAGGCAGTGCTCTCACAGAGCACCCCTTATCCGGGGCGGTTTCAGGCTGCTTTAACCACTGAATAAGGGAAGCAGATGCTGGTCCAGGAGAGCTTCAGGAAAGCAAAGGAATTGAGCGACGAGATGGATCGCTTGATAATTACCTGTTCTGTTCATCCCCTGTGGGGCACTGGCTTTGGCCACTGTCGGAAGACAGCATACTGGGCTAGATGGATCTTTGGTCTCACCCAGTATGACCATTCTTATGAGAGGGGAAACTTGGCCCCAGTGTCTGCAATCAGAGGGCTGCAAGTGTCTTTTCTAGAAAGCAAAAAAGACGGTATGGTATTGGGTCTGGCTGGCTTCTAGTGGAATAGGTCATCGTGGACTCACTGGAATTTGGGTCTGTGTATCTGGGCAAAACACTCAGGGAGTTGAGCCTCTTTGAAGTGTCTATTTAGGGTTGTTGATTATCTGGCCCATGCACCAAGGATGAGATCAGTGTTCAGGTGGCTGACTGTTGTCATTATTTTGGTTCTTTTGTTGAGCCCTGAACATTATAGGTGAAATCTTTTAAGGGAGGGTTTTCTTTGATTTTTTTCCCCCCTCAGTAACACTCTGCTTTAATTTGTAGGGACTTGGAACCACAGCCACTTGCATTTTGTATATTTAAAAGCATCTTCAGAAAAGGCTAAAAATGAGGAAAATCTAACACAATTCTTGCATGCAAGAAAGAATTCTGTGCACACATGAACAGTGCTTTTGAACTTAAGTTCTGATCCTAGAATTCTGGCACCAAATAGCTATGAGCTGTGGAGTAGCTGAGATGGAAAAGCATTCTGGGATTTAGCATGCAAATAAGGACACAAGGGTAGCACTTTGTTTTCAAATTCAGCTACAGCAAGTGTCTTTTTAAACTGGAGCACAGTTTACCCACAAGGCAGATTTACAGGAGTACTACTTGTATACCCGTTTAACACTGTTGGGGCTCATCACTCTAATGCAGTGACCAGTCCAATACGCTGCTATTTCACAGCTTTTTAATGTCAGAGCACTGGGGATAAAGTGTGAGGTTTGGCCCAGATAGCATGGCCCAAAGCTCATGGGTGCAGCATGTAAATATACAGTTTTAAAAAAATTGTTTAATTTAGTGCTAGGTAAAGGTACCAACGTAGCAGGTCTAGCAGTTAGTCCTCTGTTCTGCCACGGTGCAGGCACATTATGGACATTATGGGACGTTGCCTTATCAGTGTGTCTCTAGCCTGGCCTGGGTGGACCAGAAGTGGACATTCTCGATGACCATCCATACTTGGCTTGCACTAAGAGGACATTTGGTAATATGGACAGTTGTCCACTAGGAACTGGAGTGAGAGCACAAACCTGCACAGTACTTAGTGCGGTAAGGTCCAGTCCTGCGTGGGGCCTTTGCATATACCACAGCAATACAAAATGGACAGCAACCACCCAACCTGCTGCCTCCTCTGTTAGTGTTTTGAGAAGTCCAGGAGAGAGGCTATTGGGAAATAATCATAAGCCGCTAATGAATTTAATCAAATCTGAGTGACAAGTAAAGAGTAACAAGTAAAAACTTGTGAAGATCAGACCAAATATTACAATGGTGCTGAATTTTAAGGCCTTTTCTTGAGGAACTTTAAATACAAAAACTGAACTTGAAAGGATATGTAGCCCAATGTAAATGTTGCTAGGGACAATTCCCTAAACTAGGGAGAGGAACTAACAATTAGGTTATTACAAGGGGATAGATATGGCTAAGAATAAAGAGATGAAATCCAGTAAAGGATATAATTTAGGATGAATGTCAGGAAAGGTTCCTGGTGAACTAACATATTTGACCTGACAGACCCAAAGCACAGAACCCCTGCTGTGCTGGGAGAGGCAGAAGGGACCTATACCTGATCTGTAGTGTGGTGCAATTTGGGACAGGGTATGGCAGTGATGGCTGCTCCTTCCCCTGATCAATCCTATATAGATCCTGGCCCTTCCACCCCACCCCTTTGCCAGGCTCTGTAGTTACTCCAACACTAGAGCTCTTTCCTCTGATCTGCCCACCCCGTCACCCTGGATAAGGCTTCTTTAGTCCACGTGGCCCCTCTCCGCTCTGTAGCTGAGGGCTCAATTTCAGAACTGTCAGGAGGGATCTGTGTTTGCTTGTGCAGCTCGTTCAGTCTTCTCCAATTGTCAGTCACCCATCGGTCCCCACTAGCTAAACTTAAAGGGATGTTAGTGAAGTACAACAAATGACTAGGGCCTACCTTAGCAGTACCATCGAGGGACTGATTGCCATGTGCCCCTCAGTTGTGGTTGGTGGGTTGAGCGGAGGCACTTCACAGGTACTCTGATGGTTCCCCTGGCCCCATGAGACTTATGGAGCTGGAGAGCCCAGTAAACCAGCATAACACCAGCGCTGTTGGAGACAATTTTACTCTTAGCCCAGTAAAGTGAACTGAAAAAATTGCTGAACAATGAATGTAAGGCTGTGTCAAACTATCACATTTAATTAATTCTTGTTTTATTTGTATTGCAGTAGCATATAGGAGACCTGGTCACAGACCAGACCCCATTGTGCTAGGCACAGTGCAAGAACAGAACAAAATAATGGTCCCTGCCCCAAAGAGGTTACAATCTAAGTAATAAAAACTAATTACAAACAGGAGTTATTCACCAGCACAACTGAAGAGCATAAACTACAATTTTGAAAAAATCATTTAACAATGAGACAGGAAGTCCCCATCTGGTTAGACTGGAGAAAATTGAGGTCCCACTAAAAATCTGACAGTTTCAAAGTTGCTTTAAGGTAAATTCTATTCTTTACAATATTTTCAGTTAATTTATTAGTCCATTAAATGTTCTGTGGAGCTGGTTAATATTTGTTGAACATAAAGATTTTTCATTTAAAAAGGGCTTTTTCCAGAAAAGATTTTTTTTAGAAAAAAAATTGCTTTATTTCTTTTTCAATTTTTTGCACGTTATAAAGATGTCAAAATTTTCCATTTACTGAAATATATCTACAACCTTTATGTTAGATTAGGTTTAGTAAATGAAAAATTCTGATAACCATTTTGATAAGATTTTATATAAAACTTTAGAGAAAATTTTTTTCACAAAAAAGCAAAAAATGGGTTCATTATAAACACTTCTAAACAAACGAGCCAAATGCTGGGACTGGATGACAGGGGGAACGATCATTTGATAATTGCCCTGTTCTGATCATTCCCTTTGAAGCATCTGTCATTAGCCACTGTTGGAAATAGATTACTGGACAAGATGGACCATTGGTCTAACCCAGTATGGTAATTCTTATGTTAATAACAACATTTCAAAAATAAGTTTTCATTTTTCAATCCGCAGCTTGATTATCTAAACTAAGATTTTGTGACCACATAACTTTGTAAAAAATACATCTTTACAGTTGTCTACTTTACAGAGAGTTTTTTCTTGAGAACTTAATATTTTTCATTTCTCATGTATCTCCCAGGAGTTTGATGACCTGCTGAAATAGAGTGCTGTAGCCTTAGCAGTGAATGGCAAAGCAAAGTGCTCTTTATTTGCTTCTCAATTAGGAATAAGACAGCCTTAAAGGCTTTGTTTACACTGGGGAAATTAAACATTTTTGACTGGTTCATCTATATTGGGTGCACTGGTATTGATGGGCTACTGGCACTGTTTTAAAATTTGTGTCCAGTAACTCTGCTGAGAGCAGATCTAAAGTACACAGCAGTGATGGCCCATCTGTGCTAACAGTGATAGGAAATCCCAAGTGTAAACTGAGCTGGAGGTATTTTTTTAAATGTTGTTTTCTTTTTGTTTTTTATATTAGGAATATCAGATCTTGATTTTCCTCTTTGGGTTGGAGAGCTTTTCTTACTGCTCAGGGAATCCTGTAGTGTGTTAAATTATTATGAATTGCTGTGACAGATATGAATGAATGTGGTAAGCATGAGTTTGGTGTGGTTTGGTATGCCTGAATTTGCTAGAGGATTCTGGGAGCAGGATTCGCTTAGCATTAGATAAATGATGTGGAAAATTCCTGGAAATACTGAAACTGCATTTGAACGGTCACCATTTATTTTTGTCAGATTTTAGCCAAGGAAATAATTTCATAATGATAATACTTTGCTGTTACAGTATTTTTCATCCATAATTATATTTATCCAAGCAATTGGATATTTATCTCAATTATTTTGGTGGGGAAACTGAGGCACAGAAGTGCAGTGACTTGCTCAAGGACACAAAAGAGATGGGTGGCAGAGCTGGTACTAGAATCCAGGACTCCTGGCTCCCAGTACAGTGTATGATCCATTGGATTGCATTTTGTACCCCTGATCTTGCAAAGACTTATTCACACCCTTAACTTTAAGAATGTGAATAGTGTCAAATGAGTACAATGGGACTACTTGTTAAGCACAGGTCAAGTCTTCAGGATTAAGGTCACTACAGACATTGACCCAAACAGGTGCATCCACCTGTAGCATGAACTGTCAAGTGGAGTATCCTCAATGAGCTGTAAAGAGTACAAACAAAAACAGCTGTGATGGAATACACCCCGATATTCACCCCCTTTGTACTAATCTTTGTACAAAATGTGCCTTGTAAGGTATTATTTGAAAACTAATAACTCACTGGTCAATAATATGATGAAATATGTATAGCAACATTATATGTAAAGTGATGAAATCCCCCTGAATGATATTGGTGACACATGTTCAACCCACATAGCCTTGATTAGGCTGAACTGGCCAAGCAGATCCTAAACAAAGTAATGTGCATTTACCTCACTTTGCATATAAGTAGTAAACAAGGTCCTTGAAACAGCAAGAGGGAGACCAGGCCAATCTGCATGTTAGCAAACAAGAGCTTAAAGCAGGGGTCTCAAACTCAAATGACCATGAGGGCCGCATGAGGACTAGTGCACTGGCTCGAGGGCCGCACCACTGACACACACCCTGCCCTCGCTGCCCTGGCTCTGCCCCCACTCCACCCCTTCCAAGAGGACTAGTGCACTGGCTCGAGGGCCGCACCACTGACACACACCCTGCCCTCGCTGCCCCGGCTCCGCCCCCACTCCACCCCTTCCAAGAGGTCCCACCCCTGCCCCACCTCCTCCTCTGAGCACGCAGCTCCCCATTCCCTCCTGGAAAGCGCTAGGCACCACCAACAGCTGTTTGGTAAACAAAGCAAGAGCAATATAGGAAGTCCAGAGCTAGAAACACGCACGGCCCAGCCAAGCAGCAGAGAAGCCTCCACTTCTGGCCCCTCCACCCTGCAAACTGCTATGGGGGGACCGGGGGGAAGGGAGGGGGGGCGCCAGGAAGCTTGGCGGGCCGCAGGGAAGGGCTTTGCGGGCTGCATGTGGCCCCCGGGCCGCATGTTTGAGACCCCTGGCTTAAAGCCTGTTTCCCGACAGGACTCCTTGTCTCTTCCTCACAGCAGGAATGAACTGTAACAAGGGGTAACGCTCAGGAAAATGCATTCCAAAGGGAGCGAACTATAAAAGAGCGTGGCAGAAACCCAAGTTCTCTCCCTATCTGCCTCTTTTTCTACCTAAGAAGACAAAAGAAACAGCCTATGGACTTGGGGAGTAGATCCTGATCTGAAATTTGGTCAGCCCTGTATCTAGAAACCTGTGGAAAGAATTTCACCTTGAATCCTGTCTAGTTTAAGGTAGAAAGCATTTTATCTTTCTTTCTCTTGTAACCATTGTTTATTCTAGTACCTTATACTTGTGCTCATTTAGCAGCTAGACCTTTGTAGTCAAATAGACTTGTTTTATTCTTTAATTACAATTAATTCCGTGTTGTGCATTGTTTGGGTAAATTCATTTAAGGCAACAGATTGTATGTTGTATGTAGAGGGACAATGGACCTTATATATCTGGACTGCCTAGGAGAGGACTGGATGGGTGCAAAACACAAGTTTTTGGGGAAAACCTGGGACTGAGAATATGTTATGGTCACCCTGCAAGTAGTAACCAAGGCTCCTGGAAGCCAATGTGTGGCTGGTGTTATGTGCTAATGGGCTGCTGTGGTCAGAGTTGCTGGACCAGGGCTGTGTCTTTACACAAACATTCAGGATGTAACCTGCATGTTGTTTGTGAGGAGCCCAGGTTGGGAGCTACAGACACAAAGCATTGTGAGGCACCCCAGCTTGCAGGACAAGTGGTCTGGACTGCACCCTGGAATGCATAGTAGCTTCTGGGTGTGGCTTCACAATTCATATTTAATGTCAGCCCCATAACAATCAAATGTCTCTTTCAGTGAATGGAGAGAATGAAGTGGTGACAAGTGTTTCTGAAAACTCTTTTGAAGATTCATATGTCTGCAAGTGATACAGAAAATAGGAAATATAATACAGTCATTTAATAAGTGTTTCATTTTATGCAGTGATTTTGTGCAGTTTACAGTGCCTTTGTTTCCCTTCAATTAACTGTGAGCACTGATCCAATGACCATTGAAATCAAAATCCTCTTGTGTGGGAAAAGTATGAAAGTACAGTGTGATGTGTAGATCTACTGAATATCCCTTGGCCAGGGATGGATTCACTTATTTTTTCCAGTCAGGAGAAATGTATCTGAACTTATTAGAGCCCAAATGTGGGCAAAAATAAAGAATGAGGAGCACACAAAACACACTCAGGAAATTCCGCTGTGCAGGATAGAGTCATTTAGTGTTAACAATGCTTTTCTGTAAGCCACAGTTCCATGATTCTTTATTTGTGAAATGTTCAACAGGTAAAGTGAGGGGGAAGTTGAATGTGTGAGCAGTACATGCAGTTTTGGGACAGAGGACTGACCTACACTTAAAACTTTTGCTGGTATAGCTCGGTCAGTCAGGGGTATGAATCCCCCCCTCTCCCCCAAGGACACAGCTATACTGGCAAAAACCCTACTGTAGATGCAGTCATACCAGGAAAAAAAAGTCCTTTTCCTGGTATATCTTTTTTCTTTTGGGTAAGTGGTAGGGTGACCAGTGTCTGGTTTTTAAAGGGACAGTCCTGTATTTATGCCCTCCTGCAGGTGTTCTGACTTTTTCTTAAAAATGGGCAAGTTGTCCTGTATTTTCTGTCTCCCCTCCCATCAGTTCTGGGTGGGTCCTGATGCTGGCCAGGTCCCTTACCACCACCCACCAGCGTGTGTGTGTGTGTGTGCGCGTGTGTGTGTGCGTGTGTGTGTGCGTGCAAGACTGGTGGCAGGGCGAAGATGCCGTGCACTGATCCATCCCTTGGGCAGCAGGGCCCCGCCCCTCATGGGATGTGAGCTGCGGTGGCTGGTGAGTGCGGGCAGGTGCCTGGCAGTGGCCGGTGACGTGTCACCTCTGCTGCCCCTCCATCGCCCTTTACATGCTCCCACTCTCACTGTCCTCTCCCTGCTTTGCCCTTTCAATCTCCCCCCCCCCCGCCAGCCCCTCTGCTCCCCCATATCCCCTTTGGCTGGGCACATCCTGCTCCCGGCACTGTGCAGAGAACCAGCCCCTGGTCGGAGCGGCAGGCTCCTTCCTTCCCCCACTGCCTCTGGCTGGGCTGGAGCCCCGGAAAAGCCCAAGACCCTCCGGCCCGGGGCACTGGCCAGGAGGAGCTGAGCCCTGCGTGTGCCAAAGCCCCGCACAGGCTGGCAGGGGGAAGCCGCTCCACCCCTCAGCTAAGATGTGGAGTGCCAGGAGGTAAGTGATTTCCAGACTGCTCACACCCTGACACTGCAGGCTCCACAGCAGCCCCCGGGGCAGGTGCTTAGCACCCTCTTTACCCTCCAAATCCCCGTCCCCCCGCCCCAGTCCTTCCCACAGGGAGCAGGGATGCTCAGTCTCCTAGGCACCCTCCCCTGCTGTAGGGTGATCAGAAACCCCGATTTTTATAGGGACAGTCCTGATTTTGGGGTCTTTTTCTTATATAAGATCCTATTTCCCCTCCCCTCGTCCTGGTTTTTCACATTTACTGTCTGGTCACCCTCCCCTGCTGCTGTACCACCTCTCTGGGGGGTTCTGGAGCCCCTGTAGTCAGGTTCCCTGGGCCCTGGTGCACAAGGCACCCTGAGGACTTAACCCCTTCCTGCCGGCACTGATTTCTTTTTAACAGGGGCTCAGTCAACTTGGTGTTAATTTTAATGTTGGTACTGCATAGTTCTGATTGATTGCTGTGGAACTCGCTTGAATGAGAGTCATTTTACCAGGTGTCCTGTATTCAACACAGGGAAATATGGTCACCCTAGTAAGTGGTGTAAGCTATACCAGTAAAAGCACTCTTGAGCCAGTATAAGCTGCACCTGTGCTAGGGGGAGTTTACCAGTTAACATTTCTAGTATAGACTAGGCCTAAACCAAGGGATGCTTGATTGCTATGTCAGGAGTTTTTCCTTCCATAGTCGGTGAATACAGCAATGCAGTGGAAGAAGCACGTGCTATAAGGACCTTTACTTTGTCTGGTGATCTGAGGCCTGGCCTACATCTAAAACTTCGGTTGACCTAGTTATGTTGCTCCAGGGGTGTCAAAAATTCACACCTGTGAGAGGTGGAGTTAAGCTGACCTAAGCCTTGATTCATCTGTGGATCTAGCTACTACCTCTCAAGGGGGTGGGTTTTCTACAGCAACAAAAAAACCCTTTGGTTGCTGTAGTGTCCAAGCTGCAGCTGTGCTGCTGCTGTGCTTGTAGTGTCGCTACAACCGCCTAAGAACTTGTCTACACATGACCAGCCGAGCTGTAGTGATATAATTGTTCTACTCTAGCTATGCCAGGCAATTTTCCAATGTAGACAAGCACTAAGGCTTGGCTACACTTGAAATTTCGAAGTGCTGCCGCAAGAACGCTCCCATGTTAGCACTTTGAAGTGCGGGTGTGGTCATTCCCGAGCGTTGGGAGAGAGCTCTCCCAGCACTCCTGGTAATCCACCTCCACGAGGGGATTAGCTCGGAGCGCTAGGAGCCTGTTCGCACTAGCGCTTTAAAGCGCTCAGACTTGCCACACTGAGGGGGGTGATTTTTCACCCCCTGAGCCAGCAAGTTAGGGCGCTATAAAATCTCAGTGTAGCCAAGCCCTAAGAGTAACTTGCTTTGAAGCCTACCTGCAGCATAATAAGTTAGATGAGATTCAGTGTGAAAACTAATCGGAAAACCACAGTCAGTAATGTAAAAGATACAGCTTCCTCTTAGCACCTCTGAAGTCACACTCTATACCACTCCAGGCGTGCATGAGTAATCACTGTGTGAATTACCCAGAGTAGAGCATCATTTGAAACCATTTGTTGAAAATCAATTCACAGGTCCGTGTTCCAGTTAAGCAAGGACCTCATTTAAACTACATGCCAATTAATGGGATTCTGCTGCATACAGAGAAAAAGGTACCCCAACAAGGCGATGTATCTATCTCCAGTAGCCTCAGTTTGCCATTAAGAACAAAACGCATATACCTCAGCAATTCTTTGTTCATATCCTACTGTTATAATATTTCTACCTTTACTGATTCCGTTGTGTGTTGCAGTGGGTTTGATCCTTCTGTAGGGGTATTCGTTTTCATGGCTGAATCAAGCACCCTGTATATTATATTGTGCTAAATATTTTGTTCCAGATCTGTCAGTTCATTAGAAACTGATTTTGAGAGATGCCAAAGGAGTGATTTCATCATATTGGTTCTGTGTATTAAGGTGCACAGCCTTCTATAATAAAGAGTATCAATCAAAAGGAGGAAATCCTAAAATAGGTTTGTTCACTGAAAGCAAGTGCATTGCTGAGATACATTCCAATGAAACAATCCAAGACATGTTACCAGCATCTGACTCAAAAGTCCTGCAGAGACATGAAGGTGTTCTGAGTATCAGACTAGGAGGCAGGTGATGGTAGATTTGAATCCCAGCTCTGATAGTGACACCTTCTATAGTTTTTTAGGGCAAGTCACTTAGGAACAAAGCAGGATATTGCCCTTAATCTCCATGCCTCAGTTTCCCTCTGAATGCTATAGGAATAAAATGACTAAAGTTACTAGAGCGGTCTATATTGGTATTAATTATTGCTGCAAGAATTCACATCAGTGAAGAGATTAAAATACATGTAGATATTGGGCCATATGTGCTTGTAGTATAAGGAAACTCAGGGTATGTCTTCACTACCTGCCGGATCGGTGGGTAGTGATTGATCCCTGATCACTCTGCCTTAAACTCCTGTAGTTCACCAAGAGGAGAGGCAGAAGCGGAGTTGACAGGGGAGCAGTGGTAGTCGACCCTGCACCATGAGGATGCGAGGTAAGTCGACTTCAGCTATGCTATTCTTGTAGCTGAAGTTGCCTATCTTAGGTCACTTCCTCCAATGTAGAGCAGGGCTCAATTCTCAGGGAGGGAATGTTCCTTACCATTTTGTCTACACAGTGCCTAGCACAATGCAAGCCTGATCACAGCTGGATCACCCATGGTACAAAAAATAACAATTGTGCTCATTTATGTGGAGATGAATTTGGCCTTACACATTGTAAAGTTGTTTTATGTCTATGCCAGCCAGCACAACTGAAAGACCTGGTGGTTTGGGGACTTTCTATTGAAATTGTAGGTGCCTTAATAATGAGGACACCTTGCACTTCACATCTACCAAGCACATGACAAACATTAAGTAATGTGAGCTCTCCCTCTCCCTCTCCCTCTCCCTCTCCCTCTCCCTCTCCCTCTCCCTCTCCCTCTACCCTCATTTTAACCCAGGGACAAGTTTATACAATTTTGATGATACAGTAATACTAGTAAAATGTTACACACCTATTAAAAGCAGCTGGTTAGATACCTAAGCATACACAATATAGAATGATTAGATACCTGACAGAAGTTGCTATTGCTTTGATGTGGATAGCATGTGATATAGAACAGATGTTGAATTTTACTTTATACGGATGTTTTCATGGTGTTGTGTGTTTGAATATGCCATCACATCCAGATCAGAAAGGACTTTTGCAGAAGTACAGTGGTCGTGGATTTACAGTATTAAAATGTATACATCCAGGATAAATCACCCTACTATGGTAAATGCCCTTTTCAAAGGAATACTGAGAAGGAAACAGATATTTAGTTAGGAAGATCTTACACCATCACCTATGTTTAAGATGTTACTCATTGAACATTTCATTTGTGTGATCCCCACAGGCTATAGCTTTAAACTGCTACCAGCTGATCAGTCTTTGAATAACTGATGTAACTTCAGAGACATGTAAGTGAATACATTAAAGACTTTTGTTCATTACATTTTACTCTGAAAGTCTGCTTATGGAAAATCTGTCCTGATCACCTCAGAATGTAAGCATCAAGCTCATTTGGAAGTATTCCCTCTATACCCTACGTTGGACAAGAAGTATACACATTGTTCTCATCCCTCATTAGTTAGCAGAGCAAGTTGCTGTATAGTGCAGGGATCTCTTATTTTCTATTAGAAGCTAGTATTGATCTATACAGCCTAATATTCCAAATATTCAAGTTACATAGAAGTTTTCTTGAATTACAAGTATTTTTTCATATTAATCTGAAAGCAAGAACACTTGTGTTATTAACCATTGCACACTGGTGACTACCTATTTCTCAGAATCTTGGCATATTAGACAATACTTCTGAGAATGATGCTAAATGTGATGAGGAACTTGTCTCCTCCAGCAATGAACTGGGTATCAAGATACGGGGTCTTCTCCTTAGTTGCTAGATGCTTAGATGCTAGATCAGTTATTTGTACTGCGGAAAACCTAGCAGCCCCAGTCATGAATTTGGACCCTTTGAATCCTAGCGCTGTCCAAAAACATGGTCTGGTGCGTCCTCTGCTTCTTACTGGCTCTCATTTTGTCCATGGCAAGTGATAACCTCTTCAAGGGAAAGCCCACGAAAGCTCATGATCCCTAAAATCTGTTAGTCTATAAAGTGCTGCAAGACTCTTTATCATTTCTTCAAGGGAAGTTCCTCTGGGATTCCAAACTCACCGTATGACTAACTGTCATCTAAGAGAAGAATTTTATCATTTTGAAACATGAAACATGGTCCAGACTCTCATTTAAAGAGAAACGTCACATAACACCAGGGTGTCAGGCTTTAGAACCCTGTGTGGAGATGCAGAGCTATTCTGGTGACTCATCCAGGCAGCCAGACCAAAGGGGTCTCATTAGCTCCAACAAGGTATGATTGACAATTCTGAGATTAAACTCGGGCCCTGTGTGCGTGGCTGTGGAAAGAGACAAAGTGAGCAGTTGAGGGAGGAACAGAAAGGCGCCTTGCAGCCGAGAGTCCTGGCGATAGCCAGCCTAGGAGGATCTCCCCGGAGGAGGGGATCCTTAAGTGGCAGAGAGCCGCTGTAGGAAGGAAAGCCTATGCCATCATCATTCATGTGACTGGCATAGAGGACAAGGCCATGATTACCTGGCAGTGCTTTGCTGCCATGGGAGTCCCTTGACAAAGTGCATACCCATCATAAGAGTACAGGAATCGAACATTTTTAACAACGTACAGAAAAAAATGAAATGTTTGAAGGGGATTTTACATGCCCCATTTCTTGCATACATGGCCATAATAAAGGGGAAATCTGAGCCCATGACACTCCTATATATTGATTACTGAATAAATTAACACAATCTGTATTATCTTGTAATTGGGCTAAACCAATTCTGCCAGGGAAGTTTGCATTATAAAAGCCAGGCATCAAACAAATACCAATAATTACAAATGAAGATGAGCAGGGAGCATAGAAATTCCAACAGAAGCATAGAAATAAGTTGTTTGTCTGATCATAAAGGGCTTATAATAGGAATTTCCCACCGATTTCAATGAAAGCAGCCCCAGACTCAGAGGGAAACATTATCGAAAGATCTTGTTTAATCTATTTAGATGTTTCTTGTGAGCCCATTGTGACACTAGCGGACCACGTGCCAACTCATGCCAAGGTCCATAGGCTGTGTGGTTGGATGTTCGGGTGTGTGTATGTGTGTGTTATCCCTGTGTGCTGCCTCAGCTCTGCACAGACAGGCAACACGCCAGACCTCAAGCAAACAGCCCAGTGACCACTGGATCCCCCTTCCTACTACATTTCCCCCACTTCTTTGTCTTTTCATAGTGAGGGTCTCGTTGCTGCTTGGACCTTGGGAGAGCAAGACTCCTAAGTGTAAACAAATGATCCCCAGCCAGCTTAGCCTGGGTTAGCCCAAAGGACACACAGAGCTCACATATTACAGCAGTTTCTGTCACCTTTTGGAACCTAAGGGCATGGCTACACTTGAAATTTCAGAGTTTCCTATGGCAGCGCTTTGAAGTGCGAGAGCTCTCCCAGCGCTCCTGGTAATCCACCTCCATGAGGGGATTAGCTCCGAGCACCGGGAGCGCGGCTCCCAGCGCCTGGAGCCTTATGCTTTAAAGCACTCGGACTTGCTGCGCTCAGGGGGGTGATTTTTTCACACTAGCTAGCAAGTTAGAGCGCTATAAAATGTAAGTGTAGACAAGCCCTAAGACTGTAACTCATTTGTGATGGGAATGCTTTAACCTTATAAATAACTCTTATTTCCTTTTCTTAGTTAATAAATCTTAGATGGTTTATTATAGGATTGGCTACAGTGTTGTCTTTGGCATGAGATCTAAGGTACAGTTGACCTGGGGTAAGTGACCGGTCCTTTGGAATTGGGAATAACCTGAATGTTGTTGTGATTTTTTGGTGTAAGGGACCAAGGAAAGCTTGCCCGGGTGCCAAAATAGATCAGAGTAGCCAAGGGGACTCTGTGACTCCATGGTTAGGTTGTCATAGTGCTGAGGAGTTAAAACTTGGTTCTTGGTTGGTGAAATCTAAGTATAGAACTCACAACCAGCTGGGGATTTGTGCCCTGCTTCTTAAACCCTTCCCTGAGGTTGGTCCTCATACTCTTAAGCCACTCCAGACAGCTTGATACCCATCATCATGGTGTTTGGGTGTCTAATCTAGCATGAAACATACTCTCACTAGTGCCATAAAGTTGAACAAATTTATTCATGACAAGTTAATGTGGCTGTGAAAGTGCTTACTCTGAGTGCTCATTCAGCGATGTGTGCCCTGTTATAAACCACAGACATCCGGTCACTGAAAACATTTTTAACACATTTAGGCAGTAAATGCTCCCTTTCAGTCATAACCATAAAAATGTCCTGTTAATACTGTTTTGGGTACTGAAGAGTTAAAATCCATGTGTTGTTACGTAACTGGTGTATGGATTTGTGTCAGCTTTTAGAGGCCCAAAGTCCAGAGTTTGGTCAAGAGGCCAGAGGCCTAGCAAATCGTGATTAGCTAAGAGAAAGTAGAATAAACCAAAGATAACCTTGCTTTGTTAAGCATAGTCAGTAGAAGGCCAGGTATTGGAGCAATAACTCAATAAATATATCGAATTCAAAGTTGCAAATGGAACAAAGACGTTCTGTGCCTGTTGTGTTAGTTTCTTCTGTAGGGAGTTCTTCCCACAGACCAACCTTGAGTTTATGAAAGGTCGCCATGTCAGTATAAGATATGGCTTCTCCCACCTTCCTTTCCCAGAGACCAATGCCTGCCCTAAACACAAAGGAGCAACTTGAAAAACAATCCTTATTGCCATATACTTTTCACTGTTTCTTTGCTTTAACTCCCCCTTACATGATCAGAGGAACTACTTCATTCCTATGGACCCCAAATGGAATTATATATATAGATATATATATATTCAGGCTCAGCGACACTGTCAATTAATTAATTACACTGGGTTATATGGATTTTCCATGGGTGGGGGAAAGTGACAGAGTAAGCAGTTCCACACCTCCGGATAGGCCTAGCACAGCAAGACAAGATAGCACAGTAGCCAATGGTCTAAGGTTACATAATGTCTCCGCCCACGGTTTCAAATTAACAAGGTAACATTTAATTAGTACTTTAATGAAATGTATTAACAACATATATAGACATTATGTAACCTTCGACCATTGGCTACTGTGCTAGGCCTATCCAGAGGTGTGGAACTGCTTACTCCGTCACTTTCCCCCACCCATGGAAAATCCATATAATCCAGTGTAATTAATTAATTGACAGTGTCGCTGAGCCTGATAAGCGAGGTGACACTCCGTCAGCACTATACGTAATAAACTCCTATGCTTGACTTCCACACGGTGTGGATTTCTGTCCTTTAGGTACTTATCAGATATGGGTGCTTCTCCAAAGATTTGTAGTTTGGGTTCATTTTGGGTGATCATTCTTGATACTTACCAAGCCTGGCTAAATCTGTACTGTATTGCATATGATTGAGACACTTTCTCAGTGCACCCAAAACTTTGAACAACCTTCTTACCCCTTTGCCTTAGCAAAAGAGAGACTTGTGCAGCTAAACTGGATGACAGCTCTCTGTCAATCCAATCTGTTAGTCACCTAAACAATCTCCTCTGAACTTCTGCTAGCCCTTACTTTGCCTTGCAGGTGACACTTGGCGCACCCTAGTTCCTGAACATCCTGGAAGATCATTTCCTAGGCGTATCCAACTCCTATCACTGGATACTCACAGAAATTACCAAATTCACTATCACCAAAAAGACAGGGTAAACACCAGCTGGTCTGATTAAACTAAGAGTACATACTTTGCTTAATATTAATGCACTGAGAGCTACTCATGATAAAACAAAAGTTTATTAACAAAGGTAGAGATTTAAGTGATACTGAGTAAGTGTTGTGGAAACAGTTGGTTACAAATAAAACAAAAGCATAATACGACTAAGCATAACTTTAGCAAGCTACTGTACAGTCTTTTGGCTAAAGCAGTTTTCTCACCTTCTAAGTCCTTTTGCAGACCTTGCTCATTTTCAGTCAAACCAGGTTCCAGATCTTTCATGAGTCATTCCCCTCTGCCAGGAGTGTTCCTCAGTGAAATGGAAAACAAAGTGCCTTTTTATTTCTCCTTAAATCTCCTCCAAACTCATTGTTATGACCCCAGAGGCTAGACAACCCCCCATTATAGTTTTAGTTTCCAGTGTTGTCCCATGCTAATTTCACATTCTCTCTCCTCCTCACTTCCCCCCAGGTCAACCTGGCTTTTCTTGTTGACTTACAAGCAAATGCAGCATCCTTTGTGCTGGTTTTCAAAAACTTAAGAACATAAGAATGGCCATACTGGTTCAGACCAAAGGTTTATCCAGCCCAGTATCCTCTCTACTGACAGTGGCCAATGCCAGGGCCCCAGAGTGAGTGAACTTAACAGGTAATGATCAAGCGATCTCTCTCCTGCCATCCATCTCCACCCTCTGACAAACCAAGGCTAGGGACATCATTCTTACCCATCCTGGCTAATAGCCGTTAAGGGACTTAACCTCCATGAATTTATCCATTTCTCTCTTAAACCCTGTTATAGTCCTAGCCTTCACAACCTCCTCAGGCAAGGAGTTCCACAGGTTGTGCAAATAACTTTTATTTGTTTTAAATCTGCTGCCTATTAGTTTGCATTAATTTAATTAGAGTCAGGGAGATAACTGCCTTCCCTCCTGTCTGGAAGAAAACATGTTTCTCCCTGTGTCTGGTTTCAGACTGTAAAACATGATATCAGTAAGTATCCATAATTCCTTATATGGTGTTAATTCATATGTGTCACAAAGATATTAGTAACCCGAGTGTCACTGGCTTTCATTTGATACATTACAAGACTCTTCTTGTCTGAACACCATGATAATGACGAGTTAGGTGTGATGAGTTTGTGGGTCACCTGACAAGAGGTGTTGACCCAGAGTAGTGAACCATCAGTGGGCCCCTGAATCACAGTGATCTTCCCTTCTCCCACTTAAGGTCCATGCAAAAACTGTCAACAGTGAATGTTCGGGCTCTTGTATGTGGTTGCATTAGAGTCCAATCCTGACATCTTTACTCAGGCAAAAACTCTCATTCACTTCCCCGAAAAAAGATTTGAGACCTAATTTTATAACACTTGGTGGAGAATGAAATCCTGGCTCCACTGAAGTCAATGACAAAAGTGCTCTGGATTACAATGGGGTCAGGTGAATAATCAGAACCTTTCTCTGGGAGCTATTTCACAGATTTCAGTGGGACTGCTCAAGGAGTAAGGTATATTGCAGATATAGTTGGGCTCTTAATAAGAATTGGGTCCACCGTATAATTTTTCAGAGTGATGCAACAGCCACCCAGGATGTGCTGTAGTAGCACAGAGCATTTCCCAAACTAGCAATGCTTGGTTTTTGGTTTGGTCTGACTTGGTTAGCCTTGATCAGCCTTATCTAGGGTTAAATTTGCTAGATATGCCTAGATAAGGCTGATCAGAAAGGATAACATGGCTGAACATAGAATAGAACCCAGTAAAAGCAAAGAAAAATATTCCCAGCTCTGTTCTGTCTTTAACAGTGTTCATTTTTAGAAAGTATCAAGGCTTTCTTTTTATTGCACTAAGTGTGCTAAAAATATGTCTTTAATATCCGTTCACCTTTTTGGGTGATCTCTTAGAGCCATTACATTCTTGTAGGACAAGGTGTCTGTAGTGGGTTTGTGCCTTGGTACGTGTCAGAGAGAGAAAATGTGGTTTTTGTTTTTTCTAATTTTGTAGTGCTTTGGGGAGGTATAAAAAGGTATTAAAGATGGGAAGAGCTTTAGAGACAGGCCGATGTGCAAGCTTCACCAACAGCAGAGGCAAATCATAAAGGACAGCAAGACAATATTGCTTTAGACAATCACTATTGACACGTGATGATGCTTTCAAATGTGGCTCTAGAGCTCATCTGTGTTTCCTTGATAAGTCTGAGACACTCATTCTGGCAACCGAATCTTCAGATAATTAGACATCATTGTTAATATACAGGAACGCCTCACTTAACATCCTCCCGCTTAATGTTGTTTCCGAGTTATGTCGCTTATTTAAAGTTGTGCAGTGCTTCCTTGTAACGTCTGCCTGCTCTGATCAGCTATAGGATTCTGTGGGAAAACAGTGATTTTAGAAGGGAGCATTGCACAAGTTCCTCTTCTCTGCCTCCCCCTCCCTCCCAGCACTTCCCATGGCGCTTAGGACTTTCTGGGAGGGAGGGAGTGGGGAAGCTGCCCCCTCCTGCCCTCCAACCAGGCAGGACCACCTGGAACGCAGGGGCTTTAGGGACTGCAGGGCTCTGGGCTAATGGGGCTCCAGGGCTCTGGCCTGCAGCTCTAAAGCCCCTTTCGGAATATGGCCCTGCGAGTACAGGCTGGAGGACTCAGGAGGAGCAGGGAGGCCATGCAGCCAGCGGCTGGAAAGAAGCGGCGCTTTCCACTTTGAAGCGCTGGAAGGAAGGGGAGGAGCTGGGTGTGCTCAGAGGAGGAGGAGAAGTGTGGGGTGGGAAGAGGCAGGCCCGGAGTGGAGCGGGGATGGGAAGAGGCAGGCCTCTTGCAAAATCAGTGCCTGTTCTTCTGGGGGGGGGGGAAGCTGCTGCTGCTGCACAAGGTGCTTCCTAGCATCCTTGCCTGCCTCTTTGTCTGCAGTGGGCTGTGCCACAGTACGGTATATAATGCCTTTTGTCTGCCTCTCCCCAATTTCCTTGGATCCCAACCTCCCGCATTTATATTACATCTTATGGGAAAATTGGATTTGTTTAACATGGTTTCACTCAAAGTTGCATTGTTCAGGAACAGAACTACAACGTTAAGTGAGGAGTTACAGTACAGCAGATTCCAATACATACCGTTGCTCAGGGAGCAGGACCCAGTTCAAAGAAACTTTCTAATTCATAATCTTCTACCGTAGATAACTTCAAACTCAATCACATATCCTCTCCCTAATTCCCTCCCTTCTTCTTCAGCACGTTTATTTTAATACACACGAGGAACAAGTGAAGTGGAGGGTGATTATTTTCCAGAGATAAGGTTGGCATGTGGTGTGCTAGAATGCACTTATTCCCCTTTTATCGACCATTTTTTCTCCTCCTTCCCAGTGCTGTGTTTTGGGAGGAAAGCTAAAGCCTTTCTGTTGCCCCCCCTCCCCCAGCAGCATTGATTTGTTGTCTGATTTAAATACGGAGTTCAATATTCAGGTGTGTAAGTGCCACATAAATAAAACGGCATCTTCTGCGGAGCCAGGGGGCTATCTCCTGGGAGCGGATATCACTTACCACAGGCGAGGCAACCGCATCAATATTGTTGGTGCTTTGTCGCACCCAAACAGTAAACCACAGTGGGCTGGTGGAAGACAGGTGGGCGTGGGGAAAGGAGAGAGAGGAAAACACACCCTAGGAGTTGTTGCAGCTCCAAGCTGGGGCGAAGGGTTGTAGTGTGTGGCTGGAGAGTTGGACCCGTGCTGCCCGCTGCAACACACGAGGACGGTTTTCCTGAATGGGGGGAACGGCGATTTCATTTTGAGGCTCCATCAAACTCTCAGCAGGAGGAGGGCAAGTTGCTGGCTGATGAGCAGAGGAAGCGAGATCGGAAGGTGGGGTGGGGAGGAGGGCAAGGAAGCGAGGGACGGTGGATCTAACTGGGAAGGGGATCTCGCTCCTGCTTTGCCACAATGTCAGTGATGATTTCGGCTCAGCAGAAGGTAACCACCACCTCCTCCACCCCAGCCGTCAGCAACCTGGTAGGTGTCCTTCCACCTAACGCTCCCTGCAACCAGTGTCCACCTCCCTCTCACGTGTACCTGAACAGAGGGTGTGTTTTGTGCAGTTGTTTCTTTCCGAGACGGCGAGAGCCGGTAGTGCATTGTGGAGGGCGAAACTTGGCTGCGAGCTCTGGATCCTTGCTTTGTCTCGCTGATCAGTGGCCGCAGCTCCCTTGGGCTGTGGCGCCTGGGGAGGGAACTTTGCTAGCGGGGGAACCTTATGCGAACTTGAGTCTCTTATAACATGGAAGAAGACAGGAATCTCCACTCCAGGCTGCAGCTTCCCTGCTTCAGCCAGCCACACATTAGTATGGAAATTGCATCCCCCCGCCCCCGCGGCACAAAAAGGAAGAGTCAGCTGAAAGCGGAGGGTGATGGATGGAGGGGGGCGGTGAATGGAGCGAGTGAATTACTCCATTCATTCAAAACAGCAGCACCAGCATGTCTGCCTGGGCTAGTCTCCGGCTCAGCGTTCCCCGGGGTCCTGTGGGTGTCTCTAAAAAAGTGAGGGTCAGGATCGAAACCGGGGCGGGGGGGAATCCCGCAAAGCGCGCGAGAGAGAGCAGGGGACCCCCGGAGAGGTTGGGATGCGACGCCCCGCGCCGTGTCCCTGTCCCCCCGCCTGTGCTGAGAGCAGGGGGGAATGTGGATTGCTAGAGTCCGGCTGCTTGTGGGGTTTGTGGAGCCCTCGATCGCGCCGTCCTGCGCCATAAATCACCAGCTGATCTGATCTGCACCTGGCTGGGCAGGGCGGAAAACCTGCAGCACCCGCTGGGAGCTGTGCCCGGGCGTGCCCCATCCAGCGTGGCCGCGCGGCTCCTTTGCGCCCCCGGGGGCAGGCGCCCAGTGGACACGGGGGGGGGGGGGGGGGGCTGGCTCCGTGTCTGGAAGTCGAAAGGGCAGAACCGTGCGCCTCCCCCCTCCCGCCCGGGCTGTGACACTGGAGCCCGGGACACAGCGCCCCCTGGAGGAGTTGAACCTCACGTGCAGGGTCGTTGCACTCCGCCGTTCTCTCTCTGCCCCGGGCGGGCATTTGGAGTTGCGTTTAGACTGG
The DNA here is from genome assembly GCA_032164245.1 of Sternotherus odoratus. Taxonomy (NCBI): domain Eukaryota; kingdom Metazoa; phylum Chordata; order Testudines; family Kinosternidae; genus Sternotherus; species Sternotherus odoratus. Next base: position 211,162,596 of record JAVMKO010000002.1, on the reverse strand, counting down.
AGCTGGGACGGTATAAGATGGGCAGGTTATTTGCTTGACTGCAGTGCAGCCGGGATTCCTCCCTCCCCTCCCCCGAGAGATTTCTGCCCCCAGCAAATGTGGGTGTCATGCTTGGCCATTATGATGATTGTTTTTAAAGGAAAGGCCTCTCCAATGCAGCAGTGATAACTGAGTTCATTTACATGTTTTCAGGGACTACTACATAACCATGGTGAAATGGGCATCTAGAAGTGTTCTGGGGTGGGAACTCTGAAGGCTGCTAAACCACAGGGTACTTCTGAGGTTGCATTTGTCACCTGCAGCTCTGATCACCTAAAATACCCACAGAAAAGCTTTTTGAGAAGCCTGGGTGGTAATTTTCAGGGAGGAGACAGTGTAAGGGGAAGGCACTCTGCCGTACAGTGCACTTCGATCACATTTGAGCACTTCCATGGCACTTTTAATCTTCCAAGCTCTTGACTAACCACTGCTAATAAGTGGGTTGGTAACATTTGGTTTGTTTTATTTTGACTCCTACCCAGAGAAATGTATTTTCCCTGACTTTTAAAGTGTTTTTCCTGTTATGATTTGAAAACAGCTCAAAATTAATCTTAGGGCTTTTTCTTATTTAGTTATTTACGGGAACACCATAACCAAGTTGACTTTGTATCCCATCTCTCATATAAACTGCATGCTTTGCAGAGTTAAATAACAGCCAGACCATTAAATTGTAAGTAATGGCAGAGGCAGAGACAAATTAAGAGCTGCAGGCAAGAGAAGAATAATGCGTTCTGCTGAGATTTGCAAATAGATGGTTTAGGCAAATATTGTTTATATTTCATTAGCTCCTAGGCTGGGACCATGGCCCCATTGTGTTAGACAAGCATAGCAAGACACAGCCCAAGCCCCAAGAGTTGACAATCTTGATTGAAGACAGGATGCAACAGGTGAATGAAGCAGACAAATGAATAAGGAATGGAAAGGGAGGAAGATGATGTAACAATAATATGACTAGTCACATTGGCTAGCTGTGTTCACCCTAGACTGGCAACAGAATGGCATTAGTGGGTTTAAGGAGAATGGTTCTGGATTTTCTTTCAAGGGAGCTTGTTATATCCATGGAAAAAAGCAATGAGCGAGAGAGAGATACAGGAAAACTATTCCAAAGAGCAGAGGATGCAGAGAAGGTCTCTGACCAGCAGGGCCTAGATTGTGCAAAGAGACAGAAGTTAGTCTGGTGGCAGATAGATGGAGAGGAGCAATGACAGAAAAGATTTGTGTGGCAAACAAGAATGAGGACATCCTGACTCTGGAAATGACAGGGAAGCCAATGGAGTCACATTTCCTACTTCCTTTTGCAAGCCTCTCCCTAATATTTAATCATGTTGTCTGATATAGGAGTAAGTGATGGGTGAGATTGTTAAAAGTAGGAGTGTGCTTACATAGATACGTGTCTGAGCACAAACACCCCATGTGCAAATCCGACATTTTCATGGCCAGTTACTTAATGCAGTTGGCATGGATGCATGCATGTAGCTGACTTTTACATGCACGTAGAATATTTGTGTACAAAAGTTAGTCATGATAAATGTATGCAGGTACTTGCTCAGACCTCACTATGATGATCAGTTATAGTTCTACCATCAACATCTAGACACTGCGCAAGAAGCACAGTAGTGCTCATCAGCAAGTCACACAGCTTTGTATAATAGAATCTGATGGAACAGAGCTTTAGAATATTGCAGTCATCTATTCGTTTTTTTTGTTTTTTTTGTAATTGCAACCAAGATTGCCACTAAAGACATGAGGGTGGGATCAGGAACTTGGTATGATATCTGACCTGAAGTCTTGTATTACCTCTGTCGTTCAATAGTAGACTATCCTTAGAATAGCACTGCATTTAGGTACAATCCCAAATCCTTGTGGGGGACTTGGACCCACAATTATCCAGCCGAAAGAAGAGAGTGGTGCCCGCTGAAGCAGACTGACATTTTCAGATGAGAGAAAATCAATATACGAACAATGAATTGATAACATTTCAAATATCAAATGTTTGTATGCATAGTTAATTTTGTTCATTAGTAACAAAATTTTGATCCAGTACAGTTATATATTAAATGCCAACACTATTACTTTGATCACTTTGCAAACATTTCAAGCTTAGCTCTTCACTGCTTTGTGCATTAGGTGGTCACTAACATCCAGGTAAGGAGTGTAATATGCTACCACATCAGAATGGTTGTGATTTATACTCACTTTGCAGAGGTGCATATCATTTCATGTACTGCATGCTAGGTAATAACATGAGGGAATCCATGTTTCTTGAACTAAACTGTCATACGTTAGAGGCAAGGGCCTTGTCACACGTTAGAGGCAAGGGCAGGCCAGTCACATCACTGGAGACAACAAAGGGAAATGAGGAAGCATTACCAGACTTAACAAGATTTATTGAAATGCAGGAGGCCTCACTTTCAGGAATGGCCTCACAAGGTTGCTGCTCTTGGGTTTTCAAAGAAGCCTGCTCAAATCCAGAAGAGATTTGGGCATCTAACTGCCTTAGCTGTCTTTGAAAACCCCCAGCTTCAGTTTAAAAGAGGAGAGGATTTAATCATGTATTCTAGGTCCAGCTCTTACCCCCCCCCCACCCTTCAGATCCGTGCCCCTGACAAACTGGGACAAGAAACTCTCCTGCACAGGTCATCTCCAAGGAAGATGACTCCAACAAAGCTGAGTCTGGAAGAATCCCCCAGGAAGTTTGGAAGCGATGGTGTCATGGAGTGCCCGGGGCGACGGTCTGGAACTTCCTCCCTATGAAGCCAGTTAGGACTCCCGGGGGAAAGCGTCCTCTCTCTGTACACAGCCTGTCTCCAAGGCTAAGAGCTTTAGAGGTTCCCGCTTACACCTTCCTGGGTCTGACCTCGGAGCTTTCAGCACCTTCTGCCCCTCCGTGCACTCCCCCTTAGTGAGCCCGCACAGGTGGGGTCCTGGGGAAGCCCGTGGATCCTTGCACCCCAACTCCACAGTCAGACGTGACTCAGCCAGCCAGTAAAACAGAGGTTTATTAGTCGACGGGTACATGGTCTAACACCGAGCTTGTAGGTACCCGAACCCCTCAGGTGTATCCATTTTGGGGGCCCAGGGAGGCCAGACCCTGTCTGCGCCTGCCTCCCTTCTGCCCACCCAGCTTCAGACTGAGACTCACTCTCTCCAGCCACACCCCTGCTTCCCTTTGTCTCTCCTTCCCCAGGCAGGTCAGGTGACCTCCCTTCCCCCCACCCCCTGGGGTCAAGTTACAGCTTCAGCTATGGCCACCTTCACACAAGAGCCAGAGGAATGATTAAAAGCATTCCTACTCCGTCACAGATGGCTAAAGGGCTGAGTTCAGACCTCTTCTCTTGCTCGCTCACCTCTAATGAAGAAGCCACTTAAATTCCCCTTTTGGACCGTGTGTGTGTGTGTGTAAAGGAACGGGTGTCCTCTAGAAAATTTACCTCCTGGGGAATTTTTATATAAAACTGTTTTCCTGATAATTTCTCCTTTTCCAACCTGGCCTTAGATATTTATGGGAGAATTAGCTCCAATTGCTGAGAGAAAAAAAAAAAACAGCAGGTATTTCCCAGTCATCCCTCAATCAAGGCATTACTGACTAGCATGGGATCAGCTCCAGGTTCTGAATTGTCCCTCCCACTCAGACAGGAACCATTTATTGTCTGCCATCTGGGAAGAGAGAAGTGTGGGGGAAGGAACTGGCAAACATTGGGAGACGGAGGGTCAGTTCTGTGCTCTGGAATTCTAAAAATAAAGACTCCTCTATGGAGAAAGACAGGCAACGGTGATGGAGACTAATAGTTACACCATCCACAGATGAGAACGGAAGGCTTGAGAATGTAAGGGCAAATGAGGTGATTCACTACTCCAAAATCATTTACTGCTCTGTGCATTGCAACATCCAAGCTCAGCTTCATTGGATTCATCTTCCTTGGAGATGACCTGTGGAGGAGAGTTTCTTGTCCCAGTTTGTCGGGGGCACGGATCCAAAGGGGCGCAAGAGCTGGACCGAGAATACATGATTAAATCCTCTCCTCTTTTAGAATCATAGAATATCAGGCTTGGAAGGGACCTCAGGAGATCATCAAGTCCAACCCCCTGCTCAAAGCAGGACCAATCTCCAACTAAATCATCCCAGGCCTCACTTTTCTTAGACTGCACTTGTTAGGTGGTATTGCTTCCTCTAATTACCCCTTAGGTGAAAGAGTAGATTGGAATTTAGGAGGCCCTTGTATGTTTCACCATTTCCCCTTTCCCCTTATCTTCAGTAAGTCAACACTAACATCATAAACTTGTTAAATAATAAGTACCTATGGGCCAACCAAAAGTGGTGTCCCATTGTGTTACACTGTACTAACAGAGTAGTAGATGGAGAGTTTACAGGCTGAGTAGACAAGATGGACACACAGTAGTGGAAGGGTATATCACACAAGCCAAGCGATCACTGTAATGGTAGCAAATAGCGTGTCAGTTCCACAGTTTTTTTTAAGTTCTTATTTATTTATTGGGTGGGTTAGTGAGCAGGCGAAGGAAAAGGGAGTGGGGACAGGGCAGGGGAGAACAAGGCAAGGAGGTTGGTCTGAGGTGAAGACACTGAGTAAGGAGGATGGGAAGGAGGGAGAAGACTGGAGCAAACAGCCAGTGAGCATAGGGCAAATAAAGTCAAGGGAAAATTGTAGAAACACGGACTGTTTTCAAAATATGGGAAGCATGTTTACCACCCCTAGCCCTAGTCATATAATCTGGTCACGCAGACTGGAGATCCCTCTGATTCCACTCCTTCATGATTCCCCACACGTGTTACATCTGGGGTTTCAGAAAACTGAACATTTTGTGCTAATGAACCATGCTCTAATTTGCATATGTAATTTGCATAAATGGTAGCCAATGTCCTAGTTCTGACTGACAAGGCTGTCTGGTAGAACTAGCTTTAGGAACACAGGAGTTGCTGTGCTCCTGGCTGGCTCCCATAGCTCACAGGCATGATGTCCAGGAAAACTCTGGTGGTTCCTTGAGGCCCTGCCCTTGGTGTTTCCTTGTCCTGGAGTGGGTAGAGGGCTGGGGTCGGGTTGAAAACCCTTAGTGCTGCTGCTCACTCTCAGCCAGGAAGGGTTTCTGGTTGCTTTCTACCAACACTGGGAATGCTCTAGCTGGGCTGTGGCTCTCTAGCTGAATGCCCAGCTTTTGCTGCTCAATGCTTCCTGAAGGCTGTCATCCTGCTGTGACGGACCGCTCTCTCACCCCTCGCAGGAACAGGCAGGAAAACCCTTCTTTGCTCCAAACAGTGCTCTTTAATTTACAGTGCAGGCCCCACCACCAATATATACAACTTTATACAGTGCAGTCCTTTTAGTTACAGCTCTACAGCTTCAGCTCTGAATAGCTCATTAACATCCAGCTCTCAATAGCTCATTAACATCCAGCTCTGAATATACCGCTCTAAACAGCTACAGGGGGAAGCTGAGTCCACTACCCCCGGTTGGGACTCCCTCCCCAACTGCACCCGCAGAGTGAGTATTAAACAGCTTTAGATACAGCTCTGGATAGCTCTAGCATACAGTTATACAGCTCTACAGACTCTATGTAGTCCAGCTAACAGTTATACAGCTCTACAGACTCCATGTAGTCCAGCTAACAGTTATACAGCTCTACGGACTCCATGTAGTCCAGCTAACCGTTATACAGCTCTACGGACTCTATCTAGTCCAGCTAACCGTTATACAGCTCTACGGACTCTATCTAGTCCAGCTAACAGTTATACAGCTCTGCAGACTCCATGTAGTCCAGCTAACAGTTATACAGCTCTACAGACTCTATGTAGTCCAGCTAACAGTTATACAGCTCTACAGACTCTATGTAGTCCAGCTAACAGTTATACAGCTCTACAGACTCCATGTAGTCCAGCTAACAGTTATACAGCTCTACAGACTCCATGTAGTCCAGCTAACATACAAACCCAGCTCTGAATAGCTCATGCCACCACCACTGGGCTTCCTTCCTGGCAGCCTTATATCCCCCAGAGGAGGCTGCCAGGTGCAACTCATGCAGGCTGATTGCCCTGCAAGCCTGGTGGCTAATTAGCCTTCCTGCAAGGGAGGTTTGCAGAGGGCCTTTCTCCCTCTTAAAGGGGCGACAGGCTGGGTCAAGCCCACCCTGCCACACACCTCCCTCCTTAGCCTAGCCCCATAGGGCTGGCTCAGACCCTTCAAGCCTCCACTTAGGTCTAGAAAGGCCCGGCCCTGGAGTTAACCACTCGGGTGGATCAACGCTCTGCGGTCGAGTGTACAGGTGGAGGCTGAGTCCACTACCCCCGGTTGGGACCTCCTCCCCACCTGCACCCGCAGAGTGGGTAGCACCCCACACGGTTTCCACCCCCAAACCCCAGTCCATGGGTCATCGCCCCAAATCCCGGATCCGTCATGGTCTGTCTTCTCCCCGAGGTCCCTCTGTCTCCACGTACGTCTCGGTCGGTTGCACCGCAGACTCCACCGTCTCTGGCTGGTGCTCCCTGTCCCAGGTACGGACAGTCTCGGGGAGGCTGAGCAAAACTGCTCCAATATCAGGGAGTCCATGAGTTCCCAAAGTCCTGGGCCTCTGCCCACAAGGTACGGAGCAAGACGGAGGGCCCGGGTGGTCCGCTCCCACCCAGCTGTGGTGGCTGCCCTCTCAAAAGTCCCACAGTACCTTTTGTTGCTCCAACTGAGCCTGCTGCATCTAGTGGTTCCGCTGCAAGGCGTGCATGGCCTGCTGGGTCTGCTCCTGTTCTTACACGAGACACTCCAGGGTTCCCTCCATCTCAGGGCCACCAGTTGTGTTGCTGGTGTAGCGATCCCACCTCTGACACCATGTGTGACAGACCGCTCTCTCACCCCTCGCAGGAACAGGCAGGAAAACCCTTCTTTACTCCAAACAGTGCTCTTTAATTTACAGTGCAGGCCCCACCACCAATATATACAACTTTATACAGTGCAGTCCTTTTAGTTACAGCTCTATAGCTTCAGCTCTGAATAGCTCATTAACATCCAGCTCTCAATAGCTCATTAACATCCAGCTCTCAATAGCTCATTAACATCCAGCTCTGAATATACCGCTCTAAACAGCTACAGGAGGAGGCTGAGTCCACTACCCCCGGTTGGGACTCCCTCCCCAACTGCACCCACAGAGTGAGTATTAAACAGCTTTAGATACAGCTCTGGATAGCTCTAGCATACAGTTATACAGCTCTACAGACTCTATGTAGTCCAGCTAACAGTTATACAGCTCTACAGACTCCATGTAGTCCAGCTAACAGTTATACAGCTCTACGGACTCTATGTAGTCCAGCTAACATACAAACACAGCTCTGAATAGCTCATGCCACCACCACTGGGCTTCCTTCCTGGCAGCCTTATATCCCCCAGAGGAGGCTGCCAGGTGCAACTCATGCAGGCTGATTGCCCTGCAAGCCTGGTGGCTAATTAGCCTTCCTGCAAGGGAGGTTTGCAGAGGGCCTTTCTCCCTCTTAAAGGGGCGGCAGGCTGGGTCAAGCCCACCCTGCCACACTGCCCTTGCCTGTAATTTCCTGGCTGAGGGCTCTGTCTTGCCTACTGTTCCTCCCTCGCAGGTAGCTACGGCATGGAAGAGATGGATAGAGTACTTCCCATTGTCTCGTTATTGAAACTCCCAGTCCTTAGCCATAGACGAGTTAAAAGACTCTGCTCTAAGGTAAGTCCTCCATGGTTAGAATCCTCTTACCTGGATTTCTGTGCTTAGAGTCCCGGAGAACTAACTAATCATAGGGATCCTGCCTTTAAGCAAAGAGCCACCACCTAGAGTATCTCCAGAGAGTAGCTGAAAACAGGAGCCTGCCAGCCAAAGCACCTGATCTGCCAGCTCTGATGCCTATCTAGATGGTGTATGTCTCTCCAAAGGGAAATGGCGTGCGTTGGGTTCTGAAGACTACAGAAAAATCTGCAAGCAGGAGATGGTTAAGGGCAGAGATCCAGTATGTCCTGAAGACATTTCCTTGTATTTGTTAATGAGTGCAATAAAGGTTTTAGACAAAATTGTTAATTTAAATTTAATTACTGCACACAACCTTAGCCAGATTTCCCAGGAGTTCAGAGGAATCTTTGTTGGTTAAATAAATGGATTTCAGTCTTTTCCTGAGTTTCACAAATATTGCAATCTGTCACTGATGGACCGGAAAGTAATGCACATAGAGGGTATTAGAATTTTATAATAACTTTCAAGTTACTGATCTAACAACATCAAATAACCAAATTATCCTAATGTTTCCCTAGTTTGCAACCTGGAAAGAGTAATAGATTCTAAGGCCAAAAAGGACCATTGCAATCTATAGTTAACATTGGCCATAAGAGGCTGAGATGACATCATCTGTTAATTTAACTGCAAGTTCTTGAGTACAAGATGTGAAGCATGTGAGAGATTTTGTGACCCTCTTGTTTGCTGTTTATGGTGTTGCTTGCTAAAGAATAACTAAGGATTAAGTAAGTCTTAGGTGGTTTTCACTGCGGGAAAAACCAAAGTTAGATGACCTAGTCACTGGTGCTTAATTGAGAGTACAGGTGTCTAGGCCTTTGAAGTTTTCTCTCTGTCCAGGTTGGGTACAACCATCCCTAACCGAGGCCCTTCAAGTGGGAAACTTTAAACAAAGAACCTGTAAACTGTGAAAAGAGCAGCCCTGATGAAGAGAGAGGGGAGAGGCAGGGTCTGCAGAAATGCAGAAGAGAAACAAAGTCCTTGGCAGTAGATAATCTGGGCTGGGATACATTTTGAGGAAAATGCTGTGTTTTAGGTAAGGGCTTGTTTATCCAGGACATTAGCCTGGGTCAAGATCCTGTGTGAATCTACAGCATACTAGCTTGCTATGCAATACTTTGAAATGCAGACATGGCTCTAATGCCCTAAAAGTGCTATAGTGCCCTTTGATGTACTCCTGTTTCAAACAACAGTATGTCAATGGGCATCACAGACATTTTAGGGCACTGTTGCAGTGTTTGCATGGGATGTTACTGCACAGCAAGTTGTATGCTGTAGATTCACATCCTGTCTTGCCAGGCACTAATGTCCCATCTAGACAATGTCTAAGACACCATGAATCTAAGCCTTCTGTTTTTTGGAGCCATTTCTCTCTGCTCTGTTTCAGTTTGAAGAAAAACTCCAGGCTCACCGCACTTTCATACTGATTACAGCTCCCACAGGGAAGTCTCCAGCAGGTGCTAAACCCAGTTAGGCCTGCTAAGGCAATACAGCTGATAACCAGAATCAGAGAGGTAGCCATGTTAGTCTGGATCTGCAGAAGCAACAAAGAGTCCTGTGGCACCTCGTTAGTCTTTAAGATGCTACAAGACTCTTTGTCGCTTCTGCAGATCCAGACTAACACGGCTATCTCTCTGATTCTTGACATCACGCCAGGCACTGCATTTAGCCGCATGGAGTCTAAATCCATCAACCTCATGAAGAAACTTGCACAAGTACAGACAGATATCATCTTTCTCTCCAAATGCAAATGGATGGACATCATACTAAATGGACTGAAGGTGAAAAATCCATTGCTATCTACATGCTGCACAGACCACAGTGAGAGATTATGCCAGACACTATCTAAGAAACTGAGGAACCACCTGATCAGCATCCTATACAGCAAACAGGAAAACATCAATAAAGAGCTTTCCAACCTGGAGACTTTCATAAATAATCAACCTTCCACACAAACAGACTTTACTAATATAAGACAGGAGATCTACATTACACACCTCTCTACAAAACTGATAGCCAGGGGTTCTGTAATCTGGAGACCTAGTACAAAGGTGGGGTACATCATGGGATTCCATGTAGAGAGAAGTGCAGGTGCTGGGTTCTATCGTGTGGAAGGTGTTCCCACGGAGTGATTGAGAGAGAGATAACTAAGACACAGGGCCTGATCAATACCAGTCAACTCCTATCTATCTAGATATAGAGGGAGGAGAGCGAGTGAGCTAATTAGCTATTCTGCAATTTCACCAAGGCTGCCTCCCCACATTTTACCTGTTTGTAGTTTATGCCAATTATCCATGCACACAAAGGTTAGCTGCTCAGCTTGTGATAGATGACTCCAAACTGGTCTTTTAGTTTTCAGAATAAGTTTGTTAATTGTAACTTCAAATAGTGTTATAGTTGTAACTTTGCTATACACATAGATACCCTAATAATTAGATTTAAAACCTCCACAATTTTTTCCTATTCACAGAGTTACCAACCCCATATTTGACAATAGCGCTTTCCTAGCTCAAGGCTGTTCTGTGTAAAATCTGTCATTCAAGCACAGGTCCTTCTAGCTATGTAATTCTGTGGCTATCTTTAGTCCTACATGTGCATTCACACCTCCTTGTTAATTAGGTATTTACTCTTGGGGGAGGGGGGATTAACAAATCTGTTGGGTCTGCCAGTTGCTGAGGATCTGATGCTTGATCTACAGAAGTTCATTGGACCTGTGGAAGGGAAATGACCATGATTTCTTTAATGGCTGGCTGAGTAGGGGATCCTCCCAGTTGTTAATAGTCCCCACTAGGGAACAGTACTCTTTTGATAAGGCCTGGGATTAGTGGTGGAGTCTGTGAAGAGCACCTTGGAGCCAGCCAAGGGTTTTCTAGAAGAAAAGAGGCAAGCATTGCCTTTGAAGTACAGATTCATTGATGATCCACAGCAGTGTTCACAGGGTCTTCAGTTAGTCTCAGCTCTAGAGTTGCATGGTTTTTGTCCCTGGGTTGTATGGACTTACCTCCACTTCAGGCATTTGCACTTACTCTTTCACCTTCTTCTCATATATCTATTGCCTGAGTTTTCTTGATCTTCCCCTATGTAGAAGTCCAGTATTTGTTACTGTAAGAGTTGGGAAAAGATCCACAGGTGTCCTCTTTCAGGTGTGGAAGATAGAGGTACACTTGGACCAGTACAGGAGTCTGGGCAGGTAGTATTCCTATGCAAAGAGATTATATATAAATGCTTTGGAGACCATGGTTAATTTGAAAAACGCTCGTGTCATTTCTAATTCTAGCTGCAAGAAAAGACACTCATGGGGAGATCCAACCAGAAGGGTTGCTCCCTACTTCAACAAGCAGCAATGAACTGTGCAGCCAGAGAGGAGTCAAAATCTCTGTTTTACTCAGGGGGGAATATCTACTGTTTCTCGCTGCCTGCCATCTTTCAAGGGAAGATGATATTTGGCAAAGGACCTAAATTCACTCTTTACTGATGCAGAGAGAAGGGGTCCTTCACTCTTGCTGATCTCTAAAAGACAAGTAGGGAGATTGCCTTGTAGACCTGTTTGGAGAAGGGCAGTGATTCAGAAACTACGATGGACCAGATGCAGTTTTCCTGAATCATGTTAGAGACTGGATGAATATCTGCTTGCATTTCAGAATTATTCTGTTCATTTTTGGCCACTTCTGGGGCAGAGAGAGAGGCTTCAGCAAAGATCTTCAAGAGAGTTTCTACAGCATTGAGTAGACATGAATCTGTTTTGGCAGGTGTGCCACCTTTAGGTTCAGGGTTCTCCATAGTATTCTGCAGAGTTTGTAGTGTCCATCTCTACACTATTCTCTGACGGATTCTCCAGTCAAATCCTGTCCATCCCAGACTAGTGCTCTGAAGAGGCAGAATGTAAGATTTTTATTTGTAAAGGTGGAGGTATGAACTTTGGTACTGATGGGACACTTCTGGGAATTTTGAGTTTTCGGTCATGGAACAGGGTGCTTTTAGAACGTTTTCTCTTTAGTTTACTTTTGCTACAGAGTTATTAGTTGTGCTTGGATGCACACTTACATCACAGGAATTTGTTTAGAGCCACCTCCATATAATCCTTTGCATGTTTGCACTATTCATGCGTATAAAGGCTTTGTCTAGGGGTCGGGGATCTATGTCCAAAAAGAGCTCAAAATTCTTGGTATTATCACAATTTCCTGTTGTGTGACATCTCAAGGTGCATCCAATCAGACCCCAGAGAGGCAAAATTTAGGTTAAATCTTCATTTTGGAGTTGCTGCAGCATACTGGTCTTGTTCTGTTTTTATGGATGCTTTTTTTACAGTGAAATTAATATACTCAGTTGCCTTTTTTTCTTTTGGCAGTCTGCTGTATTCAGCAGTTTGCTGTAGAGATTTTCAATTTACCTGTATTTAAAAGCTGCTGGAGTGAGTTACAAATCAATCTAACTCAGGCTTCAGGGCTCTGTGGTGGTTCATCTGTCTTTTTGTTACAGCATATGTGTGTCTCCAACAAGTACGTTCATGCCACACTCACCGAAAGGGATCATGAAGGCAATTTATAGACATATGCCCTGAAACCTAGAGGACACTAGTGACTTGCCACCAAAAAAGACCCCACAAAAAACCCAACAACCCAGAAGACTGAAAAGCATGTAGTCCCATGCTCTTGTTACATATTTAAGGTTGTTCCTGCTCTCACGTCCCTGGTGTAAATCGGTAGTAATACCACTGTAATCAGTGGAAATACACCCATGTAAACCCCATGTACTATAATGGAGGCCATCTTAAAATTTGATCACTTGAAGTGCCAGGTGTATTCTGAGTGTGGTGGTCTGAAGGTTATTGTGTCACTCTTTGTCACTGATTCCTTTTCAGAGGTATTCCGTTTACATGGAAAACATATATTTTTCAAATGCCAGCATTGCAAACACTCCTTGGGATCTGAAAGCCAGGCTGGGTGCTGCTCTTCTTGAGTATCATCACCAATAATAGTAATAAATAATGACAATACGTAGCTCTTCTATAGCACTTTTCATCTGTAGGTCTCAAAGTGCTTTACAAAGGAGGTCAGTATCATCATCTCCATTTTACAGATGAGAAACTGAAGCACCGGGCAAAGCGATTTGTCGAAGTCACACCCAGGCTAGTGTTGGGGCCAGGAATAGAACCCGGTTTCCCCAGTCCCTGTCCAGAGCTCTAGGTTTTAAATTCTACAGGTCAAATTGTGGCTCCCCCAATTAACACCTGTGAAAATCCTGTTCCCTTAAGTGGTGGTTGCACCCGGTGTAACTGACTGGGACCATAGGCATGAGAATGAGCGGTGTGGGGTGCTGCAGCACCCCCAGGTTTTATGCAGGGCTCCTCATGTGGGGTCCCAGCCCTGCATCCAGCGTCCTGCCTGCCAGCCCCAACCTCGGTCCCCTTACCACTCTCCGGGTCTCCCCCCCCCCCTCCCAGAGACATGGCTCTGCTTCCTGCCCCAGATCTGGGGGTGTGTGGCTAAAGGTAAGGGGGTTGGCTTTCAGGACTCTCACTATTCAAAGTGTTCCCATGCCACTGCTTGGAAATTACTGTATACTTCTGAATCAGAGAGGTAGCCGTGTTAGTCTGGAATCTGACGAAGTGGGTATTTATTATCCCACGAAAGCTTATGCTTCAATACTTTAGTTAGTCTTTAAGGTGCCACAGGACTCTTTGTCACTTCTGTCTAGTTCCGGTGATGATGCACCAGAAGGAAAAGAATCAAGCTCACATCTCTCAGCTGTGCTGATTCTGCAAGGTTTAATAGGCACAAAAACATCTGTCACTGACATCCACAGATGTGACTCTAAGAACACACAGGGAGCAGATCTCCCATGGAAGATAGTGACATGTTTACACCACCTTTTGAAGTAAAGCCACATGTTAATGGCCCAGGCCTGAATATCTTCAGTAATCTGCCAATCACCCGGTATTCCCAGTGATTCTACCGGGGGTTGAGGATGCTCAGCATTTTGCTGGGACAGGCCCACTTCTGTTTTGTAAATAATGAGCTACTACAGCATTTTCCAAAACATCATCTTAATAACCAGGAGGCGTATTTGACAGTGATAAAAAATCACTACAGAATTACCTAGCTCTTCACAGAGAGAATTTTTCTGTCGCTTCTCAAGCTGAAGGCATAGTAGAGAAAATGTGGGTTGTTTTTTTTCTGCAGTGCTTTTATCCTCTGAAAAAAATCAAGGTGAACTCAAACCCATCAAAGCTGTGCTGAAAAAAATTTGCATGATGAGAATATGAATGCAGTTGGTGGGAAAATTCTATTCTCTGCCTCTATATACTGAAAATACAAATCAGATGACTGAATTCTGCATCCTGTCTGCAGATGCTTTGTGTATGTGTATGTTGGTCCTGGATTTACAAGCCCTTGTTTTTACATGTATAGACAGATCACTATTGTATACATTTGGGGAGAGATTATGAAAGGTAAAAATGGCAAGTCAGAGGGAGTGACGTGTCTGACATTTGTGCCTTTGGAAAATCTCCTCTTGGATAAAATTTTCTAAAGCTCCTAAGTCCCATTTCCAAAAGTCAATGGACTTAGGGTCTTAAGTCCCAGTTTCAAAAGTGATTTTGGGACTTAAGATCCTAAATCACTTGGGTATTTTTGAAAATGTTACTCTTGAACTAGTGGTTGAGACAATGATATTATGTGCTTGAGATGCCTTTTTGATTTAAAATATACTGTAGAAACACCTATGCATGCTAGTAACAAAACCATATTTAGTTTACTGTTTTTTTTTTTAAAATGCCTGGGACTGGTTTAACACTCCATGCAGTGAGAGGGGATAGTGCTAGTTAGAACCAGGTGAAACAAGAGTCAAAGTAAACACCATATTTAATGTTTGCAGTCTCTCTCTGCTCTGCAGAGCTTGGTATTTCTGTGACTGCTCAGTGGATAAGGGGCTGGACACTACAGAGGAATGCTTCAAAGGGGCTCAGGGACTGGGATGCACCTGTTGTTAACCAACAAGGAAAAGGAAGGGCTGGCATAGCCCAGAGGAGAGTGCTTGGGTGGCCAACAGATTGGAGGTATCAGGGAGTTGACACATTAAGAGCAAACATATCTGCCTCTCGCTGGAGGCAGGGGGATAACAAGGTGACTCAGAGTCCTAGGCACCCCAAGAACTATCATACCAAGTCATAGGCTAATGCCCTCATCAGTCATTGGCCCGTTGGCAGCATGGGTGCAAGAGCAATGTTGCCTGTACCTCAGAAGGGGGGTGCACAGTGCAGAAGGTGAGCCCACATGATGTGACGCTAACTGAGGCACCAGCAGTTTGCACTTGCCTGCCTAGAGGGAAAGCAGAATGCAGTGGAGTATGGCAGGCTCTCTGCATTTCCTTCCTGCTGACTCACTGAAGACTGTTGACAATTTGTGAAGGAGAACATTTGGTCTGTAGGATCAGAATATCAGGCGTAAACACCAGTCCTCTTTCTTTTGTTGAATGTCTTAGTATATGCTCTTAGCTCTCAAGGAGTTGGGAGAAGAGAACAGACTTATTGTGTTGCTGCCTGGAAACTCTGAGGCTGGTGCTCTGCATTGATTTAGTTGTTGACAAAGAAAACAAAAAAATTAGTCCCGCTATGCTAGTTATGTCTTTCATCGTAAAACCTTTATTGAGCAGCATGGGCCAATAGTAACTGATGGAACTCGATTAAACCCGATGGTCCTGCAGGTCAAATAAAGTCTTCTCGAGCAGCTTTTAAAGATTCTGCGTAACATCCATTTGCCTATGTTTCTGCAGCGCAATTTTATTGGGTAGATAGAATGTTTTGCTCCTACTGCTTTGCTCTACTGTTCCTGCCACTGCATTGTACAAAAGTGCTGGTTTTTCAGGTCAGGTGACTCTAGTCTGGTCCTTTGGGCACATGCATAGCCCAACATGACTGTTAGGTGTAGCCCTTTTAAGTCGAGAGTCTGGGGAAATGTAATTGTCAGATGGAGCATGTGTCTGAGGGATGAAAGTGACTGGGGATCGTGTGAATCTCTTGGGATTATATAGGATTATATAATCTCTTGTTTTAGTGTGGAAGAGATCATGGTTGGGAAAAGACCTGGGAAGTAGCTAGGCACAAGGCCTGGACAGGAGAAGTTCTTAAAGCAGTGGGATGCTGGGGCAGATCTACAGGAGGTCTGGCTAGGGAAGCATGGCAAAGTTATGATTCATGATTGACAACTGAAGTTTGAGATGAGTGAATATTATGGGAAAGGTCCTACCCTCATTCAAATGCTTTGCACCTCTTCTAATGAACCTGTGGACCTGTGAATTACTCTGGCATAGATGAGGTACTTGAGGGATTCCTCTGGGGTAGTGGAATTCCTGGATGGCATCGAGCAGATGTTGGTGGATTTATCTCATCACAGCAGAGAGGATGTGACTGGATGAAGGGGATGTGAGGAGAGTGTCTCTGTGCTCTGGTGATTCCAAGCTGTTTGAATGGCCTTGGGGGTGGGCATTGTAGCTGAGAACAAATGAGAGTAGCCCTGAGGGTGCTCCAACTTGTGCCTGGGGCATGCAGCCACTTTTGTATCCCTTCCCCTCAGACCCTTCACTATGCAGGAATCAGCTGGATATAAGGGCCAAGCCCAGTGTCAGTAGAGCAACAAAGTGAGGCATGTGTTTGACTCAGCAGAGACTCCTGAAATGAAGAAAAGAAAGTAAGAAAAAAAATTGGTGAGTCCTTGCTTAGGGAAAACGCTCCTTGATTTAAATGGGAACAGTGCCAAGGATCAGGCCCAATCTTTCAGTTCAGCTGTACACCTCCTGGGCAGTCCAGGAAATGAATGCACATTTAAAGGAGGCCTATCAGAAATGCTGGTATTGTGGTGTAGATTTCAACTACTCAGATACTGACCAGGAAAACAATAGTGGAACAGTTAGTGAAGGAAGCCGGTATCACCTCGAGAAATGGGATTATCCCCTTATGCAGTGAGCTTCATCTTTGAATATATGTCCTTGTTTTTCCACTAACTGTGTACCAGTCAGTTGCACTTGCACGCTGACATCATCAACAGGTGGCTTTGAAGAGCTTAGAGGTTACTGTACGCCCAAATGAGATTCCCAAATCCTCAGGGCACCAAGCTCATTGGATGGGACTGCAGCTGTACCCAGCTACAATGGTGTGTACATTGACTATTCGGAGTCCAGTCTAGCTGGTGTAATGATGGATATTTTATCTTTGACTCCAATGGGAGTAACTCTCAGTGCAAGTAGATGCCTACCTGTTGTATTTCTACATGGAAGTCGTGTTTTAAAAGCGCTCTCATCAGAATGCTTTGTTCTCTATTGACTTCAAATCCAATTATAGTGGAATTGATAAAATTTGAACCTCTTCAAGTGGGGCATTTCAAAGACTGGGCAGCTCCCCCAAAATAAAGTGGATTGACAGAGGGGTGGGTTGGCGTTGTGTGCTCTTTGGTGATGGTAAAATAGGTAGATTTAGCAATGGTTACATTTTACTTTGGGGGAGCTGCTAGACTTTGAAGGTAGGTCAAATTTTGAGTCTGTTAACCTTGACCATGTTTCTCTAAAATATTTTAACTCTTAGTGCTTCTTCTTTTCTATCTTCCTAATAAAATCCTCCTCTCATTCCCTCAAAATCTTATTTCTTATAGCCTACTGGGAGTGCCACTGCTTCTTTAAGAGAAGTTAAAGAAACAGGATTGTAAGGTTAATTTCTTAAGGGCATGAATTATGAAAATTTAGTGATATAAGGATTTTACACAAAAGACTGAAGCAAAATGATAAATGTATTTAATTATTCACTAGTGAATAGGAATCTTTATGACTGTATTTATTATACACTGGGTGTGGGAATATGCATGTGTAATGTATACATGCGTGCACACACATGGGTGCATGTGAACACACTCATTCGTACAGTACATTCCTAAGTGATCCTGGAATTAAAGTACCATCTCCTACCTATTGAGGTAGTAACCAAATGCTTTTCCTTCATATGACAAATACTTTCCCTTCATATGTCAAATGCTGTACAAACAACTCTAATACAAGCAGCCCTGAACTGATCTGCCATCTGCTTGTCTTGCTGTCTCTTAGGTAGAGACATCTCCTGAGAAGAACTGTCAGCTGTGAATAACTTTTTGGCAATATCAGTTGGAACCAGTGAAATCATCATGAAGGGCAATTGGTGAAACCAATACAAAATAAGGGTCCTAACATAGATGCTTATTCTTCTGCTGTCAAGTAGGCACATGAGTGGGGGGAAGTGCTCATTTTTGTTGCCCTTTGCTTGGTGTTCTTTGTTTTTTCCTCAAATGATTGATTGAAGTGTAATTAAACTTAAGATGAGAACATGAATTATGCATAGAGGCATGTTAAGGGATTAGCAAAGTGCAGCCCATCATGTTTATAAATTATAAATGTATTATACATTAAAACATAAGAGTCGTGGAAATGTCAAAGAGCGAGAGAAAATATTATTAATTTTCTATAAAGTCTAGAATTCTGAAGTTTGCAAACAATACTGGATTCAAACCATTTGTCACCTTGTGACCAGGCTCAGATGCCTTACGAGATGATTTAATGGCAAAAATCTTTGCATCCTCTCTGTCAGGGCTCACATTGTGTTTGTTTGAGACATGCTGCAGACATGAAACAAAGACATTTGTCTATTCTTAGAACACCCTGATGAACCTTGCAGTTGTCCCCATACCTCTTTCAGTGGACAGGATCCACATAAACATGGCAGGGAATAAATCTTCTTTATGCTTTCATAGGGTTATGGCTTCATACTGCAGGAGAAGAGGTGAACTACTTTTTCTTTTCTTTTCTTTATTTTTTTTAAAGAAAGGACAATAAAAGAGAAGTAGAGGACAAAGGAGCAATACAGTTCTCAGGATTCCTGAAGAACTATAGCTGAATAAGCTGGCAATTTCCATTTCATCATTTAGGTGTGATTCAGCCGCCTTTCTTTGCACACTCACTATATCTGAAGTAATAGTGACTGTGACTCCATACAGATTAACACTGGAGGTGTTGAACTATTTGAGTTTATATTTTTGTAGTTATTTTAACTGACAGTGTGCTATAGAGGATAGTAGTGGGAGTTAGAGGGATCTAGGTTCTGTTCCTGGTTCTGCTAATGAGCTTTCTATTGACAAGTTAGTTCACTCTTCTACATTGGTTTCCCTTTATCTGTCTTGTCTCTGTTGTAAGCAATTTCCTAAAAGGTCTGTCCCCTCTTCTGCAAGATAATATTTTACAATAAGGGAAATATCAAGAGATGTAGAGTTAAAGTTAGTGAAAGAAAAAACCAAGATCATTATTTGTATTTCAGTAGAATGTGAAAACCCCAACTGAGGTCAGGGTGGTGCCAGACACTTTACAGTCTTGATATTTCCCTTGTTGTAAAACATTATTTTGCAGAACTGGGGACAGACCATTTAGGAAATAGCAATATTTCAGAGGCTCCATGCCTTTGAATTGCCTTTGAGAGTCCCTGCCACACTTTAGTTTTGTAACAGTACCGCTCCAGAGCGGAGTGCTGTTGTAGACTCTCCAGCTTGTGCCTTCCCCTAGAACGCCATCAGGAATAACTTTGGTACAGAATCTTTGTGGGATTGGTGGGGAGATGATGTGCAGAGAGCATCCACTCCTACAGAGGGGTATTTGTGGGGTCTATGGAAATGGGGGACGATGCTGCAGAGTTGGGACTCCCGCTGGGATCCACAAGGTTTTACTTCCCATGATTACCTTTGTTTTCCTTGCTCACTTTCTCCCTCTTTTCTTTGTTTTGGGCCAGTTGCTTGTTTTTCAACTAGCAAAGCCAAGTAGTGCAATCTGGAAGCAGCAGTGCAAAATACCACGTGCTTATAAAAATTAACATTGACATATATCAGTCTAAGAAGGATGTATGTGGAAATGGAAAGCATCAAATGACAAAACCATAATTAAAGCCAAATCCCGAACGCTATGTAATGCAATAGAATTGCGTGCAGTTTAAATCAGTACAAATTTGATTTATATTTTTTAAAATTATTCCATGAGAAGCAATCTATTTCCATAGATCATGATGATACATATCAGAAGTAAAATGTTTGCATTATTTTAAAAGTAAAGGTTGATTTTTGATATAAGGAGAAAAGATCAGTTTATTAGCAGTATAGTAGACTCTTGATTATCCAGGATTGGGTTAACCAGGTTGTGGATTAACCAGGATGTCAAAATAATAATAATACATGTAACTCACAGGGCCAGCTCTGGCTTTTTTTGTTATCTCCCCAAGCATTTAAAAAAAAAAAAAAAAAGACCCACCAGGGTGCAGGGCAGCCAGTGAACCAACATCCCCTTCCCCCGGCGCAGGGTGGCTGGTGAACCAGCCCCTCCCCCCCCTCCATATTTCCTATGGATGGTGATTATCTGGGATTTTATTAACCAGGATTCATTTTTTCCCTATCATCCTGGATAATCGAGAGTCTACTGTATTGAGATGAACTAAGTGAGTGGTGTCAAAGATTGGTTTCATTCAGTTCTTTTTGTTCTGCATCAGTTTGCTGCATTATTTCAATAAAGAGAAACCAGAATAATTTTGGTTGGGAATATTAGTGTATGAATGAAATGGGCCTGTGATGGTGACTCGGGAATAGGCCATATAGTATGAGAAATACAGAGCATTTTTCTCTTCTTTTATATATACATATATATATGGAAAGCTATTGCTTTTCATCTACGTATTTGGTTTGAAAACAGCAGGAAGAAAATTGCCCGTTGCAAATGTTCAGTTCACTCAAATTCATATCATTTCATAACCTGCAATGTTGTTTTTTTAAAATTAAGTTGCATTCTCAGCGTATACCATTTATGCATCTTCCGTGGGAACCAGGTTTCTGAAATAATTTAGATGTATTATTTTGCTGCAGTATGTTGTACATCATACTGCAGTAAAATACACTAGTAAACTGTCTACAAATACTTTTTCTAGAGAAACATGCAGGTATTAAACATCTGCTTTCAGTAGGCAAAGTAATGGTTTCCATTTGTGTTTCTCCAAGTTAAAATATCCTGGAGAGCTTACATTGAACACGGCCTGATGGATGAAGTTCAAAGTGATTGAAGAGAGTAAAATATTGCTCCATTTTATATATAACAAAAAAGTATACAGAAAATATCAAAATATCATTTAGGCTGTGTGTTGTGGCTATGCTTTTCTTCTCATACAAATACACCAAAAGCCTGGTTCTTTGCTTTATAATAAACTCTGGGTTCAATACAGTGCACAGGAAATCCCTACTGCTTTATGTAGTATTACCTGGCTATATAAATTTGCCTGGGAGGACTTAGCCAACATTGGGAGATATTAATATCTCCTCCACACATTGCACAGTAGGCCTAATCAAATGCCTATGAGGTCAGTGGAGAAATTCCTATTGATGTCGGTGTTTCTTGGATCAGGCGCACAGTCATCAATGGCCAGACTCAGATCCATAGATTGTAAAGCCAGAAGAGACTTTTGTGATCATCCAGTATGACCTGCTGGATAACACAGGCCATAGGACTTCCCTGGAGCAGATCTCCCAGAAAAACATCCAATCTTGCTTTTAAAATTGCTAGTGATGGAGAATCAAGCCTTAGAAGGAAGGGGTAGGGATCTTTGTATGGCGCTTTTTTTCCCTTTGTTTCTTACAGTGTGTGTCTGAGGCTTTTGGATTTGTAAAGCATTTTGTAAAGTAGCTTTTACTCCACATTATGAGGTGCAATCTGATACATTTCAATGCAAAACTTACTAAAACAGACACAAGTAAAAATGTAATGAAAATTCCTCTGACCTGGATTGTGGTCTGATTCCACAGGCAAGTGAGCAGGGGCAGGGCTCACCCTGGGAACCAGCTTTCCAGGGGTCATCGTACTATTGGACTTCTTGGTTCATTTGGGCGGGGGGCGGGGGGGAGGGGTGTTCGCTTTGGGGGGATACACGCTGAAAACATTTTTCCGTACTGGCCGGCAAAACATCTAGGGCAAGGTGGGCAAACTTTTTGGCCCAAGGGCCACATTGGGATTGCAAAATTTGTATGGAGGGCCGGGTAGGGAAGGCTGTATCTCCCTGAACAGCCTGGCCCCGCCTGTATCCGACCCCTCCCATTTCCCGCCTCCTGACTGCCCCCCTCAGAATCTCTGACCTATCCAACCCCACCCCCACTCCTTGTCCCCTGACCACCCCCTCCAGAAACACCCCACCCCTAACCATCCCCCAGGACCCCACACCCTATCTAAGCCCCCCTGCTCCTTGTCCCCTGACCGCCCCCTCTTTAGACCCCCCCACCCTAAGTGCTCCCGAGGACCTGACCCCCTATCCAAACCCCCCACTCCCTGTCCCCTGACTTCTCCAACCCCTATCCACACTCCCACCCCCTGAGAGGCCCCCAGGACTCCTATGCCTATCCAACTCTCCCATTTCCTGTCCCCTGACTGGCCCCCCAAAAAACCTCCCCACCATCCAACTGACCCCTGTCCCCTGACTGCCCCCCAGGACTCCCTGCTCCTTATCCAATCCCCCGACCCCCTTACCACCCGGCTCAGAGCAGCATGTCTGGCAGCTGTGCGGCCCAGCTGGAGCCAGACACGCTACCATACTGCCCCACTGGAGCACACAGCCCCGCCCCCCAGAGCACTGCCCATGCAGTGGCGTGGCTCCGGGAGAGGCGGGACAGCAGGAGAGGGGCAGGGGGAGCCTCCCTGGCTGGGAGTTCATGGGCTGAGCAGGACAGTCCCACAGGCCGGATCTACCCCTGATCTAGGGCCACTCCTGTGCATGCCCATTGTCTAGTTGAGTTTCTAAATCCTGACATGTAATGTGCACATTAATGCTTATATTTTGAAAATATTATAAAACGTAAAAATGGGTCAAGATTTTCAACAGTGAAATTTGGGTGCGTGGGACACATCCGTGGCCCCACTCAGATCCTTTTAAGGGTCTGCTGTTGGGCATCCAAAAACTAAGGCCCCCGTAAAATACTAGCCACTGTCAAAAATCTTGGCCGTCGTGCATGTGAATATTACACACGTAATGTGACAGTTGGAACATTATTATAAGCATTGTACAGGCAAGGATACAATGACTTCAGACCCTCCTTGTGCCCCATGTCAGGAGAGACTGCAAAAGGGCAGTTACTTCAATCTGGTATTGCACTGACATTGTTATCCACAGAACATTTCTTACCAAAGCATGTGTTTAAGCAGGTGTTATTTGTTTGGTTTGTTTTTTTAGCTCTTCTGCTGTGTCTGAGCAGGAGGAAAAGAAAAAGTTCTTTTCCTCCACTGCAGTATCCTCAAAACCTCAGAGAGTAGATTTGTTTCATGTGGTAGATAGCCTGGTAAATCTGGACTGTCTCAGCTGTCTGAGTCTGTCCTGTTGTGAGGAAATGGCTTGTTGTTTTGTGGATTGATCAGATTAGGGATGGGCTGTCTGTTTCTGTGGTAGCAAAGCAAGGTCGTGAGGCACAGGCCTCGTCTTCGCTGGTGAATTTCAGCCAATAATGCTGCCTGAGATACTAGAAGTGTGGGGAGAACTTCTTCCCACAGTCTTTGATTTGAATCAATTTCCTGTCTGGCTGTAAAGGCCAGTGAGTAAGTACTGAGTCCCTTACTTGTGGAGGTTGTCAACACTTCTCTTGGAAGGGGTAGGCTGCTTATGTCTTTGAAAGAGTCATTCGCTTGGCCTTTGTGTAACACTGACAGGACCCGGTTGTCAGCCAGGATCGAACCTGGGACCTCTGAAGCTAAATGCATGAGCTAAAAGCCATAAGCCCCTTAACTAAGGCTGTAGAGCAGATGTATTAATCTCTAAGTGGTCTGTCCCACTAGATGGGACAGAGCACCACACGCTGGAGATGTATGGGTTACATTTGCTCAAGAAGTCAACACTGGATGCTGATAATCTTGCTAATTATCAGTCAGTATTGCATCTTCCCTTTCTGGCTAAGGTCATGGAGAAGATTGTGGTTAGACACCTCTCACGGTATCTAGATTACTTTGATCTCCTTGACCCTTCTCAGTCTGGGTATAGCCCTGACCCAGAGACTGCATTGGTTGATGATGGATGAGGACCAGGTGTCCAGACTGATGGTATTAGATCTATCAACATTCGATATCTTTGGTCATATGGTGTTGCTGACTCATCTGCAGACCCTGGTTGGAATGGAAGGGGCAGCTCGGTTCTTTTCCCTCAGAGATCTCAGAGGGTAGTTGTGGACAGTTCCCTTCCCAAAAGCCCCTCAAGTGTGGGGTGCCACAGGTTGCCATTCTGTCACCTTTTCGGTTCAATGTTTATATGGGGCCCTTAGAAGGGTTAATAAGAAGCCTGGTGTTTGGTGTTTTCAGTATAATGATGACACTCAGCTGTAGGTCTCTGTCTTGTCTGAGGTAGATGATGAAGATCCACGCCTCAGCCCGTGTCTGGTTGAGATGGGAGCCTGGATGAGAGCGAGGTGGCTGAAGCTCAGCTTAGACAAGACTGAGGGAAGCAATTAGAAGCGGTGGTGGAAGCGATATCAAGGAATATGGCCGCCACCAGTTATTAGTGTTCACAGTATGGATTATATTACAGCAGTGGCCCAATCAGCTTTTTACCATCTGCGCCTGGCTAGTTGCGACCTTTCCTTTGGGATGCAGACCTTGCCACTGTTATCCCTGCTTTTGTCCCCTCAAGACCAGACTATTGCAATGAATGCTACATGGGGCCAGGCACTCGGCAGGGTTTATGGAGAGGGCTGAGGGTTTGCTTCCCAAAATGGTGAAGAGAAGGAAGGGAGTCTCTGTAGGTGGCTGTGCCTGTTAAATTGATTACTTCAGTGCTGCTGGGGTTTTATTATTGGTAGGGCATTGAGAGTCTTGCAGAGGTGTCTTTTTAAAATGTAATTGAAGTCTACATAAATCAATTAACTGCAGCATTTCAAGTGTCTCCATCTGCTGTTGACAGTGACTCCCACCATCTCCAGAACTTCCCCCATTTCTGGAATCAGAGAGGTAGCCGTGTTAGTCTGGAATAGCAGAGTTAACAAAGTCCTGTGGCACCTTAAAGACTAACTATAAAGTTTTGAAGCATAAGCTTTCGTGGGCTAATACCCACTTCATCGGATGCAAGCAGTGAACACCCATTTCTGGTGTTCTGCAGTCATTAAAGCAGGGGGAATGGGCTTGCAGGGGCTAATCCATAGTTGTAGTGTGATGCAAGGGGCTACAAATCATGGACTCCCAGCCTAACCTGTCATGCAGGCACCCTTATGGCCCATTTGCTAGGTACTCTTTTTAAGGCGGGGCCTTCCAGATTAGGTCAAGGGTAGGTGATGTATGCTGCAGCAAAGGAAGCATGGATCAGTGGTGTTCCTATGGCAACCCATAGTCACAGGCAGGCCCAGAATGGGAAGGGACAGTGCCTTCCCACTATCTCTGCAATGACAGGGATGAATTGTGGCTGCAGAATGTAAAACAGTAGAAACCGTGGAGCTCCCACTGCTGTGCCATGTGATCTGGGAAGCAGTAGAGGTGATACATGCACAGGTTATGATGGATGATGCTCTATTTACACACTGCCTCAGTGCTTAGCTCTTTGCAGCACAAGGTCCCAGGAGAGGACACCCTCTATAAAGCTAGAAACAAAATCCAAAAGAAAAATGGAGTAAATGCCTCAGAAAGGAGCAGGAATAAATACCTGCTTCTAATGGGTATGTGTTGTCAAATTAGTCTATAATCTTTTCTCTGCTAAGGTGTGGCATTAGCTGCTAGCACTTTCTCTCCCTCCATACCATACATTGGTTTTTTGAGCCTGTGCTGGCCTTAGCTTAGCTACTCTTTCCCTTTGCATCACTTGATTGCTTTGGTTATATTATGCATATTGCAGATATTAATTACAAATAATTATACTACATCCAGTAGCTATAATCATAGTAACCAGAACAAGCAAATGATACTAAAGGGCAACATTTTTCTCTGATAAACTATTGTAAATATGGAACAACTCTGCTTAACTAAGGACATTGACCATTGACCTTTGTGGCGTTGCTGTTTTTATACCAATGTAATTGAGAGTAGAATTTGTCTCCTAGTAAAAACTAACTAAACCAAGGGAAGTCCCATGACACATTCTATAGGGATTAAGCATGATAGTTACAATGTTTAGAGCAGATTCTCTTTAACTAAGATCAGCTGTCTTTAGTAACTAATTTTAGATGGAATTAATACAATTAGGAAGCCATGATTCACATGATTGCTCCCACTGATGTCAGTGGAACTACTTGTGTGAACAACTGATCACTAATATGGGGAAGGAGTTTACGGTCTGGCTCCTGATTTTAAATTTTCGGTGTGGGAAAGTTCCAAATAGTCTAAACTACTTACAAGTAATTGTGATGAGAGTTAAAACCTCAAAACATTTTTTAAAAACATTCTTTTCCCAATTCCTTTATGATACTGGAGGAAAAATTGAAAACTGTCTGGGGGTCCTTATTTTTGTATATTGGCAAAGAGAGGAGACTTGCAGGGAAGATTTTTCAAAGGCAGAAAATGCAGCGATGTGTCTGAAAGCCAGTGGGACTCAGGCTCCCTCTAGTTAGGCTGAGATTACCAAAACTGCTTGAGGTGCAGAGACACTTAGTCGAAAAAAATCAATGGAACAGTTTTGATAATGTCAAAGCAATTTTCTGTTATGTTATTAATTTTATTATATGTATATATGTTATAGTTAACATTTTAATAACAATAAAAAGTTAACAAAAATGAATTGAAAGATAAAGGTAAAACATGTTTTAAGGGTCATGAATCAAATTTTTTCAGAATTTTTGTTTTGTGGGAAATTTTGACTGTTCAATTTGGAATGGAAAAAAGTTAGAAATGTTAGTTTCCAGGGGAACAAAAATGCTGGTACCTGACCAGCTTTATCCAGTTTCCTTAGATCTCAGTCTTAGGATTCTAACTAATTTCACAGGAGGTGTATAGAATTTTATCAATCAAGGGCAAAAGTTAAGGCCCGGACCTTGCACAAAAAGATTTCTGCACCTGCACAGATCTTTCTGCAGGATGGGGGCATATGACTGCACTTTTAATATCACACTATTCAAAAGTTTTTAACTTAAGAACCAATCCTGTTCTCATTGAAAGTGATGACAATAGTTGCATTCAATGTAATGGTGCTGATTGGGACCATTGGTGTGGAGTGCATCCTGTGTGTTTGAAAATATTGAAAAATATAGCAAAAATTGCACTGATCTCCATAATTCTGGAAGGTGTGATTTCACAGTCCCTCATCCCCACGCTTTTAATTTTTCTTCTGCTCCTAAGGCTTTTATAATTGATTTTTTTTTTTGGTTATATGTGTTTCAGCAAAACATTTACAATCTCTCTTTTTCATGCAAATTGTTTCAGAGGTAACATTGTCCTGTTCTCCCAGTCGGGCCATGGAAAGAGAATAAAGATCTGGTTCACCATTGTATTACTCTAATTCTACACAAGCATTACACAGTATAAATTTGGAATAATAAATTAGGTGATGAATCAGACCTGTCTGTGCTGAAAACAGAAATGCTCAGCCCTTTGCACTTTGGAGTGAAAATTAAATCCATTTCATATTGAAGCTATTAGAATTTTTCCCCCAATGGAAAGTTCATTTTATGACACTTTGCCTTAACTTAATAATATCAAATACTACTCTCACCCACACATGTGCACGCACAAATCCCAATCCTGCATTGCTTGGCATGAAAAATTTCAGCCCCAAGACCAAAATTCTTCAGAAACTTCGGAGCATGTGAAAGCAGAATGTTTAATGGAAACTGTTTTGCATTCAGGCATCTGCTGTGATTCCAAAACTTAGAGAGGAAAATTAGAAAAATTAGAAATTGTGATATAATTAAACTGAATGAACTGTAAGATAAGACTCAAATAATACAAATGTTTAATAAAACAATTGTGTGCTCTGAACATAATTCTAATACTAGAGAACCCAGAATGGCAGAGGTAATAATAAATGCACAATTCTCAAAGAGTTTTCTACAAAACATAAATCCTTTTTTAAAAATAAGGCACTGCAATAAATCACGTCATAATGGAAATAAATAACTTATGCAAATTAGACTGAGTTCTAGTATAAGTGGACGTCACACATTTGTTACACTAATCTTTACGTAATCAACTATATTTACAATGTTGCATGTTATCTGTTAATTATGTCAATTTATTCAGATAAATTCCAAATAGTTCAAAAACTATTACCTAGATACCACCTTTTAAATCTGAACTAATTGTAACCATCTGCTAAGAGACAAACTGGTCTGATTATTTTTCATTTATAGACATAAATAGAACAAATTCCTGTAATAATACTTCACATTTTCAAACTAATTTCTCTTACAAATCACTGTGGATTAGGTAGGGATATTATATACATTTTATTCATGGGGAAATTTAAACATACAGAATTCAAGTACTGTGGTCTAAGGTAAAATTCTGGCCCTGTTGAAGTCAAGGGAATTTGACAGGGCCAGGGTTCCATCCTCAGTGTTCAAGCCAGGATTAGAACTGAGGAGTTCTAGATCACTAGTCCTGCATCAAAGTACTAGACCATGCCTCTCTCCTACCTGTCATTCCTTTTGCAGGGGTCAAATCTTAGTCCCATGTAAATCCATGCGAGTTTTAATCTTGCCTTTAATGTGGCCAAGATTTGGTTCCATTCTTTTTACAAAATTATCAGAGTAGAATCGCATTACAGCGGTTGCCATTAAAGTGTTAACTATTTTCACTTTGCACACTGGAAATATTCGCTGTGGCATTTGTGGTCTTAGCCTAGAGAAACTGGTGAATATTCTGATAGAATTAAGTACTTGTAAAGGCATTTATTAAGCTATCTGATGACAACTTCAGGTGCACCCTTTGTGAATACTGGGATTTTCTAAAAGTGAGTATGTGAGTAAACACAATCTACTAGTAAATGTTCTGTACTAAAAATTGACCTTGGTGTCAACACTGTCTCCATATTGGGTGGGTACTTTATTTTTTTTTTGGGGGGGGAGTGGATTTTGCAGGGGGTTGTTCTAATATCAGCTACCAAGGTAGGTTAGTGAAAGCTCCCTGTATCTATAGATTCAGTCATTTAGTATTCCTGTTCGCATGTGTGTTTGCATGGGTGGTTAAAGAATGAGCAGAACTATTTTAATTTTTTTGCCTTTTGATTTTGTATTCTGATTTGGGGGGGGGGGAAATAAATGCACAATTCTCAAAGAGAGTTTTCTACAAAACATAAATCCAAAGGCACTGCAATAAATCAAGTCATCCTGGAAATAAATAACTTATGCAAATTAGACTGTATGAGTTGTCCTAGCATAAGAGGGCATCACACATTTGTTACACTGACCTTTACGTAATCAACTGTATTTACAATGTTGCACGTCATCTGTTGTTAATTATGTCAGTTTATTAAGCTCTGTAGTTCCCAAACTCTTACCTAGATACCATGTATTAAATCTGAACTAATTGTAACCGTCAGTTGTTAAGTGTTCCTGTCTGCTCACTCCTGGTCAGGCAGGTAGTGAAAACTAAGCCTAGTGCAGAGGACTTAGTACATCCTGCAGCCTCCACTCACACTGCAGCTCAAACTCCACTCACATTTCTGCTGGAACACCGGAGTCTTACTCTCTGTACTAGTACCTTGTCAGGAGTTGCAGGATCAAGATCCAAATGGTTGTCGTTGTCGTTGTCATCATCGTCAATCTGGGTGTGTCTATACGGCCTTCTAGGTTTACACATGAAAATAGCCACATGCCAGAGAGAATTACAGCTGGGTTGGAAATGGTTTTCCCATCTCCAATTGGAATGAAAAGTTGAAATCTTGAATATGTTAATAAACTGACAGTCTGAAAAAAGGGATATGGTTTGGGTCAACTGATACATTTTGTTTTGATTTTGACCTTTTTAATTTTCTTTTTTTCTACAATTAGCTTACATTTTTAATCAAAAAATGTTTTAAACTGAAAGTTGGAATTTGCATTTTGAACATGTTTAAGGGGATCACTTTGATTACTTCAAAACTTTTTCCAAAAAACACTAAAACAAGATATTCTCTGAAACTGACCCTGTGAACAAATTCAGGTTCCACCAATTGTCATTTTCTGATGGAAAAAAAAAAATCCTCAAAAAATTCCCAACCAGTTCTAGTGAGCACGCTTAGATAATAAGGACCAATAAGATAGAGGAGCCAGTATCAGGAATGCCAAACGCCCCAAAACCTTAGAAACCTCAATTAAATTAGCATCATGACATTCTTGTTATAGTAGGCAACTTTCCCCCTTTTTTTTACATCATTCACTCTCTTCTTTTCATACACACTGTCTCACATGCCTCCATGTGCACAACTGCCTTCATAGGAAAATGAAGATAGTAACAACATAGGAAGATCCATGGCATGGGGGTGGGGTTTTATTCAACCATTAGCATAGGCTGTTGTGTCCCTTTTGAATCATTATCTGTTGTGTTTCCGGCTTGTTTTTTTGTTTTATTGACTATTCAATAGGTCTTCTGCAGGGACTGGTCCTATTTATTTCCTACGGCAGAGACTATTCAAATGTCCTATAATCCTATACTAGTTTATAGCAAAATCACTGCACTGGAAATATTCTATTTTATTCTGTTTTATGGCATTCAGAGGAATGTTTTCACTTAGCCTCAGGATTTATATTTATGATGCAGTTCTGAAGCATGAGATTGTGTGCATGTGCATTATTGATGTTGCCTTTTTCTTTTGTTTGATTTCATTAAAAGAGAGAGAGAGAGAGAATCCCATGTGGTCATTCTAGTTACCCAGAAATGTCCAGCGCTAGCGTTTTCAGTGTTCTAAATGTTATGTTCATCAATTGAAATAATTAGATGAATTCCTGCCGGGGAGCTCTGTGTACAAGTACCAGACTCACAGCACATCTTTGAGCTAATATTTTAAGAACTACTGTAGCACCCTCAAGTGGTGATGCTGATCTTTATGTATAGCATTTTCTAATCTTTATTTCCAGGCCTTAAATGATTCAATTTCATGCATAGTGTTGAACTGTTTAGATATTAAGTCTGATCCCGCACTCTTAGTTCAGGTAAAATGGTCATTGTTTGTAGTTAGTCACAGTGCAGTCTGAAGTGGGGACGTGGGAAAGATTTTCTTGTGGTGCCCGATGATTTTATGTGGCACATAAAACACTTCCTGGTCCCCTGGGAACTGGTGCTGCTGCTTTTTGTGCTGGCAAATACAAATGTGCCGAACTTTAGAGCACTCTACAGAAAAGAGAAAAACAAAAGCTAGGACTTTCCATGGCAAATGACAAAAATGGACGGTGTGGCAGAAACTCAAGAAAGCAAGAGCACAACGTCTAGAACTTGCTGAATGAGTTGCTCCCTTTTCAGTGAAGCTTACTGCAGTTACTTATGAAGTTAACTGTGTCTCAAGAAAGTTTTCTAGGTTCACTTATGAAGCACTGTAGTTTTCAGCTTTTCCCTTGTGGCTGCCTTTTTAAGCAGGCTTCCATCCTCTGGCCCTCTGAATTACCACTTGTAGATAGCAACAAGCAGGCAAAATCTTGCCTCAAAAAATAACAAGCAGCATCCTATATTCATGATGCCCTCCCCTGGGACTTCACCCCTTTCCCAGTACCCAAAGAATGAGGAGTCAGTAGAACATGAGACTGAGAGATCAAGGTTCTGTTCTGTGCTCTAATACAGATTTGTGAGACCCTGGACAAATCACTTAGTCCCTCCATGCCTCAGGTTCTCATTTGTAAAACCATCAGTGTTGTGAGGCTTAATTCATGTTTGCAAACCACTTTCCGGTCCTTGGTTGTAAATAGCTATAGGCATGCTTGTTCTCAAACAACTATTTTACAAAATCTGTTTTCTTGAGATAGAAATAATCTCTAGACAGACTGGTGTTTTAGATGAAGGAATGTGTATGGTTTTGTGGTTTGTGTGCCTTTTTGACCTAATGGTTACTAGATTTATGCCCTGCCATTTTCAGTATATTTACAATTTTCAATTAAACACTCATATAAAATATTCTATATAAAGCACAGATCGCAATAGCTAACACTTATATGCATCGTCTAAAACACACTATAAAAGAAAATATCAGAGAATGTTAAAGCAAAATAGATGTTTTAAACCTGTATTCCAGAGTCTGTACAAACACATTTGAAGTTTTAGCGCTCAGGGGGTGTTATCTTCTTTGACACTTTTGCTGTATTCCTGGTTGACAGAAAGTACAACTCTCCTAGGAATTTTCTTAATTAGCTTGAAGATTCTATATAATTAAATAAGCAGCTAAAACATAATCATGTGAGCTACCATGTTCTCCAAGTATGATGGGTATGAGAATACAGTGAAACCTCGATATAACGGACTAATTCGGGCAGGGGGGTGTCCGTTAAAACCGAAAGTCCGTTATTTAATAATTTTTTTAAATCATTAAATAACGGACTTTCGGGTGACAACGGACACCCCCCCGCCCGAATTAGTCCGTTATTTAATTAGTCAGCCCACCCCACCCCCTCCCCCCGCCTGGCTCCCCGCTGCGGGGAGCCGGGCGGGGGGTTGACAGCTCCCGCCTGGCTTCCAGCTGGGGGGAGCCGAGCGGGATCTGTCAAACCCCCCGCCCGGCTTCCCGCTGCGGGGAGCCGAGCGGAGGCTCTCAACCCCCCCCGCTCCCCGTTCCGGGGAGCCGGGCGGGGGGGTTGACAGCTCCCGCCCGGCTTCCAGCTGGGGGGAGCCGAGCGGGATCTGTCAAACCCCCCGCCCGGCTTCCCGCTGCGGGGAGCCGAGCGGAGGCTCTCAACCCCCCCCGCCCGGCTCCCCGTTCCGGGGAGCCGGGCGGGGGGGTTGACAGCTCCCGCCCGGCTCCCCCCAGCGGGAAGCCCGGCGGGAGCTTTCAAACCCCCCGCCCAGCTTCCCGTTGCGGGGAGCCGAGCGGGGGCTCTCAAACGCCCCCCCCCCCCGCCCGGCTCCCCGTTGCGGGGAGCCGGTGGGGGGGGGGTGTTTGACAGCTCCCGCAGGGGTCCCCACTGCGGGGAGCCGGGCGGGAGCTGTCAACCCAGCCGGCTCCCTGGGGCAGGAGCCGGCAGCCCCCAAAACGGATTTCGGATGCATCGGAAATTTTGTCCGTTGCATCCGAAGTCCGTTAAATCGGGGTCCGTAAAATCGAGGGTTTACTGTAATTGTATTCTTTAAAAATTCAATAAAGGCACAGGCAAGTTTGTAATAACATTATAATCATTTATTTTTATAATGCTAGGTTATTAACATTTTTGCATCAACAATGTGGTGTTTTGTGGTTGCAGATATTTTAAAATGTTAATTGACATCTATTCCATTGCTATATGCACATAAAATCATTTGTTTTTAATTATATGACCCAGACAGTCAAGATAAATCTAGGTTGCACACAATTGAGAACATAATTTGATCCATAAGGTTTTGGGAGTTATTTATTTATGAAGGAAAACATATTGCTTAGTTAAGACTGTAAGATTTAAATGAGCATGGTTAATAGGCAAAAGTCAAACCTCCTTACCTTAGGCATATAGAGCCAGACTTTTAAAGCTATTTAATTGCCTAAAGATGCAAATAGGCGCTTAAGTGAAATTTTCATGCCTAACTTCTATTGCTTTCAAAAGCCTAAGTGCATTTCAAAATCCCACTATTCACCTGCCCGTATCTTTAGAAATCTGCCCCATAATCCCTTCAGTTGACCCACTCTGAGGGACTGGAGTAGGTTTTTAAAAGAAAGCTTATATCCTGATAGAGTAAGTGCAGGAAGAGTCAGATGAGGTGTTTGAAATGAAATCTCTTCTTGTGTGACTAGCAAGTTCATAAAATCTGATGTGCAGCTACCTGTGCTCATAAACTTCTGGTAAACCAGTAAGGACATGCCTAGATAATCTTCCACCAGCATTTCACTCTTCTCCCCATGTCTCATGTTCCTTGAGAAAGTGCCTGGACACCCAATTATAAGCCAATTTATTTGCTGATACTTAATAACAATTGACCAAAAACATTAGCAAACCGTTCAACTAGCGTTAGAGGTCCTAAATTGTTTCAGGCCTCATGTGACCAGGAGTTAAATAAATGGGGCAGTTTGTACGTAGAAAAGTATTTATAAATGGATTAATTTTTAATTATTATTATATTTTAAAAACTTTTTATAGTGATGAATAGGCAGGAAAAAAACATACACCAGTACTAACTGTCCTTCCCTTTCATATTAATAATAATGTCAGACTGATCTTCAGTTGTACATCCACAGATTCAATTTACTTCCTTTCATGCCAAGAAAGCTGTCTATCAGCCAGAGATTGGGTGACAAGAAGACCCAAGAAGCACAGTGCTGTTTAAAGGAAATCTTTTTTTATCATAGGGGAGAAGTCTTCATACCAAACTATTTTATATCTTGTCTGTTCCTTTTTAAAGCTCTGGTATTTCTTTGAAATGTTGCCTGGCTAAATCGCTTGCATTTCACCAGAATTTTATTTTGTCTGCAAGTTCCTTTTGGTAGGTGGCAAATTCAGAATTTCTCTAAAGTCTACTTGTTCTGTGCTGCCAATGTAATATTGATTATAGATTAAATATAAAGAGGTGGCATCGTCCCTTGCTCTCAAAGAAGGAATGTTTAGTGTCTCTGCCTGTCTTACTGACATAGTTTTGTAGTTTCATCATAACTTCTTTCAGATAAAGGTTTTAAAGAGGGAATTGCTTTTTTTGAGTGAGAGGAGAAAGGTCAAGGACAAATCATTATTTATTTACTAACGTTATTTATTTGTATTGATTAAGAGTACCAGGCATGGCCCATTGTGCTAGGCACTGTACAAACACATACATCCAATCTCTTTGAACTCTCATTGGTAGTCAGGCATCCCAGCTGCCTCCACTCGCAGTAAGTGTGACTCCATCGTTGCCCCTGTACTCTCCTTTTCCTCAGTGTCCTTTGTCTGCATTCATCACTTTTGAACATTTGCAGATTATGGAAATTAGAGCTGGAAATGACCTGTCTGGTCATCTAATCCATCCCAACTGTGGTAGGATTGCCAACTGGTAGGATTGTTCCTTACAGTACATTTCCTAATGCTTTGCTGGGGATATTTAAAAATAGACTGAAGAATGTGATTTCCATCCCTTCCCTATGGAGACTATCCTGTTCTTGGAGGATCTCACTTTGAGAGGTATTTGCTGATATTCAGCCTACATCTTCTGTCTTTTTATTTTTGTCCAGTTACTCCTCGTTGGGAACTCTTCTATCTAATGTATTTATTTATCTCAGGTATTTCTAGGATACCTGTCACTATAAAGTGCAGCATCCCGGGTAGCATCCTAAGGTAATTCATTTTCATCCTTGGTGTCTACAACATTGCCATTGCATGTGTTGCTATGACACTGTCTTCATTCTACCTCTGCTCAGCCATTCCTTTACCTATTCACCTTCATCACTGAAACTCAGGTCTCTTTGGACCCACCGAGTCTCATCACTTAAGACAACCATGTCTGTACAAGCATAGCAGCATGATTGTGTCATCCCGCCCAGCATCAAACAACTCCATTAACTTCCATTTCAGGAACTACTTAAAATTTTCTCTCCTTTTCTTTGTTTCTGCGGTGTGACTCTGCTTAGGGCAGGTCTACACTATCCGCTGGATTGCAGAGAGCGATCTATCTTTCGGGGGTCAATTTATCGTGTCTAATCTAGACATGATAAATTGATCCCCGAGCACTCTTCCGTCCATTCCAGAACTCCACCACTGCGAGAGGCACAGGCGGAGTTGACGGGGGAAATGGCAGCAGTCGACTCAGTGCCGTGAAGACGCCGCAGTAAGTCGACCTAAGTACATCGACTTCATCTACGCTATTCCTGTAGCTGAAGTTGCATATCTTAGGTTGATCCCGCTCCCAATGTAGACCAGGGCTTAGTCTCACTGGGTTGTGTCTCTGTTCCGCACCCTGTTCCTCTGCTGAGCTGCCATTTGCCTCCTCTCTGTTCATCCACATACATTATGGCTACTGCATGTGAGCCTTCTTCTCTGCAGCATTTGCCATTAGAAACAGCTGCTCTGTTTCTTTCTGCCTCATCGAGTGTGTCTCATTTAAAATCTCTTCTGAAAACCAATATTTTTTCCCTAGCCTGTACTTCTTAATTTTTCTCTGTCGATGGTAGATCAAGGATTTTATAATGTTGGTTGGTAGAGGAAGTAGAATCAATATCCACATTAAATGCTGCTTTCAGAAAGTCTGCAATTCACTGTCTATCTCAGTGGTTCTCAACCCAAGATACATGTACCCCAGAAGGTACGCAGAGATCTTCCATGGGGTACATCAACTCATCTAGATATTTGCCTACTTTTACAACAGGCTACATAAAAAGCAGTAAAAAAGTCAGTACAAACTAAAATTTTTATACAGACAATGGCCTGTTTATACAGCTCTCTATATTATACAGTAGCGTAAAGTGCTTATATACACTGTATTAAACATGCATTTTATGTCATTTACTGTTGCATGTAAAAATGGATAGATTTTTTTTTAAAATGAGAAGCTTGGAAGCAGCAGTAGTGGCGACAGTGAAAATTGTAAGAAATTGAAAATGACTGGGAAAAAACCCATCATCAGTTCTGTGAGGAATATATTGCTTTTGGGTTCACATCTACAAATAGCAATCCACCTCAAGCTTTGTGTTTCCTTTGAGGAGAAACTCTATCAAATAACAGTATGAAGAGGTGCATTTGCAATGACATTTGAAGACAAAACACTCTGTGCATGCAGGTAAGCCAGTAGAATTTTTTCAAAGAAAGCTTTCTGAGTTCCAGACTTGAGAGCTTAAAATGGAAAACAGGTTTCAACTGTCTACAAAAGCACTTGAAGCTTCATATGTAGAGCATTTGGCCCACTTGACATCTGTGTTCAAGAGATATTTCCCCAACTTTCAACACAATTCAGCTCAACTCGACTGGGTAAGAAACTCATTCATTTTGTTAGAGGTTAGCAGCAGTAACCTCTCTGCAAATCAGCAAGAAAATCTTCTTGAGCTGTCCTCAGACTGTGGTCTGCAAATGAAGTTTAATGACTTCACACTAACCCAGTTCTGGTGTTTAGTACAAAAAGAGTACACTGCCCTTGCGAACCAAGTGTTGGATGTTCTGTTACCTTTTGGGTCAACATTTCTTTATGAAGTGTCATTTTCTGCAATGACTGCCATCAAGACAAAGAGCAGAAATAGACTCTGTGTGGAGAAAAACTTAATTGTGGCTGTTGCTTCACTGCCTCCCAGAATGACAAGACTCACAAGTGAAAAACAGGCTCACATATCACACTGAAATGTAAGTATAGTATTTAAATTCCAATTCATTTATTTTATATTATAGGGTAAAATTGAGAAAGTAAGCAATTTTTTCAATAATAGTGCACAGTGACACTCTTATGTCTGATTTTGTAAACAAGTAATTTTTAAGTGAGGGGGAAATTTGGGGGTATGCAAGACAAATCAGACTCCTGATAGGGGTACAGTTGTGTGGAAAGATTGAGAACCACTGGTCTATCTCATGTGTCACATAAGCAACAAACTCTTAAGATCTTAGCTGTCCTTCAAAGAGATCAGTTGTATTTTTTTCTGTTAGTGTCTTGCATCAACTCTTCATGAGTGCTCATCCGGGTTAATCCATTCAAATGGCCTGTGGCCATTGTAGTATATCTGGAGTTTTGCAGAGGAGCAAAAGTTGAAAGAGGCCATTCCTCAGAAGCTGTAGCTACAGGAAGAGCTGCAGTTATTCTAGCAATACATGACAACTGTAGAGTCCAGACACATTAGAGTCTGGGGAAGAGCTAGTTTTTGCTGCTTCTGCCTTGCCTTCCATGCTACAGCTCATATTTCTACCCTCCTACAATTCCTGCATGCTTTTCCACTTCCTTGCCCACTCCCCATCACTCATCGTCCTTGTCACTTTCTGCCTTTGGATCTGTTTCCTCCTTGGTCCTTTGTCCTCATCTTCTCTCAATCCCTTCCCCTCTTCTGTTTTTTCTATCCTACCTCCACCCCCATGGTGAATCCTGGAGCCTGTTGTTCCAACATACCCTAAATTCCCCATATCTGGATACCATTCCTTTCCTTCCCATGTGGGCTGTGTTCCCCCACTCCTGGAGCACTGAAGCATTCAATGCAAAGAGCCCTGGAAAAACTATTCTTTCCCAACTGTACCTTTTCCATTCAGAATTAGAAGGTTTTCTTTGTGGCCATAAAGGCTGGACTATTAGTCGTCTGGTTAACCTTGAGGCCTGGGACAAATACTTCCTACGTCCTCCACATTTGTCTCCCAGAATCACCACTGTCCTCAGCTGCTTATCTGTATACAACATTATTTAATTCTGACATTGTTTTGAGATGCAGTTTGCCCCCAAAAATTCTATATAAAGTGAAGCTGAAGAGTATTGTATACTACTCTCAAACACCACATTTCCACCGGCCTCCCAACCTTCAGGGGAATCCGTGTGAGTTTTGGGCATTCATTCAGGGTCCTGTGTTTCCCAATAGCGTTTAAATGGTATTGATACTGTCAGCCAAGAACCACCTGTTTGCTCTTTCTAGCACAACTATTAAATAAAAACTGGACCAAATGTGTCCCTGGAGATTCTTAACCTGGTGCAGATTACTTATTTGACACAGAAAAGAGATTTTCGTCTATTTTTTAGCTGGCATAAAATCGCAAATAAATAGATGTCATGAATGCGCAACCCTGGTCCCTGGAGCGCTGCCCACACAGTGTGGTTCCTGGGGAGAGGGTGTGTATGCATCCATGCCCCTCCGCGCTCAGCCACGGGTCCTAGGGAAAGGAGGTGCTGAGGCGCGCCCCGCCCCCAGCTCTGGCCCCACGGCGCGATTCCAGGAGAGGGGGGTAGCGTACAGCCCCGGCCCCTGGAGTGCTGCCTGCGCGGCGGCTCCGGAGGGGAAGGGGAGGTGCCAGGGCAGCATCCGTGGGCCGGACGCAATGGCGCTGCAGGCCGGATCTGGCCCGCGGGCCATAGTTTGCCCACCCCGGAACTAGTGTGATAGTCTAGGCTAAAGCTAATGTCCGTCTAGTTAGTGAACAAGGCTAGATTTTGATAAACATTAAATGGGGTCCAAAAAATGTGATGACAAATATTTTCTCTTCTTCCAAGGAAGAAAGAAAACTTATTCACACGATCTGTTCACAATAAGCATAAAACTTGTTAAACTAAGTAAACTATGCTAGGCAGTCTGTACTAGCCATAGCTTAAATCTCCAGTACTTTTGTTGCATTCAGACTTGGGCTGACAAGTGATTAAAAAGATTAATCACGATTAATTGCATGATTAAAAAGATTAATCACGATTAGTCACACTGTTAAACAATAGAATATGATTTTTTAAAATATTTTTGATGTTTTCTACATTTTTGAATATATTTCAATTATAACAGAATACAAAGTGTACAGTGCTCACTGTTTAGTTTTGATTACAAATATTTGCACTGTAAAAAACAAAAGAAATGGTATTTTTCAATTCACTTAATACAAGTACTGTAGTACAATCTCTTTATCATGAAAGTTGAACTTACAAATGTAGAATTATGTACAAGAAAAACTGCATTAAAAATAAAACAATATAAAACTTTAGAGCCTACAAGTCCACTCAGTCCTATTTCTTGTTCATACAATTGCTCAGACAAATATATTTGTTTACATTTGCAGGAGATAATGCTGCCTGCTTATTCACAATGTGTTCTGAAAGTGAGAATAGGTGTTTTCATGCAAATGTTGTAGCTGGCGTCACAAGATATTTACATGCCAGATGCGCTAAAGATTCATATGTCTCTTCATGCTTCAACCACCATTTCAGAGGCCATTCATCCATGCTGATGACGGGTTTTGCTTGATAACAGTCCAAAGCAGTGCAGGCCGATGCATGTTCATTTTCATCATTGGAGTCAAATGCCACCCAGCAGAAGGTTGATTTTCTTTTTTGGTAGTTTGGGTTCTGTAGTTTCTGCATCAAAGTGTTGCTCTTTTAAGACTTCGGAAAGTATGCTGCACACCTCATCCCTCTCAGATTTAGCAAGGCACCTCTGGTTCTTAAAACATTGGATCAAGTGCTGTAGATATCTTTAGAAATCTTACATTGGTACCTTCTTTGTGTTTTGTCAAATCTGAAGTGAAAGGATTCTTAAAATGAACATGTGCTGAGTCATCATCCAAAACTATTATCACAGGTGCCAACTTTTGCTGGTGCCAATGGGTGCTCGCACACTTCCCCCACCCTGGCCTCCACTCCACCCCCGTACCAAATTTCCCACCAAAACTCTGCCCCTCCCTGCCCCTATTGGACCCCTCCCCAAATCCCCATCCTGGCCCCGCCTCCTCACTCCAGTGCACCACATTCCCCCGCCCTCCCACGTTTGCCACGCGAAACAGCTGTTTCACAGTGCAAGTTCTCGGAGGGGAGAGAAGCAGGACATGGCGGCACACTCAGGGGAGGAGGTGGAATGGAGGTGAACTGGGGGAGTGAGGAGGCAGGGTGAGGAGCTGCCGGTGGGTGCTCTGCACCCACCAATTTTTCCTCGTGGGTGCTCCAGCCCCGGAGAACCCATGGAGTTAGAGACTATGACTAATATAGCATGAAATATATGGCAGAATATGGGTAAAACAGAACAGGGATACATTTCTTCCCTGGAGAGTTCAGTCACAAATGTAATCAGCATATTATTTTTTTTTAACAAGCATCATCAGCATGGAAGCATGTCCTCTGGAATAATGGCTGAAGCATGAAGGGACATACGAATATGTAGCATATATGGCACGTAAATACCTTGCAATATCGGTTACAAAAGTGTCATGTGAATGCTTGTTCTCACTTTCTGGTAATATTGTAAATAAGAAGTGGGCAGCATTATCTCCTGTAAATGTAAACAAAGTTGTTTGTCTTAGCAATTGATTGAATGAGAAGTAGGACTGAGTGGACTTTTAGCTCTAAAGTTTTGCATTTTTTGGTTTTAAGTGCAGTTATGTAACAAAAAAATTGACATTTGTAAGTTGAAATTTCATGATAAAGAAATTGCATTACAGTACTTGCAATAGGTGAATTAAAATATTTTTTTGTTTAACATTTTTACAGTCCAAATATTTTTAATAAAATAATATATAGTGAGCACTGTACACTTTGTATTCTGTGTTGTAATTGAAATCAATATATTTTAAAATGTAGAAAAACATCCAATAATATTTAATAGATTCCAATATGTATTCTGTTGTTTAAAATGCAATTAAAACTGAGATTAATCATGATTAATTTTTTTAGTTAATCGGGTGAATTAACTGTGATTAATTGACAGCTTTAGATCAGACTAAAAATTCTCTAAAATTAATAGTTAAAAAGGGATATTTTTCTATTTTGAAATATCAAACTAGTCTCAATTTGAAAGTCACTTTACTTGATGTTTCGCCTTAAAAATTGTCTCTTACAACTTGTGACTGTGAACATATGAAAATAATAGGAAATGTTGTTTAGCTCTGTTAATTTTCATACAGTGAATGCTGGCTGTAGTGTCTGGATGTCAAGTTCAAAAGTAAATAGAAGGATACATTTTCTAAACAAAGGACATGAAGGTAGAATATGAAGAACTCTTTTTGCAATCCTTAAACTTAGTCACTATGAGGAATAATAATATTTAATACTAAAAGAAGAGAAACAATACTAAGCTCTTTTCTGAAAATGCCATTCCAAGAAGTCATGCACATAAAAAGATGTCTTCTATTTAGCCCTAAAGGCAGTTACTCTCAATCTAATTTCTGATGGTATTCAAATGTGGGTATTAAATCATTTGTAGAATATAAAGGACTAGTGTCCTACCTTTACGTAAGAATGGCCAATGATCTCTCTAGCCTGGTATCCAGTCTTCAGACAGTGGCCAGCACCAGATTCTTCAGAGAGAATGAATAGAAATGGGGAATTATTGAATGATCCATCCCATCTTGTCCACTCCCAGCTTTTGGCACTCAGAGTTTTGAGGATACCCAGAACAAGGAGATTGCATCCTTAACCATTTTGACTAATCACCATTGATGGACCTAGCCTCCATGAACTTATCTAATTATTTTTTTAATCCAGTTATACTTTTGGCTTTCACAATATCTCCTGGCAATGAGTTCCACAGGTTAACTGTGTTGTGTGAAAAGGTACTTCCTTATATTTGTTTTAAACATTCTGCTTATTAATTCCATTGCGTGATCCCTGGTTCTTGTGTTATGTGAAGGGGTAAATACTACTTTTTCTTCACACCATTTGTGATTTTATAGACCTCTATTATGTCTCCATTTAGTCTTCTTTTTCTAAGATGAACAGTCCCAATCTTTTTAATCTCTCCTTGTATGGAAATTGTTCTACACCCCTAATCATTTTTGTTGCCCTTCTCCCTACCTTCTCCAGTTCTAATCTATCTTTTGAGATGGAGTGACCAGAACTGCAAGCAGTATTCAAGGTGTGGGTGTACTATGGCTTTATATATTGGCATTATATTTTCTGTCTTAAAATGTGTCATTTTCCTAGTGGTTCCTAACATTGTTTGCCTTTTTTATATATATACTGTTGCAGCACTTTGAGCAGAGGTTTTCAGAGGACTATCCATTGTGACTCCACAGTCTCTTTCTTGAGTGATAACTGTTAATTTAGACCCCATCATTTTGTTTGTATAGTTGGGATGACATTTTCAACGTGCATTATTTTGCACTGATCAACACTGAATTTCATCTACCGTTTGGTTGCCCGATCACCGAGTTTTGTGCAAGCCCTTTGTAACCCTTCTCAGTCAGCTTTGGACTTAACTATATTGAGTAATTTTGCATTGACTGCAGACTTAGCCATCTCACTGTTTACCTCCCTTTCCAGATAATTTGAGTATGTTGAACAGTACAAATCCCAGTACAGATCCCAGTACAGAACCCCACTACCTACCTTTCTCCACTATGAAAACTGACCATTTATTCCTAACCTTTGTTTCCTATCTTTTTAACCAGTTACTGTGCCAGGAGAAGACATTTTATTCCATGACTGCTTACTTTGCTTAAGAGTCGTTGGTTAAGGACTTTGTCAAAGGCTTTCTGACAGTCCAAGTACACTATGTCAACTGGATCACCTTGTCCACGTTTGTTGACTCCCTCAAAGAAATCCAATGGATTGGTGATGCATGATTTCCCTTTACAAAAGCAATCTTGACTCTTCCCTAACAAATTCTGTTTGACTATAAAGAAAGCGAGGAATACTTGTAGCACCTTAAGAGACTAACCAGTTTATTTCAGCTTAAGCTTTATGCTGGTTATAACTGGTTATGCTGAAATAAACTGGTTAGTCTCTAGGGTGCTACAAGTATTCCTCGCTTTCTTTACGGATACAGACTAACATGGGTGCTATTCTTGAACCTGTTTGACTATGTGTCTGATTATTCTGTTCTTTACTATAGTTTCAGTCAATTTACCTGGTACCGAAGTTAGGCTTGCTGGCCTGTAATTCCCAGGATCACCTCTGCAACCTTTTAAAAAAATCAGCATTACATTAATTACCCTCCATTCATTGGGTACAGAGGCTGATTTAAGCGATGGGTTACATTTCACAGTTAGTAGTTCTTCAATTTCATAACTGAGTTCCTCTGAAGCCATCTGGTTCTGGTGACTTATTACTGTTCAATTCATTAATTTGTTCCAAAACCTCCTCTACTGATTCCTCAATCTGGGACAGTTCCTGAGATTTGTCATCTACAAAGAATAGCTCAGTGTGGGAATCTCCCTCACATCCTCTGCAGTGAAGACTGATGCAAAGAATTCATTTAGTTTCTCTGCAGCGGGTCTAGTCTTTGGGCTCGTCTTCACTCCCGCGGTGCGGGATCGATCTTCTGGCGATCAATTTATCATGTCTTGTTAAGACGCGATAAATCGATGGCCTGCGGCTCCCCCGTCGACTCCGGAACTCCAGCTTGCCGGGAGGCGCAAGCTGGAGTCGACGGGAGAGCACGCCGCCAACTGCTGCCGCCGTGGGGACGGCAGGTAAGTCGGGGGCAGATACGCAAACTTCAGCTACGTGATTCACGTAACTGAAGTTGCATATCTGCCGGCGATCCCCTCCTCTCCCCCCCCCCCCCCAGTGAGGACAAGCCCTTCCTTGAGTGCTCCTTAGCACGTCGATCATCCTGTGGCCCCACTGATTGTTTGGCCAGCTTCCTGCTTCTGATGTACTTAATTTTTTTTTTCTGTTTAGTTTTTGTGTCTTTTCCTAGTTGCTCTTCAAGTTATTTTTAGGCCTATTTATTTGTATTTTTAAACTCAACTTGCCAGTGTTTAGTCTCCTTTTTATTTTCCTCACTAGGATTTTATTTCCAATTTTTACAGGATGTCTTTTTGTCTGTCACCACCTCTTTTACTTGGTTGATTAGCCACAGTGGCATGTTTTGGTCCTCTTACTGTTTTTGTTTTTGGGGTTTTTTTAAATTTGGGGTATACATTTAGTGTCTATTTAAAAAAAAATAATTTCCATTCAGCTTGTATGCTTTTCACTTTTGTTACTGTGCGTTAAATTTCCATTTAACTAATTTCCTCATTTTTGTGAGGTTCCCCATTTTTGAAGTTAAATGATACCGTGGTGGGTTAAATGCTATAATGGTGGGTATTTTCCCTTGTGCAAGGATGTTAAATTTAATTACATTCTGATTGTTATTACTGAGAGGTTCACCTGTATTCGCCTCTTAGATCAGATCATTTGCTTCACTTAGGACTAAATCAAGACTTGTCTGTCCCCTTGTAGCTTTTAAAATGTCATTAAAAACATGACATT
This sequence comes from Sternotherus odoratus, assembly GCA_032164245.1. Lineage (NCBI taxonomy): Eukaryota > Metazoa > Chordata > Testudines > Kinosternidae > Sternotherus > Sternotherus odoratus. Next base: position 211,117,932 of record JAVMKO010000002.1, on the reverse strand, counting down.
TTCTCTGAAGTAGCAATTCTGTTTGTTAAAATAATATATTTATATGGAAGGAAATGTTACTAGTTAGGAATTTGTATTATGTATACAATATTGTTTCTTAAACTAGACAACCAGGCAGTGTTTGGGCGGAATCATATTTGTTTTTAAGGGTCTTATTCTTTTCTTCAGTTATGTTCCCAGGATGTTGGGGAAAGACAGGATTTTTTAAGAAAGAGGTTAATTTAATTAAATACCTCAGATCTCAGTATTTGTATTTTTGGAAACTTTTATGTTTGACGTCTACATTCATTTCACAATACAAATTACTTTCTTTACCAAAAATAACACCCCAAGCTGACTTGCTCTTTTTCTGCAATGAAACCACATTTGTGCAGTGTCAGTACAGGAGTTCTTTATTGCCACTTGGATATTACATTTCAAACTCTGGTGCTTTTTCCTTTTTTGGGGAGGGGGGATCTATCCTGCTGTCTCTGCTCTGATGGTGCATATGTATTATGAGGCACTGTTTCATTCCATAACCACATAGACAGACCAACATCATTCAGTGCACAGATGGACAGAGTGAATGAGGGGCAGAATTAAAAGAAGAGAATACTGTTTCAGACATTCACAAGTGCTGGGCTCTGTCCCTGGCTTTTCACCATGGACAAGATGTCATAATTAGGCTTGGTAGAGTTTAGTTTTTTAATAATTGTGACGGATAATATTGATGTTTTATTTTTAAGCATTTTTGTATTTTTTTGTCCATATACATTTTCACAGTGGGAACACTTCTGGGGAGTGAGTCAGACAATAGGGGAGGTCAGACAACAACAATTTCATGATGATAGATATTGAGGTTCAAAAAGCTAAAGCTTTATAACCATTAAACACAAATGATCAACATCACGTGTCAAAATATACCAAATAAATATCCATAAATTAAACTAAGAAGTTTGTAAGCTGCATTTTTTCTTTATTTGCCTATCTGTAAATTTCAATTAGTATTTATGGAAATATTTTTGTTGGTTTGTGTGTGTACAGTGAAATCCATGTTTATTGACATTTACTGATAAAAATCAAATCCTTCCAAGCCTAATCATAAATGTATATGCACAAGGGGGCTAAGTTAGGTTGCATGGTCAATTTAGATCACAAGCTTGAGACTTCCTGTGAACAGGCAGACTTCTCTTCCCACATAGAACCCCATTGAAAATAGTGCACACAAGAAGCTGCAGGATCAGAGCCTTAATTCTGCTATATCCTGACTTTTTTGAGTATTTTACTTTGCAACCTGAATGCTATTGTAAGTGTTTTGTATGTAGATATATATACATTATCATATATGCTATGTGGGTATAGTCCAAATTTGAATACATGAAATCTCAGTTGTCAAGAATTTGAAAAATGCTTGAAAGCTATTGAAATTGTATGGACTGCTCAGTGATCTTAATCTTTCCCCTTTAAACTGTGGATTAGATCAGATATGTTTTCTTCATTCTGTGCCATCAGTTATTTTTCTCACTTTTATACAATCAGACATACTTTCTGTGCTATTTTTGCCTTTTTATTGATGCCTTTGATGCTTCCTTTATACCTATTTTGTTTTTTTTTAAACCCAAAACTATTTTTCCTTTTAGTTTGGTTCTTGCTGTTACCCTTTTTGTTGCTAATAGTTCCAATTAGTCATGAGATCCCAGGAGAGTTCACTGACTTGTTCATGCAATTTTCCAGTGATCATAATGAGATTTAAATGAGGAAACTGACAAGGACTCTGAACTAATGTTCAGTTCACTGGTGACAGACCAATGAATCAATCAGATGGACCGCTGACCTATAGAAAGTTGTATTGGTTACATTTAGGTAGAATGCTTACCAAGACCTTTATTTCTAAGACTCACGAGTTCACGTTCTAGTTTTAATGAAATGTCAGGATCTAAGTTCTGAAGATCAAAATGATTCTTTTTTTCTTTCAAGTGCAGTCAGGAAGGAAGCACTGCATGTGTTTTCCCCCTCCTGATGAGATGAGGGTTCCTTTTCATCTAAATGTTATGACTTTCCATCCGTGACTTTGAAGACATAAAAAAATAGTGCATGAAAATTGTTTGGGTATAAAATGATTTATGATCAGACTGGTGTTTTAACAGAAGGAAAAGCAGTTTAATTGCACAACTTATTTTTTTCTTCAAACTATAGGGTTTAAGTTGTTTAAAAAGATATATGGATGATGAGGTTATTTTTGTAATCAAACTAAAAGTTTCAGTATGATCCAAGGGTTTAAAAAATGAATGATAAACTATAACCAAGGGAAAGGATTTTCTAAACAGCTTGAGTGATCTGTATGTAGGAATGGACAGGTATGGTGTATGTTGGGTGTTGCTTGTCTGAAAAGGGGGTAATTCTCACAGTGGTTGGTTCACTTGGATATCAAAGGGAAGACTTCTGCTAGAGGAAAGGAAGGAGATTGCAATTCTGGCTCCTTTTCTCTCTCATTGGCCTCTGCCTTTAAACCCTAAGCATCTGTTGCTATGGAAACCCAGGAGCCTGATGCTCCGAGAAGAGGAATTTGTAACCCTCTCTGCTGAAGTAATCACCCTGGGCACCAATTGCAGAAACCCCCATGCCCACTTTATTCGTGTGCACATTTGCTCCTCCATTTGCTGTAAAAGTGCATTAATGAGTGGTCCTGCTTAGCTTTGAAATTAACACCCCACAAAGCCTAGGTCGTATTGTTTTGCCCTGTAACTGAAGAGGGTTGGGGGTGGTGACCGAGAGACCCCCCTCAGTCTTCGTCCCCCACCCCAAGCAGCTTTTAATCCGCCAGTCCCCATTTGTTTATCGCAGGCTCCTCGGGCGAGGAGCACAGTTCGGGTGGATTTCCACAGAGGGGCGCTGAAGCACGTTTTAATGCAGCAAGACGAATTAATACAAAAATAGTATGAGGCACAATCTACTGGATTTAATAAAAGAAAACAAATCCGTGAAGAGCGGGGGGGCTGGCAAGTCCCCCCTCCCCCGCTCGTTTCACAGGGATCGCTGCTCAGTGCCTGGAGCCAGAAATCAAAGCGCACAGAAACTGGGGAACCAGCCGGTGGCATCAGGCGACGCTTTCGTCCTCTCTCCCCTTCTGGGTTTTTTTCCTCCCCTCCCTGAGCCTTTGCAGGGAGCCGCGCTGGGTTTCCAGGCACAGACACCTCGCCGGTCTCCCCGCTCCCGGCCGCGTCTGTTGCGCCTTTTCAAGTTCCTTCCCGAAGAGCCCCAGGGAGCAGCCCGCCCGCCCTGCCCACAAGTGCAACGTGCTTTGAATGAGGCTTCCCCGTGTGCAGCCGGCTCCGCTGGAAGGCGACCTGGGAGACGCCTCCCCCCCCCCCCCGGAGGCGCTGACCGCTGGCGGCCCCCCTCCAACCCCCATTTCAAACCGATCCTCTCCGGCGCCATTCGCGGGGCTTCGGCGGGGCGGGGGTGACTTTGCAGCCTTGGCCGGTGCCACATTCCCGGGGCCTGGGCTTTGTTGTTTGTAGCCCCCCCCCATGCTGCTGTTGGAGCAAAGGAGAGAAGTAAAGATGCGGTCCCCCGCCTCGCTCGCCTCTCCTCGGCTCCACTGAGGCGCTACGGAGACGAGCGCCCTGTGTAGGATGCTGTGACCCCCCAACCCCTCCACGCCTCCCCCAGAGCGTCTCTATTGCCCCCCCCCTCCGGATTGACTCCATGGCGTCGCTGTACCAGAGATTCGGCGGGAAGATCAACACCTCCCGCTCTTTCCCCGCGCCCCCCGAGGCGAGCCACCTCCTGGGGGCTCAGCGCGCCGAGGAGAACAGCGCGGCCGGCCAGCCCGCCCGCCCGCCGCCGCCGGAGAGCCGAGCCCGCTTCCAGTATCAGCCCCGGAGTGACGCCGAGGAGGAGGATGTAAGCGGGTTTTGGGGGGGCTCGCTCTGTGTGTCCGCGGCTCTCGGGTCGTGTGTGTGTGTGTGGCCGGAGGTCGCTTGGTGCCGACTCCCTCCCTGGCTTGGTCTGCGCCCCGCTCCCCCGCCGAAGGCCAGCGACGGGGCTTTATTCACGGCCATGTAAACAAGCCCCCTCGGCCAGGGCTGGCGACAGAAGTTTGGGGGGGCCCCAGCCCAGCCGCCCCCCCAGCCCAGCCGCCCCCCCAACCCAGCCGACAGCGGCGCCCCTCCCTCCAGCCGGCGCTCCCCTCCCCCCAGCCGAGGGCCAGGCTCGTTTGTCGGGGGAGAGCCGCGCCGCCTCCCCGCCCCTTCCCCGCTCTCTAGGTCCGGCGACAAGGGGGGACGACAGCGGGTACAGCGGTGTACGGGGCCCCCCTAAAGTCGGGGGGCCGGTACAGCCGTACCCGTAGTACCCCCCTGTCGCCGGCCCTGCCCTCGGCTCCCGCTCTCCGGGGGTGAGTCGGGTGGGGGAGGTCGGGCCGCGGCGCAAGGCGCGTGGGCTGGGGGCGGTTGGAAGCCGCCCGCGTGAGCCGCCCCCGCGCCCCTCCGAGTGAGGCGCGAAGTTTTTGGCGGGGGCAGAAGGCGGCTTCGCGCTGCCCCCTCTGGTCCATCCCGCCCGGCTGCAGAGCCCCGCCGGGGAGAACTTCGCCCCCGACGCGGCCATTTTTGTTTGGGTTTCGCTCGAAACTCCCGGTTAATGACCCAACGTGAGGAGGAGACGCGAGGCCCGGGACGTGCTGGCTGCAAACTTCTCTCCCGGCACGTTCCCGCCCGCCGCTGCTGCGCGGAGCCGCGAGTCCAGGGGGTGTATTTGCATATTGCCGTAGTAACAAATGACTCATCCAGGCCCCTGGCTTGCTGCAGGGACCCGGGGGTGGAAAGAGTTAAATCACCTTGGATCGATAGTCCCTAGTTAGTTCTTGGAGGGGAAATTTACAAAGGGGAGAGACGGTCCAGACAATCAATCAATCAAACAGATAGTTCCCCATGGCTAGTTCACTCCTGCGTGCTATTATATTTGTAAAGGAACTTTGTGTGTGTGTGTGTGTGTGTGTGTGTGTGTGTGTGTGTGTGTGTATATATATATATATATAAACTGCAAGGGGGAAAGTAGCTGCAATTTGGAATAATCTTTCTATCTATTAAAATATGTATGTTCCTTAAAGGTAGGTTTGGAGCTGTGATCAGTTTTAATCATTATCCCTTATAAATACCGATTTAGGACGTAGTTTTAGGTCTGAATCCCTGAGATCCCTGTTGAGAAGGGGTAATGGGGCGAAGGGAGTTGTGGGATGTTGGTTTTGCCCTAGGGTTGTGTTTTTTTTTCCCATCAAAACTTTTTTTTTGTGAGGCAGGTAAAGCGGATTAAGTTTTTCTAGCAGAGAGGAAAGTTGTTCTCAAATCCTTCAGAAGAATTTCCATTCTGTTCATTCCCAGGGCCAATAGGTAGCTGGAGATGAGTTGACCTTTCTCGGTGACTCGTGAAATCCTCACTAACATCCTAAACACGACACACAGTTCCCGGGTGTGGCGGGACACCTACATTAAGGTCACGCGCACAAACGGGAAACACTTGAGACTTTTTGTGTGTGTGTTGATTTAAAAACGTTTTCACTCTCAATGAAACTCTATCTCCCGAGGGCTCTCTGTGACTTGACCTTGTAGCTGAAATGTGCCGAAATGTCAGCTCATTGGCCCCTAGGTGTCGCTACGAGAAAGCAAAGTTGTTGCTTTCTGTTATTGCTCTCCGGAATATTTTTCTCCTCTGGATTTTTTTTTAATTTAGCTTGGAGCGCATCTTTGTGGGTTTTCAATACGACAGATGTCTGGAACTGTTTGTCTGATCATCAAAAGCGTTGAGCCAAGAAACAAAGGGCATGTAACGTGCAGATGATTTCTGCTGACACTGCTCTAAAAAACCCCAAACAAACCCTCTTTTTCAAAGTTAGGCTCATCAGTAGAGTGATTTGTATAACAAAACATTGTATTGCAAAGGCCTTTTCCCTTTAAACGGGGGGGGGGGGGGATGGAATAAAGGTTATGTATGTACACAAACAGTTCAGATTCATTCCAAAACTAACATTGCAAGACTGTAAGAGGATTTATTTTATGTTATGTTTTTAGAAAAAGAACTGTGTCGTTGACTGCTAGAGCTAAGTGTGCCATGTCCCGCAGTTAGAGCTTGGGAACTGCAGTGCAAATGTAATTGATTCATAAGCTTCGCATACATTTCCCCAGAGAATCATGTAGGTAGTTAAGGTTAAGATGTAACCAGAAGGGAAGTAATGAAATTTGCTTTTAGAGTGAGTATAAAAATATACAATTTAATATTTCTGACTCAGGTTGGGCTAGGAATTCCAAATAGTCACATAGTTGAGGTAATAACCCTCGGTTTATTTCGATCTGTACCGTAAATCAGCATTAATTTTTGGAAACTAGTTGTGCTAAGGGAAGGAATAATGACATATCTTCAAGGTGGTAAAATTTCAATTTTGAAAGTATATTTTTTCTAAGAAGCAGAGGCACAAATTATGCGATTAACACACACCCGCATATACACACCCGCACCCCTCCCCCCCAATTCCCTCTGGAGAGCTGTGACTTTGGGAGCTGTCCCAGGTGCTGAAGTGTTTCAGCTCTCCCGGGGAATAAGTATTCTCTCTCGTTTTGCACTGGGCAATTCAAACAGAAGCTGGTGGCTTTATTGCTCTGTTGTGCCTTGTTGTCAGTCTGTGAAGTGTGCTCAGATATACACCAGGCGGATTTCTGACATTGGCCATTGAACACTCGCTGTAAACAGAGCAATTTACCCCCCCCTTTTGCAACCGAGCTAGCTGCTTAATATCTGGATGACAGCAAGAAGACGACTTTCTCAGGACAAATTAGTGCAGTTTTTGGCATAAAATCCCTAAGGGGAAAACAAAATGTGAGGCAGGCACAAGGACAAAACTGGGTGCATGAAGTGCAAAGATTGTGTGATTTGATGATACAGTATATATGTGCAGAATCCATTGAGATGGAAAAGAGAGAATAATGACTGCTGGCAGTGCTATTGGATTGTAGTGGGATATGGTATTAATGTTTGTAATTAGGGGGAGCCTGTCCCAGATTACTCTTTTGAGAGAATTAAATCTCTGATGTAAATTTCACGCAGAGGCTGAAACGAAACATTCAAGATATTTTTCCCAATAGAGGATTTTTTTTTCTTTTCCAAATTTTAAATTAATCAGTTCAACAGTTTCTAAATCAGAGGTAGAAAATACAAAAAAAGCTTTTGTTTGTGTATGGGGAGGGGAGTAATACTTCAACTAAAAGTACAGATAAGATTTCTTTTTTAAAACCACTAATTGGTTTTATAACGTGCTTAATAATCAGGCAGACTGAGAGTTTTTGAAAAGGCTAATGATCATGATCATAAGGTTTTTATACCTTCAATATATTTATTCTGCATTCTATATCATGGATTGGGTTTTATGGGTCAATTATTTTCAAGTATTTCTTAAGTATCAATATATTCCCCAGTGCTATACAAGACTGAGACAAAGACAGGGGTCTGGGCTTCCCAAACCATGCTGTTGATTATATGCAATATTTCCCCTTTCCTATGTATTACTTTCAGTACTAAAGGAAACTTACATGTAATGAAAATAAGAAACAAAAACCTTTATTGAAGCAATGCAAAGAGACTGATCTGGACTCACAATTAAAAATGAGGAAATTTCAGAGTTAAGATTAAAACTCCCCATCTCACCATGAAGTAGCTTATGCTAGGGAAGTGAGTTCATGGAATTTAAACTTTTATAATGTGATGATAACAGTTGTCTGGATGCAATTGCTATTTTGGCATCTAAACTTCACAGGATTTAATTCTGGTAGCTGGTTCTGCACACCAAAAAGAAAAAAAGAAAAAAACACGTTCAGTGACTTGGGGCATCCTGAGAACTTGTATAAGTATTGATACGTTTATGACATTTGTTCTTGATTTTAGTATACTTCTGTATTATCCTAAACTATGTCCCTGATTCAGTTCTCTTTGTACAAGTCAGTCTCCCATTGGTTTCAATGGAAGTACTGAGTTGGCCAGTTATTAAAACTGTAAAAATGAGCGGTCATATAAACGTAACCCAGATGACATAATAGTTTTGCTATAAATGAGCCTTTTTCAAATTAATCTGTTGGTATATGATACGGTACCTGTGAAGAATGTAACCAAAGTCCAGAGTGTTGTAATAGCAGAGTATTTATTTATGTTCTGGCAATATAATCACAGTTTTTTCCTCTGTAAGATTCATGCTTTGTATATTATCATGTAAACAGGAGATCTTCCTAGATGCTGGCTTTAGACTTTTTTCCCCACATAAAATAGAGCTTTTTCATTTTTCCTAAGCTTACTTTTCTTTGGAGTCATAGTGATTAATGAGTTTAATTTTTGCAGGCAACTGCCAGGAGGTGCTGAGTAAGATATACATGCTGATTGTGTATAACCCTGTTCCTTTTAATTACTGTGATGATAACAATGCATTAATCAAGTGCATAAGAAATTGAGCACTTCTCTGTAATACAGAATATTGATCTATTTCATAAAGCATTGACTATTAAAATGATAGCCACAGTAATCCTTTTAAAATTAAATTCCTGATGATAAATTATGTGTTAATCTATATGACACTTCAGTAGAAAGCTTTTTCTTTATAAAGAGCCAAATGCTGCATTCCTTTTTCATTTATTCTGGGTTTTTTTGCCTGTGTAAAGGATTGGACCAAAATAAAGTAGCTCTCATTTTTACTTTGAAATCTGGAATACTTTTCACTCAATTGTATTTTGAATATTTGCCTAGTTATATAAACTTATGCTAATTTTTAAAAGAAGAAACTTAGCTATATTGTAGTTTTTATACTTTTCAATATTGATAATTCAAACAGACTATTTTGCAGAAGTTGTAAATAGTAATTCTAGAAGATAAAAAGATGTGAGATTTCTACTTTGAGTTGTAATCAAAGGTTACATGTTTCATTATTGTTCAGCTTGCTTGAACAATATTACAAATATTGCAGCCTCTGAAAATACTTGACATTTAATATGTAAGATTTGCTACCATTGCATTAAAACTATTTTTTTTCAATCAATTATTTTACTGTTGGAAAAGCTATTGCTTTCCAGAAGAATATGTCAAGGTCAGTCTTGTATAAAGGGTTATGCAAGAACTGCAGAACAACTTAAATGTCAGAAATGGCTCAGTCCTTTCCCAAACAGATGATTTTATTTTATTTTATGTATGTTGCAGTGGTCATTAATCAGTATATAGTCAACTAGGCCATATGGCTACCAAAAATTTCTGTATAGATCAGATCAACAGGTTTTTTTTCTGCAGTATTTGATACCTTCTAATGTTCTCGCCTGCAGCCTATTTGTGGTAGGCTCTAGGATGCTGGGTGCAGTTATCCTGCTGCCTTTATGGGACTGAGGCCACTAATTTCAGTGGAAGCAGGATTAGGTCCCTATTGATTCGTTCTGCCCATCTCTTGAAATTAATAAAAATGCAGTTTAGTTCTATGAAGAGTAATAATTATACTTTCATAAAGTTAATCTTCTCTCTGATTTGTCTGAATGTGAGTTAATTATATATTTCATTATGTAACTTAACATTGGCTAATTTAAAATTACAGCAATAGGGGCTTTTCATGCATTGCTTTACAATTGCTATATTTGGATTTCAATGGCTTCATGATTTTTGTTGCTGGTTTAAAATTAACCTTTCTGTTTTGCAAGTCTTACTAGCAGTGATCAGGCTTTTGATGTATTATGCATCTATTAAAAATCTGCCAGGTAGAATATATTTTTAACACACAAGAATAACCATGCAAAGAAAGTTGACTCATCTATCTAGTGGTAGTGAAATGCATGGTAACTTGAATCTCACCCAGTTAGAGTACTCAGCTCAGGTCCTTCCTACTGAGCTAACGGGCTGGGAGGAATGGGATGAGAAGGTACAGAATCCTAGGAGGGAGTACTTTGTATTGCTTTTAAAGGAACTTTCCAGCAGACTAAAAGAAAGACATCGGTGGGTCCAGATGAGCTGTATATAGTTCTCCATTGTAATGGATTCAAGAAATGGGGGAGAGAAGGGTGGATTCTCAGAGCTTCAAGAAAGACTTGGAAAACTCCCCCGGAGCACTAAAGAAATACAGTCTGCAGGAGTAGAATCATTTGTATAAATGTGCTTTAAGGGCTCAATTCTACAATCTGCATTCTAGCAAAAATTCCCTTCAATACCAGTGATTTCAAGTTGCTTTTACAGGGAGTTTTTGCCTAACTAAGACTGCAGACTGTGACTGGCAGAGCGCAACTCCATGTATTGGATTTTCACACTGTGACCAAAGAGTGGCAGCATCTCTTATTTAGTATTTTTCCATAGATCACTTAACACAGCAATTTTTTTGCAGTAAGTCATGAACAATTTATTCATATAGCCACTCCTGCATTTAAGGGTTATCTATGTGTTTCTGTTTATTAAGGTCTAGTTTTCCAGATCTGAAGAAGAGCCATGCATAGGCTCAAAAGTTTGTTTCTCTTACCAACAGAATTTGGTTCAATAAAATATATTACCTCACCCACCGTGTCTATTTATTAAGGTAATTTTTGTTGCTTATGATTTTCTGAAAGTTTTATAATTTTGCCAAAATCTGTATGGGACTAATAGTATTTTAGTCTGTATGGGACTAATAGTATTTTCAAAGTTTCTTCAAAAATGGTTGAGCCATTTTAAAGCACAGTAGGAGTGGGGGAGAAATTCATGCTCTTTGAAAAAAAACCACCCTGTTTTCTAGTTTTTAATAAACATCTCTCACACTCCCGAGTAAAGGGAATGGAAACTTTTTATTTGGTAGAGTTATAGGGTAAATTCAAAAGTGAGTAAGTGATTTAAAAGCCTAAATCCTATTTTCAAAAGTGACTTAGGTAGTAGGACTTAAGCTCCCAAGTCATGTAGACATTTTTGAAAATGTTTACTCATAGTCCTTAGGTTGTAGATGTGCCAGTTATTGGTATAGTGAACATTGCACTTCATTTGGCTATTATGTTAGTTAAAATGCATTTTGCCTGTGTTCATTAGATTATGTTAATAAATCTGACATTCTCTTACTAGTCTATTGGCAGTGTCCATGTGTATATAAAATGAGTAGAAAAGTCCACAGAATAGTTTCTCAGGATCCCACTGGAAGTGCACGTGTATACTCCATGAAATAGAATGGAGTGTAAGTGTTAATAGTTACAGAATTGTATAGTATGATCTGGGAAGGTATTCCTGGGAGTGAATGGATCATGCTTGTTGTGCAGAGGGGATGTCTGTGTGCTCCCCCACTTTGATGCCCATTAAGTGGCTGGGCACATTCTGTCCCCTGTCCCCCAATGTTTAATTTTGTCCATTAGCTTGGAAGCACTTTGTGGCAAGAACTTTATTATTATTATTTATTTATTTGTATAACAGTAGCACCTACAGACCCCCTTTGAGATTGGGGCACTATTGTGCTGGGCTCCAAAGAGCTTACAAACTAAATAGGAAAGACTGACAAATAGTAGGAGAAAATAAGTATCATTATTCCCATTTTAAAAACAGTGAAACTGAGGCACAAACGGATTAAATGATTTGCCCATGGTGACACAGGAAGTCTTTGGCACAGCTAGGCACTGAACCCAGATCTCCTGAGATCCCAATCCAGTGCTGTTCACCACCTGACCTTCTTTCCTCGCTATTTCTTAGCTCTTAATTTGTCTTTTGAGGCTTATTTCTTTTTTCAGAATCCTACAAAATGCAGAAAAACATACACCCCCCCACCTCACCCTTTTATCCCCCCCCCCCAAAAAAAAACCTACACAGAAACCTAATATCACTGGATTTGGAATATTCCTTTGTCTCTGGAGCTATTTTATTTGTTGGAAGGTTTTGCTGTTAGTGTTTCAGCAGAATGCTTAAACATTCTCTCATGTAACTTGTCCTGTTAGACAAGAGCACTTGCTTTTTGTCTTTGCTCAGGCTAAACAGACAAAATAAGAACAGAAGAATGGCCATACTGGTTGAGACCAAAGGTCCATCTTAGTCCAGTATCCTGTCTTCCAACAGTAACCAATGCCAAGTGCCCCAGAACAGGTAATCATCAAGTGATCCATCCCCTGCTGTCCATTCCCAGCTTCTGGCAAACAGAGGCTAGGGACACCCTCCCTGTCCATCTTGGCTAATAAACATTGATGGACCTATTCTCTATGAACGTATCTAGTTCTTTTTTGAATCCTGTTATTGTCTTGGCCTTTACAATATCCTCTGGCAAGGAGTTACACAGGTTGGCTGTGCGTTGTGTGAAAAAATACTTACTTTTGTTTGTTTTAAACCTGTTGCCTATTAATTTCATTTGGTGGCCCCTAGTTCTTGTGCCCTGAGGAGTAAATGACACTTCCTTATTTACTTTCTCCACACAAGTCATGATTTTATAGACTTCTATCATATCCCCCCTTAGTCTTCTCTTTTTCATGCTGAAAAGTCCCAGTCTTATTAATTTCTCCTTATAGGGCACCCATTTCATACCCCTGATCATTTTTGTTGCTCATTTCTGAGCCTTTTCAAATACCAATATATCTTTTTTTTTTTGAGATGGGGCATTCAAGATGTGGGAGTACCATGGATTTATATAGAGACAATGTGATACTTTCTGTTTTATTATTTATCACTTGCTTAATGATTCCCAACATTCTGTTATCTTTTTTTGACTGCCACTGCACATTCAGAAAACTATCCACAATGACTCCAAAATCTCTTTCTTGAGTGGTAACAACCAAGTTAGATACCATCATTTTATATATATATTTGGGATTATATTTTCCAATGTGCATTACTTTGAATTTCATCTGCCATTTTGTTGTCCAGTCACCCAGTTTTGTGAGATCCTTCTGTAGCTCTTAGCAGTCTGCCTGCGACTTAATGATCTTAAATGTTCAAGATGTCATAAAGAGGATGGATCCTCATGAATATCAGCTGAGTTCTTAGCAGATTTCTGTTGAACATGCTCAGAAGTGTGTGTTTCTAATTTTGTATGACATCTATATTTTAAAACTATTTTCATCCAGACAAAGCAGACACTAATCAGTAGTATTCCTTCTTCTATCAGTTATCTGAAAGCCCTTTAGAAATGCAGATAAGTATCATTATCCTCGTTATACAGATGGAGAGTCTAAGACAGAGAAAGAGTAAGTGACTTGAATAAACCCATTTCTCCTGACACAGCCTGATGTCCTGTCTAGTCAACTACAGTAAACCCTCGATTTAACGGACCCCGATTTAATGGACTTCGGATGCAACGGACAAAATTACCGATGCATCCGAAATCCGTTATTCGGGGGCTGCCGCCCGGCTCCCCGCAGAGGTTGACAGCTCCCGCCCGGCTCCCCGCAGCGGGGAGCCGGGCGGGAACTGTCAACCCCCCCCTCCTGGCTCCCCCTGCAGGGAGCCGGGTGGGGGGGGGAGTTGACAGCACCCGCTGGGCTCCCCGCTGTGGGGAGCCCGGCGGGAACTGTCAAACCCCCCCCGCCCGGCTCCCCCTGCGGGGAGCCAGGTGTGTGTGGGGGTTTGACAGCTCCCGCCGGGCTCCCCGTTGCGGGGAGCCGGGCGGGAGCTGTCAACCTCTGCGGGAAGCCGGGCGGGCGAGTTGACAGTTCCCGCGGCGGGAGCTGTCAAACCCCCCCCTCCCCCCCCCCCCCCGCAGCCGGGACCTGGGCGGGCGGGTTGACGGCTCCCGCCAGGGTCCCAGCAGCCGGGCTCCCGGCCCTGATAACAGTAAAACCTGGACATAAGGGACTAATTCGGGCGAGGGGGTGTCCATTGTCAGCCGAAAGTCCATTATTTAATAATTTAAAAAAAATATTAAATAACGGACTTTCGGCTTTAACGGACACCCCCTCGCCCGAATTAGTCCGTTAAATCGAGGTTTCACTGTACAGTCCATCATTTGTCATGGCTCAATCAAGTGAGGTGCTGAGCACTCTGGACCAATCCTGAACAGGGCTTAGCCACATGAATAGCTCCTTTGACTCATTGAAACTATTGATGTGCTTTTAAAAAAGTACATGATTAACTGCTTTGTTGAACCAAGTCCAGCATGCTCTGTGCCTTTCAGGATGGAGCCCTCATTGACTACAATATTCATGTTTTATTTCAAACATTAGGTGATTTCCTGTGGCTGCTTTAAAAAAAAAAGTGGCTAGAATGTTTTTACAAGGAGAAAATGTGTAGCCAATTTCTTATTTGTCAATAGGAACTGAAAGCATTTTGCTCCAACTTTCCAAGAAAGGTCAGCCCCAGACAGACATCAAACCATGAGCATTGCTTCTCAAAAGCTGAATATTTGGAAATGCAGAAGTATGTCAAATGGGAAAGAGACAATGGGAAAAATGCTTTGCTATCTTAATGCTTGTTATGCTGCAGGCATTCATTTGTAGGCATTTAATACATAAATACATTTGTTATTATTTATTATTAAAATGAGTTCTAACTCCGTGACAGCCTGTCGAGTTTTGCCCATCTTAGTTTGATTGCTATTTATTGCTAAATCTCTCCAAATGTTCCTGTAGCTACAGATTCCATGATACAAGTACTTGTTTTTCAACTATTTCCATTAGGTACCAGAAAAGAAAGAGAGGACACTTAAAAGACTAGGTATCTATTAAAGTGCAGATAGGAATCCTGCAGAAAGCCATAATGATGTTTATATAGAACCAAAAATGGCCTATAGTGAACTCAGTTTCTCCAGTTCTTCTTGTTTTGCTGTTAGCTATAGTGAGTACAAAAGCATTATTGATGCAGTCCTTCATTGTCTCTCTCTGTTTTATATTAGGTAACAGTATCTATTGCTCGGGTATCTGTAATTCTAGGTACAAAGGGGCACCTGAAGAGAATTCTAAAGGGTACTATAATGCTGCACAGTTTTATCTCTAATAATACAGTCTCTGCTGAAACAGCTGTTTCATTCGCCTGCAAACCACAGGGTAAACAATACTTGTCAAAACACATACAGTGATTCATTGCAAACATTGCAATTAATGAAGACGGACACAGCCATGGTTTAAGGCCTCAATAACCTGATCCATTTCAGTTACCTTGTGAAATTCTGCTTTGCCAGGGCTGCTTTATTACCTGTATGCTGATTTTACTCAAAATACAGATAAAAGTTTAAATATTATAGGTTGTCACTTACTGAGTAACATGTTAAGGAAGGCAGCATGGACTACGAGATTGGGAGTTGAGGAACCTGAGTTCTATTTCTGGCTTGTCCCCTGACCTCCTGTGTTACGATAGACAGATTTTCTCCTCTTTTTCTGCCTCATCTGTTTAGAATGTAAACTCGTTGGGACTTCCTACCTGCTTATATTAGAGAGACAAGGTGGGTGAGGTATTGTACCATCTTCTGTTGGTGAGAGCGACAAGCTTTCAAGCCACACAGAGCTCTTCTTCAGGTCTGGGAAAGATACTCAGATCCTCATAGCAGCTCGCACCACAGGGCCCAGATCTCAGCTAAGGCCTCTAGCTGGTGCTGCACAATTAAAAAAGCTGCCTTTTGACCCAGACGTGTCTGCACTTTGGTGGCATGGAGAAGTAACTCATATATATAATTGTAAAGTGCTTTGGTGTCCTCTGGGATGAGGAGGATCCATAGAAATGGAAGATATGGTTCCATTGATACTACTGTAGTCCAGTCACCCATTCTGTACCAAGTAACACTTGTCAGAGAATCGCTAATTCCCCAAATAACTGATTATGCCCTGCTTGCAGTAGGTTAAAGGTCTTTCAGGCATTGCTGCGTGTGACATGCAGTGCCATGAGTGGATAATCACTATAATGCACATGTTCTTCTAGCTAAGGAACACTAATAAGCATCTGTAGCTTTGAAAATGTCAGAATGAGCCAAAGTGCAGGCAATTAGATAAAGATAATGTAACAGATAACAAGAATATACATGATGCTGGATGAGTAGTTATCAGACTATTGTACTTTGGCTGTTAAAGTGCTATGTGTCATAAAAGCAAGTGGCTTGTTGGCTGTGGAGAACATGATGCAAGTTGTCAGAGATGGAAACATGAGTAAATGTGGTGTAGTGACAAGGTTAACCCTGGTGAGCGTAAACATAGATTTCAGGCTGATTGATAGATGGAAGTGTTGTCTGGGTTAAAAGTCCTGTGCTTATAACATGAGGAAAGGTCAAGGAGAAAAGAGATGGGAGCAAATATGGAAGAGATGGCTGGAAGGGTGGGGTCTTTTTTATAAGGTGTTTCAGGGGATTCTTGTTTTCAGTTTCTATTGTTGCTTGTTTTCAGTGTGGGTTGTTTTGTTTTGTTTTTTGTCCCCCCCCCCCATTTTAATGCCTTTGTAACATTCTAGAAAACATTTTTCTTTGAGCAGTCTCATTGGTTGTTCATACTCTACATTCACACCCTGGGTGTGCCCACAGCAAAAAACCAGCCACTTACCATGCCACTGCTGTGTCCAAAATGAGCATCTCATCAGGGTATGTCTACACTGCAGTAAAACAGCTGTGGCTGGCCTGTGTCAGCTGAGTTGGGCTGAGTCTGTGGGGCTATAAAATTTCAGTGTAGATGTTTGGGCTCAGGGATCCCCCCCCCCCCCCCGAACCCCAGAGCCCCGCCTCCAGCCCAAGTTCAAATGTCTATACAGAAGTTGTATAGTCCTCCATGGAGTCTAGCGGGAAGCCCATGCCATAGCCCTACTACCATTCTTAACCAGATCTAGTGTCCATTCATGGGGGTTGGGCAGAGCCCCCAGACCACCCCTTTTTGGGGTAACTTACATCTATACCAACATGGAGCTGTGCTTGTGTTCCTCACAGCAGCACTCTGCCCTCTACTCGTACCCATATGCATTTGTGCCTGGGTTATCCAAATGTGTCCCACAAAGTTCGGGGGAGTGACATGCATGTTGCTCACACATCTCCCTTCTTGCATTTCCCTGCGCAGACTCCCCTACAACTCTGTTAGTCAGGGGTGCAAAGAGGGAGCCAACATAGTAGCTCAGATCAGATCTTCAGCATAAACGCTCACAGAAAATGATTTAAAAACATTCCCTTCTTGTGATTATTTGAGCATGTGGACTTAAATTCACATTTACTGAATATTTATAGAATCATAAAAACATAGGGCTGGAAGCGACTTCAAGAAGTCATCTACTTCAGCCCCCTGTGCTGAGGCAGGCCAAGTGTACCTAGACCATCCCTGCCAGTTGTTTGTACAAGCTGTTTTTAAAAACCTCCAGTGCCTGGGATTCCTCACTCTCCCTTGGTAACCTATTCCAGCACTTAACAATCCTTATAGTTAGACCATTTTTCCTAATATCAAACCTGAATCTCCCTTGCTGCAAACTAAGTTGATTACTTCGTGTCCTCAAGCAGTGCTCGGTTGCTCTGAATGGTCCCAGAAAGTGAATTTAAAGCGGTGCAAGCATAGTCTAAAAATGATTAATTTCACAATCTGAACAAGTGTTTGTGGAAGAGTTAGGAGTGGTTGATTTTTTTTTACAGTTCAATCAATAGCAAATTAGATGCCCCAAAATAAATTGTTAAAATCTCTCCAGTGAATACAGTGCTATATAACCCTTTGTTACATCCTCCCATATCGTGGGAAGTCTGCTTGCACCAAGAGGAGGTTCTGGAGACCTGGTCTCTCAGAAAGATGGCAGAATACTGCTGGAGTGGGAAGATGTACAAGAAGGCTGCTGTCAGAGAGAAGACTGTTAACTATGCAATTTAGTATAAAATTTAGGGAGCTGCAGTGTGTATCAGCAGGCTGAGTTTCCCCTAAAATTTCCACAAAAGGCTCTTCTTTTGTTAAAGGCAGATTGTGCCACTCCAACCTGAACCAGTATAATTTAATTTGAAAGCAATGTTCTGCATTCCCTTTCACCTGATCTCAGTTGGTGACGAGCCATAAAATTTCTCCTTGGTCTGCTGGAGTTCAATAGATGAGAATTTCCTAACTTAGTAAATGAGTAAAAGCAGTCCAAATGTATATTATCAGTGAGCTCATTCAGGGGTGTTTAGGAGCCAGGGTAAGAGGCTTTGTGAACGTTGATTGAAAGGGAGATTGCCGAAGTAATTATTAATAGTAGGGAAGGTTAATAAAATGTAAGGATTTATGTTAAAATTATATTCAAGAACAAATAATGGCATATGTGTAAGAGAGAGCTTTTACGGCTTGCTGCAGTGTATTTACATTTTACAAGGCTCAGTGCTTTAGCAATGGTGAGAAATAAATGGTATGTTTCCATGGCTAACAAACCTTTCCTGTACCTTCTCATTTCAAACAGCATTTGAAATCAAGGCAGATTGAGAATATCAGTTTTGGTTTATTTTGTTTGTTAAATACTCAACTAAGTCTCAGCTAAGAATCTTCCTCCAGCAGCAAACCATGGGGTAAACTAAACTGATTACAGTGTTTTTACATGAACGGTTCTTGATTGAGGAATCATATCAGGAAAAATCACGCTCTATTCATGAATATTTCAGATCCAGAAAAAGTAAAAGTGAAATTGTGAAACATTTGCTCAGTCCTAGTGTCTAGAGGGGCATCTCCCTGCTTCCCTTTTCCCACATGTTGGCCATGATTTTCAGACCAACTAATGCTTCTGGGTGCCTCAGTTTTTAGGTGAGACACATTAAAAGCCTGACTTCCCAGGGGCGGATGCTTAGTACTTTCTGGAAATCAGCCCTCTTCTAGGTGTCTCAAGTTAGGCACCCAAATCGCTAGTCTACTGAAAACCCTGGCTGCTGTTTTTAGTGGAATGGATTGCTAAAGGCCTGATCCAGTGCTCACTGAAGTGAGTGGCAATCTTTCCACTGATGTCTGTGGGCTTTACTCAGGCCCCCAATATGTACCTAGCCCACTTAGCACTTACAAAGTGCTTTTCATCTCTAGAGCTCAAACAAATTCAGAAAGATGAATCCCTCCTGAAAAATCTCAAGAGCTTATTCTAACCTCAATATGCATGTAACCTCCAAGGATGCTCAATGGAATTATGCATGCTTTCTGAGAGGCAAGTAAGTTTTCTATACCTAGAGTAGGGATCCTCTCATAAAAGAAGGATA
The DNA here is from genome assembly GCA_032164245.1 of Sternotherus odoratus. Taxonomy (NCBI): domain Eukaryota; kingdom Metazoa; phylum Chordata; order Testudines; family Kinosternidae; genus Sternotherus; species Sternotherus odoratus. Next base: position 211,098,872 of record JAVMKO010000002.1, on the reverse strand, counting down.
ATATAATTTTCTGTAACATAGAGTCTTCCCTTATCTGGAAATTGTGGGAGTGAAAAACATCTTTCCATATTTTAGGTGCTCATCTGGGACTAGGCACCTGAATCTTGTCCTGTCCAGGTGGTCTCAACCTTTTTTCTGTTGTGACTCCATATTCAACTTTCTACAGTCATTATTCCAAACATGCATGTGGCGGTAGTTCCATCAATATTTAATAGCAGGTGGTGCAGCCAATGGGGAAGACCCTGCCTCCAACCAGGAAGTGCAAAATAGAACCAAGGCACAATTGGAGTTGCAGATAGCAAGGGATGTGAAGTTGTAACAAAAGGGGTTTCTACAGGTATGTTGGCAACAAGAAGGCGGCCAGGGAAAGTGTGAGACCCTTACTGAATGGTGGAGGCAACCCAGTGATACATGATGTGGAAAAAGCTGAAGTACTCAATGCTTTTTTTTTACTCAGTCTTCACAGACAAAGTCAGCTCCTAGACTGCTGCACTGGATGGCACAGTATGGAGAGGAGGTGAGCAGCCCTCAGTGGTGAACAAACAGGTTAAGGACTATTAAGAAAAGCTAGTCATGCACAAGTCCATGGGGCTGGATCTAATGCATCCGAAGGTGCTGGTTGATGTGATTGCAGAGCTGATGACCATTATCTTTGAAAACTTATGGTGATTGGGGGAGGTCCCGGACAGTTGGAAAAAGGCAAATATAGTGCCCATCTTTAATAAAGGGAAGAAGGAGAATCTACAGAACTACAGACTGGTTGTCCTCACCTCAGTCCCTGGAAAGTTCACTTGTAGGAGAGTAAGGTGATCAGGAACAGTGAACATAGATTCACCAAGGGCAAGTCATGCCTGACCAACCTGATTGCCTACTATGACGAGATAACTAGCTCTGTGAATATGGGAAAAGTGGTGAACATGATATATCTTGATTTTAGCAAAGCTTCTGATATGATCTCCTGCAGTATTCTTGCCAGCAAGTTTAAAAAGTATTCATTGGATGAAAGGACTATAAGGTGAAAGGACTATAAAGGTGGATAGAAAGCTGGGTAGATCATTGGGTTCAACAGTTTTGATGTCTAGTTGGCATCCAATATCAAGTGGAGTGTCCTAGGGGTCAGACCTGGGGCCAGTTTTCTTCAGCATCTTCATTAATGATCTGGATAATGGATCACACCCTCAGCAAGTTCATGGATGACACTAAGCTGGGGGGATAGATATGCTGGTGGGTAGAGATAGTGTCCAGAATGACCTTGACAAATTGGAGGATTGGCTGAAAAGAAGTATGATGTTTGTACAACAATGCAAGGACCCTAGGTAATAAAATGGAGGAACTAGAGCTACTGGTGCAGGAAGTGAAACCAGATATTATAGGGATAACAGAAACATGGTGGGATAGTAGTCATGACTGGGTACAGGTATTGAAGGGTATGTGGTGTTTAGGAAAGACAGAAATATAGGTAAAGGTGGTAGAGTAGCATTGTATATCAATGATGAGGTTGACTGTAAAGAAATAAAAAGTGATGGAATGGATAAGACAGTCTGTCCGGACAAAAATCACGTTGGGGAAGAAAGCTACTAGAGCCTCCCATGGGATAGTGCTTGGGATGTGCTATAGACCAGTGCTCCCCAACGGGTGTGCCGCGGCACACTGGTGTGCCGTGAGGCCATGCCAAGTGTGCCGCGGTAAAAGCTCTGACCGCGAGGCTGGGGGGCGGGGGAGGCGGTGTGGCGCGGCGCTGCTCTGACCGCGAGGCTGGGGGCCGGGGGAGGCGGTGTGGCGCAGCGCTGCTCTGACCGCGAGGCTGGGGGGCGTGTCGCTCCTCTCCTTCCCTCGCTGGAGTCGGGTCACAGCAGCGTGACCCAGCGAACAAGTAAGCGCGGGGGGGGGGGAAGCGGTGTGCAAGGGGGTGTTGGGGGGAGGCTGGGCTGGGAGCGGGGGTAAGCAGTGTGCAAGGGGGCGTTGGGGGGAGGCTGGGCTGGGAGCGGGGGTAAGCAGTGTGCAAGGGGGTGTAGGGGGGAGGCTGGGCTGGGAGCGGGGGTAAGCAGTGTGCAAGGGGGCGTTGGGGGGAGGCTGGACTGGGAGCGGGGGTAAGCAGTGTGCAAGGGGGCGTTGGGGGGAGGCTGGGCTGGGAGCGGGGGTAAGCAGTGTGGGGGAGAGACCGGGCTGGGTGGGTCAGTTGGGAGGGGGGGAAGGAGGTTTGGGGGGGGGGGGAGAGACCAGGCTGGGTGAGTCAGTTGGGGGGGGTTGGAGGAAAGGAGGTTTGGGGGGGAGAGACCTGGCTGGGTGGGTCAGTTGGGGGGTTGGAGGAAAGGAGGTTTGGGGGGGAGAGACCGGGCTGGGTGGGTCATTTGGGGGGTGGGTGGGAGGGAAGGAGGTTTTGGGGGGAGAGACCGGGCTGAGTGGGTCAGTTGGGGGGGGTGGGAGGGAAGGAGGTTTTGGGGGGAGAGACCGGGCTGAGTGGGTCAGTTGGGGGTGGGGGTGGGGGGTGGGAGTTGAATTCAGTCTTAAAATATATTATATGGCTCTTACTGAAATAAATTTCCAAATATTTTGCTTTCATGGCTCTCTGAGTCAAAAAGGTTCCCGACCCCTGGCGTAGTTAAACTTAGAAAATCGGTATATGAATTATATTTATTTTGTACGGCTTCAAATATGGACAAGTTTTTGCAAAAAGAACGCCCAACTTCACCGACAATTGATGATGAAACCAGCACGAGCGATATTGCAAAAAAACAGAAGATTACGAAAAGGCAGTACAACGAAGAATATATTCGATATGGATTTTCGTGGTGTGGTGAAGAAACGGCTCCAAAACCAGAATGCGTAATTTGCAGGGAAAAGCTGTCTAACGAGGCAATGGTTCCAAGTAAACTGATTCGCCACGAAACATCCTAGTTGCGCCAACAAGAACATACAATATTTTCAACGGCTTTTGAGTCAAAATGCTAAACAGATACAATTTATGAAGTCATCAGTCACAGTTTCTGACAAAGCGTTAGAAGCTAGTTTTTCTATTGCAAATTTAATTGCACGTCAGAAAAAAGCACATACAATTGGCGAAACCCTCATTAAACCAGCATGCATGGAAATCATTCGAATAATGTTTGGACCTGGTGCAGTTAAGGAAGTAGAAAATGTTCCGTTGTCAGGTAATACTGTAAAAAGACGTATTGACGATATGTCTAGCGATATTCTGAAAACAGTAATTACCAAATTAAAAGCAGCTGGAAATTTTTCACTCCAAATTGATGGAACAACTGATATTAAGAACCAAGCACAGCTAATTTGTATTGTCCGTTTCGTTGATGAGGGCGCTATAAAAGAGCATTATTTATTTTGCAAAGTGCTTTCAGAGCGGACTACCGGTGAGGCAATTTTTCGTGCTACAAATGATTTCTTCGATACTTATGACATTAAATGGAGTAATTGCATAAGTGTTTGTACGGATGGCGCCGCCGCAATGATGGGCAATAAAAAAGGTTTTGTCTCATGTGTAAAACAACAAAATGCAGAAATACAAATTACCCATTGCTGCATACATCGAGAAGCGTTGATGGCGAAAAATTTGCCAGATGAACTATTGCAAATGATGAACAAATGCGTGAAAATCATAAACATCATTAAAACAAGGGCCCTGAATATGCGAATTTTTGAAATACTCTGCGAAGAAATGGGATCAGAATATCAGTCATTATTGTTTTACACTGAAATACGTTGGCTATCCCGAGGAAAAGTTCTGGCAAGATTATTTGAGCTTCGCAACGAGGTGAGCCATTTTTTATTGAAACAAAACATGTTCGAACTACACCAGCTCCTCGAGGATGATCACTGGATTACAAAACTAGCATACATGGCTGACATATTCGAGCACCTGAATGAACTCAATAAAAGGATGCAAGGTCGGAATGAAAATGTATTAACGTGCTCTGACAAATTAAATGGATTCAAAGAGAAACTGGAACTTTGGCAAACGGAGTTAGGACGTGGATCACTAGAAATGTACAAAAGAACAAACCAGATTAAAATTGAAAATAATAAGCAGTTCATAATAAATTTAGCTCAACGACATTTAACATTGCTCTTAGAGAAGTTTGATCATTACTTTCATACAATCAATACGGAGCAATACGATTGGGTTCGAAATCCTTTTGCAACGATTGCCAAAAATTCTACCGAAGTACTTTCCCTTCAGATTCGAGAGGACTTTCTTGAATTGAGGAATGACGGGTCATTAAAAATAAAATTCGCTCAAGTTCCGTTGGATGTGTTCTGGATTGGGATTGAGGAAGAATATCCCCATATCTCCAAGAAGGCTGTCGAAATTCTGTTACCATTTGCAACCACATATATATGTGAACAAAGTTTTTCAGCGTTAGTCCAAATAAAAAATGATAAGCGGTCATGCTTGAAGGGCATCGATCAAGAACTTCGGGTTGCTCTGTCCAGTATTAAACCGAACATCAAATCTCGGTGTTCATTAAAACAAGCGCAGGTGTCGCATTAGTTATAAGTTGTTAGAGAACAGTTAGAATATAGAGTTATGAATTGATGGATGTGTTACAAGTACCTACCTAATTATCAAATAAAATAATAAATCAAGTAATTCTGTTATGCCCAGTTTGACATTCCTATACTATTATACTCTTCAAAACGATATTTTGAAGATTATATTTGGTTTTTTATCCAATTTTTGTATGTGGTGTGCCGTGGAATTTTGGGAGAGGCTATGGTGTGCCAAGGGTGACAAAAGGTTGGGGAGCACTGCTATAGACCAACGAGATCTGATTCGGATATGGAAAGAGACCTCTTTAATGTTTTTAATGAAGTAAATACTAATGAGAATCATGTGATCATGGGAGACATTAACTTCCCAGATATAGACTGGAGGACAAGTGCTAGGAATAATAATAGGGCTCAGATTTTCCTGGATGTGATTCCTTCACCAAGTTGTTGCTGAACCAACAAGAGGGGATGCCATTTTAGATTTGGTTTTGGTAAGTAGTGAGGACCTCATAGAAGAAATGGTTGTAGGAGACCACCTTGATTTGAGTGATCATGAGCTAATTTGGTTCAAACTGAATGGAAGGATAAAAATAGATCCGTAACTAGGGTTTTTTATTTCAAAAGGGCTAACTTTAAAAAAATTAAGGAAATTAGTTAGAGAAGTGGATTTAAAGGCAGGAGGAGGCCTGGAATTACTTCAAGTGAAAGTTGCAGAAACTATCAGAATCATAGGGTTGGCAGTGACCGCTGGAGGTCATCTAGTCCAACCCTCTGCTCAAAGCAGGACCAATCCCCAACTAAATCATTCCAGCCAGGGCTTTATCAAGCCTGACCTTAAAAACCTCTAAGGAAGGTGATTCTACCCCACCTCCCTAGGTAACCCATTCCAATGCTTGACCACCCTCCTAGTGAAAAAGTTTTTCCTAATATCCAATCTAAACCTTCCCAACTGCAACTTGAGACCATTACTCCTTGTTCGGTCATCTGCTACCACCGAGAACAGTCTAGATCCATCCTTTTTAGAACCCTCTTACAGGTAGTTGAAAGCAGCTATCAAATCTCCCCTCAGTCTTCTCTTCTGTAGACTAAACAATATCAGAAGCCTGCATCCCAAGAAAGGGGAAAAATTCATCGGCAGGAGTTGTAGACCAAGCTGGATGAGCAAGCATCTCAGAGAGGTGATTAAGAAAAAGCAGAAAGCCTACAAGGAGTGGAAAATGGGAGGGATCAGCAAGGAGAGCTACCTTATTAAAGTCAGAATATGTAGGGATAAAGTGAGAAGGGTTAAAGCCATGTTGAGTTGGACTTTGCAAAGGGAATTAAAACCAATAGTAAAAGGTTCTATAGTCATATAAATAAGAAGAAAACAAAGAAAGAAGAAGTGGAATGCCTAAACACTGAGGAGGAGTGGAGGTTAAGGGTAATCTAGGGATGGCCCAATATCTAAACAAATACTTTGCCTAATTTTTAATAAGGCTAATGAGGATCTTAGGGACAATGGCAGGATGACAAATGGAAATGAGGATATGTAGGTAGATATTACCACATCCAAGGTAGAAGCAAAACTCAAACAGTTTAATGGGACTAAATTGGAGGGTCCAGATAATCTTCAACCAAGAATATTAAAGGAACAGGCACATGAAATTGCAAGCCCATTAGCAAGAATTTTTAATGAATTTGTAAACTCAGGGGTTGTACTGTATGACCAGAGAATTGCTAACATAGTTCCTGTTTTTAAGAAAGGGGAAAAAAGTGATCTGGGTAACTACAGGCCTGTTAGTTTTCAGAGTATGCAAGGTTTTGGAAAAAAAAATTAAAGGAGAAAGTAGTTAAGGACATTGAGGTCAATTGTAATATAATATAACAAGGTTTTACAAAAAGTATATCGTGTCAAACCAACCTGCTCTCCTTTGAGAAGGTAAGAGATTTTTAGACACAAGAAATGCAGTGGATCTAATTTACCTCGATTTCAGTTAAGTATCTGATAGGATTCCACATGGGGAATTATTAGTTAAATTGTAAAAGATGGGGATCAATATGAAAATTGGAAGGTGGATAAGGAATTGGCTAAAGGGGAGACTACAGTGGGTCATACTGAATGGTGATCTGTCAGACTCTAGGGAAGTTACTAGTGGAGTTCATCAGGGATCGGTTTTGGGACCAATCTTATTGAATCTTTTTATTACTGACCTCGGCACAAAAAGTGGGGGTCTGCTAATAAAGTTTGCAGATGACACAAAGCTGGGAGGTATTGCCAATACAGAGAAGGACCGGTATATCATACAGGAAGATCTGGATGACCTTGTAAACTAGAATAATAGAAATAGGATGAAATGTAATAGTGAAAAATGAAAGGTCATGCATTTAGGGATTGATTAATAAGAATTTTTGTTATAAGCTGGGGACACATCAGTTGGAAGGAAAAGAAAGACCTCGGAGTGTTGGTTGATCACAGGATGACTATGAGCCGCCCATGTGATATAGCCATGAAAAAAGCTAATGCGATCTTGGGATGTATCAAGCGAGGTATTTCCAGTAGAGATAAGGAGGTGTTTGTGCCGTTATATAAGGCATTGGTGAGGCCTCATCTGGAATATTGTGTGCAGTTCTGGGTGCCCACATTTAAGAAGGATGATTTCAAACTGGAACAGGTTCAAAGAAGGGCTACTAAGATGATCTGAGGAATGGAAAACCTGTCTTATGAAAGGAGACTCAAAGAGCTTGGCTTGTTTAGCCTAACCAAAAGAAGGCTGAGGGGAGACATGATTGCTCTCTATAAATATATCAGAGGGATAAATACCATGGAGGGAGAGGAATTATTTAAGCTCTGTACTAATGTGGACACAAGAAGAAATGGCTATCAACTGGCCATCTGGAAGCTTAGACTTGAAATTAGACGAAGGTTTGCAACCATCAAAGGTGTGGAGTTCTGAAACAGCCTTCCAAAGGAAGCAGTGGGGGCAAAAGATACATCTGGCTTCAAGATTAAGCTCCATAAATTTATGGAGGGGATGGTATGATGGGATAGCCTAATTTTGGCAATTAATTGATCTTTGACTATTAACAGTAAATATGCTCAATGGACTGTGATGGGATGTTAGATGGGGTGGGATCTGAGTTACTACAGAGAATTCTTTCCTGGGTGTCTGGCTGGTGAGTCTTGCCCATATGCTCAGGGTTTAACTGATTGCCATATTTGGGGTCGGGAAGGAATTTTCCTCCAAGGCAAATTGGCAGAGGCCATGGGGTTTTTTCGCCTTCCTCTGCAGTGTGGGGCATGTGTCACTTGCTGGAGGATTCTCTGCACCTTGAAGTCTTTAAACCATGATTTGAGGACATCAATAGCTCAGACGTAGGTATGGGGTTTATTACAGGAATGGGTGGGTGAGATTCTGCAGCCTGCATTGTGCAGGAGGTCAGACTAGACGATCATTCTGACTTTAAAGTCGATGAGTCAGGTCCCAGAAGTCCTCTGAATGTATCCCAGAGTTCTTGACAGCAGAGGAGCAAAGGTGACAGGCAGGAGGCGGCTCCTGGCCCCCGGGATGTCAGAGATCATCCCTCCCCTGGCCTTGCTGAGCCAGGAGCTCTGCTGCTTCCCTACCTTGCGGAGCAGCAGCTTGGTCCCACTCAGGTCTCTGGCCATTGCTTCCAGATTCCCCCTGTACTACCTGGAGCTACATATGTAGGGGCACCTGGGAAGCATCCACTGTGAGGAGGGCGAGTGGGAGCCAGCGTAAAAACTTCCCTGCAGCCTTCCATAGATCCCTTGTCACATATTCCTGCCTCCCCAGGTGAGGCAGGAGCAGGGAGACAGTATCCTCAGGACATACAGTGGAACCCTGCAATACCGCACCCCGCTATAGCGCGAATCTGCTTATAGCCTGGGTCCTCCCGATGGCAGCGGCGCATGGCACTTTGATGTGGCGCGACCCCGCAATAATGCGACCCTGCGTTTACTATGATCGGGTATTTTTGGATCCCGATCGTCGCAGTATTGCGGGGTCCGACTGTATTGACTTTGACTGAAGCAAAAAAGGGAACCCAGCTAAATGAGAAAAAGGAATTCAAAAGATGTTGATGGCATTTTGCCAGCTGGTAGCAACATCTAATTTATGACAAACTTGAAAACAGACAGACAAAAATATACACCTTCATTGAATATCCCATCTTAAAAACTAAGAATTGCAATATTTCATTGGAATAGTTTGATAGCCCTGGAGACTGATGTCCTAATTATCCTCAGAACCTGTGCACATGGGCATTTTCCTGCAACTGTGACTCAGCTTAGAGGTGGAGAGCCCAATTCTCAGGTGAGATGGTAGGTCAGAATAAAGCATTCTCAAACTGCAGCCATTCTATTGAGACCCCCACCAAAGCAGCCAATTATGCACTTTATGGACCCATGCTCCTTACGGGCACCTGAGTGCCATTAATAGCACCATTACAGTTAGGAAACTGGGTGGGCAGTTGAGTTTTCCTACAGTGCACCACGTTCCTAGGGCTAAAGTGTCGACATTGAGTGGGGGCGCTAGGCACTCCGGTATAGGGTTACTTTGACTTGGGTCTGTGCACTGCAGTGTGGATGTCAGAGCTCTAGGTTCGAGCACTGCTCAGAAAATCCTTAACCTTCAGTTAAAATGCAGTGTAGACATTGAAGCCTGTGTTTCCTGACTCAGGTCAGCTGACTCTAAGTCCCACTAACCCTAGACCAGGGGTAGACAACTATGGCATGGGTGCCAAAGGCGGCACACAAGACGATTTTCAGTGGCACTCACACTACCTAGGTCCTGGCCACTGATCCAGGGGGCTCTGTATTTTAATTTAATTTTAAGTGAAGCTTCTTAAACATTTTAAAAACCTTATTTTCTTTACATACAACAATAGTTTAGTTATATATTAAAGATTTCTAGAAAGGGACCTGAAAATGTTAAAATGTATTACTGGCATGTGAAACCTTAAATTAGAGTGAATAAATGAAGACTCGGCACACCGCTTCTGAAAGGTTGACGACCCCTGCCCTAGACTTACATTGCTTTGTAGGCAGCACATAAAGACAACTCTGGTGGTGAGATTCTTGTGGCTGAAGCAGCACCTGCTTCAGCACTGAGGCCCATATCTGATCTGCAGTCACCTTTGGATGTGGCAAGTGATGTTGCTCCACCCTTGGACTCTGCGTTTTTCCCCAGGAGGAAGAGAGGTCTTACAACCTTTCTCGGATACAACAAGAAAAAGGGGCATAAAACAATCAGGATCATTCTAGGACTTGGGGAGATTCCTCCATCTTATTAGAGGACTGCTGACCAGCACTGTTCTCCCTCCAGCTTGCAGGAATGGAGCAGGTCCATCTAACTGCTACCGCACCCAGATAGGCGAGACCCTGTATTGTCGACTCCAGTTCTGGCCATGGGGTATCTGCTGAGTCCCATACTGTCGACACTGGCACCAGCTCCAACTGTCTCCACAGTGGTGGCAAACCAGATGGCATCAGACCTTTGCCCCTCAGTCCTGGACTCCCCACTGTTTCAAGAGTTCGCTAGTGCCATGAGTATGAGCGATTGTTTCCCCATTTGGGTTATCACCCCCATTGCCACAAAAGAACCGCTGGGACTCTTCAAGATCCAGACTGGGGTTGTCCTCCTCTTCATTATTGGAAAAGCACCAGAGAGTACTCTTGGATCCCAATCAGTACCGAGATCAGCATCTGTTCCACAATTAGGATGGGGCTTTTGGCCTGGTGCCTGCTGGCCACCAATACCTTTTCATATGCCTGGTGGTCTCCTTGGAATCCTTGGGTTGCTATTCAATCCCTGAGGTTCCAGTCCTCAACTCGCTCCAACGTGAGATCACTGGTCTGGATGGTAACTCCTGCTCTCAAACCTTCTCAGCCACAAGCGACTGCAGAGTCCATTCTCTCTCGATCTGTGGGTTTATTCTAACTGGAACCTGTAGTGCAAGAATAGGACCCATGGTCTGCACAGCAAACCACCTCTTCATCCTGTCTGGTTGACTCTACCATGCGGGAATCTTCGTCTCCCTCAGTGCCCAAGGACTTTAAGGTATGTCAGGACTTCTTGAGGCATCTGGCCACTATTTTGGGTATCCAAGTGGAAAACCTTTTAAAATGAGACTATGCATAAGTTGCTGGATATTCTCTGATCATCAGCTCTCATGATAAATGATGCTTTCTTGGACCCTGCAAAGGCCCCTAGAATACTACAGCTTCATTGTCTCCCAAAGTGTAGCTTTCAGAGAAGTGGTACTTCATCCCTATTGAGGATTTTGAGGATTTTTATTCCCACCCAGCACCTAATTTGCTAGCGGTAACTGCAGCAAATGGTAGGACATGGCAAGGGAGGTATAAGTCACCCCTAAGGACAAGGACTCCAAGAAAATGAACGTACTTAAAGGGGAGGAAGATTTATACCACCTCTTCCCTGCAAATGCACATTGTGTACTAGCAGGCATTGCTCTCTAAATATGACTTTGGCAAGGTGGGTGGCTATGTCTGAGTTTGCAGACAAGTTGCTAGAATCCTCCAAGGAGGTGTTGAAGGCATTCATAGCGGAAGGCCATATGCTGGCCAAGACCTTATTGCAGTCACCTCTGGATGTGGCAGATGCCATATTCAGAATTATGGCATTGGCTGTGACCATGACGAAGGCCTAATAACTGCAGAATTTGGGCTTTGCACCCAATGTGCAGCAGACTATTGATGACTTACTGTTTGAAGGACAGGTTTTGTTGTCAAAGAAAGACATAAGCCTGCACTCTTTAAAAGACTCCTGAGTTACTTTACATTCTTTGGGAATATGTACTCCGGCCATGAAGAGACAGCATGATAGCAGTCAGCAGCGACAGCAACAAAACCACTCGCAGCATTTTTTCAGACAGTCCTCCCTTCCTATAAGGCAGTGGGACTACTCTTGGAAGATGCATAGATCCCAGAGGAGAAGGTCTGCTGGTTCTGGGTTTAACTAGCTGGCTCATCCCCACTCAGCGTCCAGCAAGTGTCCATTTTGACTCGTATGTCCAGAACAGTGATCCAGTAGTAACCTCTCCTTCTCTGTCCTCCCATTTTGGAACTATGTTACCACTAGGGACTCGATTACCATGGACAGCTGGGTCCTAAGCATTGTCAGATCGGGTTATGCCATATAGTTCCTCTCCATGCCATCTCCCCACCCCCAACCTATCCCTTTTCAGGGGGCCCTCTCATGAGATACTGCTCCTCCAGCAGTTTCAGTCTGTGCTGGCTTTGAGGGCTGTAGAGGAAGTTTCCAAGCTGCATCATGAAAAGGGATTCTACTCCTGGTACTTGCTGGTTTCCAAGCCCATTGGAGGGACGAGACCTATGCTTGACCTTTGTGATTTCCACAAATACGTCAGATACGTGAGATTCTTTATGGTCACCTCCCCATCTTAAATCATGACTGTTTGTTGTCCTGGATCTTCAGAACACTTATTTCCATATAGCAATCTCTGAGGTTTCTTCGATTTGTTGTGGCGGACTAGCACTGCCTGCAAATCGTGCTGCCTTTCAGCCTGTCTTCCACTCCCTCGGCCCTTACAGCATACCTCAGGAAGAGGGGAGTTCATATCTTCCTGTGTCTTGCTCAGTAGTAGAAAGCTGTCCTCCAGAGCGACCTATTCAGCCAAATGGAAGCAGTTCTTGATGTGGTTATTTAGTCTGGGGAGTTCAACTGAAACTGGCTGGTATCTAGGACATAATGGAGCAACTGTTACGCCTTCTGTCTTCTAGTCTTGCATTTAGTTCATTAGGAGTCCACCTAGTGGGGATTTTGGCATTTCTGCCTATCCATTGGAAGTCCTTCATACCCCTTGAAAGGAGTCACACATCACCCAACAATTCAAGAGCTGATTTCTTTGTGGGACCTTAATACTGTCTTAGTAGCTCTTATGGGACCTCCATTCAAGTCTCTGGCAACTTCCTCCTTCTCCCTTCTGTCAGAAAACTTCCTTCCTTGTGGCAATAACATCTGTTTTTATCCAGAACTAGCGAAAATACCCGGCATTGCTCGGGTCCGTCAGAGGTGAGGAGGGGGCAGAGAGCTGAGCGAGTGCGGGGTCCGTTGGAGGGGGGAGGGGGCAGAGTGCAAACCTGACACCCCCACCTCACCCCCCCGACCAAACCCGACACCCCCACCTCACTTACCCCTCGACCAACCCCGACTCACATTTTCACCCCCCACCCAAACCCAACACCCCCACGTCACCCCCCTACCAACCCCAACACCCCCTGACCAACACCCACACCTCACCCCCCGTAGACCAAACCTGACACATCCACCTCACTTACCCCTCGAACAACCCCGACCCCCCCTCCTCGCCCCCCCAACTAAACCCAACACCCCCACCTTACCCCCCCCACCAAACCCAACACCCCCTGACCAACACCCACACCTCACCCCCCACCCACCCCGACACCTTCCCACCCCCCCAGACCAAACCCAACACCCCCACCTCACTTACCCTCTGACCAAACCCAACTCGGGTCCGTCGGAGGTGGGGAGGGGGCAGAGAGCTGAGTGAGTGCGGGGTCCGTTGGAGGGGGGAGGGGGCAGAGAGCTGAGCGAATGCAGGGTCCGTTGGAGGGGGTATTATGACATAATAACTATGTCACAGAGAACAGCAGCTTCTCAGCTTATGTGATTGGCCTTTAAATAATTTCACCCCTGGGGGGCGTCAGAGGTGAGATTTGAAAAATTTTCGACTCTTACCCTGATTAGGACCCTAAGACCTATAACTGTACCAAATGCAAGTCTCTAGCTCAAACGGTGTGGAAGGAGTAAGTGCACGTACATACACGCATACACCATTTGACTTTTATATATATAGATTGTTTCCCATTTTCACTTCAGCCAAGCTATATATTTACCAGTGTTCTTCCCTAAGCCACATTCAACCCAGAGGAACAACATCCTGACATGCTGAATGTCAGGTGATGTTTAGCTTTTTATCTGGATAGGATCAAACCTTTCTATGCCACCTCTCATTTATTTGTTTCAGATGCAGACTGAATGAAAGGTCAAGGGCTCTCTTCAGAGGTGATCTCCAGGTGGATAACTTCCTGTATCATGACCACATATGAAGTAGCCCAGGCTATACCACCTCAAAGAGTGTGAGCCCATTCCACAAGATCTCAGGCAACATCAACGGCATTTTTAAGTGACCTTCCTGATTTGGGCATTTGCAGGACTGCCCTTTGGTCCTGGGTGCATATTTTTACAAACCACTATGCCACCACTGCTGCATCCAGATCAAATGCAAACTTTGGGAAAGCAATCCTGCAGTCCTTGTTTAGATATAGCCTGAGCTCCATCTCCTATAAGTACTGCTTGCAAGTCACACCCATGGAATACACAGCTGCATCTACTCTAAGAAGAAACAGTTACCTATCTGTAACATCTGTTCTTTGAGATGTGGTACAGACGTGTATTCCACAACACACCCTCTGTCCCCTCTGCATTGAAGTCTGCGATTCTGTCTTTCACAGCAAAGGAAGTGAGGGGGTCATTGTGGCATTGCCCAGGGGAGAGGTCAGGGCCACAGGGTATGATCACCACCCTTGCGAGTACTGCATGGCAAAGTTCTCCAGTTCCATTGTGAGGTGCACACACACACACATCTAAAACAACGAGGAGTCCTTGTGGCACCTTAGAGACTAACAAATGTATTTGAGTATAAGCTTTTGTGGGCTAGAACCCACTTCATCAGATGCATGGAGTGGAAAATACACGCACCTAAGTAGAGCACATGTTTGCATCACATCTCAAAGAAAATCAGTTACAGGCACGTAACTGCTTTTTTGTCCAATTTACCAGCAGTCGGGTGATCTGTTTCTTAGAGAATTCTACCCTTTCTATGGGCCAAATGCTGTTCTTTGCAAGAGAGAGACACATGGTGAAATGTTAATGGATCTCTGCTCACCATAAGGGCAGTAGCATTCACAGCCCTTTTCCTTTCCCCCATTCTATGCTGGCAAATATGGCTCTGAGTATTTTTCTCTTTTACCTTTCTGTTATGCACTTTTATGATTTTGTTCCTCCAGAGTGCATAGTTCTGCCTTTTCTATACAGAACAGGCTTCCTAAACGTTTCTTTACCTGAAATAGCTTTGACTATCTCACTAAATACAAATGGAGGAGCCTGGATAATAGAAAAAAAAACCCCAGGGCAAATGTCACGTAAGCATTTCTTTTATGCAGCAGTATGGTGTATGAGTCACTGTCAGAGGCCCCGAGGTTTCACTTGAACATAGATTATCCAAGTCACATTCATTAAAATGGTCAGGATTACTGCAGGTAAATATTTTGTCCTGTCTCAATAACACACAGCAGCAGGGTTTCCAAAATTGCTCCACATTTGCCTAACTCTGATTCCATTGCAGTCAGCCAGCAAAATCCCACCTGTGGCACAGGAAACAGGCAGCATTTTCAAGAGACTAATACAGCCACATCTTCAAATACAGTGATGAGTGCTACAGCAATGTCTCTGTATATGTTTGTGTATATATATATATTTCTTAAATTTAGATATAACATTTAGAGAGTTCATTATAGTTGCCTGATTTTAGGAGGTTAATATTAATTTGGATAGTACGGGTTATAGGCTCGCCAATTAATCTGATCAGAAGATAATAAGGTTCTTGTCCCAGAATCAGGCTACACAGAGTTTGGGGATATGACAGGATGCTCATATTGAGACAAATATAGTCTTAAAGACTTTTATTGAGATAAATGGAATAGTACTCAAATAGTAATCAAGTGGTAAAATAATCAGTTACAAATGCAGTGATATTGTTCTAGAGGTCCATGTGATATTATATACAATAAAGCTTTTGATTAATGTGCTCACACCCTTCTTTGATAACCTGGTGGTCAGAGACAAAGGACTAGCATCACCTCTGGCATAACAAGAGAGTTCAGGTCCAGGTTCCCCAATTCTTGGGTGGGAGGTGCAGAGTTTAGGAGAAGCTAACGACCTAAGAGCTATCAAAGCTAACTTAGAGTTTTACTTAACTAACTGACTTGAAACTCACAATTAGGAACTAACAGACTAATAGGCTAATAAACAAAGAAGCCTTGAAACTTAGAAGCTTTGGAACTTAGAAGCTTCCTTGACATGGTCTCTGCTTTTATAGCTCAAGTACTCAGGCCCTCCTTTTATGTCCAAACTCCATTCCCTTGGGTGCACTTACTCCATAGGCTGGTATGTTTGTACTAATTGATGACATATTCATGCATATTAATGACATTAGCTCATTCTCACATCTGTTATTTTTGCCAGTTCTCTCCTTGTGGTGCACCTGTTAAGTTTTAAAGAGTATGAACTTAGGTAGCTCTCTATGTCAAGCTGCTTTAACGCGTCCTTTGTCTATCTATGTTAAAGGTCGCAGCCATATGTGGCCCTTATGCTTTAGCTCATCACCACCTATCTAGGTGAAAGGTCCCGAACATATGTATGCTAACTTTTGCTATCTGGGTGAAAGGTCTCAGACATATCAATGCTAACTTTGCCTTAGCTCAACATTCAGGATTTGACCTGTAGGTCCCTTGTGTTACAGCCAAAATACTTTAATATAAATCAATAAACCTATTATAATAAAACAAATAATCAGACCCTTCAGAAACTAAGAAATCCATAAGAAAAGATATAGTCAAGCAAGCAGGTTAGCCCTACAGGCTACAGTGTATAGTGATGATTTCTCTTGCTTAGCCACCTCACCAATTGTCCCAGGACTGTGGTAATGGGAAAGGCTAATGTAGGGTATGTCTTCACTACAGGACTAGGTCGATTTCCCTTAATTCGATTTTCTAAATTCGATTTTAGAAAATCGAATCAGTGTGTCCCCACCAGGACAGCAGGTCGACAGTGGTCAACACTGTCTGTCCTAGAACTTTTGCAGGGGTCGACATAGCCCGCATTGCACTTTGGGTAGGTAGCCCACAGTGCAATGCGTGCCAGACCCCTCCCCCCTCCCAAGCAGCCCCGCGGACCCCCCCCCGCCCGCCTGAACAGCCCCCCCCGCCGGACCCCCCCGCCCGCCCGAGGGGGGGGGGGAGCCGGCGCGGGGCTGCTTGAGCGAGCAGGTCAGCTGCCTAGTCAATTTCACCTGAATTCACTAGTCAATTTCCTCGGGCGGGCGGGGGGGTCAGGCGGGGGGGCTGTTCAGGTGGGCGGGGCTGCTCGGAGGTCGGAGGCTTAACTTCAGATGCCTCTTCACTTACTCACAGTAGACATAGAGAAGTCGATTTTAGCCTTACTTCTCTCGTCAGGCAGGAGTTACAAATTCGATTTTAAGGGCCCTTTAAATCGACTTTAAGGGCATGTATGTGAAGACAGGTACGTCGTTAAGGTCGAATTAAAGTGGTAGTGAAGACATGCCCGTAGATAAGAACTCCTTCCCTTGTTGAGAGCGGGGGCGGGAGAGTTTGGATGGAGCAGGATGAGTACTCCTATGGGAGTGACATACCTGCAGGGTGGGGTAAGAAAAAAAATGTTAACCCTTTCTATGACCATGAGAGCCTCACACAAAAGAAGGTGGGGTGAGGTGTGCATGCTAGTTTTCAGTGAGTATGTTCAATGTGGTCTGGGAAAGAAAGCTAACCACCAGTTATCACACCTCAGTGGCAGAGGGCAGGGAATGGCCCTTTACAGCATGCTATGTGTGAGTAGCAGTATGTTAACCCAGAGTACAGTGGATAGAGTTCATGACTGAGACTCAAGCCATCTGGCTTTCACTTCATTTGAGTCAGAAGCTTTGAAAACAGTATGCAACTTTGGACAGATTTTCTAGAAGATTTTGATTTATACAAAGAAAGCTATCTGTGATAATGTGTCTGCTCTGCACTGCACTGAGGATGAAGTGTTCTTATTATATCCTATAATCTTACTGTGCTTTCTCTTGATGGTTTTCATAATCCCGGTACTAAAAGATGTTGGGATGGAAAGGGATGGAAAGGATTCATCCAACAAAAGTCAAAAATCTTAAGCACTAACAATCATACAGGTCTTTTCTGTGTTTCTGCAGACATTACACACCAAAGACCATGCAATCCCATTTATCCTATATAAAAGTGACAATGCACATGGGACACTCATCATTTTTATAGTTATTTGGACTGGAGTTACAGATGTAACCAAACACATGGCTCATTTGAATCAAATGGACTCCATGCAGACTCAGGGGTCTGCCTGCCTGCATGGAACTCCTTGAAGTGTAGGGGACAATCTGTGTAACATACTCTAAATTACATTACATTAAATAACCATTATTAAGGTTGACAATCAAGCATTCAAAAATTAGAAAATGTCAAAATAAATGTTGCCGGTGGAACATTTAACATGGCCCCCTGGTGTGCATATGCATCAAGATGCAATCTTTCATTACCTGATTACATACTATTTTTTCCACCAGACACCTGCCTCTTTTAGTGACCAGCATGGTGCTCACTTAATGAGCAGCTATTCAATATTTTGTTTTCTCCACATTGTTCAATGTGTGGCCCTGGGCCTTATCTATACACACAATTCAAACCCTGTTCTGAAGTTAGAATTATTAATTTCCTCATGAGCTTTTTCTGTTACATCAGTATAGTATCTGAGCGCTTCAGAAATGTTCATGAATTTATTTTCACAGCTCCCCTGTGGGGGAAGGGGTTATCATTAGCCCCAAATTACGGCTGGTGAACAGAGGCATGACAAGATTTAATGTCAAAAGTGCTCATTCATTTTGGGTGCCTATAGCCTGATTTTTCAGAGAATGTAGCGTTTTATAGCACTTCATATGATCAGAGCACAACCCAATGTCCCACTGACTTGAGTAGTGGACGTGACTGCTCAGCACTTCTGTGGATCACATCGTAGGTGTCTCAAGTTGGGCACCCAGAAAATGAGGAACACACAGTTAATGGCCACTTTTCAAAATATCTTGCCCAGTATCACACAGGGACTCTATGGCAGAGGCAGAGACAGAAGCCAGTTCTTCAAGGTCACACACAACTGCGTAAACCACAAGACAATCCTTTCTCTTCCTGCAATCTCTGCTTCATTAATTACACACCTTCCAATTTCTGCAACAAATGGGGAAGGGATCGTGCAAACAGCCTTCTTCACTACATAAACTTCACTCACAGAGCACGATCCATCCTGTGGCAAGGGTCCCATGGGAGAAATAGCATGTGGTAATGTAGTTTAAGATGCTCCATTTCCTAACTTTTGAGTGCTTGACAATAATGTTCTTTTAATGTAGGTTTCTTATATGTAATTTCTTGTGTTTTTAAAGAAGCAAAATTTCAGATGGCTCATCAGCAGCGTTAGAACTGTTAGATCCACTGTACAGACTTCTGCCACTTTTGCTAAAGGAGTGACTGTGATAGCAGTATTATTATTTATGAGTGTATTATCATAGCCCTAAGGTGCCTCACTCCTGGACCAGGACCCCACTGTGCTAGGCACTGTACAAACAAACCAAAGAAATGGACCCTGCGTCAAGGAGCTTGCTCTCTCACATCCCAGGAGAGTGTCCTAACCATCAAGCTGTAGTCAGCCTCTTGTTTTCTTGTCCAGTGAATATTGAATTAATTATACAAAGTAAAACATCAGGAGAGAGAGAGAAATTGCTTCCATATTCTCTGGTGCTGATGCCACTTTACATATGTGCAAAAATGGGAACACTCATGTCTTAAGGAGCTGTGGGGACCAATGTGTGGGGAAAGACTAAAAGAAATACATACAACTTTACCAAATGGTGACAACCTGTGAAGGGGAAATAACTTTCTAGAAGTGTTTGAAGCATGTAAAAAGCCAGCTGAATGAGGGTAGTGGTAGTACAAGGTAGTAAAAGGATGAAAAACAGAAAATATATAGCTTGATACAAGGAGAACTTTCTCATGGTGAAATCTATAAGGTTATGGAACAGTCTCCTAAGGAAAGTGGCAGAATTTCCACAGTGTTGCCAACCTTGTGATGAAAAATCATGAGTCAGATTACCAAAAAAATCATGAGATGGCCCCACAATCATGAGATTTTAAAAATATCAAACCATGTTTTTTGTCTGTCTTTTGACTTAACCCCCTCTGCTCTTCTGCCAATATGTGTGAGATAATTTCAGATTGTATCAATGCACACTAAAACACACACCTCAGATTGAGACTACACTTACCCTGTACTCACCCCTAATAGGTTTTTTTCTTCTTTTTCCTAACACTTACAAGTCTTTCTCTTCCCTTACACCAAATGACCTTCCATTAGTCCTTAGTATACCTCCTCAAAACACATTATTACTGCAAACCCTTCCATTGATTGCATTAAGCTCATACTGACACGCGGATCTGTGTGTCTGACTAGTTAGGTCTGTACAGGATTGTAATAAGCTTTCTGGGGCATAAAGGCCTGGTTATGTTTGCATTTTATGGATTTCACAGATTTTAAAGCCAGAACAGAGCATTGTGATAATCTAGTCTGACCTCCTGTGTAACACAGGCCATAGGGCTTCCCTGGATTAATTTTTGCTTCAAGTCCAATAGCTGTGATTGAACTAGAGCATATCTTTAAAAAAAACAGCCAGTGTTGATTTAAATGTTTCAGTGATGGAGAGTCTGCCACAACCCTTAGGCAGTTGTTCTAATCATGAAATTACTTTCACTGTTAAAAACTTAGTTCTAGTCTAAATTTGTCTAGCTTACACTTCCAGCCATTGGATCTTGTTGTACCTTTGTCTGGTAGATTGAATTATCACAACTCTGAACCCCACGTAGGTACTTATAGTTTTTGGTATGACACCAGGCCCAGGGCTGGTGCTCGATAAATAAACAATTCATGCTACTGCCACCTTCTCGTCCTCATTTTTCCAAAAACCTCATCTACTGTCTTGTTAGAGTGATGAGAAACCTGCCCAGATTTTGCATAGATTTATTATGGAGTTATATTATCCTAATTTATTTCCTCCTTCTCCCCATAATCTATGGCTATTGTCATGAAATCCAAATGAGAATTAATTCACACTGCTTAGGACTGAGCAAGGAAAGTGAACTCATCCCCATCTAACTCTTGGCCCTTGGGAATAATTTGAATGGAAATTCTTCCAAAGGATATTAATCCATTTTGAATAAACTGCCCCTTCTGCTAGAATATGTGTCGGCCTTAGCTTTACCAAAAAGTTAAGGCTGAGACAGCATTGCATTGTAAAACAATGTTAATGAAGTGTCTTAAAAAATGAATCGCTTAAACCCTAGAAACTCAGAAAACTTGCAGCTAGTTCAGAGTACAGCAGTTACTGATGATGGGCTGATGGGTTTGTGCATGTAGACCCCTGACCTAAATTCCAGGAGAAAGAGAGAAAGGGGCTGAAAACATCTATGTCTCCAAAGCTAATAAATAAACACAGGAGATCAAACAGATGGCGGTGTAGGGGAGAGGGAGTGCAGAGGCAAAGTCACAATGAAGGTGCGGAAAGGTATAACAGTAGAGTCCACATGACAGAAGCAGCACCTTCCTTCCTCTGATGTACCTGGGATTTCACCTTTCAATGTGTAGATTTTGGGTGGGGAAGTCTTTGACTTGCATTGTAAGTGCAAATGGAATAAACTAACCAGGTTAATTTTGGGCAGATTAAGGGGTGAGTGTTGAAACCTTGATTGCAAATTTCTTGAGGGCCTGATTTACAGAGATATTCCTTTCAACTTCAGACAGAGTTGTGGGTTCTCAGCGTTGCTGAGATTAAAGTTTGATTTTCAAGCATTTAGGATTTTTTAAGCAAACAGATCACAAAATTCTGCTAATGTTGCAAAGGACAACACAGTCTTAAACTGAACTCTTGATCAACAGAGTTTCAAGTCTTGGAATGACTTGTAGAAATGGCAAAGACCAAGTAGGGAGTCTTGTCGATCTTCCTGCCTGCTGCAGCAGGATGTTTCCTACACTATTTTCCAGTGTTTTGCTCAGTCTAATTTTAAATTATTCAAACCACAGACTTCTCAGAAGTAGCCTGTTCTCTCTCCCCCCATCCCGCTTGTAACTAGCATAACAGGAAATCTAGTGGAGAGCCATACAGATCCTCAGTCCTCAGGACAAACCCTCATTGATGCCATGGGAGATGTGTTTGCTGTTCAGGGGTAGGTTATGGCCCATGGAATGTAAATTCTTCAAGAAGCAAGAGTTCTATATGTCCCCATGACCCAGCTTGGGGACTTTCTGTTTTTAAAACAAAACAAACAAACAGTGTGTACATTAGTCTTTCTCTCATGCATCCAAAAGGCATTAATGACCATGGGGCGAAATCCTGGCCCTGGTAGGTGTCCTGATATTAACTTAGGTGGAACTAGGATTTCACCCCAGTGACTAGGCATCATTAAAGGGGCTACCAGCAAAAGCCATGCATCAACATTTGATTTGCTACTATTCTGCCATTCTCCAAAAACTGTAGGTCTCTAAATCTGCATTTATGATAGTAGATTCTTTCCCTTTAAAGGTCTGATCCAGAGCCCATTGAAATCAGTCGGGGTCTTGCCATTGACTTAACTGGTCTTTAGATGAAATGCCATAAGAGTTTGGTCTGGCACTGCAACATCAGATGCATTCTTAGTATTGTACCACCTGAAACAATCATACCTTAAGTATAATATACTGCCCCTGCTTGTAGGACATAGGAGTGTTATCTGCTTTCATGTGATTTAACGCATCTTTCAGATCCAAATGTGCATTCAGGGACATTGTATGGCTCTCCCTGGAGGACTTAGATTCCATAAAGCAATGAATGAAATACATCAGACCATATGTTTGGTGTCTTCCCATGTGTTGGATGCTCTTCTTCATTTTACTTAACTATTCACAACATCATTACATGATCATCTACAGCTCAATCAAAATTGCTTAAACAAAATGATGCTTTACATATTGGTCAAACAAACTGTATTGCCAGACTGGAATTGTTTGGTTATTATTTTGCCTGTTAAAGACAAACATTAACTGAGAGCTTAGAGAGAAACCATTGGTAAGTCCAGGACAGCTTGAAATGGGCAGAACTTCGGTAGGCAGCTCCCAGGTGAGAAGCAATTTAAAAATCTTGTCAATTTCAAGCTGATACAGAAGTAGCCTTTGCAGGATGTGCTTGAGATGTTTGGAGGAATAGAAAAGATGAGGATAAAAGACAGGAAGCAGAAAGGGGAGATACACAGAAGTGGGCATGCATCATCACCTTGTACCCTAACAACAGGGCTGGCATCTGCGTGAATCCTGATGAATCTGTCAAGCTATATGGTGATTTGCAGCCATGTAGAGAATCTGAGATTAGAGTGAACTGGGAAAGCTGTCAGCCACATGGCCCGAAATCCATTTCTCTTCCCTGTCTTTAAGCTACCAAAATCCAATTAAAGCAGTATGAATAGTATAAACAATGTAACTCCCCGAAACAAAGATTGCAGTGGTTCCCAGTCTTCCAGATGTGTCTTCAGGAGGGCTCACTAGAGAAGGCAAATCCCAGAAGTGTTTGTACATCTCCCAGGCGTAGGTTTAAAAGTCAAAGGACCTATAAGACCAGGCAGTAATTAATGGCACAAGCAGATACGTGAAAAGAAGGTCAACGGGGGAAAAGAGGGAGTAACGGAAACGGAGACAAAACATAAATAAAATAGAGCCTCATTATTCCTTCCTCCTTTCCCAATACTTTCTGTAGCACAAAGAGCAAGGCTCAGCAGGCCACTGGGGTTCTGCCTGCATTATAGAAATTTGCACCATATCCCTAATGCAGCTTGCTGAGCAGCAATTTACCAAATGTAAACTGCACCAATGTAATCCCTATGTTACATTCTTGCATTTTCCCTAGTACAGATAGGAGGTAAGTATCTTTTTAGAGCAATGAGATCATTCATCATTCTAGTGTTATGCAGCCTGCTATAGTGTTGCAAATTCCAAAATCTAAAATAATCATGCCTCATACTCCCAAAATCACAATATTGATCCAAAACACATGAGATTTTAAAAATAACCCAACAGACAATTAATTGATATATCTTCTGCTCTCTGATCTTCTCCCCTTGGCCTGTGAGAGGCAATTATAATGTCCCCTCTCTTGCTAACATTCAGTGAAACAGGCGATTTTGGTTCCTGCTGCTGGAATTCTCCCTAGAACAATGGTCAGCTGGTAGATTGCGATCGACTGGTCGATCCTGGAGCTCCTGCCAGTCTATCACGATCTCTGGTCATTAAAAGTCCAGTGGTGCAGTGAGTCTAAGGCAGTCTCCCTGCCTGCCCTGGCCACACGCCGCTAGTAGAGATAGCATTATGTGCATACTTACATTTACACACAGGTGTAAATGTAAGTATGCACATAATGCTATTTCTTCTCGGGAAAGCACTTAGGGCTTGGCTGAGGGAAATGGAGTTATTTAATCTGCAGAAGAGAAGAGTAAGGGGGGATTTGATAGCAGCCTTCAACTACCTGAAGGGGGGTCCCACAGAGGATGGAGCTAGGCTGTTCTCAGTGGTGGCAGATGACCAAACAAGAAGCAATGGTCTCAAGTTGCAGTGGGGAAGGTCTAGGTTGGATATTACAAAACACTGTTTCACTAGGAGGGTGGTGAACCAATGGAATCTGTTTCCTCGGGAGTTAGTGGAATCTCCATTCTTAGAGGTGTTTACGGTTCCCCTTGACAAAGCCCTGGCTGGAATGATTTAGTTGGTGGTGGTCCTGCTTTGATCAGGGGGTTGAACTAGATGACCTCTTAAGGTCTCTTCCAACCCTAATCTTCTATGATTCCCTACCAGGGAGATTGATGCTTCTGCAATTGTTGCAGGCCTAGTTTAGTGAGTCTAGTGAAGATCCACTAAATTGATGGCAGAGCGCTCTCCAGTTGACCCCAGTACTCCAGATCTCCGAGGGTAGGTCTTCACTACCCGCCGGATCGATCTTTTGGTGCGATAAATCGACTCTGGAACTCCAGCTCGCCAAGAGGCACAAGCTGGAGTCAATGGAAGAGTGTGCTGCCGCCTGCCGCCGCCGCCATGAGGACGACAGATAAGGCGGCTGAAGGTATGCCAACTTCGTAGCTGAAGTTGTGTATCTTCGGTCAATCCCTCACCCTAGTGTAGACCAGCCCCAAGAGAGTAAGATAAGTTGACCAGAGAGAGTCTCCCTTCGACACAGCACAGTGAAGACACCGGGGTAAATCAACCTAAGCTACGTCAACTCCAGTTACATTAGTCACGTAGCTGGAGTAAAGTAAGTGAAGTAAGTGAAGTAGTGAAGTAAGTCATACGCTTACATCCCATCGATGTAAGCAAATAATTAAGCACTGTGCTGAATCTGGGGAAGTGTGAGCAAACTGGTGTTCTATGAATAGAAGAAAGGAAAATCTGATTTACAGGACCCCGTGAACTTGAAATTCACACACTGTCTAAAAATTGTATGCACTTTAATTAGCAGTAACACGTAGGATTCCTGTGACAGAGAGAAATTAGTGGGATAGAAAAGTCTTCTCTTTTCTCAGCTTGTTTACTTTGCACTCCTTTCTTCCCTGCTTTGTGGCTGGCCAGTTGCATTTCCTGTCTCTCACTAGCATGATGACCTTGCTCCCTTTCTGCTGTTCTGAAGGGATCTCACGGTCATGCTCTGCCCCAAAATCCTGCTGCTTTTCCTGAATTTGGGCTGGGAGCAGGGGAAGCGGGGTCTACTGTAATGGTGCCTGGGAATAACAAAGGTGGTGTGGTAGTAAAAAGACACCCTTTCTCACTGCGCAGTCTGCTGGATGAGCCTGTGGGGACAGGAGGAGTCCTCTCCACAGTGCAGGGATTGACTGAGACCTAGATAGCTCTGTTATTCGCTACCTGTCCCCAGCATTAGGCAGGGGAGCGTTGGGGCACAGGATTAAGTGCTCCTTTCACTCCTTGGTTGCCACATGGAGCTGGGAAGCAAGTAAATCTAGGGGAGCCATATTCACCCCCCACCCGCAAGTCCTCTGTGCAGAGCTGGGGAGCAGTGGGAGCCTCATGGAAGGAGGAGCAAGGCCAGAGGAGTAATGGGAGTTTAGATGTTATGGGGGGGGCATATCCAACAATACTGCATCTGAAGAGACCTGCAGACATGCACCGCAGGAGGTGAAGTGCAGGCCTGAACAGGGAGACATACAGAACTAATGGATAGACCATGGGTGTCCAACCTTTTGGCTTTCCTGGGCCACATTGGAAGAAGATGAGTTGTCTTGGGCCACACGAGTTGTCTTGGGCCATGCGTTATGCCTAGTACACACAAATTCTTTGTCACAATTCATTTTACGCGACATTAGAGTCCTCTCGCTCTTTATTTTATTAGTCAATTTTATCAGTTTTTCGTTTTTTTGGTTGAACTGTTTGCAATTATAATGCGAATTACGAATAATACTCCGTTATTTGTGGACGTAATCTCATAATGTTGTAAGTTTACGATTTTGTGTTGGGCCGCATTCATAACCGTTCTGGGCCGCATGCGGGCCACGGGCCGCAGGTTGGACAAGCCTGGGATAGACCATGGAATTGGAACTTAGAAGACCTGGGTTCTATTCCTGCCCCAGCCAGTTGCTTCTCTGTGCCTCCGTTTCCTCATCTGTAAAATGGAGACGATGGTACTGACTTCCTTTGTGAGAACTTTGAGATCTGCTAATGAAAAGAGCTAGGAATTATTATAATAGCACATTTGGTGGTGTTGCACTCTGATCTGCCTGCACTCCCTTCTGTGAGAGATGTCACAGTATATGTAAAATAAAAGGGCAGGCTGTACTACAGTGGAACCCCGCTATAATGCGACAGATAGGATCCAAGAAATCCCATTGTGCTAAATGTGGGGTCGCATTATCGCGGGGTTCCACTGTATTCAGAAGCTAGGGGTTTGCTGGAGCAGGAGGGCGAGAAGCCCAGGTGCACGCGTGCCAAGGCTGAAGGGAGAGTCACTCCTGCTGCAGCCACTGGGGCATGGATCCCCATGCCCGCCAGACTCGCCCTGCGCCCGCTGGGGACAGAGTTAAGAACCCTGGGGGCGTGCCAGGGCTGAAGGGATCCCAAATGCCCCGTTCCTGCCAGAATTGCCCCGCACCCGCTGCAGCCGCCGGGGCATGGATCCCTCCGTGCGCCTGCCAGACTCACACTGCAGCCGCCGGGGCATTGATCCCTGTGCGCCACCAGACTCACGCTGCAGCCGCCGGGGCATTGATCCCCGTGCGCCACCAGACTCATGTTGCAGCCACCGGAGCATGGATCCCCGCGGGCCACCAGACTCATGCTGCAGCCGCGCTGCAGCCTCCGACCGGGGCATTGATCCCTGAGCCCACGTGCCACCAGACTCATGCTGCAGCCACCGGGGCATGGATCCCCGCATGCTACCAGACTCACACTGCAGCCGCCGGGGCATGGATCCCCACGTGCCACCAGACTCACGCTGTAGCCACCAGAGCATGGATCCCCACAGGCCATGAGACTCACGCTGCAGCCGCGCTGCAGCCTCCAGCCGGGCATTGATCCCTGCGTCCGCCAGACTCACACCGCAGCCTCCAGGGACAGCCTCCCGGGGGCGTGCTGGGGATGCAGGGATCCCAAATACTCTGTGCCCGCCAGACTTGCCCTGCACTCGCTGCAGCTGCCAAGGCATGGATCCCGTGCTGCCACACTCGCGCCACAGTGGATTCTCATTGTGATTCTATGCTCAAGTCAACCCGTGTGCCCCTGAATGTGGCCAGTGTACCAATGCTGGCGCACATACTAGCTTTTGGTAGAAGAGCTGTTCTCAGACATCAAATTAACATGCGTGCTAACTTGGCAGTTAATGAATGGCTTCCAAGGAGTTGTAGAATCCTAACATGAAAGGTGCTTTCTATGTGCAAGCTATTGCTAAAAATAACATCTTATCAGCAATAAACAAGAGAGAGCCCCTAGGAGACTGTGGAAGAGAGGACAATGGTGCTGCGAATACAGATAAGGCTAGACCTGCTGAGATTGTTAGAGGACCAGAGAACCTTCCTGTCAGCCTCCACTGAGGTGCCAAATCCTGCCTCAAGAAACTAGCCTGAGTCCTGAACCTGCTTCATCAATCCCAAATGCCTAGCCCTCAACAGAAACTAGCACCAAGTGCTGCAAATAACTATCATCCTACTTCACTGAAAAGATCATGCACGTTTGGGAAGCCGCCTCAGTCAGCATGGACCTGCTCCCGCTCTGCCAGACAACAAACATCTGCCGGCATTCCTAGAGTTCAGTACATTTTGCTCCTCCAGGAGTACTGCATGCTTCAGTCTCGACCCACAAGTATGTCTGACTTGTGCCCTTCCTGGGAGATGAAAGAGCCACGAGCAACTGGTGCCACTTGTGATGGAAATAACTGAGGTCTTGTTCGGGGAAGGACTCTCTTATCACCTTCAAATTCCTTCCCAGTGTCAAAACTTCCATTCCTGACCAAGCTGAAAGAGAAGCTAGTCAAAGGCCAATGACAAGTTCATCTAATTGAATGTCATATCTTAGACCCAGCAAAATTGGGATTCAGGCCAGGACATGGGACAGAAACAGCTTTAATAGCACTAATGGATGATCTCCTGTCAATGGCTGGAGGGCAAATATCCATTTTCATCCTCCTGGATCTTTGTGCAGCATTTGGCACTGTCGACCCATAGAATACCTCTGTATTGCCTGAGGGAGGTGGCAGGGAGTGCTAAAATGGGCTGAGTCCTACCTGAAGGGAAAAGTAGTGATGGGTTACTGCACCCCCACAACCCTCACTTGCAGAGTCCCAAAAGGGTCAGTTCTCTCTCTAGGTCCTATTCAGTGTCTACATGCCAGCACTGGCTGAACTGATCAGATTACATGGACTCGAGTGCCAGCAATCATAGAATATTACGGTTGGAAGGGACCTCTGGAGGTCATCTAGTCCAACCCCCTGCTCAAAGCAGGACCAATCCCCAACTAAATCATCCCAGCCAGGGCTTTGTCAAGCCTGACCTTAAAAACCTCTAAGGAAGATGATTCTACCACCTCCCTAGGTAACCCATTCCAATGCTTCACCACCCTTCTAGTGAAAAAGTTTTTCCTAATATCCAATCTAAACATTCCCAACTGCAACTTGAGACCATTACTCCTTGTTCTGTCATCTTGTACCACTGAGAACAGTCTAGATCCATCCTCTTTAGAACCCCCTTTCAGGTAGTTGAAAGCAGCTATCAAATCTCCCCTCAGTCTCCTCTTCTGTAGACTAAACAATCCCAGTTCTCTCAGCCTCTCCTCATAAATCATGCACTCCAGGCACCTAATCATTTTTGTTGCCCTTCTCTGGACTCTTTTTCCAATTTTTCCACATCCTTCTTGTAGTGTGGGCCCCAAAACTAGACACAGTACTCCAGATGAGGCCTCACCAATGTTGAGTAGATGGGAACAATCACGTCCCTCGATCTGCTGGCAATGCCCCTACTTATACAGCCAAAAATGCCATTAGCCTTCTTGGTAACAAGGGCACACTGTTGACTCATATCCAGCTTCTCATCCACTGTAACCCCTAGGTCCTTTTCTGCAGAACTGCTGCCTAGCCATTTGGTCCCTAGTTTGTAGCAGTGCATGGGATTCTTCTGTCCTAAGGACTCTGCCCTTCTCCTTGTTGAACCTCATCAAATTTATTTTGACCCAGTCCTCTAATTTGTCCAGGTCCCTCTGTATCCTATCCCTACCCTCCAGTGTATCTACTATTCCTCCTAGTTTAGTGTCATCTGCAAACTTGCTGAGGGTGCAGTCCACACCATCCTCCAGATCATTAATAAAGATATTGAATAAAACCGGCCCCAGGTCCAACCCTTGGGGCACTCCGCTTGATACCGGCTGCCAACTAGACATGGAGCCATTGATCACTACCCATTGAGCCCGACGATCCAGCCAGCTTTCTATCCACCGTATGGTCCATTCATCCAGCCCATACTTCTTTAACTTGCTGGCAAGAATATTGTGGGAGACCGTATCAAAAGCTTTGCTAAAGTCAAGGAACAGCACATCCACTGCTTTCCCCTCATCCACAGAGCCAGTTATCTCATTGTAGAAGGCAATTAGGTTAGTCAGGCATGATTTGCCCTTGGTGCATCCATGCTGACTGTTCCTGATCACTTTCCTCTTCTCTAAATGCTTCAGGATTGATTCCTTGAGGACCTGCTCCATGATTTTTCCAGGCACGGAGGTGAGGCTGACTGGCCTGTAGTTCCCTGGATCCTCCTTCTTTCCTTTTTTAAAGATGGACACTACATTAACCTTTTTCCAGTCATCCAGGGCCTCCCCCGATCGCCGTGAGTTTTCAAAGATCATGGCCAATGGCTCTGCAATCACATCAGCCAACTCCTTTAGCACCCTCGGATACAGTGAATCCGACCCCATAGACTTGTGCTCATCCAGCTTTTCTAAATAGTCCTGAACCACTTCTTTTTCCACTTCTTTTTCCACAATGGACAGATGAAACAAAGCTCTACTTATTCTTCACAGTACTTCCACCAAGACAAGATCACAGATTAAATACAGCCAGTTGAATCTAAACCTAAGCAAAATAGGAGATACTTGTGGTCCAAGGGAAGCATTTTGAAACATTTAGTATGATGCAGTATCCTTTGTGTATCCACAATTAATCAATTCAGTCCATAGCTTAGGTGTGCTCCTGGATTTCTCACTATTGCTAAGTTCTCAGCTAGTTGCATCCACCCATAACACTTTCTTTATACTATCTTTGGTTGGCTATGAGACTGCATCCTTCCCTGAGGGATGCCCACTTGGCCTCAATTATGCATGCTTTCAATTCCTCTCAGCTGGACCACAGCAATGCAGCATAGCTGGGCATGAAGCCAATAGCCTTTAGGAAACTCCAGATATTCCCAAATGCTGCAGCACATCTTCTCAGCCACACACGCTAATGGGAACACATCACACATGTCCACTGCTCCCTGTGCTGGCTTCTCCTAGACTACTGAATCAAGTCCAAAGTCTTGGTCATTTTCTTCAGTGCACTCAGTGGCCTGAGTCCCGCATAACTAAAAGATTGACTGCAACTCTGGGATGAAGGCCATAGTAAATAACTTTGCACCTACACTAACTTTGTTTCTATACTAAGGCTAAATCTCATCTGTGTGTGAGGCAGAGCTTTCTCAGGGTCCAGCCTGAGACTGCAGTACAAACTCCCTCTGGATCTAAGGACTATTGCAAACCGTATCACCTTCCACTCCAGGGACAAGGCACCCTTCTTCAACCTGCCTTCTCAACCATAAACACAGAGCAGTGTGTTCATTTAAAACCAAAACCTTACCAATCAAAACACACTACTGCACATGCAGTTCTCCCCCTGGGGAGATGTTAGTCACGTCACTTAGAGCACTAGTGGAAATTGTGCAGATACTAAGGTGATAAGGACAGTAGAAGAGGTTATCTATATATATAAAAGTCATGGTGTATGCGTGTATGCGTGCGTGCGTGTATGTACGTTCCCTTACTCCTTCCACACCGTTTGAGCTAGAGACTTGAAATTTGGTACAGTTATAGGCCTTAGGGTCCTAATCAGGGTAAGAGTCGAAAATTTTTCAAATCTCACCTCTGACGCCTCCCAGGGGTGAAATTATTTAAAGGCCAATCACATCAGCTGGGCAGCTGCTGTTCTCTGTGACATAGTTATGATATCATAATACCCCCCTCCAACGGACCCTGCACTCGCTCAGCTCTCTGTCCCCTCCCCACCTCCGACGGACCCGAGTTGGGTTTGGTCGGAGGGTAAGTGAGGTAGGGGTGTCAGGTTTGGTCGGGGGGTGAGGTGGGGGTGTTGGGTTTGGTTGGGGGGTAAGTGAGCCGGGGGTGTTGGGTTGGTCTGGGGGGGGTGGGAAGGTGTCGGGGTGGGTGGGGGGTGAGGTGTGGGTGTTGGGTTTGGTAGGGGGGTGACGTGGGGGTGTTGGGTTGGGGTGGGGGGGTGAGGTGGGGGTGTCAGGTTTGCTCTCTGCCCCTTTCCCCCTCCAACGGACCCCACACTCGCTCAGCTCTCTGCCCCCTCCCCACCTCCGACGGACCCGAGCAACGCCGGGTATTTTTGCTAGTATAGAATAAAATAGTCTGTGCTCTTAAATGCTCAAAGTGATATGCCAGGTATGGGGCATGCAACTCATAATGGTGTTAGCAATGGAACAGTAAACTCCGGATGCCTTTCTGGAAATGTAGTGACATACTAATTCCTGCCCTTGAAGTTTATGGGCCTGATTCTGTGGCCATTGAAGTCAATGACTACATTCCCATTAACTTCAGTGGAGTATGACTGGGCCTATAAATTCATAGTAAGACCCTTACTGAATAAGGTCCAATTTACTTAATTTATACAGTAGGCTAGTTCTAAATCTCTGTGTACAATTGCAATTGAAGAATATTACTTATTTTATAAACATTCCAGTGTGTTGAGGGTTTTAGTAAATATTTAGAACTCTCTTCTTTTTTTATGAACCATGATTAGGTGATCTTATACACAATGGAGGGCCTACATTAGATGCATAATTCAAATAGAATTTTTTTTGTATTAGTCTGATATCTACCTGGGAATAGAATTTGGATGAGAGTGGATTTACATATGGAGATTGAGTGTGAACTTTGGAAAAAAAATTTGCACGTGATTATATGAACCGCTGGAAT
Source organism: Sternotherus odoratus (assembly GCA_032164245.1). Taxonomy (NCBI): domain Eukaryota; kingdom Metazoa; phylum Chordata; order Testudines; family Kinosternidae; genus Sternotherus; species Sternotherus odoratus. The sequence goes on along the minus strand of JAVMKO010000002.1, from coordinate 211,066,704 downwards.
TTACAAATATCTTCATTTCAGCAGAAAAGCTAGTCGCATTCTCCCTCAACAGGAATAAGAACATAAGAATGGCCATACTGGATCAGACCAAAGGTCCATCAAGCCCTGTGTCCTGTCATCTGACAGTGCAATGGCAGGTGCTTCAAAGGGAATGAACAAATAGGTTATCATCAAGTGATCCATGCCTTGTCACCCAATCCCAGCTTCTGGCAAACAGAGGCTAGGAACATCATTCCTGCCCATCCTGGCTAATAGCCATTGATGGACCTATCCTCCATGAATTTGTCTAGCTCCCTTTTGAACCCCACTATAGTATTGGCCTTCACAACACCCTCTGGCAAGGTGTTCCAGAGCTCAACAGTGTGTTGTGTGAAAAAATAGTTTCTTGTGTTTGTTTCAAACCTGCTAATTTCATTTGGTGGCCCCTTGTTCTTGTATTATGAGAAGGTACAGTAGACTCTCGATTATCCAGGATTGGGTTAACCAGGTTGTGGATTAACCAGGATGTCAAAAAAATACGAGTAACTCACAGGGCCGACTCTGGCTTTGTTGCCGCCCCAAGCATAAAAAAAAAAACCCAAACCCACCAGGGCGCAGGCAGCCAGTGAACCAACACCTCCTCCCCCCGGCACAGGGTGACTGGTGAACCAACACCCCCATATTTCCTATGGAGGGTGATTATCCAGGATTTTATTAACCAGGATTAATTTTTTCCCTATCATCCTAGATAATCGAGAGCCTACTGTATAAATGACACTTCCTTATTTACTTTCTCTATACCACTCATGATTTTATAGACCTCTATCATATCCCCAGCTTAGTCACCCCTTTTCCAAGCTGAAAAGTCCCAGTCTTATTAATCTCTCTTTACAGATTTTATTCTGTTCTATTCCCCTAATCATTTTTGTTGCCCTTTTCTGAACCCTTTTTCAATTCCAATATATCTTTTTTGAGATGGGGTGACCACATCTGCACACAGTATTCAAGGTGTGGGCATACTATAGATTTATATAAATATTTTCTGTCTTACTATCTATCCCTTTATTGAGGATTCCCAACATTGTTAGCTTTTTTGACCGCCGCTGCACATTGAGTGGATGTTTTCAGAGAACTATCCACAATGACTCCAAGAGCTCTCTCTTAAGTGGTAACAGCTAATTTAGACCCCATCATTGTATATGTACAGTTAGGGTTATGTTTTCCAATGTGCATTACTTTACATTTATCAATATTACATTTCACCTGCCGTTTTGTTGCCCAGTCACCCAGTTTTGTGAGATCCTTTTGTAGCTCTTCGCAGTCTGCCTGGGACTTAACTGTCATCAGCAAATTTTGCCACCTCACTGTTTACCCTTTTTCTAGACTGTTTGTGAATATGTTAAATAGGACTAGACCCAGTACAGATCTCTGTGGGACACTGCTATTTATAATAGTGTGGCACAAAATAAATCAACATTATACAAGCTTTTAGTTTAGAAAAAAAGAGATAAATCTACAAATATCTTTTAAAAAGCTTCTCAAATGATAACCTCGATATTTTTTAAAAAAATTACATCTAATCTAGTTTTCTAGTATGCCATGTCCTGTTTCTGTGACCTTAAAAGCTGTTTAGTATTGACAAACATAGGTTCCCGATTGGCCAGATGTGATAAGTTTAAGGCTCTGATCCTACCAAACATTTACACACATGCTTAACTTTTGCTTTGTGAGTAGTTCCATTGCATTCAGAGGGACCATCCATAGTGCATAGAGTGAAACATGTATACGATTTTGGAGGATTGTGGCCTATTAAAACTGCTTACTCTCCAGTGCTCTTTAAATACCTGCTTGTATTCCAGTGAAGTCAAGTGCTATTTCAATGGATGGAAGATGAAAGCCTTAAGAGAATTTAGTGGCATTCTGTGACCTTGTGGTGAGTCAGGGAAAGGGGGTCAATTTAGTGAAAAAGGGGATGAATCAGAAACATAATTTATGCATATAATGCTAAGTGCTGTGCATCTCTTTTGTGGAAGAAATATGAAAATCTGTCTGGAATAGAAAACACTTCTGTTTTTAATGATTACCAATTAAAGTTCTTAAGATGAAGTATGCAAAAGTCAAAGTCCCCACCCTGAACAGCTTTTTGTTTCATTGCGGTCTAATTGCAAATAATGACTGCAGAAAATCAAAGCAATGAGCAGAGACTGCACTATTGTGATTTAGTCACCAGAGGGCAGAATTTGCTGACTAGAAATTGTTGCTGGTAAGAAAAGTAGGGTTTAGAAAGGAATCAAGCAATGAATGAAGGAGGCATTTTACTTATTTAAAAGTACTCTTTCAAATTTCAAGGGATTCAACTTTGGCCTTACTTCTTCTTACTTTGTAGAGTTTATGTAGTTCATTGTGGGTTTATTCCACAACATATTCTTAGGGCCTCTGTTATTTAAGCATGTGCTGAATCCTGGACCGTCTACTAATTTTCATAAATATTTGTAAAAACAAATCATTGAAGTCATCCCCACACTTTTGAGAAACTCTCAAATGACAATATAGTCCTACAGTACAGTGCAATGCAATCAAATTCAGTGCATTAAATGAAGGGTGAAATTTATCTCTGAGCTGAGGGTCAGGAAAAAGCCTGTTTCTGACAGGGATGAATTTCACCCGCTGTGAACAAAAATAAATTCTAGGCTTCTTTGTCTAAGAATGGTTATTAGCAGCAGGTGGTGTTGAAAATGAAAAGTTTGTTGGCTGCATCCCTTTACTATATTGGGCTATGTCTGCACTGCAGTCAGAGATATGATTTTAGTTGGTCTTTAAGGTGCCACAGGACTCTTTGTCACTTCTGCAATTCCAGACTAACACGGCTACCTCTCAGAGATATGACTGTAGCAGGTGCAAAAATACCAGAGCTAGCTTTGATCTTGCTAGCTCGAATAACAATAGCAGTAAAGCCATGGCAACAGGAGCAGTAGCATGAGCTAGCAACTCCAGTAGGTGTACAGGGCCCTGGGTAGGCTAGTACATCCCATGCTGTCCTAGTGTCATTACTATTGGTATTTGAACTAACTAGATTAAAGCTAGCTCTGGTATGTCTACACATGCTGCAGTTACACCTCTGATTGCAGCATAGACATATCCTGGGTGATCATTCCATGAGATGATATTAGATACTTCCAGAATTATTTTTGATTGGTTATGGTAAGTTGTCAGAGCTATTTCCAAAGTCAGTTTGCTTCTAGGATTTGTTTATCTGTTAGCAGATTTTAACCAAGAGCTGTGTATTGGTAGATAAGTTTATTGATCCATCAGGGCTTAATAAAACAATAGTTCTCTGTTCTTTTCCTATGGCCATAGGATGGCTCAGTCTTGGAACTGGGATTTAAAAACTTTTTTGGGGTTCTCTTGGAGAAATGATTCCTTTTAAAACGGTATAAGGAAGAAAAATCAACTTTGGGCCTTTTAAACTTTGACAATGTCCCTTTAATCTACTGCTTATGTCTAATGCAGGAATTGACTCCACATAGATATTCAATAAGGTTACACTCACATAGCGTACGCAGAATTATTCAGTAGGGAGAAAGAAACAATGGTACAGTATAAAGAAATAAGTACTGTCCATATTTTCTCAAATATAAGAGAGATAGTTAGGTTTTATATTGGGCCCATTTCTGCTCTCATTAAGATCAAAGGGAATTTTATCTTATTTTATGTTTATTAGTTGATGAGTTTTGTCATTGACTTCAGTAAGTGCAGTTATATTCTGTGGTGATGGATGCTCTAGAAATGCCTATAACAGCAAGATAGAGAGCTGGATCAAGGGGATTAAACATTGCAAACCATGGAAGAGTATCCTTCCATGCTTCCTTAGAAAATGCTACCTGCTCTTGGACTTAGTGCTGAACTGCTCTGGTTAGAATAAATAGAAAGAAACTCAGTGATAGGTAGATGTTCAGAGAAGATGTATTTTGAATAGAGGGGGATGTTTCTCAAGAGGAGTTTGTTCAGGTACCAACTGACGCTCTGATGTTGGCATCTGCACTTCCACCCTTGTTATCCCGGGAATCTTCTGATTCTTCGGAAACCGTATCTAATAGAAAAGAGGGATTTCTTTGCATCGGCTCCACTTGTCCTGGCTGCAGGAGCAACAGATGCTTCAATCACTTTCTGAAGCATGAGCAGCAGCTCTATGCAGACTGCCAAGTAGGACAGCTATAGAGCACACAGCCTGCGTGCTGGAGGAAGCAATTAGGGAGTTGCAGCCAAGTGGTGTGAATGTCACAGGATGCTGCCATACTATTTTGAAAAGTCCCATCTCTGTCAACTCATCTTACACTTACATGGCCCCATTTCTGTAGCATCTGAGTGCCTCAAAAGATATTTAACCTCCCAACACCCTTGGGATGTAGGACAGTGCTATTATCCTCATTTTACAGATGGGAAACTGAGGCACAGAAAGGCAAAGTGACTGCTCAAGGTCACACTGGAAGTCTGTGGCAAAGCAAGGAATTGAACCCCAATCCCCCAGTCTAGCATCTTTATCATTACACCATCCTTCCTCTGTCTAATACAACTAATGACATTGTCTCTCTCTCAGGTGTTTAATCTAAGGTACTGTAAACACTTAAACACTGAGTTATTTGCACAGCTCTGCTCTTAACAGATCTGTTCATAGCTACAGATTCACAGAGAAATATAAGAATGGCAAAATGGGTTCAGATGAAAAATAGTTTCAGAACCAAATTGTGCCTGAAACTTCATTTCCACACTAAGCTGTAGATTTGTTGGAGGTTTTAAGGATTACAGTGCACTGCAGTACATTGAATATTTAAGGAACTGTCAGGAAGGAAAGTCTGTGTACAGTATAAATTAGGACTCTCTAGAGACCAAAAAGATATGTGGGATTTTTTTAAAAGTAGATAGTCTGCTATTGAAAAATAATGAGTAGTTGCCATAGCAATGCCACTTTCTCATGGTGCACACATACCGTACCGACATAAAAAAAGAACAGTATCAAAGAAGGAATCAAACCTAAGCTTTGCGCATTTGAATTCTATTCTCCCATCCCAAACTATCCATTTCCAAAGCAAAAATGTTTATTTTTTATTAAAATAAAAAATTAAAATTATTAAAATTTGCATCTGATATTTGAAAAGGGGTGGAAAGTTAGAAATATTGCAGACAGAAGAATGTCCAAGATAATAAAGGCTCTATCCTTTCATAATCTGCAGGCTGAATGAAGGGAGAGCACTTCTTACCGATGGCTTTTCCTGCCTATTTCTATTTCTGAATCAAGTTCAGAATATACGTGAAGGTTCATATCATTTACTTCAACAGCATCTCTCAATGCAACATGACACGTGTTGCTTATAACGTGAGCTGTGCAAAGCATTTGTGGCAAAGCAAGCCAACTTCGTTTGGTCACAGATCCTCGAAACCGAGCCTAGATTTGTTTAAAGGATTGCCAAGTGTTGTGATTTCTGCATGCAAACTTGGACTGATTTGTAATTATGCAGGGACATAGTGAAATCTACATGGTCCCAACAGAAATCCAGGTGACACTTGGTGATTTTGACTGAGTTCTGCTTTGGTCCTTTGTGTCAGGGATCATGAACTGATGTGAATCGAAGCTGAACAAAACTTGCAAGAACCAACACAAACTGAAACCACTAGATGTGTTTTACCCTATCCTCTTATCAGACATGCTGAGCTTTATCTATACATGCCTTATTCTCTTTAAGAATCATTTACTAAATACCCAGAAATCCACAATTAAGAAAGAAAACTACTCTTGTTAAAAAACCAAGAGGAGAAGTGAAAGCAGCTATAAAAACATATAAAATCAACGTTCCCTCTAATTTTTTTCATCCATGTGCGGAATGACTTTTATGTGCACCAACATTGAGGTGATGTGTGCCACCAGTAGAACCAAAAAACCTAGGTATAATGTATATTTTAAAAAAGTTATCATAGGGATAATTACTCAGCCAGGACAGGTTAGGTATTTTAGAACTCACTACTCAAAGTATTAAATTTAAACATAAGAGAGAAATAAAAATTATGAAATGCACAGACCAGTCAAAGAACTAAAATAACACACTTTGAAACAATAAAATTACAGAGAATATACCGTATGTGCATTGCAGAAAGTACCAAGAAGTAACACCACCAACAATAATACAAGTATGTGTTGGGAGGTGAGTGTGAAAGACTGAGACTGTGTGTGTGTGTGTGTGTGGCACAGAAACATTGTGTATGTGTGTGTCTGTGTGCTGGCTGCTGGGGAAGTCTATGAGTGGCCATGTGCTTGTCTCTTTAAGGCACTCACTCACCAGAAGGCTACAACATTTTTAAGAAGATTTGAGTGATTTTAGATATGAGCTCATTATTCATACTAAATGCAATCCTTCTCTGCTTTATGGCTAATGTTCAGATGCTTCCATGCAGATATTTAGCTCTCAGCAGGACAAGATCTCAGTTTAATGATAACTAATATCTGAATTTTAGGATTTTGAAGTAGTCTTGTATAACTGCATATTTTGGAAGTTGTAGGCTGCCTATGACGAGTACTCTAGACCCCAGTGAACAAGAAGTTCACTTGAGCTGGACTTATTTACCCCTTTCCTTGCCTGAGTGCTTAGGGGAAGGACTATGGAATGGCTGCCTGGGAGGCTCAGCTGGGAAGAATGGGCTTACAAAGGCCAATCCTCATACCCATATTCATAAGGGACTTGGTTGAACCCCAAGTAGGGAAATTTTCTCTTCTCATCTTGAGAAAAGACCTTGGTGACTGACTGTATCCTTCTGCCGATTCATTCCACCAGCCTGGACTCATCTTACAAAGCCATGTTTTAATTTGAAGAGAAAACAATTTGCACTGTAATCTATATATTTATGATAAAGCCTACCAAGTATGTGTGGCATGCTGTGAAAGCAGTATTATGATGCATTCTTAAGAGGTGTGTTGCAGAAGGATGGAAGAGCTGTGCAAAACCCCAAATGCCAGCTCTACAACATGCTCCCACCGAATCTCTTGTGCTTCTCATGTGTAGCTCGTTGCTGCAATTGCATTAATTTGGGACAGTGCCAATGGTATATTTGCACAACCTGTGCAGATCAGCAACATAGTAATGATGCCTGGGCTAATAAATATCCACTTTAGAATACGATTGCTTCTATGTATAAGACAACCAACCAGCCACATGTTGCTCAGCAAACCCTATCATTGTAAAATAATGGGAAAGACCAAAACCTGCTCTTACAAACATATTTTCCCTACAGGTAGGTCTGTTTGTGGAGACCATCATTATCCTGATGCTTGCTATCATTTAACTGAGTACAGAATATGTCATTGGGTTTATGGTGGGGTCTGTGGTGTACCAAAGAGGTTTGAGATCAGGTGAAAGTTTCAGGTGTAGGTGCAGTGACTGTCTTTCAGGAAAAGACTGCTTTCCTTTCAAGCTAGCTGAAAAGTATAGTAAATAAAAGCAGGCTTCCTTCCAGGTTCCGATAAACATAGTGAATGAGCCCAGATTATCGTCTGTTTGACCTGTTCATGAACAGCTACAGTAACACATTAGAAAAAGGATTTCTCCAGTGACACAGAATCTGAGCACGTTCTTAGACACAAAGCAAATAAAACAGGAGATTGTTGGTTGCTTTTCAGCCTCTAGATTCTTTAAGCTAGTGATGTTTGTAGCAGTTATAAAACAGGAAGAGCTGTCAATTTACTTACTCAACAGAGTGGAATGTAATAGACTGAACATCTTTATTCAGGGCATTTTAAGGAGCACCCATCATGTCATGCATGTTTATGATCAGTTGGTGGCGCTTGTGTGTGTGATGTGTTCTTAGGGCAACAAGTCAAAGGGCATGTCTTCACTACCACTTTAAATCGATGTTAACGACGTTAGGTCGAATTAAACGTGTACCTGTCTTCACATACATGCCCTTAACGTCGATGTAAAGGGCCCTCAAGATCGATCTTGGAACTCCAGCCTAACCAGAGACATAAGGCTAATCTCGACATTCCAAGCTCGACCGTGGGCTAGTGAAGACGGAACCCGACATTAATAGCCTCCAGAGGCTGTCCCACAATGCTCCATTCTGACCGCTCTGGACTGCCTCACTACTGCTCCACTGTGACCGCTCTGCACTGCACTCTGAACTCGCTGCTCTGGCCAGGTAGATAAGACCCGGGAACATTTGAATGCCATTTCCTGTTTGGTCAGCGTGGCCAGCTCACCCGAACTGCTCAGTCGCCATTCAGAGCTATCAGCAGCACTAGCCGCCATGCAGAGCTCAGCATCACAAGACTCCATGCAGAGCTCATCTACTCTGGAGACCAGCCAGAGGAGAAGAGCTCCAGCATGGTCCACTCGTGAGGTGCTGGATCTCATCGCTATCTGGGGAGAGGAATCCGTGATGTTGGAACTACGAAACAACAAATGGAATGCCAACACCTATGGAAGGGTCTCCAAGGCCATGCTAGAAAGGGGCCACAACAGGGACACCACACAGTGCCGCATGAAAATTAAGGAGCTGCGGCAATCTTTCCAGAAAGCCAAGGAGGCAAACGGACGATCAGGGGGCGCGCCACGGACATGCAGGTTCTACAATGAACTAAATGCGATAATGGGGGGCGCCCCCACCACCATCGCGCCGGTCTGCGTGGACTCCACCGATGGGATCATCGTCAGGGAGGAGACTGATTCCGAGGAGGACGACCATGAAGAGGAAAATCTCACGGAGCAGCAGGAGCCCAGCGGAGAACCCGTGTACCCAGAGAGCCAGGAGCTGTTTGTCACCCTGGAGCCAGTACCCTCCCAAGCCTCCCAGGGGGGTAAGTGTTTCTTTTTTAAGTGATTACATGACGCGTGATTTTGTAAAGGAAGCATTTATTAATGAGTAACTTGCCCTAAGGACTTAGCGTGCTTTCATTGCTGGTCAATTTCTACTCAAAGAGTTTGTCAATATACTCCAGGATTGACCATAAGTCCTCCGCGGACATTTCAAGGAAGCTATCCAGGAGGTAGTGATGAATCCAGCGCAGCAGATTTCTGGGGAGAGCCGCCTTATGTGGTCCCCCGTGATAGGACACCGACCCACGCCACGAAAGTAGTAAGTTGTCTGGTATCATTGAGCAGGCTAGCATTGCGGCGTATGGACCAGGACTTTGCATGGACTCAAGGAGCATGCGCTCCCTATCTCTCCGAGAAATTCTCAGCAAAGTGATGTCATTCAGGGTTGCCTGTTTGAGATACGGACTGCAATTAGTAGGGAGATAAAGATTCCCAGCTGCAAAGTACTCTTTTCTGCTGAGGACCGACCAACCGCACCCCCCACCCCACGAACGCTGACCGCCCCCCCTCCCCCCAGCCCGTAGCGGTTGCTAGCAGGGAATCTGAGCAGTCTGCACGCGGTCTGAAGAGCCCCAAAAAGACCTTAGCCCTTAGCGAGAGATTTTTTGGCATTTGCTTTGCAGTTTGCGGTTTCAGTGGGAGCCAGCCACGCGGTGGGGGGAAGAGGGCGGGGTTGCTCTACAGTATGCAGGCGCCACTTTTAACTTACCATGGCCGGCTGCATGGTGATTTCAGAAGCCGTCTTGGGCTGAGGCACGCATATGTGTCTGAGATGCTCTGACTTTTCTGTGAGCTTCTCAGTCACTTTTAGGTGTAGAACATGACCTTGTACAGAAATCATATCAGGCCTCTGAATACTGAGGTTGCAAATGGCATAGTACTCCCATTGTGTACCGTCCGAGACTGCATCTGCCTCCTAACCTTGAATGTATCTGTCTCATAACTTTCAAACTTTATTTTCCCACACTCGCCCACAGATGAACAAGTATGTGAGAATCCCCCGTCCTGCTCCTACTCCCGCCGTGCACCGCAGATAAGAAAGCGTAAAAAGAAAACGCGAACGCGCGATGAGATGTTCACTGAACTCGTGGAGAACTCGCGCGCTGAGGCAGCCCGCCAGACGGACTGGAGGGAAAGAATGATACAGGCAAGGGATCGAGAGATACAGGCAAGGGATCGAGAGATACAGGCAAGGGATCGAGAGATACAGGCAAGGGATCGAGAGAGAGAGGAAAGGAATCGAGAGAGAGAGGAAAGGAATCGAGAGAGAGAGGAAAGGAATCGAGAGAGGCAGGAGTGGAGAGCCGCTGCAGAAAAGAGGGAACAGCGTGAGGAAAGACGCATGGATGCTTTCCTCCGCATAATGGAGGACCAGAGCGACATGCTGAGATCTCTGGTGGAGCTGCAGCATGCCCAAAGACCACCTCTGCAGCCCCTGTGTAACCACCTCCCCCCCTCCTCAACTCCCATAGATTCCCCACCCAGACGCGGGGTGAGAACACGGGGGGGGCAAGCTCCGTGGGCCGCTCCACTCTACCCCACAAGCCAGCAGAAGCAGCAGCAGGCTGACGTTCTCGGAAAACTTTTAAAAGCTGCTGTGTCTTGCCCACCCTCCTCTCCCCCCTTCCCACCCCCCCCTCCTTTGCCCGCTCCTCCCCCACTGCGACTGCCGGTTTCCCTCCAGGATACCAGGACAGTGATCCCCTGAATTTGTATTTCCGATTAACCAATAAAGGAACCATGATTTTTCAAACAGTGATTTTATTTCCTCTGCAAGCATGGGGATGGGGGAGGGAAAGCATGGGGAGGGGGGATGGGGGAGGGAAAGCATGGGGAGGGGGGAGGGAAAGAGGGTTCAAGGGCAGCAGGCTTAGAGCACAGCAAGGGAGCAGATTCTCAAACGCCATCTCGGGCACTCATAAAACTGTCTTTCAAGGCGTCCCTGAGGCGCAGGGCCTCACGGTGTGCTCTTCGACTTTCCCTGCTGTGTGGCTGCTCATAAGTAGCAGAAAGTAAATTTGCCTCTGCCTCCCAGCCCGCCATAAACGTTTCCCCCTTGCTCTCACAGATATTGTGGAGCACAGAGCAAGCAGCTATAACAATGGGGATATTTCTCTCGCGGATGTCTGAGCGAATCAGTAAGGAACGCCATCTCCCCTTCAAGCGGCCAAATGCACATTCTACGGCCATTCTGCACTTGCTCAGCCTGTAGTTGAACAGCTCCTGACCCCTGTCCAGGGCTCCTGTGTAGGGCTTCATAAGCCAGGGCATTAGGGGGTAGGCTGGGTCCCCAATGATCACGATCGGCATTTCGACACCCCCCCACGGAAATTTTCTGGTCGGGGAAGAAAGTGCCTTGCTGCAGCTGTCTAAAAACCCTAGAGTTCCTGAACACTCGAGCGTCATGAAGCTTTCCCGGCCACCCCACGTAGAGGTCGGTGAAACGTCCCTTGTGGTCAACCACTGCTTGCATGACCATTGAGTAATATCCCTTCCGGTTTCTGTACTCGGCGGCCTCGTGGTCCGGTGCCAGGATAGGGATATGAGTCCCATCTATAGCCCCACCACAGTTAGGGAATCCCATGGCGGCAAAGCCATCTATTGTGGCTTGCAGGTTTCCAAGGTTTATAACCCGGTGTAGCAGCCGCTCGACGATTGCCCTGCTTACTTGCATCACAGCAAAGCCCACTGTAGACCTACCCACCCCAAACTGATTCGCCACTGACCGGTAGCTGTCTGGCGTTGCAAGCTTCCAGAGGGCTATCGCCACTCGCTTCTCCACTGTAAGGGCCGCTCTCATTTTGGTATTCCTGCGCCGGAGGGCCGGGGACAGCAAGTCACAAAGTTCCATGAAGGTGCCCTTTCGCATGCGGAAGTTTCTGAGCCACTGGGAGTCATCCCAGACCCGCAGCACTATGCGGTCCCACCAGTCCGTGCTTGTTTCCCTGGCCCAGAATCGGCATTCGATGGCATGAGCCTGCCCCATTGCCACCATTTCTGACAGATTGTCAGTCGCCCTACTTGCAAAAACGGCAGTGTCCCTGTCGTCCCCGCTGTGCACGTCAGTGTCCCTGTCGTCCCCGCTGTGCACGTCAGTGTCCCTGTCGTCCCCGCTGTCCTCGTCCATCTCCTCCTCACTGTCGTCGGGTTCCAGAAAGCGCAGTTCTCCCCAGATCGCATTCCTCCTCTGCAGACGGTGCAGCAGGAACTCAGCAACCGTGATCGAGGTCCTCACAACAGCCATTACTGCAGCCGTGGTGTCAGCGGGCTCCATGCTTGCAATGCTATGGCGTTAGCACGGCGGAGAAAGGGCGCGAATTATGGGATGCCTACCCACAGGGCACCGCTTGTAATGGGGGTGGGCGGCGCGGAAAAAGGGCGCGAAATTTGGAAATGCCTACCCATAGTGCAGCACTCGAAATGGTGCCTGCTGGGGGATCAGGGAACTGTGGGATAGGTACCCAGAGTGCAACGCTCGTCATGTCGACGCCTGCAAAAGTTTTGCGGACAGACACTGTCGACTTGCTGTGCTTAGCTGTGCCTAGTGAAGACACACAACATCGACTGTATACCGTCGCGTTCACAACATCGACATAAAGTAAATCGAACTACTGCTGTAGTGAAGACATACCCAAAGTTTAGGGGATTAGAAAAATATCTCATACCCCATAAAAGAGATTTAAGCCTTTAGAATAGATCTAAAACACACACTCTCTGTCTGAAAAATGGTGGTTTTAGCTATAAATAAAATCATGTACCAGCAACCGGCTAATTAAGATAGCTCTTCTGGCTGCTTTGGGTTTCCACGGTAAAATATCAGTGAACTGGGAAAACTATGTTAGTATTGTTGTTAGATCAGGTTGAATTATTCATTGACAATAAATTATCTAGAGAATTTAATTCTTTTGCTCGTTTTTGGATTGTTTGCAAACCAATACTGATTTCTTTGAATGTATTTACTTGTATTCAGGGTTCATATGGTTTATACATGCGGGTTGTGTGCGAACTTTGACCTTTTGCTGAGCGTGACTGGTCACTTAAATTTGATGCCATTGTTTCTGTTCCCTAATTGGATGACTGAACATTTTAAAAAGATGATATTAAATGATTAATAACAATGCATTTCTAGCAGGAATGTTCAGACAACTAATCATGCTAAAATCCATTCAACTTTTGGGATTCACGAACAAGCTCATTAATAAACTGGTGGACATCTGAGTACTTATGAATAACAGACACAGCAAATGTAAGAGGTGAAATCCTGCCCCCACTGAATTACTTTATTGATTTCAGTGGGGCCAGGCTTTCATCCATGGAATTTATTCACAAAACTATTTCAGAGTCACTCGACCAGTTCTCACTGTTATTCCTCAGCAATCCCACTTATCCAACATGATTTATTGGCTATCTCAATTTTCTTTCACCTGTAGAGCTGATCTTGTGCCCATTGAAGTCTATTGGAGCATTGCTGTTAGAACTGTATGAATTATGGATTTTTTTCAGTTCATTGGCAATTTCAAAAAGTTAAAAAAATCATTTTAGGTTGGACCGAAACCCAATTTTTTTTGAAATTTTCAGCAACTCAGGAAGTAAATTTTTTTTTTTCAGGTTGAACTTAATGTTTTGTTTTGATAAAGTTGAAATGTCTCATTTTGACATTGACATTTTATGGGGTTTTTTTAAGCATAAATGAAAGTTGTGACTGTGGATGTTAGTGGCATCAGGATTGTGTTGTATACTTACTGTGTTATGATCGCCACTCCCCAGACTCCACCTGGTTAATCCCAGTATTTGGTTTCCTCCTGGCAGCATGTTAGGCTGAGACCACAAACCGCTACTGAGGCACAATCGTTTGGGTCAGGAAGAGAATAATTTAGTTAAACTTCCATAGTAAATCATAAAATAAACTGGCGTTTCGGGGTTCCTGTTATGATTCTTGCTGTTTTAGTATTAAACCTTGGGGAGATTTTACTATCAGAAAATTTTAGTCATTTTTATGAAGATAATTCGTCAGTGGTTTGAAAACTGGACATCCTAGATTTATAAGGCTGGCAAACTAATGATCTCTTTCTTCAGTGCTTTGTCAAAGTCTGGTACATTGCCCGTAAGCTAGTCCCTGCATTAGTTACTACTTTGGGATGTGCTCTGGTTATTAATAAGGCACAGTTCTGATCATAGAATTAGTACACTGACTCCTTAAGAATTTTTTTGATTCAAATATGCTGTGATGGGGTTTACAGATCCCATACTGAGCATGGGCAGAAGGGAGATGAGAGTCTTCCTGGTTTACAGGCAACCAGGTTGACCACACCCCAGCCCAATTGCCAGTCGTGGAGGCAGGCCCCCACAAGTGGGATCAATAAGGTAAACAAGCACAGCTATAAAGGAAGGAGAACAGAGAGCAATGAGGAGGCAGAAAGGCTGGGATAGCAGAGGGACAACAGCCTCGTGCCAGGTCACCTCTTATAAACTGGCAGGGAGACAAAGGAAGACTGCAAGCCCTGGAGTTCAAGGGCTGATTGATGCATTTTAGGCTAAATGCATGAACTGGGCTAACTTGAGGTGAATGCAAGGAGAGTAGTTAGGAGAAAGCTAGGACCTCTAGAGAGACTGCAATTAGAGCAGTTCACAGCATGGTGCCGGAAGTGGGTTTGACTTTAATTGCCCATGCAAAAAAGGGAATCATTTACAGAAATCTCCCCCAAACAAACCCAGAATCAAAACCCCCTTTTTTTCCTGCTGAAGTATGTCTGAGAGCCCTGGAGATAAATCAGCTCCTGCAGTAGCTGGCTGACTCACAAGCACAGCAGCAGCAGGGGCAGCCAGAACTGTTGGTGTTCAAACAGTTGTTACTACGGATGGCCAACCTGGTACTGGGTGTTACTCCTCAGGGTCCCGCCACAGTGAATGCATCCCACGTGCTTCAGGGAACCACTTTGACCCTGAGACTTCCTAAGATGAGAGACAATGACCCAGAGTTATTCATGGTAACTAATGAAAGGGTGTCCACAGCCTCTTGTTGGCTGCCAGAGGAGTGGGCAAGTTGTCTGTCTGCACTCCTTGTTGGGGAAGCCCTGGTAGCATGCCAGAGACTTGATAATGCAGCAGTCCAGGACTGTGAACAGGTGACGGCAGCCATATTGGATCAGCTAAGCCTGGATGAAGAAACTTTTCCTCAGTGTTTCTGCTACGAGCACGTACCCTCCCAAAGCATGGCCATATGCAATGACCCAAAGGACTTCTTCTGGTGTTGGTTGAAGCCAGAGTTTTAAACGAGACCCCAGATAGCAGAACTCATAGTTATGGAGCAGTTCATAGACTTCCACCAGCAGGCCAAGACTGGGTTTGCAGACGCTACCAGTAAGGCTAAGTTTTAGTCACGGGTATTTTTAGTGAAAGTCATGGACAGGTCATGGGCCATAAACAAAAATTCATGTCTCTAAGCAAATGAAAAGGAGACACAGAAAGTCTGCGAGCCCTGGAATTTAAGGGCTGATTGACTCATTTTTGGTTAAATTGATGGAATGGGCTAATTTGAGATGAACACAGGGAAGGCAGTTAGGAGAAATCTGGGACCCATAGAGAGACTGTCCAAAGAGCAGTTGACACATGCTTATACCCCTTTGTGAGCTTTTATACAATACCATTGATTCCATTGTGATAAAAAAGCCTCAGAAAGATTGTATGTGTGCATGAATGTTATTTTCCACTTGTGGAAATGTGAATTATTATATCCTCTAAAAATACTGGGCTTTCGTAATGTTCTGATAATGCCTTGCACTGCATCCTTCAGCCATTTGATAAATTCCTTGGGTCAAGTACAGTTGAATGAGTTTACCTTGAGAAGTCAAAATGAAGAGGTGTTACCAACTGAGTTAGTTTGGTGAAGTTGCAATGTGAAAGGAGAATGAAATGTAATGGCTTTTGAAAATGAAATGAAGGAAAATGATTGAGTTTGCACATCTGAACTCTGGAACATTTAGGCTTCTGCAGGTTGCAATGCTGATGAGATAATTTCCCAGATAGGGAATGGTTTGTCTCCTTCTCTGTGTATTTTTTTGTGATTTGCATTAACAGTATGTGACAGGGTTTGGACTCACTGCAGTGCCTCCTGCCATTCAGTCCAGGAATTAGCTCTTAACAGTCCTGGAGTGCCCTCTACCAGCGGTGTCCTGTCCGTCATCTGCTTCCTGCTGGAATCTGGTCTCACGTTGCTCCCCGCTTGGTAGCGTCCACTTCAGGACACTGCCCTCCTAGTCCACGCTCACCCCTTTTCCGGCGGTGGGGGAGTGGGGGAGGGGTTAACCGCTCCAGCGGCCAACCACAACCCCTCAGTCTAGCCCCTCACATCAAGGGCTGGTTCCAGTCTGTTCTAGCTGCTCCTCCACAACCAGGTGCAGTACAACAGAGAAGGGGGCAGGTAGGCCCATCGACTACTCTGCACCCCGACCCAGGGATCCTCTAGTGGCAGCCTCCCTGCCCTCCACTCCCCTTGTCCAACAACTATCCCTGGACCGCTTCCCCTCTGGCCCCTTGCACCTTCTGGGTGCTTCTCCTCAGGAGCTGCAGCCTGGCAGGTAGTGGGCTAGAGCCCTCTTCTGCTCCCCTGAGCCTGTCCAGCACTGTGCTGTCCAAGGTGCCTGTCTCCTTGGCTCAGGAGGCAGTCCTTCTCCCTCGCTGGTTAGGGAGAGACTCCCTGCTGCTCTGCTAGGAAGCCTTTATATAGGGCCCAGCCTGGCCCTGATTGGCTGGTTCTTTCTGGGTTGTGATTGGCTCTTCTCAGGCCCTTCGTGATTGGCTGACAGCCCACGCAGTCTCTCTAGCCTGACCTACTTTCACTTGGGGGTGGGGTAGCTGCCCCACCACACAGTGATATTCACTAAATCTTGTTGTTGAACATCATAACTCTGCGGAGCACTTGATGGAGTTTTAATAACACACAGGAGGAGATTTTGAAAGGGACATTAACACCTCTGCAGT
The DNA here is from genome assembly GCA_032164245.1 of Sternotherus odoratus. NCBI lineage: Eukaryota > Metazoa > Chordata > Testudines > Kinosternidae > Sternotherus > Sternotherus odoratus. Next base: position 211,049,884 of record JAVMKO010000002.1, on the reverse strand, counting down.
CATAGAACAAAAAGAGGGGATTAGTGGGTTACAAATTGTTGTAATAAGCCATAAATCCAATGTCTCTGTTCAGTCCATGTTTTTTAGTGTCTAAGAGAGTAATGAATTTAGACTCCTAGGCTTGTCTTTGGAAAGCATTGTGCAGGTTTTTTTTTTTGAGGATGAAGACTGATAGGTCAGATAGAGCAGGGGTCTCCAAACTTTTCAGCCCGAGGGCCGCATTAACTATCAAATAGCAGTTCGGGGGCCGACAACACACTCGAGGTCCAAATAAAAAAGAATCAAAACATGGATGTTGTTTTTAATTATTTATTTAATATTATTTTATTCAGTTATTATTTAATAACACATTGATACACTACACCTGTTCACTACACATGAACACTACACATGAACACTACACATGAACACCTGTTCACTACACATGAACACTACACATGAACACCTGTTCACTACACATGAACACTACACATGAACACTACACATGAACACTACACATGAACACCTGTTCACTACACATGAACACTACACATCAACCCCCCAACTGACCCACCCAGCCAGGTCTCTCCCCCCAAAACCTCCTTTCCTCCAACCCCCAACTGACCCACCCAGCCAGGTCTCTCCCCCCAAAACCTCCTTTCCTCCAACCCCCAACTGACTCACCCAGCCAGGTCTCTCCCCCCAAAACCTCCTTTCCTCCAACCCCCAACTGACTCACCCAGCCAGGTCTCTCCCCCCCCAAACCTCCTTTCCTCCAACCCCCAACTGACTCACCCACCCAAGTCTCTCCCCCCCCAAACCTCCTTTCCTCCAACCCCCAACTGACCCACCCAGCCAGGTCTCTCCCCCCCAAACCTCCTTTCCTCCAACCCCCCCCCCCCAAATGACCCACCCAGCCAGGTCTCTCCCCCCCAAACCTCCTTTCCTCCAACCCCCCAAATGACCCACCCAGCCAGGTCTCTCCCCCCCAAACCTCCTTTCCTCCAACCCCCAAATGACCCACCCAGCCAGGTCTCTCCCCCCCAAACCTCCTTTCCTCCAACCCCCCCCCAAATGACCCACCCAGCCAGGTCTCTCCCCCCCAAACCTCCTTTCCTCCAACCCCCCAACTGACCCACCCAGCCAGGTCTCTCCCCCCCCAAACCTCCTTTCCTCCAACCCCCCCCCCCCCCAAATGACCCACCCAGCCAGGTCTCTCCCCCCCAAACCTCCTTTCCTCCAACCCCCCCCCCCCAACTGACCCACCCAGCCAGGTCTCTCCTCCCCCCCCCCCCCAACTGACCCGCTCAACCCGGTCTCTCCCCCCAGACCTTTTCGCCGCCTGGCAGTGGGTGGCTCCTTGTTTCGCCGCCTGTAACTGGGCGGCGGCAGCGGAGCACGCGGCGCGTCCCGGCCCCGTGGCTGGTGGCGGCAGCGGAGCACGCGGCGCGTCGCGGCCGGTGGGGGCAACGGAGCACGCGGCGCGTCCCAGCCGCTGGGGGCAGCGGAGCACGCGGCGCGTCCCGGCCCCGCGGCTGGTGGCGGCGGCCCGCACAGCGCTTCCAGGCCCCAGCGCGGAGCCGTCCCTGCGAAATTCTCAAAAGAGCCAAAAATTCTCAAAAGAGCCAAAAAGATCTCCACGGGCCGGATGAGAGGGCCTCGCGGGCCGCATCCGGCCCGCGGGCCGTAGTTTGGAGACCCCTGAGATAGAGTGATCATTTTGTGAAAAGAACTCACCCACAGGTGATCGGGTGTTTTTGTCTTTTATCATTTTCCTGTGTGAGTTCATTCAAGAGAGTAGTGATTGTCTGGTTTCACCCACATAGTTGTTATTGGGGTATTTAGTGCACTGGATGAGGTACGCCACATGTTGAGAGGCATGTGTAGGATCCATGGATCTTGAAAGGTGTGTTGATCATTGTAGCAGTGTAGATATGTCTTCAGGGTCTCAGACACTCAGCTGTGGGTATGAGATCTATCATATATTTTACAACCTTCTGCTCCAAGTGCAAGGTACACCTTTCCAGCCTTGCCTTTGCTAATATAAACAAAGACCACAGGGTGTGTATATATATATATTAACAACCAAAACAAAATACTACACTTCATGCACAATTTTCCCTCTGGGGAAAGAATGAAAGAAAGAATGAACCAATGAACCATGTGACTGAGTGATCATGGCACTTAATACACTTCTGGAAGGTGCTCAAATACTACAGTTATGAGGGAGGTAGAATGGAACAGAATCAGAAGGGGGCCTAAATTAGATAAAAACACAACGGGAATAGGCCTTGGTACAGAGCAGGTTTTGGTGAAGAGGACAGTTGCTAAAAATTGCAACTAATTTGTTTTCCAAATAAACCATTCTAAAACTTACATTTTAAAATATTTTCAAAAGTATGCTTTCTGCATATGATATACCATCTCTGTTAAACTGCTGAAGGTAGCTTTAAAAAAATACTATGTGGCATCTGAATTTTTGGTGATTTAATTTGATCAAGCGATCTGCAAGGTAAACATGTTTTCTTGTGATTTGTTGATGCACCTAGTAATTTTGTTGCAAATATTTCTCGCCTTCTGTGTTTCTATTTGTTTTGAGGCTACAGGTTTCTTAGCTTTTAAATAATATCACAGTATCCCCATCTTATTCATGGAAAGATACCTGGCCTCTGAGACAGCATCATTCCCTTTTCCCCTAGTCCGTTAGAATAAGTAATAATAGAGCAAGATTGCAGGTGTAAAAAGATAGAGCTCTATCTCCTGCTTCTTCGCATGTATTAGAGCTTGGCATTTGATATGGAAGACATGAATGTAATTGTGTCGCTGACTGCTCATGGTGACTAATTTATTTTAAGCTTCTTTTCCAGTTCATGTCAATATTTTTTGTAATCATTAGGATTGTCAAGGCTGGAAACGGATTCCGACATGGAGGAAACCTTCAAGAAGGTGTGTGTGTATGTTGTAACACAAGCTAGATATTGAGTGCAAATTTTCCATAGTATTTCAGATTGTTCCTGTAGTGACCTCCTCCTTTCAGGGCCTCTGCAGTGTCTTTGGAACTGATTCCCTTTAAAATGCCTCAAGCCAAAGTTTCTTTTTGTAGGCCGGGGAAAGGTAGAAGAGGCCTAAACCCCTTCCAACTTGCATCTCCTTTATGGGGAAGACTTCAAATTCCCCTTCCTCCAGTAGCTCCTGAAAAGTGACTGTCATGAGTGTAAAGTGCTTTGGAGTTGCTGTTTTACCTGTTAAGGGTTTACTGAACAGGAGAGGGGGGTGACGTCAGGAAGTTAGTCTCAGTTCGTCCGAGGCTTTTGGGCTGACTCCATCTTTTTCCAGCTATGGAAACTCATCTCCTCCTTTTCCTTCATATATTCATAAGTTAGATGAACAGTAAGTAGAAATATTGATTCCATAACCTTTGTACTTGATCTCTGGTGTCCTTAAACTGTAGAGTTTAGCAGAGAGAGAGAGAGAAATCTCCGGGGAGGGGGGTAATTCATGCAAGGAGACTCAGGTTAGAAAATTTTATATCTGTGAAGTTTGTATTAGTTGTATGCTTTGTTTCTTTCTTTATTAAATCTTTTTTGGTTATACAAAGGTTCTGATTATTTCCCTTGGAGTGGTCCGGGGTTTGGATCTGGCACAGCTTATAGCTAGCAGGGTCTGTGTGTTTAAACTCTGTCCTCGGCAGCCAGAGGGGGAGGGTAGAGCGAAGTCTCGGTGTTTTCCATCTCCCAGGTAGAAAGGGAGGGGTCCGGGAGGGTTACTCTCGGGGGGGGGGGGGGAGGTGTCAAAGTGCCCCACCCCATAGTCTTGGGGCAATCACTTTGATGGTGGCAGCTGGATCCAATCCCCAACTGGAAGAGTTTGGGTTTTGGGGGGAAAAGATTTAACTTAGGCAGGAAAAGTAGCTTAAAGTTAGTGGTCTGCATAAGAGACACCCCCCTCTTTTACCCTAGAGTTTAGAGTGGGGGGAAGGAAGATTCTCTTACAGTGACCCTCTTGCATTAGTAGCTCTCCTTCAAACGGGAAGATCTCAGGTCTTCTCTCCGCTGTTTGCATGCTCTGTGGTGTGTTGATTGATAGTCAGATTTGAATTCCACAGCAGTTGTATGCAAACAGAGAAGCTGCTGGATGTGCTGGCACCAGGAGCAGTGACTACACAGGTAGATTAAGAAATGTAAGGAAGAGAGATAGGAGTGATGTGAGGGGAAAAGGGGGAGTGGTACATACCATTTACGAGGGTGTTGCCGCGGGGGCTGAATCAGAGGATCATGGAGAATGCTGGGAGGGAGATAAGGCGAAACTCTGTTTTATTCATACAGCAAATACTGTAATAATATGTATACCAGCAGTATTATTCAGTCACTTGATGTCTCTGGGACCTCTACAGAGCTCAAGATAGTGTCTGTTCCATAGTAAATAACAGGGACAAAGCAGGAACTCAACCTGTGTAGAAGCCTGTTTGCTTCTGTAGTTCATAGTTGTCTATATATGTTACCTGTTTGAGAAGGGCAGTGATTTTATATATCATGACAGATAGTGTGCGTAGTTGTTTATTCATTCAGCATTGCCAAACTGTCATGGAAATTTACCAGCCCAGGCACAAAGTCTAATCTCCTAGCCATAGCAGGTTAGAAAAACTGATAACATTTTATTTGTCTATCAGAAATAATTACATGTCCCAGTTTTGAATGGACAAGTAGAATTTGCAAGACTTGATTAAATGCCTGCATTTGGGGGATTCTATATGATATTGTTGTAAAGCATTTTGATATTTGTGATCAATGATGTATAAACTACTTCAATGCTGCCTAAACTACCAGGTATCTGGGCAAAACTCAGATTTGTTGGTGGCTTATGTAGCTTCTACGGCAGGGGTAGGCAACCTATGGCACGGGTGCCGAAGGCGGTACACAAGCTGATTTTCAGTGGCACTCACAGTGTCTGGGTCCTGGCCACCTATCTGGGGGGCTCTGTGTTTAATTTAAATGAAGCTTCTTAAACATGTTTAAAACCTTATTTACTTTACATACAACAATAGTTTAGTTATATATTAAAGACTTCTAGAAAGAGATCTATTAAAAACGTTAAAATGTATTACTGGCACACAAAACCTTGAATTAGGGTGAATAAATGAAGACTCGGCACACCACTCCTGAAAGGTTGCCTATCCCTGTTCTATGGGATGTTTCTATAGAGAGCCCGTGTTGGAAGATGGCAGCTGTAGAAAAGAAATTGCAGCCTAATGCCACAGCGATAAATAAACACTAATAAATGAATGTTACAACAGCACTGTGCTGAAGACCAATATCTTCCGAGTTTTGTGTGAGGTTGTGGTGCATTATGTAATCAGCGAGTAACAACTCAGTGAGAGATGAAGTGTGGAGCTCCCAAGGCACAACCCAGCACTAAGAGCATTGTAGAGCCAACCTGCCCCAAGGGAGCTTGGGAAGGGGATTGTTCCTTAGTGAGATACAATGCCTCTCTAATCTCCCTGGCGTGCCTGAAGTGCGCATTCTGCTGTCCCTGGTCTCCCCAACTTGGTCTACAGGCCAGTCGTGGGCAGGTGAGGTATAGCTCTGTTTCTTCTTTCCCCATGCATTGTGTGTCCCTGGGAGAGAGTGGAAGAGCAGGACTATGCTCCCATGAGTACCGGGACTCTCCAATAGTAGCTGGCTCTTAAGCAGATTCTGACAAGGAAGAAACACTGCTTCCAGTTCCTCGCCTACATATGGCCAGGTACAATCTGGCCATGTGTGTGTCATGTTTTTGATAAGGAAAGTCTTTGAAGATGGAAAGCTAATATTTGTGATGAATGTGTCACATACAGCCAGGGTGAAAGTAACACATGCTTGTTACTGGTACGGGGACTGGGCTGGGGCCAGCTCCACCGGCCAGAAGGGGCGGAGCTGGGGACAGAGCCAGCCCCCATACCGGTAAGTGGCCTCCCTCCCACTCCCCTCCCCAACCCTACACCCTCTGGGGGGCTCCCATGACATTTTAAAGGGCCTGGGGCGGTAGCGGTGGCCCAGCCCCGGACTCTTTAAATAGCTATCGGAGCCCCGCCACAGCCTCCCCAGGGCTCCGGCAACAGGGCTCCCGTCCCTGCGGAGTCCCGCCGCCGGAGCCCTGGGGAGGCTGTGGCGGGGCTCCAATAGCGATTTAAAGAGCCCGGGGCTGGACTGCCACTACCGCGCCAGGCTCTTTAAAATGACGCCGGAGTCCCCGCTACAGGAACCCGGGGAAGGCTGTGGCGGGGTTCCGGGGGCATTTTAAAGGGGCCCAGGGCGGTAGTGGCAGCCCATCCTCAGGCCCTTTAAATAGCTACTGGAGCCCCACCACAGCCTCCCCAGGGCTCCGCAGGGATGGGAGCCCTGTTGCCGGAGCCCTGGGGAGGCTGCGGCGGGGCTCCGGCAGCTATTTAAAGAGACGGGCTGGGCCGCCACTACCACACTGGGCCCTTTAAACTGCCCCCGGAGCCCCGCCGCAGCCTCCCCCGGGCTCTCGCAGCAGGGGCTCTGGCAGCAATTTAAAAGGACTGGGGCTCCAGCTCCAGGCCCTTTAAATTGCACCCGGGGAAACTGATCTGCCCCGGTACGGTGCATCGGCTCTTGGCATACCGGCTTACTTTCACCTCTGCATGCAGCACTGAGTCATGAAATTGTCCACTTGCCAGAAGCCTTAATTTTAGGCACTGAGTCATATAACAAACATTTTGGAGTAATAATGGTCCAATATCAGCCACCTACAATGACTTTGAACAGCCACCCTTCCCTGCATACTGTAAATAGATTCCACTGGTTCTGTTCTAGCACCCTCACCCTCCTCCAGCAGCTCAATCAAAGCCAGGTTCCGCTGTTGCTAACCCAACCCTTCCTCAAGTAGGTGCTTGCAAGGCTTATTTCTGACAAATAGGAGCTTAGTGGAGGAGTTATGCAACAAAGTCTTATATGTAGGGTAAATTAAATCTCTCCGATTATTTCCTGACATAAGTCACAGAGCACCTGCAGTCTGAATGACTGTCCCTTAAATGTCACAGGGACATTGATTATTCTGGAAACATTACAGATCTGGGTCATATTACTGAATAGAATCATAGAAACTGGAAATCAAAGAGAGCTGTTAGCATGTCAAGCCCAGCCACCTGCTAATGTTGCTGGTTCCCTATTACTCATCGAGCATGGTGTCCAAAAACCACAGTTATACTCTGCTCTCAGGCTCCAGTTAGTGCAGTCCTAGCTTGAAAGCTACCAAGCAAATGTTAAGCTGTTTTATAGAAAAAGGCTCTGATCACACCAACGCATTTAAGATTTTTTTTTTAAAAGCACTTCTTCCCAGGGAGCCCTGGGTGCTGTGAATAATTCTAAATATTATAAAATAATAGAATTACTAATGATATAATAAAAGCCCTCTCCTAACACTTCAGAACAAAGGAGAAAATTAGAGGAAGATCTGAGTGTGTGGAGTGAGAAGTTTGATATCAAGTAGTGAGACAATATGCAGAAAATATGTAAATAAACTGTTTTGTCTTGAGATTTAAACAACCCAAAAAACCTCACCCATATAAAAATCTCTAGACCACCTATCAATTCACTGAGCTTACAATAAAATGACCACCCAGCAGCATTAGCTACTCGTAGTAAGGTAACAAATTAGTTCAGCCAGCCAGCAGCATTAAATAATCATTCAGACATGCATAACCTCAGCTGGCTGATAAATCAAAACAACTGAAAAGCCCTTTTCCCCACCAGCTTCTCCGAGCCCTGTCAAACACACGGGTTCTGTACAGTGTCTGGGAGGCATAGGGTTCTGACTATTTTGGACCCGGAGGGGAAGCCAGTCCCAGAGTGAGAATCTCTCATAGACAACACTCTGCTGGCCATTCGCTCCCTAGAGCAAGAACTGTTCACCTCAAGTGCCTCTGCTTGTTGCAGCTGTGGCACCGCGTGCTGGAAAGAAAAGCGAGCCCTCAGACAGGCAGCTGTCAAGGGAGAGGAAGGCTGGGCCAATGGTTAGAGCACTAGCCTTGCTTGAGGGAGACCTGAATTCAATTCCTGCCCTGCTACCAACATCTTGGGTGACTTTGGCTCTGTAAATGTTCCCTATCTGTAAAGTGGGGATAATATCACTTTTCTCCCTCACAGTGAGGGACATAGACAGGCTGGTCCCTGGTCATTGAGGGATTTCTAGACCATGGCTGACACGATGATTTAGTCCATGGGTATTTTTACCAGAAGTCATGGCCAGGTTACAGGCAGTAAACAAAAATTCACAGCCCGTGACTTCTCCTTGACTTATACTATAAATACCCCGACTTAATCTTGGGGAAGGGGGCTGATGCTAGGGGAAGGGGGCGGTCTGGGGGTGGCTGCCGGGGGCAGGGAGGCCACCGGGACCAGGAGCTCCAGCTGCCAGGGGCTGCTGAGCAGTGGTTGCTCCGGGCACCCCAGGACCAGGCTGGGGGCCGTCCAGCAGCTGCTGCTCCAGCTGCACCGGCCGGGCCGTCTGCCTGGGACTGCTCCAGCAGCGGCCAGTGTGGCTATCCCCAGTGCTACCTGAACAGCTGGCCCTGGAGCCAGCTGCTTGGGCGGCCCTGAGGTAAACTGCACCAGCCGCTGCAGAAGTCACAGATGAATCCGTGACTTCCACTACCTCCATGCCAGACACAGAGCCCTAATCAGGACTGACACTGTAAACTCCACCCAGAGACTAACAGGTGGGCAGTGCAGATCCCAGAGCACTAGAGTCAGGTGAGATGCAAACTGTCACACGTTGCATCAGCTTTAGGGCTGGTCTTCACTCGCGCGGCGCGGGATTGATCTTCTGGCGATTGATTTATCGCGTCTTGTTAAGACGCGATAAATTGATCGCCCTGGGCTTCCCCGTCGACTCCAGAACTCCAGCTCGCCGGGAGGCGCAAGCTGGAGTTGACGGGTGAGCGTGCCGTCGACTGCCGCCGCCGTGGGGACGGCAGGTAAGTCGGCGGCAGATACGCAAACTTCAGCTACGTGATTCACGTAGCTGAAGTTGCGTATCTGCCGTCGATCCCCCACCCCAGTGAGGACAAGCCCTTAGTCTCTGAATGGCTTTAAGGTGTGGCCTCATGAAGAGCACATTGCAACAGGCTAATCTTGAAGTGACGAAGGCATGGCTAAGCAGTAGCAAGTGCCACACCTGAAAGCCTAAAGGAGGTCTTTGTGGCAGAACCTGTGAACTAATGGCTCCGCACAACTGGAAAGGTCTGCCTGCGTGGATTAGTTTACAGGATTGGGGCCTCTATTCCCCAGCTGTAGGAAATCAGGCTTCTGACCAGTTGGCCACTGTGAGAGTCTGATCGTTTTACATTTAGTAGATAAAAACAGCCCAAAAGCACATCTGTGAATCAGTTAACAATGGAAGGCAAATGCTTCAGGAAAATGCACTTAAAAATATGACTGTTAGCAATGGTTTTGAAATGGTTTGTTTAAAACTTGTCACTTTCTGAATCTGGTCTGCTCCTCATGAGTATAGGGAAAGAAGGAGAAGGGTATGGACTCTGAAATAACAAAGGGATGAGATACCGATTGCTAGGTATCTCCATAAGAAGAAATACATGTTGAAGATTATGAGAGGGCCCCCCCAGACTAGCTCATAGTCCAGTGGCTAGGATGTTCATTTGGTATGTAGGAGCCCCAACTTCAACCTCCCTGTCCCAAGAATCTCAACCTAAAAAGTGATGTATAGGGTTGCGGGAAGGGCTATAATATATAGATGTTTGTGTTAACCATTTCCTATTAGGATCAGTACACTATTCCCAAATTATTCCTCTACCTTGTTATCATTAGCCAGTAATTGTGGCATCTTTGGTATTAAAGACATGGTATTTGATGGGGAAGTGTCTGAGTGCAGAATTAATAATCTTTAGTATGAAAGATTTCAAAAAGCCCAAATTTAAAACCCCCACATCACAGTACCAGCCTGTTAGGTACAGTGACACAGTTCAAAAGCACCCGTCTATCGGCTTGAAGAAAATGAACATTGGTCACTTCAGCTCCAATTTTAGCATTAGTGACATGTCTCCTGCAGATCTATCCAGACAGAAAAGACCTGTGAACAAAATACTAACTGATCAGGTGTGCAGAACAAACCCAAACTGAATTTGTCAGGGATTTAAACTCCCAGATATATTGATGGAAAAATTCTTGGGAAATAAAATAGCAGGAGAAGTTGAGATTATAATTACTTCTATTTGAAAACAACTTTGCCTGACTATAGGACCTGACATGTAAGCGAGCACTCTCCAGTGTGGCTTAAGGAGGCAGAGTGCTGGACTGGGTGCCAGGAGACCTGAACTGTATTTCTGGTGCCACTTGAGCAAGTCATTTCACTTCTGTGGTTCATTTTGGGTTGTCTGCCTTGTCTGTTAAGGTTCCAGTTGATAGCACATACCTGGAAATCAATAGGGGTCCATGCAGGCTCAGAAGTCTGTCTTCATGGTATCAATTGCAGGATTGAAGACTTAGACTGTAAATTATTTGGGGCAGCTGCTTTTTCTTACTGTTTATACAGTGCCTAGCACAAGGGGACCCTGTCCTCTGCTGTGGCCTCAATTCACTACTGTAAGAAAATATTTAAACTCCGTGAGGTATGTGCCCCAAGTGCTGGCAGGATTGGGCCCGTGAATTGTATGTGCAGAGGTCATGGTTCTATCTGACAATATTTCTACAATATGGTGTGTTGCCCTACTGGGAATTAGCCAATAGCTTATTCCCTGGTTCATCCAGAAGATCATCATTTCCAATTTGTCTTTAATAGAAATGAGGACATGGACAGAGAGAGAGGGTTCTTCATGGTGTGTTAAAGGATTCAATAATCTAAATGAATTAGAGGAAACTCTAACCAACCTGAAAATAGAAGTGTGACACAGATCTTTATTCACAAGGTGTTTACTCAGAAAGAAGTTACAAAAACTACAGAAATGTATTAAATGTATTTTTTCCAGTTTATAAGAAGATGTGTCACTCAGCCTGACCTGCACAACCATTGCAAAGGCACATAATTGCAGAAACAAAAGTATTCAGAAAAATAAAGGCCTTGGGAAATACGTATATTGGCTCTAGGGATGACAGGACACTGAACAATATTGTAGCGTCAAGGGTAACCGCATAAAGGAGGAGCAACAACGTTGTCTTGTAATCTAACAGTTCTTTAATGCACCCTTACTTACGCAGCAGCACCTGTCTCCCCAGAGTGGGGTGCAGGCAGCACCATGCCAAAGAACATTTTCTTTTCTCCTCTCCCTTTATTATAGTTATTTGACATTTATATTATATTACGTAAAGGCTGCAACTAGTTTGGACCGTACTGTACACACCTATCATAACTGACAGCTCCTGCCCCAAAGAGCGCACAGTCTAAACAAACAAGACAGACGAAAGGTGTGAGAAAAGCAATAATATTATCCTCATTTTTAAGCTGGGAAAATTGAGCCACACACTTCACAAGTCACACAGCGGAGCAGCCCTACAAATAGGTTGGGGGTGGGGTCAAAATAAATGAGGTACAGAACTGATCTATTTGGGGATTGGGGTGGATTTGATTTATTTGGGGGGAATGAACATGTTCCAATGAAAATCAAATATTCATGGATTTGGAGGGTAGGGCAGCAGATTTCAGGCTACTAAGCTAAACCCTATTTCCCATTCCCCTAGCCTCTCTCTCACCACATCCACCTGCAGACCAGTCAGCTGTACCCCAGTTGGTTTGCTACAGGAAGAAAAGGAGGAGCTGAAGATATAGGGCATGATTTTGAGAGTTATTGATTTCCTCTTACACTGTGCTGTGCTTTCTCACCTCCCAATGGCTTCAGTGGGAGCCAAAGGTACTGACCTTCGTGAAGGATCAGGCCCTTTATGAGAACCACAGTACGTCACACATAACTTGGAACAGTGAGTGGGATCACGCCTGTCAGTTGGCAGCAAAAGCCTGACAATGATAGCAGTTCCAGCCAGGTGTCAGAGAACGTTTTCTATAAACACTATCAAATGGGATGAAACTCCTGCGGACTCTGTTATTGAGAGACAGACTCTGGAGTTCTGAGTAACACAATCAGATGGAATCCCAGGGGAGAGGAAATGCTACATGGGAAATGAACTCTAGTCAGCTGCATTTCCTTTAATCATTCCCCCCAAGTCTATTATGTGTGTACCACATCGAATAATTATATGTTTAATTCCCCTATCTATTGTGATCTATTTGTTACCTAAGGCTGTGTTCGATTTGAAAAAAAATCTAGTTAAATAGTTTATTCTTTTAATACTGCAGGGCCCTGCTTCTTTACCACCTTGTGGAGTTACTTGTGTCTGGGCTAAGTCAAGAGAAAGCAATCTCAGAACAGATGTGTAAATGACGGTGTAAGGTAATGGAGAATGAGGCCATTGTTTCTTGTAATGGTTAGGTTCCATTGAATGTACCAATTGATGTGGGTACACAGTTTAAAAAAGTTGTCCCTGCAAGCAATTGTTATGCTGACCTTTCATTTTGCATTAGATTAAGGCAGAAAAATATATCTATAGCTTTGAATTTAACAAGAATTTTATATCTGTTTATTTGTAGCGATAGAACATCTTTCTAATATGGACCCACATTTGGAAAGTGGTGTGAACCCTCAACTTGGGAGTGAGTGGATGATGAGGGTGCTAAGCAGGTCCCTATGTAACCATAGTGTGGCCTTGTAATATGGGGGGGACTCACCCCTGCGGCGTCTCCTGCTGACTGTCTGGGGAATTAGCGTTCCAGCCTCTGGAGCACCCTCTACAGGCCGGTGTCCCACTTGCCGCTGGCCCCGTGTCCCTCCTAGGCTCCGGTACCCTTTTATCTGGGGTGCTTCCCCCTGGCAGTTCCCCCACAGATCTCAGGGTCTCTTTTTAATAAAACGCAAACATTGGTTTAAATGAGACATAAAGGGCCAAATTACATCCTCCACTGAAGGGTCCCTTGGGAGAGGGGAATGAGGCCAGAAAGATCGGTCTGCTGTCGGGGTGGACTAGAGAGTCTTTGAAGGAGGCCTCCCAAACCAGTGGATCACTGGGGTTCTAAGGACCTCCAGTCCATACCCACGGTGCTGCTCCTCCGTCTTCCCATTGGTCAGGTGCTCATCTCCCCTCTTTGGGAGTAAGCTCCAGGCACAGATCAGGGGTTAATTTTGTTTCTGGAGGGAATGAGGGAATTGCCCTGGTCCCACTCTCTGAAATCCGATGGGGCCTAATCTCCACAGAGAAGGTTCTGAGAGTCTGGGAAGAGGAAGATGCCCCTCCCCCTCCAAATTCAAGTCCCCTCTGCCTGAAGAAGTGGAGGGGAGGATCTGACCCAGGGCTGATCATTGCACTCATATACAGAGTGCATTAAATCCTTCAGGAGTGTACATTGAAAAACTCAAGATTTCCATCCTTGAAAATTGGTCCTAGGAAACAGCGTAATTGAAGGGGTGGGTGGCAAATTCTGTCCTGACTTGCAATCCATTGAATGCAATTTGCCTTGTTACCAAAGCGTGTGGAACTGCATGTGGTGCAAAGACAGCATTTCACCTTGGAAACAGAAATGGACTTTTTGGTTTTACTTTGTGTTTGCAGATGCACTGAAGCGTTCATTTGGATGGGTGAATTTTGTAAAGTTGAGTTCCTTTTCCAGGACAGCTTTACATAGCAGTGTAATACCATGTTTGTGATAACATGAAAGCAAACACCACATTTAGAGGTCACAGTGACTCATTTGTGCTGTGAATGACAGTATTCACCATTTCATACCAGATTACATTCAAGTGAATGTGCTTTGCTGAATACCAACAACCCCTTAATTACGCTGTTCTAGACTAGCCATAAATCTCCTTTCTATGTGGTGGTGTTTTTCAGCACTGCGCCCTGTGGACTGCAGTCATTCTGCAGGTGTGCTGCAATAAGCCATGAAATGCAGCTGCCACAAAAAATGTCTAGGAGTACTGGGCCCAAATTACTCCCGCTGCATTATGTTGGTTTGACCAAAAGGACAAATTGGTTGACAAAAATAGACAACAAAATTGAAAGAGCCTTTGTAACAGCTGTACAAGCTAAGCAGGAAAAGGTAGGACAAGACTTCAGTCAAGAGCCTAACAATTAGATTGCCCATTTCTGTTTTATGTCTTCACTAAATGCCATGAGACTTGACAGTTGAGTGTTCGCTGATTATAACTGTAACTGTATAACTTGCTAGAGGTGTCTCTAAGTGCTGTGTAAATTAAGTTTAAGGACAGCATAATGCAAAGACAGACACAGACAGGAAGCATATCGTGAGAGACTCAGAATGGTTGGATTGGAATGAGGATTCTGGGTAGCTGGAGATGTAGGTGACTCCAGGAAGTGTAGTGAAGGAATTACTGAGGACAGTAAGTGTCAAACAGGAGAAAAAATCTGATGAGGCGTTTGAGGTGACAGAAGTTGCTGTAGACTGCACAGAGAGGCGAGGGACATAGGACATAATGTCTCAGAGTGAAAAGGGACTAGGATGCAATCAGGGCTTCTGACTGGTAAATCAAGTCAGGGATGCATTTCATTGCTACCACAGAAGCTCACTAAGTCTCACATCTCTAGTGTGCAACACAGTCATTCTAGTGTGGTCTAGTGATGGGGTGCTGGTCTGGTTAGGAGACATGGGATCTGTTTGCAGCCCTGCTACTGATCTCATATGTGATTTTGGTCAGGGCCCCTTCTCTCTGACTCTGGTTCCCTCCATCGTTTGTCTGGCTAGTCTGCCTAGGGTGAGACTGTAACTTACCCAATAGGGGCAAGGCACCCTCTTACTTTTCTGTACTGACTACCCATGTTGCAGGTAGAAGTACAGGTGAGGAGATCAGCTTCCAGGCATAGAGGAGTGGGGATTGGCAGAACCTCGATTCCAACCAATTCCCCAGTACCCTGACCAGCCTCCCAGAGGCAGTGAAAGAAGAGAAACAATCTGCATCAGCTAAAGGGTTGTCATAAAATACTTCACCCTGCACACTCCCCAGAGCTCTGGGGGACCCAGGAAATGGATTGTGACTCTGAGATGTGTCACAGGGTGGGATAGCCCTTTAAAAGAACTAGGGGCATGTCTTCACTATGACTTAACGTCGACTTTAACGACGTTAAGTCGAAATAAACATGTACCCGTCCTCACATCCATGCCATTAAAGTCGATTTAAAGGGCTCTTAAAATCGACGTTTGTACTCCTCCAAAACGAGAGGAGTAGCGCTAAAATCGACCTCTCTAGGTCAATTGTTATCTAGTGAGGAGGCAAACGACTTTAAGCCTCTGACCTCCGAGCAGCTCCGCGGACCCCCCCGCCCGCCCGAGCAGCCCCGCGCCGGACCCCCCCGCCCGCCCAAGCAGCCCCGCGAACCCCCCCCCCCCCGCCTGAGGGGGGGAAGCCGGCGCCGGGCTGCTCGGCCGGGCGGGGGGGGGGTCGCGGGGCTGCTCGGGTGGGCAGGGGGTCCAGCGCGGGGCTGCTCGGGTGGGCGGGGGGGTCCGGCACTCCCGGCACTGTGGGCAACCTACCCACAGTGCAATGCGGGCTATGTCGACCCCTGCAAAAGTTGAAGGACAGACAGTGTCGACCACTGTCGACCTGCTGTCATTTGTGGGGACACACTAAGTCGATTTTCTAAAGTAGACTTTAGAAAATCGACTTAAGGGAAATCGACCTACTCTTGTAGTGAAGACATACCCTAGGTTGACTCACCTGTGACTCACTAGCTGCCTCCCAGGCGATGGGTTTGATGCCAGGGATTAGGTGATATCTGACGACCTGCAGGGATAAAGGGCCAACAAACAACTCAGCTAGGGTATGTCTACACTGCTGTTAGACATCCACGACTGGCCTGTACCAGCTAACTCAGGCTTGCGGGGCTTGGGCTAAGGAGTTATTTAATTGTGGTTTAGATGTGTGGGCTCAGGCCCATTCCGCAATTAAACAGCCCCTTAGCCTGAGCCCCAAGAGCCTGAGTCACTGGTATGGGCTAGCTGCAGGTTCTTAATTGCAGTGGAGATATAGCCCTAGAAGTCTGCAGGAGGCCCTGGGAAAACAGGACCAGGGTTTATCTGTTTAATATTGGACTGCTTTGGTTTTGAAGAATAAACCCATCCCTGAAGAAAGGGACTGAATTTCTGCTCAGTTTTGCAGGATTATTTGATGCACTGGCAGGTGAGTTGAGCACCACCTCACAAAATACAATCTGGGTCTTGGTCTACTCCATCTCATACTGTAAGCTCTTTGGGACAGGTATGCTGTCTCACTATGACTTGGTAGCACAACAGGGACCTGAAGATAATCAGCCCCCCACTGCTTAGCAACAGGTTAATGGTAGATTTCTATTGAGGAGTCTTGATACTACCATGTATACTACTCTAGTTTATATTTAAAATAAATCAACTAAGCAGGATTGTGTTGTAGTGTCCTAGATCCCTGTGGTGCATGTGGGTGTGTTCTGTTTGTCTGTTCACTTGCTAACTCGCAAATGAATCCTCCAGCTACTTGTGATGACTAGAGAAATTCTGTATGAGTACAATGGAGGATGAATTCCCATTGACTTCAGTGGAGCAAGGATTCAATCCTTATTGTAGAGAAGAAGAAAAAAAATGCAGCTTTTCTAAAGCTCAGAAGTGACGATAAACCACTACACCGGTTTAGGGGATGACAAGTTGTCATCAAAGAAAAAACACCATTGCAAAATGTTCCTTCTGCTAGATGTATTGCTTATACAGAATAGTTTTGAATACTTGATTAAAAACTATTTTATCTGATCAGTAATGCAACAGTAAGAAAGTCAGTTCTGTTCTTAATCTTCCTTTGATTATAACTATAGGAATTAATATTTCTCAAGTTTGGGAGAAAATAAGGATTTTAGGACATTTTTAATGAAGAAACTAATTTACAGCTATGGAAATAATCTCTTTTCATATTCCTGTTTGCATTAAAACAAATGCATAATGCAACATGAAATGAAATCTGTCTACTGTGTAAATTCTGATTGCAATTGAAATAAATTCCATGTAATGAACTATATGCTCTTTTGAAAAGTTAAATATGAGCTTGAAAATGTGAAAATAAATTGGGTCTTTTCATTCTCTCACTAGCAAACTTTAACAAATAAAATGTAATATCCCTGAAGGACAAATGATTCAGAGCACTGAAAGCAAAAAGCCTCTATGGATTAGGGTCATGCACTCAATCATTTCTTCCAAACTTAAAACATAGGTATGAGAAACACTCTTAGGTCTTTATATATCAAATCCTGGGTCTTGACTCCATACTTTTGTCACAATTTGTTATTGGGATATAAATCACTAAACAGAATTCTCCATAAAGCCTCATTATAGAAAGGACTTCTGCTGATACCATTGATTAATTTGCTGATTTACTGCTTGCTCATCATTGATCTGATCAAGTCATTCTTTCATCTTGCAAAATATATTCCACATTCATCAAGTAAATTTTTTAATGTTTTCAAAGCATATAAATTGAGAGTCAGACACACATTTATTTTCCCGTACCCAAGCCTAACTCCGGCCTAACCACCCAGTGCATTATAGTACTCCTCCAAAATTAGGGCCTTGATACAGTAAATTACTTAAGAACATGCTTAACTTAAAGAATGTGCTTGTGTCCCTGAAGTCAATGGGAATTAAGCATACGTTTAGTGCTTTCCTAAATTTATATTTAGGTGCCTCAGGGTGGAATGTCTAAAAGTGCCAAAGTGACTTTGGAGCATAAATTCCAAAATGTTCCTTTTGAACACCCCATTCTGAGATGCCTAAATATGGTTTTAAGAGTCTGACTTTAAGCTCCTATTGTTCAAACATTTGGATTGATGTGCTCAATGTTAGATTTAATCTAGAAACAATTTCCTTTACAAAAATCAGTTTTGTGCTTTAGGAAATATTTAGGCATCTCTACTGCTGGGCTTATTGGGGGGCAACTCCGTCCGCGGAAGTCAGATACAGGCTGACGTGCCAGTAGCATGCATATGATATGCAGCTCTGCATACAGTGTATGCTGAACAACTTTCTCGGTGTGGACTGGAAATGAGTGCCTGGGTAAACAGCAGTTGACTAAAGATCAGCCCAGCCAAAACACATGAAATCATAGAAACTGAGTCTGTGGATGGTCCAGGACTGGAGCACCTGTGGAAAAAAATTAGTGGGTTCTTAGCACACACTGGCAGCTAGCTACTTCCTTTCTTCCCCAGTGCCTTCCATTTGCTGGTGGCCAACTCCTCCCTCTTCCTCCCAGTGCCTCCCACCTACTGTAATCATCTGTTCTGTGGCGTGCAGGAGGTACTGCGGGGGGAGCAGGGATGGGGCGCACTCAGAGAAGGGGGTGGAGCTGGGCATGAAGAAGTGGGGTGGGGGCTTGGGAGAAGGGATGGGAGCACGGCTTGGGCCAGAGCATGGGCAGGAAGAGCAGATGAGCATGGGCAGGCGAAGCAGGGTTAGAGGCATGGGGGAAGGGGACCAGTGGGTCCCAGAGGAAGGTGGCACCTGTGCATGAAAGGCTGATTGAAAAAAAAAAAAGAAGTGTTTTGAGGAACTTGCCTCCTCTTCAACATGCTTCACTATGGAGGAGGCACTTGCTCCATTGGGATCCTTTAGGGCTTCTCAATGTCATATCCAAGATGGCAAAGAAAGCCCATGTCTGGTTCATCTGCACATGGCCAGAAGAATGTAGCCTAGTGAATTGGACGCAGTGATGTACATGTTGATGATAGAGTCATAGCGGTTAAGGCCAGAAGGGATCATTAGATCATCTAGTAGTCTGACCTCCTGTATATCACAATCCACCCACACACCAAACCCAACAATGGAAATTAAACCAAAGAAAATGAGACTCGCAGGAAACTAGACTATGATGTGTCCCAAGCAGCAAATAAGAGGGACCCAGTGCCCAAGACCTCTGCAGTGGCTGGGAATGATTAAGTGAGATATACCCAGATAAACCTGACAAGTAAACCACACATCCCGAGGAAGGTGAAAAACCACCAGTGTCAGTCTCCCCTGGGGGAAATCTCTTTCTGGTACCCACACACTGCAATCAGTTATACCATAACTGAGTAAGAACCAGCCAGCCAAGCACCTGAGAGAGAATTTTGGTGCCACATCAGAGCCCTTGCCCTATCCTGTGTCCCATCTCCATAAGGCTATCCCTGATGCTTCAGAGGAAGGAGATTTAAAAAACCCTCCCAGAGTACATTGGGGAAGGAAATACCTTTCTGACCCTCTGCAGGTGGTTGGCTGAAATCCTGATGCATGAGCTTTTGGAACATGACATAAACCAGAGGTGCTGAGCCCTGCCCCGCATTGTCACAAGCAACTCTGTTATATAATCACACGCATACATTTGCCCATCTCTCTATCTCAAAACTAATCACATGTTTTTATCTCCACAACTCTTGCGGTGAGGCTGTTCCAGCACCTCACCCCTGGGATGGTTAGAAACCTTCCTCTAATTTCCAGCCTGAATTTGTTCATGGCCAGTTTGTATCCATTTGTTCTTGTGCCAACCTTGTCCGTTAGCCGAAATAGCTCTTCACCCTCCCTGCTATTGACCCTCCTAATGTATTAATAGAGAGCCATCATATCCCCTCTCCGCCTTCTTTTTGCAAGCCTAAGCACACCATGCTCTTCCAGTTGCTATTGGGGCTGTTAATAAATTATCTAACTCGCTATGGGGTGGGTGTGTCCTTAATTTTGTGTGTTTGTTTCCATGCTACAAAGAAGGGAGAATCTTGAAAAACTCACCAAAAATATGTTCTGTAAATTTATGGACATCCCCTCTCATAAGATAGGCCCTCCAGCTCCCTGATCATTCTACTAGCCTTTCTCTGAACTTCTTCCAGTTTACATTAGTTTTCTGGTAACCCATGTTCAAGAAACTATGCATAGTATTCCAGATGAGGTCGTACGAGTGCCTAGTACAGGGATGACCAACCTGAGCCTGAGAAGGACCCAGAATTTACCAAAAGATTTCAAAAGAGACAGAGTAATATGTCAGCAGCCCCTCATCAGAATCCCCCTCCCCCCTCTGCTCCCAGAGTTTTCCACCTCCTTCCGCACCTCCCAATCAGCTATTTTGTGGCATGCAGGAGGTGCTGGTGGAGGGGGGCGGGGAGGAGAGAGGGCACGGCAGGCTCAGGGGAGGGGGCAGAGCCAGGGGTTGAGCAGCGAGCATCCCCCCCCCCCCCCCCCCGGCACATTGGAAAGTTGGCACCTGTAGCTCCAGCCCCAAAGTCGGTGCCTATACAAGGAGCCGCATATTAACTTCTGAAGAGCCGTGTGTGGCTCCGGAGCTACAGGCTGGCCACCCCTGGCCTAGTACAATGGTTTCAATGCTTCCCTATCTCCTCACCTGATATACTAGGAAAGACTTCAGTATTTTCTGTCAACACATTTTAACCAAACACACAAAAGCTAGGACTGCTAAAGTTTTGAGATGAATTATGTAATTATTATGTATTTATCAATGTCTTGATTCTTTTAACGCATATCTAGCATCATAAAAAAGCTTCAAATTGTATAGGTTGAATAGTGGCCTCATGGTTAGGGCACAGGACTGGGACTCAGGTGATCTGGGTTGAATTCTCAGCTCTGCTACAGACTTTATGTGTTACTTCATCTCTCTGCACCTGAATCAGTCAAATGGGGACAATAATACTTCCTTTCTCTCTGTGTGTCTGATTTGTCAGTTTCAATGGTAAACTTCTCCTTTCAGGGACCATCCCTAACTCAATGTTTGTATATCAAGCAGTGGTCATACAGCAGAAATAACTGCAACATTAGTATAAACAGAGGGCCTGCTTTTCTGTGATTTGGATTTACTGTATGTTATAAATAGCCATAGAAGTAGCTGCCCACACATAGTGTACTATGTACTCAATGTGATTATCAATGATTTTTTGTCTGATAGCTTAACTTCTTGAAAACACTCCCTATAGAAGACCACCAGCACTAGTGAAATCAACACGCCAATGGAATGGGCTTCATTTCAGGCTAGTTAGCATTCTGAAAAGCTTCTAAAACACTCACTCACCGTATACTTACGGGGGGAAGGAACTGATAGAAAAGGTGGATGATGTCCTCTGCTCCATGCACTCCTCTCACCAGTTCAGTTAACTTCCTGTTTGAAATGATCACTTAGGATATGGAGATATGCAAGTTTAAGCAAAGCACTGAAGCTGCTGACTTAGTATTTCCACTACTAAGTCTTAACATTAAATTGTATAGAGAATTTGAAGCCAAAGGAAGCAAAACTGCAACCCCGAAGGTCTCTGACTTATCAGATTTCTTTCAACTGCACAATTAGAACATTTGAAGAACAAGAATAAATAATATACCCTAGAGGCAAACACTGAATACCTGCTTTCATCCTGTAGGGTGCGAGAAGATTTTGTAACGGTATGCATATAGGAAACGCTCTCACCCGGTCAAGGCAACATCCTTGCATGCCAGCGTTATCTATTGTATACCAGAGTTCTGCAGCTGCTAACTGCCTGCTAGGACTGTATACCAGAGTCCTCCAGCTGCTAACTGCTTGCAAGGATTGTGTGATACTAATGAAGCAAAACAAGTTATTAGCTATTCATGAGGTATGCATGAGATGCAAATGTGCATGGGTATTTCTGTGTCAGCGTGCCCCTGCATAATGGGCTTCACCCTGAGCATTGCTCTGATGCGTCGGGCTTTTCCCATCTCGCAGTGGCAGCAACGAAGGGAGCCCCCGTTGCGGGTGTGTCACTGTCTGCCTTCAATAAACTCACCACTTTTATTCAGTAGCTATGTGTGTGCCTCGTTTCTACGGGACTCCGAGTACCCTGCAACACATCCTCCACAGAAAGATCATTTGTACTACAGTATGTTTTCTTCTCTGAGTTCCAGAGGAACTTGGGCTGTCCTTGGACAGCAGTGCAGAAAAAAGCCAGACCTCTCCTGCGCCATACCTGTGCTCCTAACAGGGGCTTCTAGAGCACTGGGCTTTTCAGAATTTGTGACTGCTTTACCATGGCTTGCCTATCTTCTTAGGCAGCATGAGATCTATATATATTAAAGTCAAGTGGTGTATGTATGTATGTATGTATGACCGCGACCTCCTCCCGCACCGTTTGAGCCAGAGACTTGAAATTTGGTACAGTTAGGAGTCTTGGGGTCTAGATGGTCGTAAGGGTCGAAATATTTTCGGATCTCACCTCTGACGCCCCCCAGGGGTGAAAGTCTTTCAGGGCCAATCACATCGGCTGGGCGGTTAAGTGGTGATGATGTCATAATACCCCCTCCAACAGACACCGCACTCGCTCAGCTCACTGCCCCTCCCTCCTCCAACGGAACCCCGGAGATCCCTCAGTTTTCTGCTCCTCCCCCCTCCCAACGGAACCCCGGAATCCATCAGCCCTGTGCCCCCCCCCCACACCTGCGAAGGTCCCCAGAATCCCTCGGCTCTGGGCCCCCTCCCCGCCTGCGACGGATCCGAGTTGGGTTTGGGGGTGTCGGGTTCGGTCGGGGGGTGAGGTGGGGGTGTTGGGTTTTCTTGGGGGGGTCAGGTGGGTGTGTCGGGTTTTGTCGGGGGGTAAGTGAGCCGGGGGGTGTTGGGGTTGGTCAGGGGGTGTCAGCTGTCTGCCCCCTCCCCACCTCCGACTGACCCGAGCAACGCCGGGCACTTATGCTAGTCTACAATATATTGCAAGAGAAAACTATGCACGGTTGCAACTCAAGCAAATTAAGAAGTGATTTTTCTACTGTAACATACTTGCTTTGGGCTGGATTTCTGTCTTGCATTTCTCTGAAACTGTTCATCCATCTCTTAAATTAAAGCTCCATTAGGTAGCATGCAACTTTTCCAAATTAATATTGCTAGTATTAATTCTTCTGTTTATTACAAACATTGCCACTACACATCATTCACACATGACTCTATCCTTAAATATACCTTCTAGATACCCAATTTAATATGATTATAGTGTATCATAATTAGTCAATACATTTTCCACCCCATATCCAATATAGTATCAGGTTTACAATTATCCTTACAGGGATGAAATCTCTAGTATTTGGGAGTTTTAATATAACATTTTACTCTGGTTCTAATACTGCACCCATCACCAGAGCATCTGAGCACCTTCTGGAAGTGCAGTAAGTGCCATAGTAAGTGACTATTATCTGCTATAAGTGATCCTTTCATTTTTTCTCTCTCTTCCTTTTTGCCAGGGGGAAAATTGTGTGTTGAGTTCTAAAATATTGTTATTTTCTTTAACATGTGGTGTGTTCTGTGGTTTGATTAGTGAACAGACAGTCAAAGAAATGTGCCTGGCATTTGAAATGGATGCTGCTGGAATTTGTGGTTCATCTCAGATGCCACCAGGAGCTAGTTTCACAGTGTTGGTCTAGATTCTAGCCCCCTGAGAATGCTCAGTCTCCTGTACAAGGAAGCTTTACACTTGTGGTAGATACAGTCCCATTGTGTCTGAGGAGTGGAGTTGTTGACTGGGGTCGGTGACAGGGAGACATCCTTCTCCTGTCTTCTCTGTCTACACAGATTTGGAGATTTTCAGTTGTTAGATACCCCAGTGCAGTTTATTCATGTTTTGCTCTTTTCACCACCTGACTGATCTATACACCATAATTATGTACAGCTGCACTCTCTCCTCAGGCTAGGCACGGTATAAGCACAGAAGAATAGGACAGCCCAGACCCTTTGTTGACTTACCCTGCCTTCAAGTTGAAAATAAATACTGTCAAACCAGAGCCACTTGTTAACTTTCCCTGGTGAGCTCTTGTTTTCAAATATGTTGCTTTCAGCTGAGATTTGCATTTCTTTTTTCTACAATGACCCTGTACAGCTTTTGAAAATCTTTCAGACTCTAAATGGTATAGTGCAACTCAATCCAATCTGTCCTCATTATTGATACCCCCTAAAAGCTATATCAGTCTGGCAGTTGTTGGTAGAATTACTCCTTGTCTGCAAGTGCACTGGCATTTTGTATGGAAGTAGAAACATTTAATATATAATTCACTAGAGGAAATGACTCTCTGCTGCAGAGTAGTTATGAGAATTACAGCCCATGTTAATAAAGTGCAGACACAGTATTAGGAGAATTGTTAGTTATTACTGGGCAAAAAATAAATCAAATCCCAAAACAAAGTGCTATTCTTGTCTGCAAAGTGAGCAAGTGCTTGTTCCAGGAGAAAATAACATTTAAGGAACCAGCTTGCAAATCTCTCATCGTGCTTATTGCATACCCTTTGACGAGGAGAAGACTGAGCGTGCTCTCTCGCTCGCTCTCTCCTGTCTTTTTTCTTTCTAGGGCTGGAAGTTTTTTGCCAGAAATTTTGAAAAAAAATGTTTTTTAAAATTTTGCCCCATTTCCCGTCCCTTTTTTTACACCCCACCAAATGGTTTTGGTCTGTTTGTTTTTTCTGGATTTCTGTCCCCTTTCCTCCCTTTTACAGTTGGGGGGGAAAGGAGAAAAGTAAGGGAAAAGGGACAGGCAATGAACCACTTATATTTTTTAAGTTTGTGTTGTCACTGAAAAACTTGATAAGAAATGAAAATTTTCCACAAAAAATGTGTTTGGGGAAAAAAAGATAATTTTCTATTGAAAATATTTTCCAACTAGCTCTATTGTTGACCCTCCCTTGGTGTTTTTCCTCATACCTCCTCTTTCTTCTACTTTCACTGGTTGGTCTGTCCTTTTATATCCAGTCTCATTTTTCTCCTTTCTTCTATGGTCTGTGTGTCCTAATCCCCTTCCTTTCTTTATAAGTGCCAAATTATAGAGATCTGTATAGTCTGAAAGCTTGTTTCTCTCACCAACAGAAATTGGTCCAATAAAAGATATTACCTCATGCACCTTTTCTTTCCGAATTGCACTGGGCATTTTCCAGATAACGATGAAGCCCACTTTTCTGTTTTAAATGTAGATTATAACCTTCATTTCAGACAGGGGTTGGGTCATTTTATAAGTTTCTACAGCGCCCAATATAATGCTCTATTTGGAGCACCGTAATACAAATAAATTATAAGACAAAGTCCCTACCTAGAAGTCTTTTTCTTGTCCATTTTTTTTCTCTCTGCCCCATCTCTTTCCTTCCATTATTACTGCCCATCTCTCTCTCTTGATGCTCAGTCCTTGTCCTGGGTTTTGTACCCTCTATCATTTTCCTCTTATTCTCTGCCTCCCTTGTTTCATCCTACTCAGCCACGTTCCTTCCCTACTTTTCCTTACTTCCACCTTTCCATCTCCTCCTTTCCCTTTCTCCAAATCAAAGGTTTCTGCTACCCCAGCTGATTTATCACTTGGCAGTGATGGGGAACGTGTTGCACCCATTCACAGTGTTTAACTTACCAGCACTTATTTACAGTGATGATGGAGGGGTTAGCATGATAATGCAGGGCAAATGGAAGTGACATCAGTTTAGAGATTATGCAATCAACTACCTTAAAATTTACTGCACAATTCAGGAGAGTCACTGGTTCAGCACCTCATCCCAACTGGCAGTTATTTTGCCAGCCTACCAGTCAGAGTTCTTCAAGTACACATCCCTGTGGGTGCAACACTGTAGGATATGTACATGCCCAGGTACTTTTGACTGGATACTTCTAAAAGCAGTAGCCGCATTCCCACACCTTCACAGAGCAGCACCACATGCTCCTATATGAGGAGATGCAGACTTGCCATCACTCAGTGCCTTCGCAGCTGCCTATGGATCCAGATGGAGCACTTTTGGCATCCACTGTTCTCAGCATCCTGTCTTTTTTCACTGATAGTGAACCATTAATTTCTTAAGTTTTTATTTCCTTAGCTGTAATTTTTTCCTCATTTTCATCACATTTGTGCTTTGACATGGAGGGTCCTCGCCTCCCCCCCCCCCCCCATCTGGATTTCTTATTTACTGCTTCGGCACTTCCCTGGGTTATGCTGAAAACCCCAGAGTTCCAGCCCTGCCACAGGTCTTTTCCCCAGAGCAAAGGGCACTCGAGCTGTTTATGGTGTCTCTGAGACACCCACGTCCCGTCAAAGTGTAAGGTCTGCATGGGGTTTCAAAGCAGACCTTGAAAGGACAGAGAGACTAGGTTTTAGCTCCTCTCTATGGAATGCTCCCTACTCCATCAGGATCCACTTCCCTCTTCCCTTCTACATTGACCTCAACATCTCAGGACCCCCAGCAGCAGTTCCAGAGACCAACATGTTGAAGAAAAAGAAGCCTCTTTCTCCTTCCAGGGAGTCTAAGAAAAGGGTGGGTCACCCCGTAAATCTGGCTCCCAGGGACTTCGTGTCCCACAAAGGGCACCACTGAGGATCCAGCTGAAACCCGTACTGAGGCATCTGCGTTGCCTAAGAAGCCTCAGTCTGGGAAGCCTTCTGATAGGCAACACAGGGAAGCACCCACCTCGATACCATCTGGCACCACTTGGCACCAAAAGGTCCTTAGCTGCTGCTGTAGTTATGTGGCAAGCATCTTGGCTCCTGTCTCCTAGACTCCCAAGGGAAGTACAGAGTTACAGGGCCCAAGCTCTTCAGTGCTGACATGGACTTCTCACTCCACTCCCTTAAAGATTCCAGGGCAACATTAGACTTACTGTCACTGTACCATACAGCATTGTCTTCAATGGGGTGGAGTCAGTAGCCAGGACACTTAACCTATTTAGGAAAAAGTCCTATCACTATTTAAACTTCCGACTTGTAGTGACTATATTTTGAGTTTGGATCAGTCTGATGCTAGACAGGCAATTAGGTAAACTAAATGGAAATAATAGATTTATATAACATTCCAGTTAGAGTTCTTCTATCTGCTATTTTACTAAGTATAACATTTTTTGAAGAGTCCAAAGTTATTGAACAGATGTTGTGAATCTCCAGACCTTGAGATAATTTCCATAACTTTCTTTTTCTGTATTCCTAAACAGTGCTCTGAAAACAGAGCTATATTCTGATATCCTAACTCATGTTGAGTAATGCCTTCCACTGGGCACTTTCCCAGAGAAATCAATGGGGCTGTTTGTAGAGTAAGGTCCTATTCTGTCTGGGTGAGGGTGTCAGAATTTGCCCCCAATTATTTTAGGGGATAACATGTTATCTGATATGTGCAGAGAGATTAAAACTTGGAATTACATTCCAAGGCCCACAGTTTTCTGAATGTGGTAGTTTTTGGAGCAATATCAAGAGAGAGCAAGTGTCTCTGCACTGTCAGAGTAGTCAGACGTAGAACATTTTTAGTGAGCTCCTGCTAATGCCTGAGATTGCAGTATTATCTGTATTCCCAATGTGATAGTATAATGCAAAATGCCTTAGTGCTCCCCACCAATTAGCAGAGGCCTGATACTGCCTCCTTTACCCCCTTGAGTACTAACTTACTCTGCAAGTAGTCCCACTTGGAAAATAAGGTATTATTCAAGGGGAGATCAATAACAGATGGCATCTTTGGACTGTAGAAGTTGTCAGTGACCCCCGATAGGTGGAATAGCTTTTACTCTTTCCTCCAATAGTAGTTATGAAGGAGTAAATCAGTTCTCAAGTCCTCCATTTTGTTGCTCTTACTTGACCAAACAAATCCTTGTGTGTGTCCTTCCTTTGTTATATACAGTGGACCAACATTTTCAAAAAAAAATCTCTCTGATTTTGAGGCCTAACTTGAGACACCCAGGGTCAGGTTTTCCGAAGTCATGAAACCAGTGGGAGCTTCCAGTGCCCTGCACTCCTGAAAATGTGACCCAAGATATTGGAGAGGCAGAAACTGAGGCACCCAAAATCAAAAGCCAACTTTTTAAAAAAACTTGTTTACTGCTGAATGAAACTACATTGTGTTTTGGGAAGCTTTGTAAAAAGACTGCATGTGCTATTGAAAGAGAGACGCTGGAGTACACAGTGATTTATTTCAGTCACATAATGTAGAAACTGACATGGTGACATTTCTTGGGTAACTCTCCAGACAAAGGAAAACAATCGAGTGCAGAAATATCACTTCAGCCAGATAAAATACACCTTATCTACAAACGTTTCAAGAATAGTCCTGGCTGACATTGACATTGCCCAAAGAAACCAGTCAGAACAAGTAGATAAAGCTTGCAATCACCCCTTGTATGCAGGTTGATATTCTTCTTGGCTACCCCTATTTGTCTTTAAAGAGATAAACATTCAACAGCCTTGTGTTCTGTGGACTTTCTTAGCTCCTTGGGTTCTACTGCTTCACATGATTCCTCCAGCTGCAGAGCTGCATTTCTAACCCCCAATATCTTTAAGAAAGCCCAGCTCTTTTTCCAAATCTACACACACCACAAAGAAAAATCTTGAAGCACATTTTATTACAGTACTTATAAATAATTATATTTTATTACTTATACTTTTGCTGTATAGGATTGAGCCAGAGTTCTAATTCAACACACATACTACTGTTAAAATACATCTATACTCCTATACTCCTCCTATAGTGATGTCTATAGCTGTGGGCTTGTACTCCATGCCAAATTAGGCGTAAACTCCGAGACCAGGGTTCTCGGTTTCTATAGCACATTAATGCAGCAATTCCAGAAACATTCAAAAAAATATTTTTTTTCTTGATTTAAATATGCAAAAGAGACTACAGTTAATGCAGAATTTTGATATTAAATAATATCTATTGTCCCTTACCTTTTCTATTTTCAGCATAGCACAGATTTTTGCATTTGCAATTTATGAATGCCTTCCTGAAGTTGGCAGGGTGGAAGTTGATGATTTTGGTAAGAGACAGCTGGGGCTTTGGGCAATAAAAAAGCATGGGAGCCATCTTGGGAGGCATCTTGGGATTGTAGGATAAATACATTTGTTGGATTTTTCTGCTAAAGTGATCAGCAGTGAAATAGTTAACAAAGTTGCCATTTCCAATGTTATCTTTAAATTTCAGGGTTAGCAACTTATTGAGATGAATTGACCAGTTCAAACCCCAGATAGCTAGACCTTGCTGCTCACTAAATTCGCAGGTTTAAGGATTTCTTTGCAACTATTCAGGCCAAAAATCCTGTTTCTAATTAATAATAATACCTAGCATTTAGACTGATGTCTACTAAGGAAAACCACTAAGTGCTTTACAAAGGAAGGAATCATTATCCCCATTTTACACATAGGGAACTTGAGGCATAGGGAGGCAAAGTGACTTGTGCACAGCCATGCAATAGGCTAGTGGCAGAGCCAGGAATAGGCCCCAGGTCTCCTGAGTCCCAGTGATATTTTCTTTTCATTTTCATGAAAGAATGCGACAGCAGCCTGGAAACTGGGCCAGTCACATTTCTGCCCATAGAGACACAATAAGAAAAAAATGTTCCCAGCCTGTGTGGTAGACTATTAATCACTGAATACATTTCACTGAGGCTAACAGGTGCAAGAGAAGGAGTGAGCCATCCATGTCTTAAGTAACGTTTAGTTTCATAATAGTGGGTTGTTTAGGTTGTTAAAAATCTGATACCTTTCTTGCTATAAAAACGCCCATGGATTATTTAAAGTTAGCGAAGCCATAAATGGATTTATAGCTTTTGGATCACTTACGGTCATTTCTCTCAGCTTTGCTCTTCTATGCTAACCCCATTTATTTTTTTATTTTTCCTTGTAAGTTTGAGTTGGTATTAGGCAGTGTCATTGCATGACAATTCCATGCCATTGTTGCTGTCTCCCGACATCGTTGTTATCATACCTAGGCTGCTGCTAACAAAACAGCTGCACTGATAGTCTTGCATGGTATTTGGAGAATTACGGTACCCCTCTGCCCCTCCCTAAAATTACAGCTATTTACTAACTAATTGGCTTCTGCAAATGACAGCACTGTATGATTAAAACTTACACAGCCTCTCTGGCAGTATTAGTCAGAGTGAGGAGTGATTGATAAAACCATTGGACGAATGCAAGGTGCTGTTCAATACACATTTAATTTAATCAAGTAAAAGCAGGCAAGAGGGAGCCCCTTTCTCTCTCTCACCCTTTGTGGGAGCTCTAAAATAAAATCAGAGAGGTAGCCGAGTTAGTCTGGAATTGCAGAAGTGACAAAGAATCCTGTGGCACCTTAAAGACTAACTAAAGTATTGAAGCATAAGCTTTCGTGGGCTAATACCCACTTCGTCGGATGCACGAAAGCTTATGCTTCAATACTTTTGTTAGTCTTTAAGGTGCCACAGGACTCTTTGTGACTTCTAAAATAAAATTTCATTTTCCCTCCTCACACCAAACTCTTCCATTCCCTCCCTTTCCTTGTCATATAAGAAGTTTTAAAAGAATCCTTTAGGATTGGATTCTGTCTTCTGGAAATTGGGGAGATTTCAGTGGGAGGAGAAATGAACCCTATATTTATAGGTTTCAGGGTCATAGCTGTGCCAGTCTGTATATGCAAAATCAATGAGGTGGGGGATTGAGAGCGAGTGATGGAGGAAGTGGAAGAGGAGTGAGTGGGGAGCAGGGTCTCAGGGGAAGAGGTGGGGTAGGGGGCAGGGCAAGAGTATTTGGTATTCAGCTTTTAGGAAGTTGGCAACCCTAAAATTATTCCTTTTTATTTTTAATAGGCTTGTTCCTTCCAATATCACCAGCTTGCCAAAAGCATATATTAAAATACAGGGAATGGTGAGGTGCGAGTCTCCTCTCGGCCGTCTGAAGGATACAGCAACCATTCAACCCTCTGAATTCTGTATTGTTCTTGAGACTTTTTTTAGACATGGTTGACACAGGTGAAAACAAAACAGCATGCCCCCAGCTCAAGAGCAGTAGATATCAGTACGATGCTCATTGGGATGCCGAGTCTCCCCTCCTATATTGCGTAGGGATCAATCTTGTGAGGTGATGAGCATGGACTTCAATGAGAGATAAGGGTCTCACGAGACACTGGACACCTTGAAGGATTGGCCCTTTAGTGAAGCTGTGGATCTAGAAATCTCATGGCCAACCTGAGTGAAGTATTCTTATGAGAATCAATGAGGTTGTATTCATGAGTAACCATTACTGAAGCAGTTTTGTTTTCCTTCTAACTTGGCTCATTGTTGTTTTTAGGGATATTTTCAGTTACATAAGTGTTCCCTCAGCCTCTGAGTTTTGAGGTCAGCCTGGAGCCAACCTGCTTCTAGCTGTCCTTCTGATGCGGGCAGGAAGAGGTTACACAGTGTAACGTTGCCATGCTCCTTTCTTTGGAATCTATTGAAGGTGGGGAACATGCTCGTTTAAAGTTGTGCGACGTTCCCTTCTAACGTTGTTTGGTAGCCGCCTGCTTTGTCCACTGCTTGCAGGAAGAGCAGCCCATTGCAGCTAGTTGGTGAGTGGTTGGAACAAGGGTAGACCGGCAGCCTCCCATCAGCTCCCCCCCATCAGCTCCGCACGTCCCTAAGCTCCCTGTGCAGCAACTGCCCAGCAGGCTATCAGTTGCAGTGGCAGTTTAGCTGTCCCTTCCCCCACTGCCATATGCTGCTCTTGCCATCTGCCTTGGAGCTGCTCCCCGAGACTCCTGCTTGCTGTGGGGAGGGGGGCGGGAAGGAGAAGAACAGGGGGACTAGTGTCCCCCTCCCCCCAGCTCCTGCACCCCACTTACTCCATCTTCTATAGAACAGGGAGGAGGGAGCTTGCCCTTGCAGCAGTTGTGGCTCAGCTTGCTGATCTAATTAATAAAGCAGTGCATTTCTCTCTCACACACACACAGTGTGTGTTTCTGTCTGTCCTCTCTCCTTTCCTGCTGCCTTGTAGAGTGTGAGAGTTAACGCTTGAGGGCTCAGTCAATTCCTAGTTCATCATTTAGCAGTAAGGCGTTCCCTGGGAAATATCCCACCCTCTGACTCCTCCACCTCAACCAAGCTTCACAATCACCATTGCTGTGTACCAGTATTAAATTGTTTATTTAAAACTTATACTCTCTCCCCCCCCCCCTATATATACACACACAGATAGTGTTTTGTTTGGTGAAAAAAAACCTGGAACCTAACCCCCTCATTTACATTAATTCTTATGGTGAAATTGGATTCGCTTAACATCATTTTGCTTAGTCACATTTTTCAGGAACTTAACTACAACATTAAGTGAGGAGTTCCTATAGTCTATAAGTAAACATTGTTTCAGAGTGTGTTTTTTTCCCCCTTTGAATGGGGCAGGTGGATTTCTAAGCTTTGACCATAAGCAGCTATTTATCACATCAGAATGCAGTGATTACGGAAACTGCCTTTTGAATGGCTACAGTTCTCATGGATTCTAGAAATGTACTTTTAGGGTACAGAAACTATTTTCATGTGTTGCTGTTTAAATACTGAACTCCTAACTCTGGCAAAATAGCCATTGTTTTCAATGGGGGTTTTGTTTGAGCAGAGGGTCGAGGTATGGCTCCAGTCTAGGTGTGTGTGGGCTGGAGAGAAATCCACTTTGTTTACCAAGACAATCTTACTATCATAGGTCCCAGTCCTTCAAACACTGAAACCTTGCAATCAGTGGGACTGTTCACCTGAACCACATTATCCATATGTATGTCTGCAGGATCAACATGTATCAATTTTATAAAGTAGGCTAGAACTCAAATTTGACTTATTTTATCATCAGCCTATTGTGAAAGTATAATTAGTTCTTAGTAAAATGGACCAACCTTTGCTTCTTTACTCTGATAGTACAAAATGGGAGCTAACATTAAATGCATGTTATTTTTAGCACCTAGAATAGGAACCCTTTGCTTACAGTTTGAAGTGCTGTCTCTTGGCAGAGAGAGATGATGATGAAGTCTAAGGCTTGGTCTATATGGGAATTCATTGGCAAAACTTTTGTTGTTCAGGGGTGTTTAAAATAAACACCATCCTAAATGACAAACATTTTACCAATGAACTGAACTGATGTGAAGAACACTTTGTCAGCGGGCGCGCTCTCTCCTACCAACAAACAGCAGTTACACTGCGTGACTTTTAGTGGCACGGCTGTAGCAGCACAGCTGTGCCGCTAAAAGGTGCATAGTGTAGACAAAGCCTGAGCGAAAAGGGAACAGACTGGTTTTTGGCTATGGCTTTTGCATTCACAAGCTCACTGTGCAAACTCTTCCTTAGTCAAAGTATAACATGGTGTGTGTGGTGTTGGCGAGGGAAGAAAATAAAGTAGATAAAGCCTCCACAAAAGTAAAGCTTCTAAGGCCTGGTCTACACTGGGGGGACCAAGGAGGGGGAGGAAATCAATCTAAGTTACGGAACTTCAGCTAAGAGAATAACGTAGTTGAAGTCGACGTACTCAGGTCCACTTACATGTTCACGGGGGTGAGTTGACTGCTGCCTCTTCCCTGTCGACTCTGCCTGCGTCTCTCGTGGCGGCGGAGTACAGAAGTTGACGGGAGAGTGCTCGGGGATAGATTTATTGCGTCTAGACTAGACGTGATAAATCGGCCCCCAATTGAGTGATCGCTACCCGCTAATCTGGCGGGTAGTATAGCCATACCCTAAGTAAACTGCTGAAAATTGGAATGAATAAAAGCATAAAGTTCTGTTCTTATATGTTGTGGATATGAAAGAGAAGAGACCTGAAGCAGCATTGTTTGAAAATGTAGCAGAAGTGGCACATCCTCTTCAGTTTGATAAGCGAGAGCTAATGAGAATTTAGAAATACACATGAATAGGTATGAAATACATCGTCCTTCCAGGAAAATGTTACCCATGAGATATGTACATTTCCCGGGAAGAAGGTCACATCGATCAGCATGTGACAGACTAGAAACTGGCTTTGAAATGGATGGAATATGGAGATCATTGAAGCTTATAAATAAATAACAAAATCATGCAGTGTTTCCAACTTTAAAAAATAAACAGTTACAATTTATCTTCTGCACAATAAATTTCAGGAGCCAAATTTAGGCTTTGGTGGAGCAACTGTAAATGGACTGAATAAACCAGGCACGACAAAGTGATCAAATCCTTCAGCTGACTGGCTAAAGGGTTTTAAGTCCCAAGGTCCCCTCACTTGGAAATCCTGTCATGGTGTCTGTTGCATATCATTTCAGTATAATTAGTCTTAGCCACATAGTAAATGTAATACATAGCAACAAGCATGGCCGCCATGTTTTTAAAAAAATGTCATTATGCATTATTTTTTAAGATGCACTTTAGTAGAGGTGGGCAAGTTTTACTGTGTGTGATGGGTGTCGAAAGAACACTTGTGTTCACAGATTTTAAAGTTGTCAGGGACTAGAACCCTGACCGGCAAAGGTTCGTTGTCTGACCACAGAGAGACAGGCAACAACCAGCAAAGTCCAAACAAACTCTTTATTGATAGGTGCAGGCATCAATAGAGAATGGCCCGTTTCCCTGAACCAGCCAGCTCTCTTACACTGGATAGTTTTTTTATAAACAGTTCAGTCGTGTCACAGGTTAGTCTGAGTCAAGATGGGAGGAGGGAAAAAGCCATCTCCGCCCTTTTCCCTCTTGGTTATGCTTAACCAACACTTATTATAACTTTAAACAATACCTAATACCTAATTTATAACTATCTAACAATTATCAGCTAGGTCAAAAGTATCACAGACAAAAAGAAATGAATGCACTGTTAGCAGGACAATAAAGAGAATTAAGAACATACTGGCGCCAAATGACTACAGAGAGAACGTTTACATTATTCCTTCTCAAGGTCTTCAAAACAAACTGCTCAGTCTGTTTAGAGCTTCAGGGCTGTCCAAAGTTCTCGGTGAAACATTTAACAGTTTAATTGCCACAGGATACTTAAGTACCCCAGATTTTTGTCCCTCACAAAGTAAAAAAAAGAGCTATTTGATCCTCTAGCCCAGGTTTCGGTAACTTTTCAAAGAAGAACAGACTTTTTTTTTTTATCTTTGACCAAAATATTTTGAGAGCCACATCACATGCAAAGCTATTTGTAGAGTTAGAATGTATCAACTAATAATAATGTACATATTAAAGTCATTACTGCTCACTAATACTTTTAATGCAAATTCTGCTGTTTGAATTTGAATGTAAACAGCAGAGGACTCCAGGTTGGGGCAGGGGATTGGGGCGCAGGAGGGATTGTGGGGTCTGGGAGGGAATTTGGGTGCAGGACAGGGTGCATGCTGTGGCTGGTGGGCGCTTACCCAGCTGGTGGTGCAGCAGAGCTCCCTATGCCACTCCCAGAAGCAGCTGGCTGCTGACATGTCTCTGTGGATCCCTGGAGGTGGGAGGTCCATGCACGGCCCCTGCCCCCAGCACTGTCCTCACAGCTCCCACTGGTGGTGGAATCTACCACTTTCCTTTGTGGTTTATTGCAATAGTTAATCACCCTCAGTGTTAAAAATATGTGTTTTAAAGGACTGTGTATCCTAATACACTATGCAATGAACAGGTTTGGCAGGAACTGTGGGAGCATGGAAGAAGAACAGCTACTCAAAGTGTGTTGAGTTGGTCTGAAAACAAAACTTTTGTCCTAAAGGAAAGTCTCATATTTTTAAATTTGTCTAAATCCCAAATTGGGACAACATATCAATTTCTTTAACAGAATAGAAAGCTCAGAATCATTTTGTTTCAGAAATGTCAAGAAATTCTACATTCAACTGAAAAAGAAACGTTTCAACGTTCCCAAATCATAGAGTTTCATTCCAGGTTGTTCAATGGAATCAAAACAGTTAATTTTGGTTTGGTTTGCCATTAATCTGTGCCTCTGAGCCTCCTGCAGTGTTTCATGGAAGATATAGTTCTGAAACTTCATGCCCCCATTCTCCTTTGGCTGGGCTGCACCTCCCCTGGTGCAAACTGGTCTTGTGACTCATACAACATCCTGCATTGTCAGTTTAACCAAAGGCACAACTATGGTGCATCATAGGAAATGTCCATCCAAGGAGACAGAGAAGAATAGGGGAATGAGGCTGAACTTTAGAACTCTCACGAAGCTTTCATGTCAAAGTGATCCCAAATGTAACATTTTGATTTGGTTTGACCAATCAAGATGTTTCATTTCAGTTTTCCTGATAGAAAATGGAAACATTTTTGCAAAATTGAAATTTTCCCATGGAAAATTTTGATTTTGCAGAAACTGTATTTGTCATAATAAAAAAAAAATCAGTGGAAAATTCCCAACCAGTGCTAATTTTCAGCCTGTATGAATGAGAGTATCACCATCTGGCATGCCATTAGAGAAGAGCAATAACATGTATTTCCCTGATGTTACTGTTTGATACTTACAAGTAAGACAACATGGTAATATATTGTATTTGGGAATTCATGGAAACATGCTGTGATACTTCAATAGCTTTGAGGAACTGAGGTGGGGAGGAAGATGTTTTCAGTCTGAAACTAAAGAACAAACCTAAAACAG
This sequence comes from Sternotherus odoratus, assembly GCA_032164245.1. Classification (NCBI taxonomy): domain Eukaryota; kingdom Metazoa; phylum Chordata; order Testudines; family Kinosternidae; genus Sternotherus; species Sternotherus odoratus. The sequence continues at coordinate 211,013,609 of JAVMKO010000002.1, read as the reverse complement.
GTACTGTAGGTCTTGAAATTAAAAAAAAATAGACAAAGCACTGTAAAAGAAAGATTCTAGTCCTGCAAGACACGGAGCATCTCCTGCAAGGCATTGAACATTCTCAGTTTCTACTGAAATCAACGGGAGTGGAGGGCACTCAACACCCAAAGAAACAAAAATGATTCTGGTGTACGCATAGTGGTAAAAGTTACTGTTTAAAAGTGTCACCATTTTATTGGTATCTAATCGAGATGGTCAAAAAATTGGGTTTTATCATTGGAAAATTTGATTTATAATAATGCAAGAATTCAATACTTGGGCCATAACCCAAAGTATTTTGATTTGGAAATACTGCCATGGGGACTTTTTGGAATTTTCATTCCGGTTCTTCATGCCCTCATTCTCTTCTGTGAGTCAGGCTTCCTGATCAGACCACATCCTCCATGGTATACCTCAGTCTCTCCGCTTGAAGATGCAAGGCAGTGCATCATGGGAGATCCTGTCCATTGTGCCTCATGGGAGATGTAGCCCAGCCCTTAGAGTAGAACGGGACATGAAGCAACTGAACTATAGCTCCCATGAGGCACCACAGCAGCACTTCCAAATCTAAACTTTCTGGGTTTTGACTGAAATAATTTGGTATTTAAAATTTCGGTTTTTTTCAATGAAATCAAATCAAAATTGTTTGCAGAAGAGACACTTTTTGTGAAAAAAATATTCAATCCAGTTAATTCAGTGAATTAACCCAATTTTCTGTCAAAAAAAGTTTCATGGGAAAATTTTCAACTAGCCTTAGTAACTACTATTTGTATCTCTCATCTGCAGACTTTACTGACAAGAAAAAGTCTACACTACCCTTAAAGCTGCAGAGCCAATATAGCTATGGACGATGATGCTGCATTATATTATAACGTATGTAGAACGCACAAAATTGTTGCCTGCATTCTAGTTTGTTATGATTTACTGATGGCAGAATTTTTATTCCTGGCAGTGGTTGCAGAGGCAGATAGAGCATAGCCTGATTTTCAGATCTCAGACTGAGTTTGCAGTGATAAGAAAATCATATTTTGACATGTAAGCTAAATAAGTTTGATGTGGAATTCATTGAAGCCTGATCCAAAACCCATTGACCTTTAGGGAAAGACTCTCATTGATTTCAGTAAGCTTGAGATTAGGCCCCAAGGAATGGTATGAAACACCACAATGCTACGTTAACAGACCCACTTTTTAGAATACACCATAATTTAACAGATAAAACTGCACAACAACGAAGGTCCTATTTTTAGACAGCACTATAGACTCTATAGGTACATTTGGAAGAATGTGTGCAACGAAAATGAGACAGAACAAATGGGAAAGTATTTACTGTAGAAGATGGCAGGCAATCTAAATTTTTTTTATTGGCATGCTAGCTAATGATCCTTCTAAAGAAAGAATGCTGTGTAAATCTGTTTTGCTATAAAATATAATAAAGCAGTGAGAGCCATTGGGTCAGTCAAATTTCATATCTTCTGCATAATGCAAGAATTCAAATGCAGAAACACTGCAAAATTCTGTGTCAAATTAATAATCTATCCTGAAGAAGAACTGCAAGTACTTGGTAAAGACAATTTGAAATGCAGATACAGTGGAAGTACAGAGGAGACTCATTAGAATTTCAAGTTGTGAAACTTAAACTCTTGAGCTATCCTGGGTCTTGCAGCAGTAAATTGTTTAAATCTGGTGCAGAAGGTGAATGCTGAAAGATAGGGGAGGCATCTGACATAGTCATTCCCTCCCAACCCTCCTGAGTTCGTGGATTCTTTGAAGGACCAAGTAGTTAAGCAGTAAAATATTAATGTTGAACAGACTTGAAAGGGTTTAGCTGAGTTGAGATATGTGTTTGAAAGTATGGATACTTTTCTGAAGCTTAGAATAATTATAACAATAATATGTTTCACTTGTGTAATAGTTAGTATTTGTTCAGCATAGTCCAGATGGAAAATTCTACATGGGTACTGAGAATTCTGTATTTTAGCATCTGCAGTGCTTTTCACTCAAGCATGTCAATGTGTTGTTCATGCATCATCTAAACCCTCACCAAACCCTTGTGAGATTGGGAATGATTATTAATTATTTCCCCCCTTTCACAAATGGGGAAGTCGTGGTTTAAGTACATTAACTAGGGTCACGAGGACCGTCTATGGCAAAGCTAGGACTGTAACCCAAGTTTCTTAACTCCCAGAACATTAGATTGCACTGTTTCCTATCCCAATGATCCATGTGTTTGAGTTTCCTTCCACTATCTTCCTAACATCCTGTTTCTCCTTCTCATGTATGTCTCTGACAGTCCTGGCTTCCTTCCGACATAATCTGCCCTGGCTCCTTCTGTCCCTTCAACCAACTCACTTACATGACCGGCTTTTCAGCCTCTCTGGGTGTGCTGAATTACATTTTTGAACACATGGGGGTAACAACCCAAAATGCACGGTGTGCCTGAGAGCTCTTAGACCAGGGATGGGCAAACGTTTTGTCCTGAGAGCCACATCAGGATTCAAAATTATATGACTGGGTAGGGAAGGCTGTGTCTCCCCAAACAGCCTGGCCCCGCCCCCTGTTCGACTCCTCTTACTTTCTGCCCCCTGACTGCCCCCTTCAAAACTCCTGACCCATCCAACTCCCCCCGCTCCTTGTCCCCTGACTACCCCCTCCTGAGACCCCTGCCCCTAACCACCCCCCAAGACCCCACCCCATCTAAGCCCCTGCTCTTTTCCCCTGACTGCCCCCTCCAGAGACCCTCCCTGCCCCTAATAGCCCCCTAGGATATCACCCCCTATCTGACCCCCCTGCTCCCTGATTGCCCTGCCCCCTAGCCACACCCCCTCCCCCTGACAGGCCCCCTGGGACTCCCATGCCCTATCCAATCCCCCCCCATTCCCCGCCCCCTGACCGCCCCCTGAGACCCTCTGCCCCATATCTAACCCTCCGCCCCCGGCCCCCTTACCATGCCACCGGACATGCTGAGTGTGCAGCCCCACCTCCCAGAGTGCTGCTCGTATGACACGCTGAGGCTGTGGGTGGGGGGGAGGAAAGCGGAGGATGGGGAGGAGCTAGCCTCCCAGCTGAGAGCTCAGCGGCTGGACAGGACGGGCCCGCAGGCCGTAGTTTGCCCACCCCCATCTTAGACAATACCATGGAGTAGTACAGTTGTAATGAGAGAAGAGTAATTAATAAGTAAAGAGTTGTTAATTGCCAGAAGCTGGGAATGGGTGACAGGGGGTGGGTAACTTGATGATTATTTATTCTTTTCATTCCCTCTGAAGCACCTAGCATTGGCCACTGTCAGAAGACAGGATACTGGGTTAGATGGACCTTTGATCTGACCCAGTATGGTTGTTCTTATGTTCTTTGTGCTTACTCATGGGAAAAGACCACAAGGCCACACTGTGATCAGTGGACTAGTACAGGAGTGTAAATCAGAGAGGAATTTGTTCCACAAGATATATGGAAAAATCTATGAGCCCCTAGAGAGCCTGTTGAAGTGATTGGGCGTCGTTCCACTGATGGCTGTGGATCTGCCCCACACCTGACTACCTGTGACTGTAGATAAGGAGGTTCACGACCTTTTTATTGCTGTGTCCCCCTCGGGCAATTCATGTCCCTTGAATGCCCCCCTCTTTAAAAGAACCAGTGTTTTTCTGTAGAACAAGAGGGGGATAAGAGGGTCTGCTCCACAGCCTTGGGAGCCTGGCCAGGAATCTTTGTGGGGGGTGTTTATTGGACAGCAGCTTGCCTGGGCTGGGGGTTTCAGTCCCTCCCAACCCTCCAGGCATTCTGGGCCTGGGAATCAGCTCCCTTCCCTGCCACCTTTGGGCAGCCACAACCACTGTGTCCCTGGAAACCAACTGCTGGGGAGTCAAGGGTGGTGCTTTGGCCCTGTCAGGCTGCAGCCCCAGAGCCTCCGCTCAACAGGGCCAGGAATGAAGAGTTCTGCAGTGCCCTTCACCTAAGCTCCTGGGCCAAGGGTATCCCTGAGCTGGTCACTGAGACTGTCTAAGGCTGGGAGCTGATCAGAGCAGGTTCCTGTCTCAGGGTGTCTGTACTGCAGCTGGGAAGTGTGATTCCCAGAGCATGTAGACAGACATGTTTTAGCTCAGCTTGAACTAGCACACTAAAAAGCAGTGTGGACATTCTGATGCAGGTGACAGGATGGGTTAAACACCTGAGCTTGGACCCGGGGGTCAGTAGTTAATTTGAGCCATGCTGCAAAGTCCACACTGCTATTTTTAGCACACTAGCTCAAGCAGAGCTAAGTGCGAGTCTGTCTACTCACTCTGGGAGTGTCATCTCCTAGCTGCAGTGTATAGCCTAGAAGCAAACTTAAGTATTAGAGACACGAATGAAGGTCCTGAAAGATAGCAGCAGAAACTTGACTGGTAGAAGAAATAGTTAGCCAGTCAGTGCAGCAATGCCTGCACTACTGGACATTAGTAATGCGTGATGACAAACCTAAATGGGAAACCTTCTGAGGTGCATTGCTCAGGCAGAAGAGACTCATACTTAGGAGTTTATTGTTGTGACTGTGTGCTCTACTTGAATCTAAAAGGCTCAGAGACAATGTGTGACCATCTTTGGGGGCCTTGGGTGGCAAACATGTTAGCGAGACTGAAGAACATGGACAACGAAAATTATGAGTAAACTGCATTTATTCCTTTTCAATCTGAAACATTATCTAACAGTCATTGAAAACTGAATGTTTAACTGTAAGGATGTGTGGGGAAGAAGATAGTATATATTGTTGTATTTGTGGACATATGCAAATCTAAAAGCTCATTTGAGCAAAAAGGGCTGCAAACAAATCTGCAGTATTAAAGAACATGAATGTAAAAAAGTAAATGAATTATGGGTGAAAGTTGGTTCAATTGAATTAGGAGTTGACCTACTAGAAAATGAGGCACAGCAATAAAATAAACAATGTAGCATAATTACAGTTACGACCTCCCATAATTAACAAAATTACTGCTTAAGATCTTAGTGAATATATTGTACATTTTGTAGCAGTCACTTTTCTCCTCCCCAGAACCAGCAAGCATTCATAGACATAGAGAGAACTAGTGCTGGAAAAGATCATTTAGATCCTCGAGTCCATAGAACCAACTGCCTTGCAGCCTTGTGCAGTACTTTGTCCAGTTTTGTTGTGAATATACTCATGTGGTGAAGGACTGTTTCTTGTGTCACTCGCACTGGGAGACTGTTCTGCAGCCTAATTGATCTTGCCCTTTATTAACATTTTTCTTCTATTCAGCTTATATTTGTATTTGCTCAGTTTCATCTCATTACTACTTTTTATAGTTTTACCATTCAAATTCATATTATCCTTCCTTTAAATAGCTCTGCAGGATCACTTGGTTCCCCTTTATCATTGTTTTCCCAAGCTCTAGAACTGAGTAGGATTAAATTCTGCTCTCCTTGTTCATGCAGAGAGACAGAGTAGGTGAGAATATCTTCTGTTCCAGTGGTTCTCAACCTGGGGTATTTGTACCGCTGGGTGTACGCAGTGGTCTTGCAGGGGGTACATCAACTGATCTAGATATTTGCCTATTTTTACAACAGGTTACATAGAAAGCACTAGCAAAGTCAGTACAAACTAAAATTTCATACAGACAATGACTTGTTTATACTGCTCTATATACTATATACTGTAATATAAGTACAATATGTATATTGCAATTGATTTATTTTAGAATTATATTCTAAAAATGAGAAAGTCAGCAATTTTTCAGTAATAATCTGCTGTGACACTTTTTTGTATTTTTATGTCTGATTTTGTAAGCAAGTTTTTAAGTGAGGTGAACCTTGAGGTGTGCAAGACAAATCTTACCCCTGAAAGGGGTACAGTAGTTTGGAAAGGTTGACTACCCCTGTTCTATTGGAGTGACTTCTGTTGGTGAGAAAGACAAGCTTTTGAGTTTACATAGAGGTCTTCTTCAGGTCTCACTCTGAGTTAGTTTCCCAAAACTGAAGAAGTTGGTCCAAGAAAAGATGTTACTTAATCCGCCTTGCTTCTCTAATATTCTGGGACTGACATGGCTACAACAACACTTGTTTGTGTAAGCGGTCAATATGTCAATATAGCAGTCATACTTTAGTCAATATGACTACTCTACAAATTTAGGTGCAAATATGGATGATTTGGAGTTTTGCACCCAAACCATGCAAAATTCATGCAATTAATTCTGCATAATAAGGTGAAACTTGACTGTTTTGCCTGGATTTCACTGTGAAATTATGGGTTCATTGGAACCTCAAACTCAGAGAAACTCCTGTGTGCCATAGTAACAGTGGAATCAATTCATAGACTAAAAGAGACTAGTTTCAGCAAACCTCCTACCACACATATGGGGCCCATATGGAAACTTGAGAATGCTGTTAATAACTGCAGTAACAGAGAGGAAAATAGAAACAGATACAGTAGCCAATACCTAATTGAGATAATGCTTGTAGCCAATAAATAACTCTCCGATACATGAGTATGATACTTTTGCATATCTATTGAGCTTCTGTTTTCTTTTCTCAGATCAGAAGTTTAAACAATTTTCAGAAATCCCGCCATTAATGATATGGCTGATAAAGTCATTTAAAAATCACTCTTAAGGGATTTTTAGTCAGAAGAAAAATTCAAGAGACTGACGGCTATACCAATAAATCAGCTGAAATAAAATCATTATATGTGTGTATGTATTCTATAAGTATGAGACATATACAAGAAACCAACTTATGTAACCAAGATACAACCAGCCAAACCTATAGAACTAACAAACACATAACCAGCTAAAAAAATAACTTAATTTTAAAGATGAGTTAAGTACATTCAAAAGGTTAGTACTCAGATATTAGTGAGTGGTAATTCCTGGGACTCTTAATAAAGAGATTCTGAACATGCAGGAGATATAGTTAAGAAAGAAAAAGTTAATGGCCGATCCTAATGGCCCAAATAATAGAGCTGACTGTTAATATACCAAGAGATAGTATAGAATAATCAGTATAAAACAAGAATACAAGTAAGAACACTGCCTTATGAAAGACCAGACAAGTAATATGCAATAAATGCATCAAAGTTTCATGAAAGTAATTAACTAATTTGAAACATGCTCTCACAAGAGAATTGAACGTTCATTGTAAATTGAAGATTTCCAGACATCTCATACTTAAATGGAGAGTAAGTGATGAGGGGACTTGCTTAGTATGAAGAAGTGATGTACTTAAGGCACCAGACTAGGTGCCAGGAGACCTGGGTTCTATTCCCCAATTCTGATACAAAGTTCCAGTGTGACCTCGGAGATGTGGGGAGACACTTGTGCCTCAGTTCCCTGTCTTTTCATTGCCCCTTTTGGGGATGACTTGCACCCTTGAGGGTGCAGAGAGGCAGTGATCCCTGGACCTTGGATGTGGACGGCAAATCACAGTAGAGCCAGAAGCCAAATATAATATAAAAGACTTTGCTTGGAATTAAATATTTTACCCACATGAATAAAACATTGAACAGCTATATGGGGAAGCGTCCCTGATCTTTCTGACAGACCAAGTAATTTTTCAGCTAATCTCGCGGCTGGTTCTCCAGAGCTAAGGGCTATCACCTGTCCTAAGGAATTCGGAAGGTAACATTGTGAATGATAATAGTATGATTTTTGAAGGAATTGATACCTTTTATGCAAATACATCCCTCTGAGTTCTTAAGTCTCATTTTCAAATGCAGTCTTCCTTAGATAAGCTACTTCTGCCAAACTTCCAAAAACTCATTCAGAAGATTTAATTGAACCTTTCTCCCTTGTGAGGAGGTGCTACACATATGCAAAGACTTCCATAATAATACATCCCCAGGTCTAAATAGGGGCCCCCTCCCCCGATTGTTACAAAAATTAGGCCCATTACTACCTGCACAACTGGATGCACTACATAGCCATACTTTCCCTTCTCTTAATTTACTTGAAACTGGGACAGTAGCACATAGCTCTGTGGTGCTGAAGAAAGTTAAATACCAGTTGGCCTTATCTTCCTGCAGAGCAAGATCTAAATTGTCAAATGTCCAATAATTCCCTCAGTTAGCCTATTTTAGAGCCAGGCCCCATTTTCCACCCTCTCATACTAGTCAAGATATACAACTCTGTTGTGACAAATATAAAGGCGATTCTTTCTTCGAGCTGCTGGATACAGACATACCCTGTATTTCTTGTTGGCACTCTGACTCCCAAACTAAGAGCTTGTCTGGCAACATGACAGCTTACAGGGCGTCCCTAAGTCTTGCCCTGGATTAAGCAATCATGGAATGGACTGTCAACTAGACCAGGGGTTCCCAAACTGTGGTGGAGGGGGTACGTGGGAGAAATTGTGTAATGGTGGATTTTATTGATTCATTATTTTATTTATTGCACTTTCATAATAGGCTACTCAGACAAAGCTTTAAAACTCTGTGGAAATTTGGTACATCTTGAAGTAAATTAATTACCACATTTTATATAACAATGAACATAGATATACAGAGATGCTGACTTACAGAGCCCCTCACCTCAAATTACTGAAATAGATGTAGGCCCAGCAACTCCAGTTGCCCAGCAACTGTCCAGACTAATTGAGCTCGAAACTTAGGTGGCGGGTTTTTTTTTCCGGTTGTGAACCTCGCACTATAACTATATCTGTACGGAACAGTGAAATGTAGACAGATGGCTAAAGACAGGTAGTGTTAAGTAGAACACTCCAAGTGTCAGTGATGAGAAGGATACGGGTACAGGGCCAGCTAGTAGATCTGGAAGGGGGTACTCAATAAGGAAAGTTTGGGAAACTTGAACTATTTTTTAGGTCCTAATAGCAAAATGTATATCTCTGTTCAGAAATTGAGGGTTACAGTTCAGGCCTACATCTATTTAATATCAATGTGATGAACTTTCCCAAGCTGTCAATAAGGCATCCTACCAGTATGTATCATAATATTAGAGTTGAAGTGCACAGACAGTTTCAAAGAGACAAGCTAGCTAGTAATTAGTCTTTTTAATCATTCTGCTTGTATATTAAATAGATTACATTCCTTTTGAGATGCTTGTAAAAATAAACATAAATGGATAAAATTGGCCTATAATAGTTTTGATTTTATCTTCAATAAATCCATAACTTTTCAGAGGACTCAGCAGAGTTTACCTTCTCTTTTCTCCCCCCCCCCCCCATTCACTGCATTCAGAATGGAATTAATGATTTCCTTAAAGGCCTATTCCACACTGAAATGTATTTCGAAAAATCACCTGCCCTGACAAAACAGGCAGTTTCTCTAAAACAAGCCTTGTATTTTTTTCTGCCTAATGAACTGATCCTTGAACTTGGATGACCTGCACAGGCGCTTCAGCTTGAAAGGTAGTTTTCATCACTCAGAAATTTCAGTATGAGCTTTCCAGCTATGCAAGCAAGGACATTTTTATGAATGTGCATAGCACCACAGATAAATGATGAATTGTCCTATATGGGCTTTATTATAGTCTTGAATTCACTGAATGTGACTGGTAACTATAGTTGAAGAGGGATGAGGTTTTGATGGAGACAACTTGGGAAAAGAGAAGGGAAAAAAAGGGTGGCTGATATATAATATGCCATATTGTTATCTCCTACTGACCTACTCTAAGCAGTGTTATCTCCTACTTTATCTCCGATAACTGTGTGGTGACTGATAGTAGAAGCTGACTTTTTAATGGTGACTATTGGGTGTTTATTTGACCGGCCACCCATTTTTTCACACTCAAATCTCTGACTAACATCTACCTGTACAATAGCTTGTTGGCTGAGAGGCATCAGTCCAAAAGGAAATTTGTTCAGCCACTTATGAGTAAGGCTAAGATTTAGTCACAGGTATTTTTAGCAAAAGTCATGGACAGATCATGGGCAATAAAGAAAAATTAATGGCTTGTGACCTGTCCATGAGTTTTACTATACAAATACCCTGACAAAAACTTAACAGCTCCTGGGGCCCTATAGTGTTGTGCTCTGGGGAGTCCCAGGACACCGCTGCTCTGGAGGGCCCTGAAGGCCAACGACTAGCCCCTGCACCGGCCCTGGGGGATGACTGCCCCACCACCTGCTGCTCTGTGGCCCCGGGAAGTGTTGCTCAAGTGCTCCCCGGAGCCACACTGGGACTGCTGCTTGGGCGTTCCTCTGGGCCAGCCTCCCATGATCCACTGCTCAGGGGCTTCCCTGGAGCCAGCCGTATTGGCCACTGCTCAGGAGCTGCTCCCGGGACCTTTACTTGAGCACTTCCCGGGGCCAGCTGCCTGGGGCTGCCCGAGCAGCGGCCAGTGCAGGCTGGCTCCGGGGACCACCTGAGTGGCTGGCCCCGGCGTTGCTCAAGCAGCTGCTGGTGTGGCTGGACATAGGGTGCCCGAGCAGCTGGCTCCAGGGCCAACCACACCAGCCACTGCAGCTGCAAAAGTCGTGGAGATTGTGGAAAGTCACAGAGTTTGTGACTTCTGCCACCTCCGTGACGGAATTGCAACCTTAGTTATAAGGCCTAGAAAATGAGCTTATAATGAAAGTGCACTTCCATGATTATAACATCACACTACTGGGCCCTGAACTGTATGTGACATAGAGCACAGGAAATGAGTAAATGAAAACAAAAACTATTGTTTTGCTATCCTTATCTATATTGGTTCACATTCTGCTGTATTCACTGTGAATCTGTCATAATGAAACTCGGAGATTTGCCTCCTTTTTTGGTTTTGCAATCAGACCCAAATGGGGTCCAGTTTCAAAATCACTTCTGAAAAGTTCATCTGAAACTGGGCTCCTCCTGAGCTACCCAATGTCCCTCCCTTCCAGGAGAGACCATGGGCACATGGGTTAAATGATTTGCCCAAGGTCATCAGGATATTTGTGGCAGAGTCAGGAATTGAGCCCCATTTCCTGATTTTCACAAGACCATCCATCCTCTTTCTATTTGTTATCTACCTTGCTCCCAAACATCTATTGCTTCTAGCCTTTCCTTTACGGGTCTCCTAGTTTTCTCATGCCAAAAGCATACATTTGAGAAGCTCTCCATATACCTCTGTTGCTGGTTCCTTACTAGCCTTTCCTCTTCTCCCATGATTCAACTTACTTTCAACATGGGAACAACCATTAGAGATGAAAGGATTAAATGGAACATAAAACTTCAACTTTTTGGCTCCATATGGAGATTGTGAACCTACAGTATATGTCTGGAAAGTGTGCTGTTCCCTTTAGCCGAACTTACTTTTCATCCATTTGTATGGATAATCTACAACACTTGAGTCAAAATACTCCATTCAGTGCAGAGTACAGACACTTGACATTCAGGTATGATTAAACAGTAAAGATCTACAAGTCACACTTCACAACAGGGAGATAAAAGTCTCCTGGCTACTATTCCCATGCTTAGTGCACGCACCCTCATAAGACTGGATACAATCTGATCGCTCTCCATTGTGAGGTAGAAGAACAACTCTGGCAAATGGATATTTGTTACATAAGAGGGACATGACTGCATGAAAACAAGGAAAACTCTAATTTGAGCAAGACACAACGTGCTATCTACCTCTGCTCCAGCTTTCCTAGCATTGGGCTTTATTGTTCCTGGCATTCATATGGGTGCACAGAGAGGGTTGAAAGAGTCTTTCCCCTACCCCTATATTCTGAGCTCCTTGCTCAAGATGTCAGGAAGAACTGCAGACCCTGCTACTGATGGAGGGCAGGGACTGCTCTCTATATGTGCAGTCTACCCATTCCCCTTGCATAGCAGGGAGCACAGAGACAGGTTGTGCCTCTGTAGCCACAGTCTTTCTCCCATCCGTATCTGGGGTGGCGCAGCTTTGTACCATAACCTTGTCAGTGCTGTGCCTTCATGGCACTATCAAGCTCATTGCAATGTAAGTATATAGCAAACTGCATTTAATGAGTAATACAGAAGTGACCAGTTCTCTAACCCAGCCCAAGCTACAGGGTCTAAACAAGACAAAAAATGGGCTTAGAAGTTGCCCTCTATGGTTTTGAATGCACTCCTGGAATTTATTTTAAACTAGCATAAGTGCCCGGCGCTGCTCGGGTCAGTCGGAGGTGGGGAGGTGGCAGACAGCTGACACCCCCTGACCAACCCCAACACCCACCCCTCACCCCTCACCCACCCCAACACCTTCCCACCCCCCCAAGCAAACCGGACACCCCCACCTCACCCCCCGACCGAATCCGACACCCCCACCTCACTTACCATCCCACCAAACCCAACTCAGATCCGTCGCAGGGGGGGAGGGGGCCCAGAGCCGAGGGATTCCGGGGACCTTCGCAGGTGGGGGGGGGGGGCAGTGAGCTGATGTAGTCCGGGGTTCCGTTGGGAGGGGGGAGGGGCAGAGAACTGAGGGATCTCTGGGGTTCCGTTGGGAGGGGGGAGGGGCAGTGAGCTGAGTGATCTCCGGGGTTCCGTTGGAGGAGGGAGGGGCAGTGAGCTGAGTGATCTCCGGGGTTCCGTTGGGAGGGGGGAGGGGCAGTGAGCTGAGTGATCTCCGGGGTTCCGTTTGGAGGGGGGAGGGGCAGTGAGCTGAGTGATCTCCAGGGTTCCGTTGGAGGAGGGAGGGGCAGTGAGCTGAGTGATCTCCGGGGTTCCGTTGGGAGGGGGGAGGGGCAGTGAGCTGAGTGATCTCCGGGGTTCCGTTGGGAGGGGGGAGGGGCAGTGAGCTGAGTGATCTCCGGGGTTCCGTTGGGAGGGGGGAGGGGCAGTGAGCTGAGTGATCTCCGGGGTTCCGTTGGAGGAGGGAGGGGCAGTGAGCTGAGTGATCTCCGGGGTTCCGTTGGGAGGGGGGAGGGGCTGTGAGCTGAGTGATCTCCGGGGTTCCATTGGGAGGGGGGAGGGGCAGAGAACTGAGGGATCTCCGGGGTTCCGTTGGAGGAGGGAGGGGCAGTGAGCTGAGTGATCTCCGGGGTTCTGTTGGAGGGGGGAGGGGCAGTGAGCTGAGTGATCTCTGGGGTTCCGTTGGAGGAGGGAGGGGCAGTGAGCTGAGGGATCTCCGGGGTTCCGTTGGGAGGAGGGAGGGGCAGTGAGCTGAGTGATCTCTGGGGTTCCGTTGGGAGGGGGGAGGGGCAGTGAGCTGAGTGATCTCCGGGGTTCCATTGGGAGGGGGGAGGGGCAGAGAACTGAGGGATCTCCGGGGTTCCGTTGGAGGAGGGAGGGGCAGTGAGCTGAGTGATCTCCGGGGTTCCGTTGGAGGGGGGAGGGGCAGTGAGCTGAGTGATCTCCGGGGTTCCGTTGGAGGAGGGAGGGGCAGTGAGCTGAGGGATCTCCGGGGTTCCGTTGGGAGGGGGGAGGGGCAGTGAGCTGAGTGATCTCCGGGGTTCCATTGGGAGGGGGGAGGAGCAGTGAGCTGAGTGATCTCCGGCGTTCCGTTGGAGGAGGGAGGGGCAGTGAGCTGAGGGATCTCCGTGGTTCCGTTGGGAGGGGGGAGGGGCAGTGAGCTGAGGGATCTCCGGGGTTCCGTTGGAGGAGGGAGGGGCGAGCTGAGCGAGTGCGGTGTCTGTTGGAGGGGGTATTATGACATCATCAGCACCTAACTGCCCAGCTGATGTGATTGGCCCTGAAAGACTTTCACCCCTGGGGGGCGTCAGAGGTGAGATCCGAAAATTTTTCGACCCTTACCAAGATCTAGACCCCAAGACCCCTCACTGTACCAAATTTCAAGTCTCTGGCTCAAACGGTGCGGGAGGAGTTCGCTGTCATACGTACATACATACATACATACATACATACACTCATACATACACCACTTGACTTTTATATATATAGATGGCTGAAAAACATTTCAAGTTCCAAACCAAGATGATCAGAATGATTTTATGTGATATTTTTCTGTAAAAGTTACAGGGATCCTCATTTGCCCTTCAATAATCTTAGCTGACAGAACAACAAATCCACTTTTTATGCTGTTTTCAGGCCTTGTTCAACTGATGACAACGAATAGGTGAAATTATGTACTTCCTGGTTTTGGCGGTTATTTTTTTTAAACAGTTCATACAATTTCTTGACTTGTAGCAGGATTGCTCTACCAGAAACTGAGGCAATTTGCCAAAGGCTAATGATCCAGTTTTATGATATAGTTTCCTTATCCAGATCCTGAGCTTTAAAGGAACTAATAATTTATTACATCACTAATCTCTAAAATGCTTACAAAGCCTTCCATCTAACACCATCAGTACTTTAAGCCTGATATTCTTTTGTTCATGTTTCTGTTCCATTTTGTTTGGAATCAATACATAAATGTAAGTACTAAACAACTACTGGATTATATGACCCAGATAATTTTGCACAGCTTGCTACCACAAAGATTTATAAACAGAAGTACATGATGGAGAGGCATATAGCAAACTGTAGGCTTCATTAGTGGAGGATGCTGGGGCTATGAAATTATCCTCCTTTTATTTCATCTGCCATTAAGCTTGATGCTCAATCAAAATGTTTTTAAGTGGGGAGGGAGCCTAACGTTTTTCTGCTGCTCCAAGCAGACTTGGACTCTAAGCTCTCAAATTTCAAAAGTGACTGGTGATTGTGGGTGCTTCAATGTTTAGGTCCCCAACTTGAGACAGTGGAAAGGAGCCTATGCCATTTTTCATAATGCGCCCTTCTGTCTCTCTACACCCTCTCCTCCATGCACCAGTAGTCATGATTGGGGCTTACCAGAGAATCTTTCAACCCCTTATAGGATGCTGAATGTAATTATAAAACATTGCATGTATATAGCGTTATCCCATCAGAGGACCTTCTAAAAAGTGAATGAAGTTTAGTCTCCCAGTGCTTCTATACTAAAGTATGTTATTCTACAGGTGAACAAACGGGCACGGAGATGTTGAGTGGTCTGGCCTATGATATATATGAAGTTGGTGGGAACTGAAGGTGCTCAGCAGCTGTGAAAATCAACCCCCCCCCTTTTATTTGGGAGACTAAAGTTGGCTGTAGGAGCCTCACTTTAGACTCCCAAGTTTGAAATGTTTTGCCCTCGTTTTCTGAAACGTGGTGATGTGAAACCCACCGTTTGCAAAACGGCACTCTTCACACAGCAACAAAAGAGCCTCAGCTGGGGTTTGTGGCCCTCGCCTATCTCTATCACATAGGAATCACCACATTGGAATGCCATAAACTAATGTTCTATTGGGTCCAATGTTGTTTCTAATGGTGACTCATGCTAGGTATTTCAGGGGATTAAGTGCTTCAGGGGAGGAAGAGGGAGCTCCCTAACTATATATCCATCCACTAACTTCATCATTGGGCCACCCCTATCAAAATCGAGTAATAGGAAGAGCCCACCAGCACTTCTGTTTCTCTAGTAAAGAGCACAAAGAAATATATTCCCCTAGGGAATATCGGTATCTGACATCCACTTCTATGGACAGATATCCTCCTGCCTCTCCTGAGGACAGCCATCCACATGCACCCAACTCTTAAATGCAAGCAGTCCATGAGGTAGCAGTGCACAAGACTCCGCCAAGCTGAACACTTACTATGGTGAGTTGGGTAGGTCTACACTGCAGTTAGACACCTGCGGCTGGCCAGTGCCAGATACCTCGGGCTCGTGGGACTCTAGCTGTGCAGCTGTTGAATTGTGGTATAGACATTCCAGCTCCGGCTGCAGCCTGAACTCTGGGACCCTCCCATGGTGCATCTAAATGGCAAGCAGAAACTTACAGCAGCAAGTCTCAGAGCCCAGGTCTGCAGACTTGGGTTTGCGCTGTGGTACTAAAAATCAACGTGTTGACATTCAGGCTTGGGCTATGAAGCCCAGGAATGTGGGTGGGAAATGACTACATAGCTGTGTTAGTATCATAGCACAAGCCTGAATCTGTAGACCTGGACTCTGAGGCTACGTGTCCACTTCACACGTGTGTTGGCGTGCCACAGTGAAAAGCGTGCTTAGTCCATGCTGTGGTGTGTAGCTACATGTCAGCGAAAGGCACTGATAGGGTGGAGACAGCACAAAAAGACTCCAGCAGCAGGATTCAGCACTGCTAAAACTAGCAGGGTAGATATAGGGGAGGCACTGCTTGGATGTGTAGGGAGCTGTGTAGGGTGCATACCCACAACATGCCAGTGTATCTTAACTCTAGTCATCTACGCAGTAACTAACTGTCCACACTACTATTTACACCCATGCTAGTGGAGACAAGTAGTGTTTGTACTCCATACACTACCAAAAGGAGTGTGCCGTGTAGCTGTACCTTCAGTGGCAAAGCTAACCTTTTTAGAAGGATGGGAGGACGAACTCAAAGGGTTAGCATCCAAAGCAGTTAAGGTCTGGGGACATATTTCATTATATCCTTCTTCTTACCTCCCAGTATGGGCTAGGCAGTAACATGCATCTAGCAGAGTATAGGTGGTTATAGTAATAGTAGAACTAGCGTTTTACCTCTAAATAGTCATCTCAGAATGATCCTGCTCAGTAATGACTAATAGTTGTTAGTGTTAGATGACTGTGACATGGGTTGGTTGTGTCGCTAATGGCATGATGGCCAACATCCCACAAAATCGGTCTGAATTAGCAGCCCCCTTGGGAGTTTCAGCCAAAAAAACCAAAGCCCCAATAAACATTGATAGTGACTGGGCTTATATATCACCTGTACAGTTTGTTACTCAAGTTCAGAGGGGGGGCTGAAATAGGGGAATGCTTGAACTACTGCTGCCTGGGGATAAAGATGACTGCATTCTTCAAGTCTGGCATTTTTCAAAATCACTACATTTACTTTTCTTTTAAAAAACACACACATACACCCCCACTCTGGAACTGTGTTTTTAGAATTCAACATTTGGTTAACTAAAATGGAAGGTTATTTTCCCCATTTAAAAAAAAAAGTAGTTTGCTGTGTATTCTCTTAAAATCTGTCCTGTTGATACTTATTTAATACAACTGTGTTTGCAGTGGTAGAGGGCTAATTTACTTCTAAGTAGCCTCAAAATTGCTCAAAGCTTAAGCAACTGTGAACTGCAATGGAAATAATTCCGTGGCTTGAACCAATTAACATTCATAACAATCTATGCCTACAAAGGACGTACATACAAAAGCAGAAAACTGCAAGGCATCACATTGGGTGCAAAATGTTCTTCCACTAATTAAAGTCATACAAGAGATATTAAAAACCTACTATAAAAACACTTTACAAATAATAAAAGAGAGTTCAGGAAAAGACTTGAGAATTACTAGAATAACTAGAATAACTGAAATGTTTTTGTTAAAAACAAAATGTTACCATATATGAGACCTAGAACTGCTGTATGCATGGAAAATAAGTCTGACGACTATAAGGCCAAATTCAAACCTGGTGTAAATGGGTGTGACTTCACTGACATCAGAGGAGTGGGATATTCTTGCATGAGGGATGAATTTGGTCTATTGCATATTATGTGTTCAGATCTTGTATAATTTTTTGCAGTTCCACTGAGTCAGTTGAGCTCCTCTGATTTACACCAGTTTGTCCTAAATGTGACTAAGAATATGGGGATGCTCAGTTTTCATAGGCCCAAGTTTAAACACCTAAAGGGGGGCTGAGGATGAGAGGGCAGGTGCTCAGCACTCAATGATGGATTAACCTATAAGCAATAAAAGCACGTGCTTAGGGCCCCAAGAGAAAAGGGGCCCAACGCAACAACAAAAAATGGTTACAAAATTACAAGTTTGCACGGCCTTAAATTAAAAAGTCTCAATTAACGTCTTGGGCCCCCAAAAATCTCCCAATGTTGCATCGATTACACTTTGTGAGTAAAAGCTGGGTTGTGAGTGTGGGTGAGAGTTGAAAGGGGGGACCATTGCTTGGCTGTGCTTAGGGACCCAGGAGCAATTAATCCACTCCTGTCAGCACTTCCTCACTGTTTTATCAGCACCTCTCAATACTCCTGTGTGGTAAGGAAGTGTTGTTATCCCAGAGATGCTGGGGCTCAGAAAGACTAAGAAACTTAACCAAGGTCACATAGGAAACCTGTGACAGAGCAGGGAATTGAACTCAGATCTCTGCTTAGCACCCTAGCACTGGACCGTCCTTCTACATTTTAGGTATCAGCCTTAGGGAGTCTCAAGCTGGACACCCAACACTTGAGGCATCTGAAATCTCTGGTAACTTTTGAAAATGTAGGAAAACATCCCTCCTTTACCAGTTTTAATCCAAACACACAGTTTTTCAGTGACCAGTATGTTCTGAAATATTTTTAACAATGAAAAATATTGGGAAGTGTTGTCTTTTATTGGCATGTTCCTATTGTCCAGAAGATAAAGGCACAGTCTGTCACAGTTTAGGGCAACTGCACCCTGTGTTTCCCTTCAGCGTTCAATGGGCTCCCACTCCTGGCTTCAAGCTCCCCAGTCGTTGCCTTGATGGGTGGAGACCTGCACCTCACTGCTTTCTGAGCATGGTAGGTCCAGCCTGAAAGGTCCTAGCTCTTCACTGTGTATTCTCCACCAAAGACGGTCTTCCTAAAGAGACCTACTTGCTTTCTCTTCAGAGACTAGCAATAAGTGTCAGGGCTATAGAGAGATAAGTTACCACACAGCTCTTTCAATGCAAGCCTATTTTTTTTTCTTAAAGTAAAAAGTATTACATAGAAAACACTAAAAACAATAAAAGAACCTGAATGCATACTAATTTCTAACACTAGTTGTGTTCATCCCAACTCTAATATGGGCGTTGTCAGGAAAAACCTTTCAAAATCCCACCCTGGCTGGTTTCCTTTTGGATAAGAGGTGCTGTTTGCTGGATCAGGAAGAAGGCCCTGTGTTAGTTTAAACGGAGGCTATTTATCCAAAAGTCTCCTATTTGTTTGTTGGTCTCTGGAGAATTCTGTTAGAGCTAGTATATGTGTATCTCTCCAGCGGGATTGGCTTCAAAGTTAATTAGCATCCCTCCCCTCCTTTGTCTGTGGTTGCTCTGGGCAGCAGGAACATGGATCAGTACAGTGAAACCTCCATTTAACGGACTAATTTGGGCGAGGGGGTGTCCGTTAAATCAAAAAGTCCGTTATTTAATAAAAAACAAACAAACGAGCTGTCGGAGCAGCAGCCCGCCCGCCACAGGGTCGGGGCGGTAGCTCCGCAGCCCGCCCGCTGCTGGGACCTGGGCAGCAGCCGGGAGCCGGCAGCCAGCCCGCCCGCTGTCTGGACCCGGGAGGGAGCCGGCAGCCAGCCCGCCCGCTGCCTGGACCCGGGTGGGAGCCGGGAGCCGGCAGCCAGCCCGCGAGAAATGGATTTCGGATGCATCAAACTTGCTCAGAAATTTTGTCCGTTGCATCCGAAGTCCCTTAAATCGAGGTCCGTTAAATCGAGGGTTTACTGTAATACTATAAGGAGAAATGCTGTGTAAGGTTTGAACCAGGTATTGTAAAATTATTTTCCTTACTTAGCAAGACTCATTGGGATAGGGAGTGTTTAGGTATACATGGTTAGATTATTTTTTTATTTTGGCTTGTGGATCTTCTCTGTGCTAACCCCAGATGCTTTTGTTTGCTTGTAACCTTTAAGCTGAACCCCCAAGAAAGCTATTTTGGGTGCTTAATTTTTGGAATTGCTCTTTTAAAATTTAGCAAAAGTCTAAGTTCCAAATGTATTTTCTTTCTTTTTGTTTTAAATTTATCTTTTTTAAGAACAGGATTGGATTTTTGTTGTCCTAAGAGGTTTGTCCATATGCTGTTTCATTAGCTGGGGGCAACAGCTAATTTCCTTTCATTTCTTTCTCAGCTCAGCAATGGGTAGATCATGATTCTCAGAGTCACAGTCTCCTTCCCGAGCTGCTCCAAAGTCAACAAAGTCCCTTACTATGTGCTAGATTGTAGACTAACAACCCAGCCCAACATGCTTTTATTGAGCAAAGCTGCTTTATGAACTGCTAAGGTATCTTACCACCTTCATATGTTTTCATTAGTGGGATGGTATCAGGTTACCTGCACATAGATACTTTGGTAAAAGGCATCTTAGAAATATGAAAGGTGGATTGTGCAATACAGTGACACAACCAGAGCCCCTTTAATGGTAAAATGGTCAAAATACATTGAATGTCCCAGCCATACTCCATATATTGCTCTATATATTATATTTATTGTATACAGTACAATTATGTGTTGTGTATATGCAAGAGAAATAGTGAGGCTTTGTCCATAGAGGACTGAACAGTGACTCAGAACACTGGGATTCCAATCCCAGCTCTACTAGCCAGCTGAGTGGCATTGGACTCTGTTTTCCCCATCTGTAAAATGGGGATAAAGACACTGCTTTCCTTTGTAAAGGACTTTGAAATCTACTGATGAAGAGCACTATATAAGAGCTAAAAGTTATTAATTGTTATTACATATGTAAGAGAAAGAAGATGGGATAAAAATGTCCTGGAATGGATAAATTTAGTAAGATAGATATTATATGGACAGATATTGTATGAAAGGAAAACACAGGAGGGGTGAGATTAAAGCCAAATATAAAATTAAGAAAAGATATGCTGATTTGGGAAATAAGACAATGGGGTGGGGGGAGACAAATTTTAAAAGGTAAAAATTGCTTAACAGGAAATAGGTGGCAGTAGATGCCTGTAGGGAAAGGAAAGTCTGTTAGCAACACCACCTGTATGATATTGAATGATAAATATATTTTAAAAATGTTTGACAATGATGTCTTTCTAAAGAACATCTAAAGGACACTGCTTTAGAGCTGTTGAGACGTATAGGGCTGTGGTTTCCTGAGAGCTGACAGTGGGTTCTGCACTGCCCAGTCATTACATGTGAGACACGGCCTCAAGAGTTTACAAGCTGAACAGACAGTGCAGCAGGCTTATTACATACTTGGATCTAGTAGAGGATTGCAGGATTAGAGGTGTCCAAGAGAGTTTACTGGGGAAGGGATTGAAGAAAGGCAACTGGGACACAAGAAAAGGGAGATACAAATGTGTTCAAAGAAATTTAGGGGAAGATAGAAAGGGGACGGTCAGAATGGACGCTTGGGAGGAGCAAGGGTAGCCAGTGAGTAGGCAGATGATAATGAGGGTTGTTGGCAAGGAGACGAGTGTGATCAATGTGGAAAATGAAGGGTTTTTAATAAGGGAGCCATGTTGACAGAACTGAGGAAGAGGACAGGGCTATAAGAATTTTGAGGGAAAGGAATTTGTTATGCCACATGGTATTTGTTCCATTTTCACATCTTTAGCAAATGTTAGTTTCCTTTTATAGAATCCAAAACCTGGAGTTGTGTTCTTCATCTCTCTCTCTCTCTCTCTCTCTCTCTCTCTCTCTCTCTCTCTCTCTCTCTCTCTCTCTCTCTCTCTCTCTCTCTCTCAGGTCTACTGTACTTTTCTTATAATGTGTAGTTCATCTGATTAATGATCAATGGGTTAATAAAGCTATTGATTTGAAGACTGTTGGCACTCTTTTACTGAATGGAGCCTGAGTTTCAGGTCAGGGTGTACAGAAAGAAGGGGTGGCCTTAATGTGGATCAGGCTTGGTAATACCAGCTGGGCTGAGTTCTGCACCCTTTCAGGCCCTCATCTTAATCAAAGTACTTACTTGAATGTCATTGCTTTAACATTTGTGGGCCTCAGCCTTTTGAATACAGTGAAAAGTGATTTTTCCAAACACATGTTTCAGGTAAAGGAGTTTGGCAAATTAACTCTTCTCGATTATTTACAAATTAGGCCTTTATCCTGAAATCTACACATAGGGAGAAAGTCAGATTCAAATGTTGGAAGCCCACAAAGCTGTCAAAGCATTTTGATTCCAAACTGGATTTAATTCAAATGTAACCATAATTTCTCTTGCTCTATTCATAATACCCAAACCACAAAGCCGCAAGACCAAATAGTGTGCACCTTGACCTTGACCCAGGCATGCAATGCTATTTATAAGCACAGATCAATGCAAGTGAAAGGATTGCACTGAACAATTTTCAGCCTGGACACTCATTATAGGAAGTAAGGGTCAGAAGTTCCTATTCTGCTTCTGAAGGCAAGGAACCATAAGGTGGATTCTTTTTCTGCTTAAAGAGACCGGCTTAAATATGATTAATAGATTTCATTTTGGATAGCGACTGGAAGCTAGATGAATGCTTACTGTACTTCCTGGGACAGTAGCCTGTACTATGAACACCAATAGGAGAGAGAGAGGGTGGGCAGCATTAAGATAAGAGCAGAATGGGCCTGGTTCTGGCCTCTGCTTCACTAGTTTAATTGTAGCAGCTTAAAACTGACTACCTGAGGAGGGGAATCCCTCTCCCTGTGTAGGGGAATCCCCCTCCCTGTGTAGGGGAATCCCCAAGTGACATAGGGCCAGTACAGCATCTTTTAGACCACTGCTCTTCCCAAGAATAAAGAGAGTTGCTGGAACATAGGGTCATGGCCTGCGAGCTTCTATGTCTGGCTGATCCTTGGCTGGACCAGAGAACTTGGTCCATTGTCATCTTCATTCACAGCAAAACCAACCTAGTTCCAGATATGTTGATGGCCTTCATCCAATGTCTATTCATTTCTCCCTTCTCATGTCCAGATCTTCCTTCTCCTTCCAAGCCTTGGAATTAGTACAGGAGTTCTGTCACAGAGACCTGTGAGTTATGAGAACTCTGGAAAAATAGGAGGCCTGGTAGTATAGACCTCGTATTGTCTTTGGGGACTGGCTGGGCTACCTAGGTACAAACAAAATGCAAATTTGATCACTGAGATAAGAGCAGCTTTCTCAGATCAGCAACTGTCAGTTCAGACCTAACATACTGTACTTCCTTTAAGACGACACTCATTCTACACCATACATATAATGGGACACTAAATCCTAAGTAAAATAATCACAAATCTCAGATGAAAACATTGTGAGAAGAAACAATTTGTATTGTATAAGATTTTTTTGCACCATGTGATAAAAGGGCAGGATGAAATTTCCTGCATCCCAACCATTTTTAAGACATTGATTTGCAAAGGAGAGAGAATCCCAGCCTGGTTCTGTTGTTGCAGCTCTTACTGGACATCCATGTTTTTAGTGGTCTACAGCAGATATCAGTTCAATTCTTATGGCTTTGTTGCAGACAATAAAGTTACCTGAAGATTCTCATTGCTTAAGTTACTACTCCTTTTTTTTGGGGGGGGGGGGGAGAGTTATGTGACTGCTCCACTTATCAGTATTTATTTATTTTGTTTCCATGTCATCACCGCTCTGCATACAGCTTAGCTGCAACTACTACATTCTTAAGTACAAATACCACATAACTTCAGGAGTACATGCTAGAGATTCTTGTATCTTCTAAATCCCGAGGTGCCTATGAATATGAAATGGTTTTATCTGTCTTTTCAATATTAATTAGATTAATAGCAAATTGTCAGTATGATTGAAAATAGAGTTGGGATCCTATCCTGAATCATTGTGATTAGAGAATTTCTGAAACTCCTTGTTAATGCAAAGTACCTATAAAGCATGAAATTAGATGCAATAAGTATCTCTACCAGACATGAGGGCAGGGGCGGCTCTAACCTTTCCATCGCCCCAAGTGCGGAAGTCGGCCGCAGTCAGTCGACTGCAGTTGGTCTGGTGTCCCATGGATTCGGCGGCATTTCTGCGAGAGGTCCATGGCTCCTGGACCTTAATCATCCCTGCTGCCGAAATGCTGCCTAATCTGCGAGAGCCGTGGACCTGCCACAGAAATGCCGCCGAGGGCAGCCTGAATGCCGCCCCCTGCAGCTTCCCGCCCCCTGCAGCTTCCCGCCCCCTGCAGCTTCCCGCCCCCTGCAGCTTCCCGCCGCAGGCACATGCTTGGAGCGTTGGTGCCTGGATTCACCCCCGCATGAGGGGCTTTTATTATTTACTAGCGAAAATACCTGGCGTTGCTCGGGTCCGTCGGAGGTGGGGAGGGGGCAGAGAGCTGAGCGAGTGCGGGGTCCGTTGGAGGGGAGAGGGGGCAGAGAGCAAACCTGACACCCCCACCTCGTCCCCCCGAGCAAACCCGACACCCCCACCTCACTTACTCCTCGACCAACCCCGACTCACATTTTCACCCCCCCACCCAAACCCAACACCCCCTGACCAACACCCACACCTCACCCCCCGTAGACCAAACCTGACACACCCACCTCACTTCCCCCCCAACCAAATCCGACCCCCCTACCTACCACCACAAACAAACCCGACACCCACACCTCACTTACCCCTCAACCAACCCCGATCCCCCTCCTCACCCCCCCAAACAAACCCAACACCCCCACCTTACCCCCCCACCAAACCCAACACCCCCTGACCAACCCCAACACCTCACCCACTCCGACACCTTCCCACCCCCCCAGACCAAACCCAACACCCCTGGCTCACTTACCCCCCGACCAAACCCGACACCCCCACCTCACCCCCCGACCAAACCCTACACCCCTACCTCACTTACCCTCCGACCAAACCCAACTCGGGTCCGTCGGAGGTGGTGAGGGGGCAGAGAGCTGAGCGAGTGTGGGGTCCGTTGGAGGGGGGAGGGGGCAGAGAGCTGAGCGAGTGCGGGGTCCATTGGAGGGGGGTATTATGACATCATACCTATGTCACAGAGAACAGCAGCTGCCCAGCTGATGTGATTGGCCTTTAACTAATTTCACCCCTGGGGGGCGTCAGAGGTGAGATTTGAAAAATTTTTGACTCTTACCCTGATTAGGACTCTAAGACCTATAACTGTACCAAATTTCAAGTCTCTAGCTCAAACGGTGTGGAAGGAGTAAGTGCACGTACATACACACATACATGCACGCATACACCATTTGACTTTTATATATATAGATTAAACAAGGATCCAATCATGCGCCCATTGATGTTAATGGCAAATCTGTCATTGGCTTCAGTGGAAGTCACATCAGGCCTTTATCATCAAACGTTAGAACAGATTTATCAAGAACTAAGTAAATCCACAAATCCAGTCTGTCACTTCTGAAACTAATAATTTTTTTTCTTTCCTATGTGAACCATACTTGATAGTCATTTTAGAAATAAAATCTTACATATACAGTGAAACCTCGATATAACGGACTAATTCGGGCGGGGGGGTGTCCGTTAAAACCGAAAGTCCGTTATTTAATAATTTTTAAAAATCATTAAATAACGGACTTTCGGGTGACAACGGACACCCCCCCCCACCCGAATTAGTCCGTTATATGGAGCCAGCCGTGAGTCAGCCCACCCCACCCCCTCCCCCGCCCGGCTCCCCGCTGTGAGGAGCCGGTCGGGGGGGTTAACAGCTCCCGCCCGGCTCCCCCCAGCGGGAAGCCCGGCGGGAGCTGTCAAACCCCCCGCCCGGCTTCCCGCTGCGGGGAGCCGAGCGGAGGCTCTCAAACCCCCCCCCCCTGCCCGGCTTCCCGCTGCGGGGAACGAGCGGAGGCTCTCAACCCCCCCCCCCCGCCCGGCTCCCCGCCCGGCTCCCCCCAGCGGGAAGCCCGGCGGGAGCTGTCAAACCCCCCGCCCGGCTTCCCGCTGCGGGGAGCCGGGCGGGAGCTCTCAAACAGCCCCCCCCCCCGCCCGGCTCCCCGTTGCGGGGAGCCGGGCGGGGGGGTTGACAGCTCCCGCTCGGCTCCCCCCAGCGGGGAGCTGGGCGGGAGCTCTCAAACTCCCCTCCCCCCGCCCGGCTCCCCGTTGCGGGGAGCCGGGCGGGGGGGTTGACAGCTCCCGCCCGGCTCCCCCCAGCGGGAAGCCCGGCGGGAGCTGTCAAACCCCCCGCCCGGCTTCCCGCTGCGGGGAGCCGAGCGGGGGCTCTCAAACCCCCCCCCCCGCCCGGCTCCCCGTTGCGGGGAGCCGGGCGGGGAGGGGGTTTGACAGCTCCCGCAGGGGTCCCCGCTGCGGGGAGCCGGGCGGGAGCTGTCAACCCAGCCGGCTCCCTGGGGCGGGAGCCGGCGGCCCCCAAAACGGATTTCGGATGCATCGGAAATTTTGTCCGTTGCATCCGAAGTCCGTTAAATCGGGGTCCGTTAAATCGAGGGTTTACTGTATAATATTTCTGTTTCCAGTTAAAACTGGATTGAATGTACCGTATATACTCGAGTATAAGCCGAGTTTTTCAGCCCACTTTTTGGGCTGAAAAAAGCCGCCTCGGCTTATACTCGAGTCACCCCGGTAACTCCCCTCCCCGCCGGACCAAAAAAAAAAAAAAAAAAAAAAAACCAGGAAGAGCAGCCTCCGCAGGGCCGATCCAGCTGCCCGGGGCGACACTCCGAGGAAAGCCCCGCTCCGGAGCAAGGCTTGGCAGCAGCACCCCACGCTCCCGGGCAGGCCCCGACCCCCGACCGAGCCCCTCCCGCCCCCGGGCGGGCCCTGACCACCGAGCCTGGCAGAGCCCCTCCCGCCCCCAGGACCAGCCCCGGTCCGGCCGAGCCAGACCCCGCACGGACCTGGTGCAGTGCGGTGAGCCCGCGGCGGGGAGGGGGGAACCGGGACGCTCCCGGCAGCCCGCCCGCGCGGCGGGGACGGGAGAGCGAGGCGTTTTTTTTTTTTTTGTTTGTTTGTTTTTCTTTTGGTCCGGCGGGGAGGGGAGGAACCGGGGCGCATATTTTTTTTTTGGTCCGGCGGGGAGAGGGGAACCTCGGCAGCCCGCCCGCGGCGGGGAAGGGGGAACTCGGCAGCCCGCCCGCGGCGGGGAAGGGGGAACCTCGGCAGCCCGCCCGCGGCGGGGAAGGGGGAACTCGGCAGGGGGAACCTCGGCAGGGGGAACTCGGCTTATACTCGAGTCAATAACTTTTACCGGTTTTTGTAGTAAAATTAGGTGCCTCGGCTTATATTCGGGTCGACCTATACTCGAGTATATACGGTAAATCATAAAGAGTGAGCTAGAATTTGGATAGGTTACTGGGTTTGTCCTCTCTGCTCTTGTTTAAAGAGCCATGTAATTTTAATGAACATTACAAGTGAAGACCTGTTTTTGTGTTTGATCTGAAAGACTGACTTACAGAACCACAGTGCTACATGACTGTTGGCTCAGAAAGAAAGGAGAAAACTTCTCAGTCACCAAGGGCACTTCCTGGAGCATTCTGTAATTTTTCTTTTTGAGGTCCACCTTATCAGAGTCCCGACCATGGCTGATGTTGCTTCTGTGGCATGATGTGACTAGATTGCATGCTGAAGTGATATGATTGCAGGTTTATTTTGTTTGTTCCAGTCATCAAAAAAACAATCAGCTGCTATAAAAATCTGCCTCACGGTCAGTACTTGTTCAAAAGAAATAAGAATGTTCTGTAAACAAATCTATTTTCTCATTCCAGAAAAGGATGGCAAAATAATGAGTTTCAGTTTCAGTAAAAAATGTTTCTGATGCTCTTAAATCCTTCGTTTTCCATTTGCTGAATTTATGCCAAGGAACATAATTAAACAAAATCGAAGCTACTGCACGAAGAAACTCTTAGCATCATTCCACTAGAGATTATTTCAGACATTTTTAATGTCTGTTCATTTTCATATATTTTGAAGCAGCTTTGGGTTTTATTAATATAGGATTAAAGCAATCCCTAAATAAGTTAAAACTAAGCGTGACAGTGTTTCAAACCATCACCATTTTCAGTTCATGAGTCTTCTTAAGGTTGGATGTCTGACAGTAATATTTTTTCCCTGACCTAAATCAAGTATTGGATGGATCAAGACTGCTCCCTCTATGATCTCTGTAGAGCGTGTTGTTGTTTTTTTAATGTCATGTTCAGCTATTGGTTACTTTATGCTGAGCTGTGAACTGTGTGGTTATTGGAAGCAGCATTAAAAGCTAGGGAGTGTCTCTGTTTTCAAGAATAACTGGCACTTCACTGTTTTGGACATCAAGCTGATGTAGAACATACTTGCTGCTACCTAGGATACATATCTGACCTACAGACATCAGGAATGAACAAATCAAAATTGTCCAGAGTGAAGAGATTTAAAAAATTGTGGAGGGTGAGTGAAAAATGTATATTAGCTTACTCATAATTTATTTTTAACCATTACATTTTATAAGCAGGTGATATATTTCAGGACAAATGACCAGCTGTATGTGCATTATCCGATCAAACTTAATGCAGAATTTGATTGCATATGCTTTGTTCCTTTGCAAATGAATTTCATCATAACACATTTTTTGGTAGGCACGTTTAGCATCAATTTGATATGATATGATAAAAGTTTTAGAGAGTTTGAACCAGAAGCAGTGATTGTACATAGAAAACACTTGCGAATACCAGCTTGATTTCTTCAATGTCCTTTAAAAAATAGTTATGCTGTTTGTAACTTGTGTATAGAATAGCATTTTTTCACTCTCTTTCCATTGAAGCTGTATTTCAGAGCTAAGGGAAAGGCTGATATAAAAAGTAAAACTCAGTGTGAAGCAATCTTCTTAGTTTTAACTTCTTGGAAAGTGGAACAAAATTGTCAGATTTGGGTGGGAGTGGGGGGTTTGAAAAAGCTGACTTTTTTTTCTTGCCATTGATAATGAAGTGTTTTTGAGATTATCAAGGAATAAATAATGTGCATTACACACACTGGTATTATACAGATTTCAAATTTACGTTGTTATCCACTGCAATGGTCAAATGAACTCAATTCTAAAATCATAGCATCTTAATCCTAATAGCTCTTGCATAGTTTGTGGGATTGTAATAAAATACAGAGAAATCATACAGATCATTCTTTGGAATAAGTAGGCTTAATTTGATGCAACAAGTGAAATGGTTACATCTGTCATGTCTCCTGAACTATTTTCTTCAGTTTCAATGGAGCAGATTTGGGGCATTTTTTAATTGCGAATACGTATGACATATACAGAGATTGCTTTAAGAAAGCTTTGAGATAAATTATCTGTATGTGTTCAGGATATGCGAACTGGTATCACTTAATGAAACTACATGAAGTGGCTTCAATAGTTATTAAATAGCATGTATATTTTCAGTGACCTGAAACCATTTTGATTTGCTTCACAATATTGATTTGGCTATTTAACATTAGCTGTGATATGAGGGTCTGTCAGGTGGGAAATTTATGATTTTCATGATTATACAGCTATTTGTAATCAAGAGCAGAATAATATGGGATTTCCATATTTTTAATGGTCTGTCTTGCAAAGACAGTGATGTATTTATTTAGGTATTTGTTTATAGGAAACTATGCATTACTGCTTGAGTGAAAATTACATTTTAATCACCATAGCATGTTTCAGTTTTCAAAACAGAAAGTGTGTCCTTGAAAATTAAGGCATATCTGTTACACATAAGTAGACATTATATCATATTAAGGGACATGAGATAATTCCTACTGTCAAAACAGCACTTAGGGCTTAGGACACATTTTGATTTTAGGAAGAGCTATTCAATTGTAAGAACTTGCACTTTTTTGTTTAGTGCACATATTCACTACCTACTTGAAGCTCTTGTATCATTTCCATCACCCTGCTATCTGTTATTTTAAAGCTACATAGTTCAAAATTAATTTCTGGAAAGGAAAGTTTCAGTTTTATTGTTTGAGGGTTTTTCCTACTTTGGACTATTCCAACTAGAAATACGCCCAAGCCTTGCAGAGAGGAGTTGTGGCTGGAATTAGACTATAATAGATGGGCATTTAACCATGAAGCATTTACAATTATAACAGACCATAATATATTTAAGCAGGACATTATATATCTGTATATTATGGCACATGCTCCCTTTACCCACTAACTCTGACCCTTAATTTGCTCAGTATTGATGATTATATGAAAGTAATGTTTTACATAATACTGATCATTAACATCCCAAACAGTAGCCCTCCAGAGTTCTTCCCATCCTGTGGAATACAGTAATAAACTGAATCCAATACCAGATAAACTACATCCTTAATTGTTTTGTGATCATGAATTCATGAGATGATTTTAGAAGGGTTTAGAGATGTTAATAGTGTCACTACATTGAAATCAATATGGTTATGCTGTTTTATGTCAATTGAGAGTGTGACCCATATTGTTAATAATCAACTCCCCCTTTAAAATGTATTAATAATAACTAATGTAGGAAGTGTTTATTAGAATAAGAAAAGTTTCAGAGATAATTCTGAAGTACTATCTCAAATTAATTAAATGAAAACTATGCTTGACTATTATCAATTATATTCACATCAGAAAAGAAAATTGTGTGTTACTGAATAAACATCTAAGTTAAATCAGTAAAAGCCAGTGAAACTATATCCTTTCCTCTGATGTCCATTGAAGTCAATGGAAAGCCTGCCATTCTCCTCAACTAAGTCTGGAATCAGGCCCCGGAGTGCGGTCTGGTCTCCAAAAAGTGGATGATTTATATGACGGACAGATTTGCAAAATGTTCTGCACTCAGCCACTCCCATTGAGGACAATGGAAGTGGCTGGATGCTGAGGACATAAAAAGTCTGGACATATTTGTGCTGCAAAACCAGGGCACTGCTAGAATAATTGAGGACAGAGGGACAATTTTACTGCTCCTAGAAATCTGAAGAAACATTTAATCAAGGCTACATTTTTCCAAAGGTTGGCAGTGGGAAGAAACCCTACTGTGTTTGATTCTGAGTGTGTTGGCTTTAAAAAAAAAATCTGTTTGTAGTAATTAAAAAGATTGAAGATTATAATTAATTTACATATGGGGGTGTCTTGAGGATTCATTAGTAATGTTTGTTAATGTGAGAGAAGTGTTTAGTTAACATTTGTTCTGTGCTTTGATACACAGTGCTAAGTATTTAGTTATAAACAAGAAAAGGAATTGTCATGGAATCCTATGAAAATTGATATGAAAGGATATAACAGCTTCTTTAAGGCCACTGCAGGCTCTTCTATAAGCCTTTAATTAGAAAATGTTTAAAGCACTCATTATTTACACAATAGAGTACTCCACTATGAACATACACATAAGCATTTAAGCGCTATTTTAAAATCTATTTTGACCCAATGGACTATAGCTATAAAAAAACTATTTTGTGCCAAGTTTTTGAAGGGGATGTGTACAGTGTAAACACACATTATAACTCCCCTTTCAGTCCCCCCAAAATCCCAATCCTATAATTTACTTAGAAAAAACTAATGGTGCTGGGTTGAGGCAATACCCACTCTTCAACATCTAGTTCAAGGAACCATCAAGGTTTTCCATCAGAAACTTGTATTTTCCCATATTTATAATTTGTTCATAAATCTGTTTTAAATTGAAAATTGGTATAAAAAGCATCAGCCCTGAAGCAATTTCTCTGTCCTTTTCTCTCTCACCTTCAAAAAACAGCTCATGATAAACCTTGGGTTAGCTGCTTTTCAGTAATATGTACAGAGAAAAAAAGTGATGACCCGAATGTTCCTAAATCCTCAAAACTCCTCTTATTGAAACCGTTTTAAAAATTCTGTCACACTTTTAAAAATACCACTCCTTCACCCCCTCAATCCAAAACAAATAAAAATTTCAACTCACTACAGGCCCGATCCTGTAGTCCTGTTTTGTAATTATAGTGAGAGAGACCAGGTGGATGAGGTAATATCTTTTATTGGGCCAACTGCTGTTGGTGAAAGAGACAAGCTTTCAAGCTGCACACTTCTTTAAGTGATCACAATGGGAGTTTTAACTGACTGCCTTTCTGTTTGAGGGATGTTGCTCTCTATTGTCTCTCTCACAGATTAAAGAAGCTGCTCCTGATTAGTTACTAAAGGACACCTTCCTTAGCATATGTAGAAAAGTCCTGTGATTTTTGTGCTGAAGGAACAGGATTCTAATACAGGTTCCCCTGAGGATATATTTACAAGGAATACTCTGGAAAGTTAAGATGAATCAGCCAAAGAGCTGAAGTGAATTAAACCCGGGTGGAATCCCTTGCTCAGGGTTTTACTTCCTGGTGACGTTATCTTCATTTACACTGAATTAAAGCCACTTTACTACTGAGTGAAAGCATCCATGGGGGTGAGGAGAGAGTTCACATAGCTTAATTTATGCACCTTGACTTCATACCTTTAGTAGATTCTCCTTAGCTTTCCAAGGTGCCCCTAGGTAGCCAAGTCTCATGAGTGTGGCTTTATATAACAGTTGTGTCCATTTGTTTGTAACACATAAAATAATTAGCAATAGGTTGCAGCTGCAGCTCTGCTGAGAATTCTGTTGCTTCCATGCAGTGTTCAGGGTCTGCCTTTTCCACAATAGCATGACTTCTTCATGGGCCATAAACCCCCCCATGCAAAGGAGATGTGAGGACGTAGGGTAAGCTAATGCCGCAAGACTTGCATATGGGCATACGATGGTTTTGAAGGGAGCATGTTGCACAGAGTATCTGCTCCTTGGTTTCCCCTTCCTCCTTTCCCAGTAGTGGTTGCTAAGAAGGGGCTCACGGGACTAAGGTCCATCTGTTAAATAGCTTCTCCTTAACTAAGGAGATGCCTTTCGTTTCTGTCAGCTGTCAGGCAGCACCATGGAGAAAGCAACAATGGGTGGGAGAGAGAGATGAAAGGAGGGACTGGAGGGTTCTCTCTCAGTGCATCATCATAGAGGCCAGGCTGGGAGGGGCGAGCAGCCTCCTCCCTTGGCAGCAGTGCGGATATCACACAGGTTGCCTTGCAGTCTTCCTCTGGGCAGAATCAGAGTATCAACACAGGCACAGAGGTGCACCTGGGAATGAGACTGCTGAGCCTGAGCAAAGGAAATGAGGAGACAGCCAATAGGGGCTGGTGGTCCGGGTGGGAAAAGACTCTGACTACCCAGGGTGTGTGTGATCTGGCTGGGGAGATGGGCGAAAGAGAGGAAAGAACAGTGTGAGTAGAGCAGGGAAGCTATTGGGGGGTGGTATCAGAATTCTGTTACTGGGGAGGATCAAAGGGAAGACTTCCTCCCCAGGCTGGTTAGTGTTGTTTGATTGATTTTTATCTGGGGGATCAGAAATATTTATGGAGGCGCAGAAATGTATTGAGGGGGGGATGGAGCAGTATCCAAGTCCCCTATCACCTCCCCCGCCTTGCTGGACAATTTTTGTTTTGGGCATCAGTCCCCACTTCTTGAAATCCCACATGTGGTGTGTATACAGTGCAGGTCAGGATTTGAGAGACCCCCTTCCAGGAAGCAACACATCCTGCATTCAGTTAATCTGGGACCTAGCAAGCCAGAGAGAGATACAGGGCATGTCTGTGTGCGAGTCCAGGGGCTTCTACGTTGTTTGGGGGAGTATAGGCCCTGGCTCAGGACTATGGGATAAGGCTCTATATCAGGGGTGGGCAAACTTTTCGGCCTGAGGGCCACATCAGGGGTCCAAAATTGTACGGAGGACCAGGTAGGGAAGGTTGTGCCTCCCCAAACAGCCTGGCCCCATCCTCTACCCAATCCCCACCCACTTCCTGCCCCCTGACTGCCCCATCAGAATGCCCAACCCATCCACCCCCCCTGCTCCTTATCTCCTGACTGCCCTCTCCTGAAACCCCCCACCCTAACTGCCCCCCAGGACTCCACCCCCTATCTGTCCCCACTCTTCCCTTTTCCCCTGACTGCCCCAACTCCTCTCCACTCATCCACCCCATCCTCTGACAGGTCCCTGGGCCTCCTGTGCCCTATACAACCCTCTCCCCATCCCCTGACTGCCACCCCTTCCCCAAATCTCCGCCCCATCCAACCCGCTCCCTGTCCCTGCTGACTGCCCCCTGGAACTCCTCACCATGCCACACAGTGTGTCTGGCTCTCCGTGGCCCACAGGAGCTAGACAAGCTGCCCTACAGGAGCGCAATGCATGCAGTGCCACCGAAGCTGCCAGCAGGAGCTACGGGCCAGAGCGCTGCCTGCACAGCACGGTGAAGCTACAGGGGAGCGGGGAAGGGACTGCAGGGATCCTCCCCAGCCGGGAGCTCAGGGGCCGGGCAGGAGGAGCCCATGGCCGGATGTGGCCCGCGGGCCATAGTTTACCCACCCCTGCTCTATATATACACCCTTGATATCACATGTTTTAAAGGTAAAGAGATGATCGTATTTTTATCTGCCAATACATGAGAGTCAGGGGCCTGTGTTTCTCCCTTTCAAACAGCCCATATTTTTAAGCTATGCAAAGGAAGCAGAACTCTTCCTCACTAAAATGATGCCCCAGGGTTTGTCCAAATCCACTTGGAAAGTGTTCAGAAGAATGAACCAGTAAAACTATTGAATAGAAAACAATGTTATATAAATGGCAAATATGTTGTTTATTTCATTCCTTTTATGATGGTAAAAATGTCATTATTTATCTAAGGGAGACCAGTTGGCACCACTATTTTGAATGCAATGCAATTTGCTGCAGAGAATGACTGAAAATAAAATATGTTTTGCTATAAAACAATAATGCAAAATGTTTTAAATTGTTTTGGCTGGTAATTAGTTCTAGGTAAGACATTAGATGCTTTTAAGAACATTAGTGTTGCATTTCATAAAGATTATTTATGTTCAGCTGGACCTATTTACTACATGTTATGAAAATACTGGAACACACCTTAAATAAGCTAGTTTAGTAAGTTTCAAATGCTGTTGTACGTTGTATATTTCAGATCCTTAGTACTGTAACTATTACATTTCATACTTTAACATCTGGTTTTAGGGGCCAGATTGTCAACTCCTTATCTCAGATGTGTGAGCAGTGAACTTTCCATGTGAGTAAAGAGTCCATAATCTGTCCTCAAAGTTCAGTAAAGATATTCAGTGTGAAATAAATCAGACTTTATAAAGCTCATTTGAAAATATATCCTTCAGTATTAGTTAGCAATGAAAAGCTATTTACATTTTCAGTAAAGTGCAAATGTAATGTGAATTTTTTTGTACACATGAGCCAAATGTTTTGGAAAACAAGAGCCTGCAGTTAGGCTCAAAATGGCAATATTTTCAAAAGCACCCAACTAACTTTGGAGCACATGTTGGGTGAGGTAATATATCTTATTAATTTATTATTTAAAGATGTTGATTCAATAAAAGATATGTCCTTACTCACCTTGTCTCTCTGAGGAGCACAAATCCTATAGACTTCGAACTGCAAAGCAACCCCTGATGGAGGAGTGTAGGTTTATTAAGAAAGCTGAAATGCTTTGACTTGTGGAAGTCCAGTATCACCGGAAGGTGAGGCTGGGACTACCTGATTATCAAATTTATGTTTGAGTTTTTGTTCCCAGCAGAAGGATGTTAATGAGGTCCTGGACTTGTCTCCTTAACATAGGGTGAGCATTTCAAGTGTGAAATTTTGTATTTGAAATAATCTCTGTGTAAAACTGAAACTCTGCTAAATAGGAAACTAACAAATGAAACAAATACAAAACAATCACATTAACAATTTAACATTACTAAATGGTAAGAAAGTAAAGCACTAGCAACATGTAAATTTAAAAAAATATGGTTTAAATATTAAAGATTTTTTTTTAAAAATCATGACTCTTATCCACTCTGATTCTTATTGTGACAAGAATACTAAAAAACAACCATAACTCATCCATTTTTAATTCTTCATTGCTGATGCAGGACTAATGTGTGTTTAGAGCCATCATAGTTAGCAGTGAAAGCACACGGTATAAAAATAATATTGGCATTTCTATTTAGCAGTCTGATTATGAATGAAAAGATTCTGGGCTTCTGAGGTGAAATCCTGACCCTACTGAAGTCTATGGCAGAGCTCCCATTGACCGCAATAGTATCAGAATTTCATTTCTAAGTTTTCCCAGTAAGTACACCCGATTGAAAAAGTTGTGCTGTACCTGAGCTTAGATGCAGCTGTTACACAATCAGGCTGTTCAAAAGATTATATTCTTATTCACATGAGATGCAACATGTTCCTAAATGGTTTAATTTATTTCTTAATTGACAGCACTGGAAGCTCAAATGCTGCAGTTAGCCACAAAACAGGAACAAGTGAGAAGCTGCATTTGGAACTCCTTTGCTCTGCGTCATCACCCCTCTGTTGGAGGGACCATTTTTGAGCACAACACAATTTTTCTGGCCTCTCTACTGAGACTGCTAGCATGGGATATGTCATTCTTTATATTTTGGGCTTCTCTCCACAAAGGCACTGCCAGAGTGAGAAGCCACCTGTCCATTTCATGTAGATCTCTGGTTAATTTCAAATGGGTCACCAGATAACCATGATGATCTTTGAGAGGCTAGCATCCTGGTTGAGAATTACAGCTGTAGCTCATCAGAAACTGGAACTAACCAGCCCTCCTCCCCCTCCTCCTTTAAAAAAAAAACAAACAAGCAAAACAGGAAGCAGACTAAAGTCTTCATAAAATTTCCCTAGTTAAATGTACTGTTTAATTTTGAGATAGGTGTGAAGAGCCTGTTGTTGGATGGTGGGATTGTAGTTGTTGAATTAACTGGCAAGTTGGACTTAATTTATTTGCATTCAGCAATAATATTTTTACCTGGGCTCTTTCTCTTTTTTGTGCTGATGTGACAGCATTAAGTTATAATGCTCTGGTGATGTAATTGTGGCAAATAACTTTCTTCCTCGCAGGCTGGATGCAATATTTCCTGTGTAACAGAAATGATTGCCTCTTCCTTGTTTAAATGGTTATTTATCTGTAGTTTGGTAGCCCTACTGAAGCTGACATTTCATCTAGGTTGATATCGCACAAATGGTCGGCGGGACAGGGATTGCCTCATCCTAGACTGACAATATAAACAGACAATAAGTGAGAAGGGAAACTGAAGTTCAAGCAGCATAAGTCACTTGCCCATGGTCACATGGCAAGCCAATGGCTGAATGAGAACTAGAACCTGGGTCTCTTGACTCTCATTCAAGGTTCTTCCCATGGGACTACACTGCCTCTCAGTTAAACAGTTAGAGAGTTCTACAGAATTATAATTATAGCACATGTGCCAGAGCAACCCTGAATGATGCAGGGGGGGGAGGAGAGTGGGGGGGGGGGCAAAGACCGCAGCCTGAACTGTGGGTGAGGAAGTCTACAGCCTGAGCTGGGATACTGATAGGTCCTAGGTGGGTCAGTGAAGGAACAGGCATAAAGATGTTTAGGGAAGCATACTTCAGAACAGCAGCCAATATGGTTCTTCTGTAGGCATAGCCGGTGCTTCCCCCACTGCTGTCCTGAAGCAAGAAAAAGGGGCACAGGGAGTGGGTGGCAAAA
The DNA here is from genome assembly GCA_032164245.1 of Sternotherus odoratus. Classification (NCBI taxonomy): domain Eukaryota; kingdom Metazoa; phylum Chordata; order Testudines; family Kinosternidae; genus Sternotherus; species Sternotherus odoratus. The sequence continues at coordinate 210,976,601 of JAVMKO010000002.1, read as the reverse complement.
ACATCGCTTACTGGCCGGTGCACCTTCTCTGGGGCTTAAAGCATTGCAGTCAGTGCTGCTTGGCCAGTCAGTCGCTCACATTTCTGGGGCGGTGGTCATGTAGCTATGGCTGACTCCAGGGTGACGAATGTGGCTGGGATGCTGCCTGAAGTCTCTCTCCCCCCTCCCCAGGACATGCCAAATGGATACCCATAATTAAATGTGGTGTTAATGTTTATTTTACAACAAAATAAAAAACAGCTGAGATTATTTTTTATAAGGAACTTGAATGTCTCTCTACAATCACTGAATATATGGTAACTCGTACATTTTTTATAGTTTAGATTCTTTGACAGCTTTTTGCCTGTTAAATATGATCTAGATTTTGTTGTTTTTTATTTTTCTAATTAGCTCCCTTTTCTTAGATATTGCACAAGCTGGTATGTGAAATAGTCATTGAAGTTAGGGATTGTGGCGGGGTGACCATCCGCCCCCTACCGGAAGGGGCTGGAAAGAGCCCAAAGGAGCCCGGGAAGGGGATAAGTCCAGGAGCATGCAGGCTTCCAGGCCTGAGTGGGGAGTAGGCCCAGCTGGGTGGCCACGCCCCAAACACTCAGGCCTGTATAAAGGCAGAGAGGCAGGGGCCTAGAGAGTCAGTCTCCTCTGTATCCAGAGGAAGACAGGCCTAGCTGTGGGGAGCCTGAACAGGGTACCTGGATTAGGGCAGGGCAGAGCAGAGGGAGCTGGGAAGGCTCTGGCCAGAGAGCCCAAGGCTGCAAGGCCTGGCAGAAGGCCCGACCCGGGGTACTGGAGTTGCAGGGGGCAGCCCACGGCTAACAGTAGAAGCAGCAGGCCAACCCCCCCTTGCCGGTGATGAGAGGCCATGATACTGCAGTCTGCCTCAGTGAGTGGGGGCAAGTGGTGACTGGCAGTGGCCAAGTCTGAGGCAAGGTGGGGATAGTGCGTGGAGGGTTCCCCGGGGAGGGGAGACCCTTAGACTTGAAGGGGTTCTGCAGGGGTGCAGCACCCTCAGCTAGAGGGAACCGGGGTCCAGGAGGGACACGGGGCCGGAACAGGAGCGGGACATCAGCCGGCAGAGGGTGCTCCCAAGGCTGAAGAGCTGATTCCCCAGACTACCAGCAGGAGGGGCCGCCGGGGTGAGTGCCCGCTCGCTTACAGGGATGGAAGAGACCTGTTGGCTAATCCCATTCAGCTTTGTATCAATGCAGGGTCGCTTTCTAGTGTGTATTTTCTAGTATCTTGTTCAATCTGGTTCTAAATGTTGCAACCTATGGCTGTGATCTTGCAAAGACTTAAGCACATGCTGAACCTGATGCATTTATTCCGTTTATTTCAGCGGAGCTACTCACAGTGTGTAAAATAAGAAGACATGTAAATCTTTATAGGCTCAAGTCCTATGTAGTTTACTCTCACTGCCCTGGGATGTCTCTATAGCCTGTCCTTGTGGCCTTAGAGACTAACAAATTTATTTGGGCATAAACTTTCATGGGGTAGAACCCACTTCATCAGATGTGTTAGGGAAAAAATCAAATGCGCGTCACCCCCTTACCTGAAACTCCGGGTAGAGGGGAGTTAGAAGGTAAAAAGCTCACAAGCTGTCAGAGACCAATGAAGAGGTACACAACACAGCCATTGTCAAGGTGGAACATTCACGTTCCCTCCTTTCGGGGGAAGGAGAAGGTTCATTTTATTTTTAGACATCATGAGAGATTTATAGAGTTTCAGACAGAAAGGGAGTGGTCTGAGCCAATACATTTGCTAGGGGCATGCGTACTGACAAACAATTACATAAACCAGGGGTCCATGACCTGGGTCACCATCTGTTTTCTCAGACAATTCAGCATTCATGCAAATACAGGAGTAACAAGCGCTAATCTTAAAATAAAGCAACAACAATCCGTGTGAGAACAAAACACAGAGTCTAAATACATGGCCAAGCAAAAGATACTGACAGAATACAATAACTCTTAACAGAGAAACTTTTTGCTTAGCAATCATAAACAAAGCTGTGAATAAATTTAACCCCGAACAGATGCATGGAGTGGAAAATACAGTAGCAGGTATAAATACACACCACATGAAAGGATGTGAGTTGCCTTGCCAAGGGTGAGGTCAGTCTAATGAGACAATTCAGTTAACAGTAGGGAGGAAGAATCACTTTTGAAGTGGTAATGAGTGGCCCATTTCAAACAGTTGACGAGGGTATGAGTAACAGTAGGGGGAAATTAGTATGGGAAAAATTAGGTTTAAGTTTTGTAATGACACAACCACTCACTCTCAGTCTTTATTCGGGCCTAATTTGATGATGTCCAGTTTGCAAATTAATTCCAGTTCTGCAGTTTCACGTTGGAGTCTATTTTTTGAAGGTTTTTTTAATTGTTGAAGAATTGCCACGTTTAGGTCTGTTATTGAGTGACCAGGAAGTTTGAAGTGTTCTCCTGCTGGTTTTTGAGTTATAATTCCTGATGTCAGATTTGTGTCCATTTATTCTTTTGAGTAGAGACACCGGGCAGTCTCTACTCAAAAGAATAAATCTGGGTTCTGTCTTGTCTGTCATATCTAAGTAACTGAGCTTGGCCGATGTGGATTCTGCAAGAGGAGACATCTGTGAATGGTGCTACAACTCTGGGGCTCTTTCCTACTCTCCCTGCCCTATTAGGGTTTGCATAATTGTGGACCTGCCTTGTCTCACACAATGCTCAATTGCTGAAGGATGTGCAAGAAGCCTCTGCAGAGCCTGAGCTTCAAATCCTTCTCCCTCAGCCCCGTGCTGCACAACTGCACAGATTCCATTGCATTCAGGGTCCCTCTGTGCTGCAGTGAGGAGGCAGGATTAACCCATTGGTGTCTATACCCTTCAAATATTTGTAGAATGTTACCATTCCTCTTCCTCCTCCTCCCCCCCCCCCCAGCCTTCTCTTACCAAAGCTCCTGTCTGGATATTTAGCTCTTTTAATCTGTCATTGTAAAATACCTCCAGCCCTGGATTGTTTTTGTCGATCTTTAGTGATCTCCCACCAGTTTGTCAGTCTTGAAATGTGGTGCCCAAAACTGAATGCAATACTCCAGGAGTGAAATCCTGGCTCCATTGAAGTGAATGGCAAAATTCTCATTGATTTCAGTGGTCCAAGGATTTCAAGTTTCACATGTTAATGCCAGCACCACCTAGAAGAGAGGCAATTGTCTGCTTCATGACATAATTCCTCTAAGTGGTTAGTTCAGATTTCCATTGGCCTTTCTTCCTGCTATATCATATTACAGATTGTTGTTTACCTTCTTCCCTACTATGAACTCTGAGGTCTCCTTCACTGCTATTTTTTCCTGGATCTCTCCTTCCTATTTTGTGTAGAGCAACAAAATGGTCAGGGAGTTGGAGTGATAAGTGTATGATAAAAGATTAAAAGAGCTAAACATGCATTTAGTGGTTTGGCTAAGTGATGACTAAGAGAGGCAGGTTATAACAGCCTGCAACTATCTGAAGGATGGAAACACCAAGGAAGGTGAGGAAATACTTAGTGTGGTACATTGAAGTATAATGTAGAATAAGAGATGAAATTTTAAAAGGGAAATGCTGCTTGGAAGAACTACTCAGCTATAGACTAATCTTCCTAGGGAAATGGCAAAATCCCTATTCCTTTATTTGAGACTTCTAAAACTGGACTGAAGCAAACACTAGAATACTGATTTTAGGGGAACAATTTTGCATTATCAGGGTTATGGACTGGATGATCTAATGCTTCTTTTCCATCCCTAGCTTCAGGGATCCAATGATTCTCTGAATTTACCAATATCTACTGAGGATAAACAAAATATCAGAGATGTGCATTAGTTTTCTATATGATGCACTGAGACTATTCTGAATTTGGGGAATAAATTGTAGCTGCTTAAATTAATTCTGGCCTTCATAATCAATGATTACATCTAATTATATCCTCAGCAAAGCAATTGGGTGCTGTTTCTCTTGATGGTCAGAAAAAACTTCCTGCCTGTTTCTAACAGTAGTTTTTATTCCAAGGTGCTGTAATAATTCTAGTATAAATAGTATCAGTGCAGTATAACCAATATAAATATCATGGAAATGCTCTTTCTGATTACCTGTAGGAGAGACTAATATTTAGCGCTTGCACAGTGTTATAAATCTTCAAAGTGCAGTATAAACATTAACTAATGCTTACAGTAGCTTTCTAAGACGGGCACCAGTATCCTCACTCTGCAGACTGAAACAGTAGGACAGAGATTTAAGGACAAAACTTTCAAAGATAGATGCCTAAAGTTAGGCAGGTAATTCACATGGAAGTCACTGGGTGCTCAGCACCTGACAGAAACAGGTCACTTTGATCTGAGTATCTAAATATGGGAATAGATACCCTATTTTAGACTTTCAGATTGTAAAATTTAGTCCTTAGACACTGGCCCAAATCGACAGGAGTCTGTACCAAAGTTGGGATTAGAACGTAGAAATTCTGACTCTGTCTTGTATTCAGTCCCATGGAAATGTATCTCCATTCTCTCTATTTCTGTTTGTTTCTTCAAAGGTTTCCCAAGGGGCTATCCATATACAATACAAATTTTCAAGGGTGAGAACATACATTCCTGCAGTGAGGGTGGGGTGTTTTGAAGGAACTTCATATATATAGACATTGCTGGAAAGGGTTTCTCTATGTGAATGGGAGGCAGATGAACTCCTCTCAAGTGATGTGAACTCTCTGTAGGTTGAAAACCTCTCTCAGCAGTGCCGGATCCTTGAAGTGGAAACCTTCACAGTGTGAGGGAATGTTTGAAGTATGAACTCTGCTCTGTTCAGGACACCCACCCAGCACTGATCAATGGGACTGTATAACGAATGCTAATACCTGCACTGCCATTTTTCTTTACACTTGCACATTTTTAAATGTCTCTTTATGGCTGCTGGTCTTCCAGGCTACAAAGCAGTAATATAGGACCACAGAAGACCTCCCACTTACTAGATGCAATATTGTAAACCATTCCTATGGTGGCATTCAGTACCTTGCCCCATAGACATGCAACTCCTTGGCATGGGGCAGGGGTACATTCTCCTCTGGATGACTGACACTTGAAGGGTAAAAGTATAAAGGGGCCACACAACCCAGAGCCAGATGGTGTAAATCAGTATAGTGCTGCTGATTGAATGGAATTATGCTGGGTTACACCACCTCAAGATCTGACCCTGTGTCTCCCTGCCTGGTGATATGAATAGGAAGCTTATCTGTGAAGATACAAAAGGTTCATGGAGCTGAAGATTCCACCCTTTGGTAATTGTAGGGAGGAGCACCCCTCTCTGTTTGGGAAAGCCCTCTACAAAGGCACTGGGCAGTTGCCCTCTCCTATGATCAAGGACAGGAGCCCCACCAATCACCTGCCTGCACTGATAGGATGTGCTCATGCATGAACACGAGGCCAGTGACCCAGCTTATGACTGTCTTAATTCCCATTGGATGCACAGGTCCAGCAGTATCCTACTATAGAGGCTGTGGTGGCAGGTTTGATGTAGGTGGTCTGGCTATCATCTGAGTAGGTGGTTCTTGAGTGAGAGACAGCATCCTGTCTGGAAGGCTACATATAACTAAAGCACTTCCTTTACTGGACTAAAGTATTGGGCAAGCCCAAGGGGTCTGCAAGGCAATTGGGAATGGCTTCTCCTTCCTTAGAGGTTTTTAAGGTCAGGCTTGACAAAGCACTGGGTGGGATGACTTAGTTGGCAATTGGTCCTGCTTTGAGCAGGGGGTTGGACTAGATGACCTCCTGAGGTCCCTTCCAACCCTGATATGCTATGAATATTTGAAAGTGAGTGAAATGATATTTGGGTACAGACATCATAAAGTATTTATGGAGCATAGACATTTTTCCATAGGGAAAAAAATAACCCCATAAATCTATTTTTCCTTAATGTGTCCTCCTTTCTCACCACTAACCATAAAATAATTATTCCATTAAAGAAATGGAGAAGGTGATGACAACTCTTCAGGCAACTGGGTGATCTGATTGGCTGAATATCTGTGAATGCTCGAATTGAAACAGAACATTTAAAGATATAAATATTTATATTATAATATTTATTTTAAATGTTCTGCTTCAATTAGAGACTTGCTGCAATCCATATTTAGACTTCATTTTCAGCCAGAGCTGCCATTCTTTCTGAGTCTCATCACAAAATTGGATCAAGAAAATGGATTGCAGGTGTTTTGATCCTTCTTGAAAAGTTATTTGCTTTTGTGGCTGCTGTCACAACCATCATGTGTTTTCACAGTCCTGAGGAAGATGTCTCAGGGTGCTAGATCGGGTCATTGAAACTTGACTTACTGCAAAGAAATAGATATTAGGTTCCAATAAAAAAGGACTTGCAATGTAAAAAGTGCTCTGAATGCTTTCAAGGATGCCCTAAAGAGGATGGCATTATTAGTCATGTCAGATGTTACTTTTTCTGTAGCATATCTGAACAAACAGGGTTCCAGGAATGAGTAGATGTCTTGAAATTGCCCATTGTATCCTCTCCATAGAAAACTATTGGTCAGATCTCTTACCCCAGAGAGAAAGTGCAGTGTTGACTTATGAATATTGTTTCTGCATTTTACATGCACTGCTTGGAAATGTCCTCCTGGTAGCTTAGTATAGTAAGAGGTTATTGTTAATTTTTTAGGAGTATGCAATTTTCCTTAGGATGAATGACTGCATTTGAGCTACTCCTGTTCTATGTAAGTGGTAAGCAAGATCAGAATGAGGCCCCAGAAACTTCCATAAGAGTTTTGGTTGCACAAGAAATGCAATAGTAACTGCTTTGCTATTACCATGAGGGCCACTAAGGCGGATGCACAAATATAAGTTATTCCCGACCCATGTGTAATAGTTCCCTTATGTTCAATAATGGAAAGTGTAATGAAGGGAACAGAGGTATAGGTTTGAAGAAAGTTATGCCTCAGGGCTCCAGACAATTTTCTGGTTGGCCTACATACTGTGTTTATATCTACCAATTAGCCATAAATATTCAGATAGAAAGCTCCTAGCCTGACCAGAGGATCTTGAGATATAATTTATTATGAGTGTATATTCTGTTTATATATCTTTTTTCCTCTTGCATAACCACAGCTTCCCTGTGATATTTCAAGCCTTGCATATTTCAGAAACTCCAGGGTGATTTAGCCCCTTGTGATACATTATGGATAGTTACTCTACTTGTGTCTCACTTCTGCACTCTATAATAAGTACTGAGCGATTGCTCTGTGCTTATGTAATTTGTAAATTTCATCTGCTAACTAAAAGTCTGACTCACTGACAAAGGAAAAGGAAAGATAAATTAAATGTCTTGTGCAATGGTTAACGGCACAGCTGTATTTGTAATTGGGTATTAGAGATCTACCTAGCAGACTCTAGGAGCATTTGAAGCTAGCACACTTATGAAACTACAGTCTCTTTATTTGTCATCACTCACATGTATCCGATACAACATATTTTAAATGAGGGGAACGTATGCACATGCAGCTTCTCTTGGCCACATGCAAGTGCTGGTTGTAGTAGCCGACCCCTTCTCCCTGGATCCCCAGGGATGTCCCTCTGCCCAGACTCTGCAGAATCTGTGGTACAGAGTAATGGGCAGAGGTAGTGAGAAACAAGGCACTGGCTGCTCTGTAGAAAACCAGGTGTGGCATTAATATTGCTCGAAACCATAACTCCTGGGGAATCCTCTTTATGGCTGCTCCTGAGCAGCCACAGTGTCCTAAAGTCATGCTGGTGAGGGATGACAGGGTGATGTTGCCGAGGGATGTCTAATGAAATCTACCCAGAGGATTGTTTTTTGTAAAGAACAATAATGATCCTTTCTTTTCAGGGCTGTCAGTCTGGCACGGACATTCATTTTTAAAATTCGAGCATAAACTAAGTGACAAAGAGTCCTGTGGCACCTTAAAGACTAACTAAAGTATTGACACATAAGGTTTCGTGGGCTAATACCCACTTCGTCAGACTGCTTGCATCCGACGAAGTGGGTATTAGCCCACGAAAGCTTATGCTTCAATACTTTAGTTAGTCTTTAAGGTGCCACAGGACTCTGTCACTTCTGCTATTCCAGACTAACATGGCTACCGCTCTGATTCTTAGCATAAACTAAGAAAATCACAAGAGTCTCATGCAGGTGCTGCAGGAATACTGACCCAACACAATTTCAGTACATTTTACTTTGTAGAGGCAGATCAAAAATTGTCCAGGGTCTCCTACAGTATATCCTCTTTCTGGACTATAGATGGAGAAATGTGGCAAAGAACAAAGTTGAGCAGAGATTCTTGTATCTGAGCATGGAGACTGACTGAAACAGTATAGTAAAAACTAGACCACTCAAAATTTTTATCCTGCAGTTATGTGTCTTTGTATTCTATATTTTGTATTGTATTCCGTATTTTGTTGTCAGGGTGTGTGAGAGCTGGTTTTTGAGTATTTGCTTTTAAAAGTAATAGGTAGTTCCACTAAATCATACATCTGCTGGCTGATTCTTCTTTGAGGTTGTGGAGACAGATGGGGCGGATGCAGTTTTATATTTTTATATTATGCTTTCTTCTATGAAGCACAGCAAATTTGTAATCTGAAAAAAAAACCTGTGTATACCAAATGCTGTACAATTATTTAGCATGAAAATAATCTTTGTAGTTTCTCCCTGATGTCTGGACTACAGTTCACCATATCTTTTCCATAGCCCAAGTAGCTTTCCCAATTTCCATTCTTGAGTGGTAACAGCTAATTTAGACCCCATTATTTTGTATCATTCCCATAACTGGGATTATGTTTTCCAATGTGCATTACTTTGCATATATTAACATTGAATTTCATCTGCTATTTTTTTTTTTTGTCCAGTCACCCAGTTTTGTGAGATCCCTTTGTAACTCTTCGCAGTCTGCTTTGGACTTAACCATCTTAAGTAATTTTGGAACATCTGCAAATTTTTCCACCTCACTGTTTACACCTTGTTTTCCAGATCATTTAGGAATGTACTGAACAGTATATATATATATCTTAAATGATAGCTCACATACCACAGTTAGTAGTTCTGCAATTTCACATTTGAGTTCCTTCAGAATGTTTGGGTGAATGTCACCTGGTCTTGGTGACTTACTGCTGTTAAATTTATCAATTTGTTCCAAAATCTCATCTAAGAACACATCAATCTTGGACAGTTCCTCAGATTCGTCACCTTAAAAGCATAACTCAGGTGTGGGAATCTCCCTCACATCCTCTGCAGTGAAGACTGATGAACATAGATGCTGGAACTAGAGGTGCTGGGAGTGCTGCCAGACCCCCTTTTAGAAGTGGTTTTCATCATGTATAGGGCTTCCAGTTTGGTTCAATTACTCTTAACACGCCCACTATACAAATTGTTCCAGGACCTCTGCTGATGCAAAGAATTCTTTTAGTTTCTCTGCAATGGCCTTATCATCCTTGCATGCTCTTTTAACAACTTGATCATCCAGTGGGCAATAGTTTCTTAGGAAAACTGTGGCTTCTTGGCAAAACTGTAGAATGCACAGAAACAATATTTCATGAATTGTGGCCTGTCTTTATTTTATTTTATGGTAACATGGTGCTGGATTTTAACCTAGACTTAAACTTTTTAAAGTTAGGTACCATGTGGTCATTGATGTACATGTATGAAGCATGCTGCTTTGTGTTCTGTTTATTGATTCTTTGGTACACAGTTTGCCAATCTAGATGTCACTTCATTAAGGAAAATGGAGAAAAAATAGTAAAGGGAAGGAATGAGTGGATGAATTGGAATTCTGAATAGGCAGTAACTTAATTATGTGCTTCAAACTTGCATATAAAAAACTACATCTGCAATTATAGGATAGTGCACAAATTCAACATTTTAATCTATTAATATATGTTTAGTTTTATACTGATGATAAACTAATTACTGTGAGCTAAAATGTATTTTTTTCTGGGTACAATTACTAGTGAAAACAATGTCAGTTCTGGTCAGGTAATTGAAAAGCTGGCACCATTCCTGTCACTGAGTACAAAAGAGATGCCACCAAAAAGCATAGCAGCTTTTCTCCTGTAGTTGTAATTTGAAACAGTGCATCCTGTTTCCCCCACCCCCATCTATATTAGACAGCTGTACAGCAATTGCTGTCAGCATGAATTGAGCAAGCTTGCAAATTGCCTTCAAAGTCATCCAAGAAAGCAACTTTATCCTTCAAAATAACTGAAATATTATGTTGATATAATGTACAATTATTCAGATAATTTATCAGTTTTCTTCAGGACAAGTTAAGTGCACTCTGTGTGTTTTTATCTGGATAACTCCTAATGCATGGAAACTTGAATTATTCATAAATCGTCCTTTGGTTGCAGGAATCTTTATATAGCTTTTGTCTGCTAATGCATTTGATAGTCTCTTTTGTGCACTAACACATCTGTATATTACAAGCAATAAAATAAATGTTAAATTATACATTCCATAGTTCTGCATTAAGAGGTGGTACAATATGATTCATCATTTTTCCTGTTTTCCTGTTTACAGATAATTCATACTATGAAATTGTCTCGAAGTTCATCTGAAATACACCATTGTTGTGTTGATGCAGAATTGGCACTGTTGACCATTCATTGTTAAAACAAAGGTAACACTTGAAGTCCAAATTCCAAAGCTGGGGACCTCTATAAAACATCCAGATTACATATTTAGCCCATAAAACTTGCATGTACACAAATACAACTGGAGTTTATATATGTAAGTGATGGTTTGATCATCATCCAAAGCATCATCTGAGCATAATGTAAAGGTGCCCATGTGTGAATCTGAAGTTCTGAAGGCGCTAATGGACAAAAAATTAGGCCTGGGGTCCAAAATATCTGCAGACACAAATTCAGTTTGTTTCCTTTCATACTGTATATTGTGTCAGCTATCCCTTTATTCCATAAGAAACTAAGATCCATAACTGCCTGTATATGCATGCCATAGTGAATCTAGCTAGCTACTTATATGGTTGTCATCATCCAAGTATATGATCATTTGTAATCTGCATTGGATTTTAACTTCACAATACGTCTGTGGGGTATGAAAGAATTATTCCCATTTTAGAGATTGGGAACTGAGGTACAAGGCAGACTGATTTTTTTCCCAGTCATACAAGGTGTGTGACTTAGCCAGCAATTGAACCCAGATCTCCTGATCCCTCGTTCAGTGACCTATCTGGTAGATTTAGCTCCTAAATTATTATCAAATAAGTATTATCAGAAGTAATAAAAGGAAGGGTAAGAGGAAAGATAATGCAACAGAATTGGGGCTAGGTTTTGTAGAGTAAATTGCAAAAGGAAGATTTTATTGTTTGAAAATAATATATAAAAATGGTGATTATTTTTTAAAATATCTTCATCTATTGTCTTAGAATTCGAATATTCTACATTTCCAGGGGAGTGTGTGGTTAAAAGTAATCTGAGAATTGTTATTAATCTCTCTTGAATTAAAAGGATGGATGGTTGAACAGCCTTGGAGGGATTCCAACCTTCATAAACTTTGTGAGTTAGGATATAATAGACTTGTTAAATCTTATCATGTTTCAATTAATCCTTAATATAAAGATTATTACAAATTGTAAAAAAGGATAATGTTTTAATGGCTGTTAGCCTACAAAACATTGCAGAGATCAGCAGGATATATTTAAAGAACAACTGCTTTAACTGCATTGCATTACAACTTTGTCAGTCATTTACACTTGAGTAAGGTGGGTGTGAAATGCCACTAGATCAGTGGCATTCACATCAGTGCTAGTGTTTTACACCTACCTTTGCCCCCATGTAATGCCAAGATACAAATGCTAGGGGCTCGTGTGTAGGTGGGTGTATCATTCCAACAGGAATACTGTTTTGAGACAGGAGTCTAGGAAAGTGCGACCTCTACCCTACCCTTAGTGAGAGTGCACCATACATCCCCATCGCAGAGGGCCAGCACTGCTGGTCACTAGTGGGCTTTGCTCCTTCCTATCCCTTTTTGGACACTTTTGAGTGGCTAGTGCTTTTGAGGGCGCCAGCTGCAAGCAGCTCTCGAGCATTCTGAGATGCCCTGGGTGCAAGACCCGTAATTGGGCCGAGCCCTTGCATCTTTGGGGCAGGGACCATCTTTGTGTTCTGTGTTTGTATTGTGCCTAAACAATGAGGTCCTGCTCCATGACTGGGCACCTAGGCACTGCAGTGCTATGTCAGCTAGGAGCTGTAGAAAAGATTGCACAAGAGGGAAAGAACCTTCTCCTTCTCCCCCCTGCCCCAGCTGTTTTATATTCAGGGATCAGCCTGTTTGTAGTGTGTTTGAAAGGTCATTTTTTGGGTGAGGAGAGTTGGCTTTTCCAAACTAACTACACAACTAAACTCTCACTACTAAACTGTCTTCCTGGGGGCATGATGGAACTCTGTGATGACCAAGTGTGGCCCCAGGAAAATGCTGCATTAGACAAAGTGTCTAATTTAGTTAGTTAAACTAAGTTAACCTGAAATCAGTGTCTACTTAACCTTTTGCACTATTTAAACTAACTCGGTTTAAAATAAAATCTTTAGCTAAAGGAGTGCACATGAGGGATGTAAATTTCATTAAAAAAATTAACCATTTAAATGATTTAAAATATTTCATTTAAATGGTTAACTGATTCAAGGGACGACTTCCTGCAGCTCCCATTGGCCAGGAATGGTGAACTGCAGTCACTGGGAGCTGTGGGTGGCCACCACTGTTGCCCACCACTGGGTTAACTGGTTAACATTTTACATCCCATAGAGACCAATGGTAGAATAACTTTTTGAGTGAGCTGTACTGCTTTGGAGACTCTGGGCCATTGAGCAGTGCAGGATCAGGGATAGATTTCCCTAGAGATCCTTTTGCTACACCCCTAAACACTTATATGTGGCTAATAATCCTTCATATTGGACAGCAGAGTCCATTGATCATTTTTTCCCTGTAGTCACCTGCCCTGAGCTGTTGGTGTGTGTGTGTGTGTGTGTGTGTGTGTGTGTGTGTGTGTGTGTGTGTGTATGTTCCCCTCCTTTTAAAGAAGAAAGAAAAACAACAACCTTATAGCAGGGAAAAATGTGGACTAGGTCCCTACCAAATTCACAATCCATTTTCGTCAATTTCATGGTCATAGGCTTTCAAAAAACATAAATTTCATGATTTCCATTATTTAAATCTGAAATTTCATGGGGATTCTGACTCAAAAAGGAGGAGCTTGCGAGATTATTGTGGCGGGGGGGGGGGGGTTGTGGAACTGCTCCCCTTACTTCTGTGTGGCTGCTGGTGACAGCACACCCTTCAGAGCTCAGCAGCTGGAGAGTAGTAGCTGTGGGCCAGGAGTCCAGCTCTGAAGGCAGTGCTGCCACCAGCAGCAGCACAGAAATAAGGATGGCCTGTTACGATATTGCCACCCTTATTTCTGCACTGCTGCCTGCAGATCTGATTGCTCATTCAGCAGCTGCCGCTCTCCGGCTGCCCAACTCTGAAGGCAGTAGCGCAGAAGTGAGTGTGGCAATACTCTGACAACCCCCACTAAAATAACTTTGTGACCCACCTGCAACTCCTGTTTGGGTCAGGATCCCCAGTCTGAGAAACTCTGGTCTCCCCCTGTGAAATCTGCCTTTTGTGCATTTTACCCTATACCATACAGATTTCATGGGGGGAAAGGGCTTCACAGACCATGACATGTTTTTCAAAGCCGGGAATTTGGTAAGGCCCTAATATGGACCCAAATATCTAGAATCTTTTTATATATATTGAATTATTCTAACCTTGAATTCTGAGAGCATAATGGCATAAAAATCTATTCCTTTCAAAATGGAAAATGCAATATCTCCCTAATATAGCAGTATGGATTGGTTGTTAACTACATTGCACCAATTTAGATAATCAGACCCAGAATCCTTTAACTTCATAAATCATGAAGTTGGTGTGGTCATGCTGAGAAGACGAGAGAATATTAATAAGACAACCATAAGATCTGATCTTCTCGAAATAGTATTTGATTAGTTTTTATTTTAAAAAGCTAATTAGAAAAGTGACTCATATTTCACTGATTTCATCTCTTATAGTCTGTATGAGGATGTGGAAATTATTTATAAAATATCTGTGTGGAATACTAATTTTGGTATGTCTTTCTGCAAGTCCTATTCCTATACAGTAATGTTTTATGCCTGTGTAAAGAGTGGGTACCCCAGTCTCTGTGCTCTTGAGTACAGAGAAAGGGACTCTCTTAAGCCAGACCAAATAACTCCAAGCTGCTTCCCAGCTTAAGTTATGTCTTTCTCCCCAACACCCCCACTTTACCAACTGGGAAATTGGGGTATCGCTGCCACCACTCAGTATTCACCCCAAGACTATGGGGTAGGGAACCTTGACTTCCCCCGAGAGTAACCCTCCCGAACCCTCCCTTCTGTCTGGGAGGGAAAAAACCCCACACCGAGACTTCACTCCTTCAACCTACGAGACACAATCCTCTTCCCCCCTCCCTTTCCAACCTGAAAGTAGAGACACAGCCCTCACTCACCCTGAGCTGCCCCATCCAAAGCTAGGATTCCTTTATGAGAAGAACCAACCCTTTTTATAACTAAAAAGATTTAATAAAGACAAGAGAATACAGCATACAATTAAGACACTACACAGGTACAGAATTCTTTAACCTCACTCTTCTTGCATAACAAACTTCTCACCCTTTCTTTGCTAAATACACAGAAAGAGGCACCAAGGTCAAATGCAAAGCTTTTATGCAGGATACAATTCTTACTTACAGTTTTAGCTAGTTATGAAGACATATTAAGAAAGGACAAGATGGATGATCCATAGCTGGACCAAAGGGGTCTGAATCAATTCAAAGCCCAAATTGAACTAACTTTTACTTCCTGGTCTCTCTGGGTCTAGCCAGACTGCTCTGATGACACTGCCTTCTCAGATAACATAGCCCCACCCAGGCAAGGCAACACTCCACACTTATGACAGCCTGTAATTTTAAAAAGATACATAGGGGATTTAGACACATTTCCCACTAAAATTAATGGAGTGATGTATCAGAATCCACCAGGTGACTTTGAAAATCTCAGCCCATATCTTCAAAGTGTTGTGGAAACATTAGTTAGTTAATCTTTGTAACTCCCCTTTGAGAGAGGTATATATCCATTAAACACTGTATTTGTATAAGCTTGTACATCTAACATATGTACTGGAGTCAAATTATGTGTAACAAAAGGCAGGTCTATACTACCACTGAAGTTGATGCAATTTAACGTCACTCAAGGGAGTGAAAAAGTCACCTCCCCATAGCAATGCAAGATACAGTGACCTAAGCAGTGGCATTATGTTGGCGAGACAGCATCCCCTGCCAACATAGCTTCCACCTCTCGTTGAGGTGGAGTAATTATGCTGACAGGAGAGCTCGCTCCCATTGGTGCAGCTGTGCTAATGTAGCACTTTTAATGTAAATTAGCCAAAAGGGATGAAAGACATAATGGGTCTGATCTCATGTCTATCAAAGTCAATTGCTAAACTCCCACTGAGTTCATTTGGCACTAGTAGGAGTCAGGAGCCTGATCTATTATATAGCTATTGGTTCAATTTGTCTGACAGTGATCCTTCTTCTACTGTTAACTAGAGTTTGTCAGAAAATGTTTTTTCCCCGTGGAGAATTTTTGTGTTTGGGAAAATTTTAATACTGAAATATATCAGACGCAAGCCAAAAATTTATTTTGAAACGTTGCCACAAGGCCTTCATGGAAATAGTTCAGGGGGCTCATGCTTCCCTTCTTCTCTAAAGGCCAGGCTCTTGGATCAGACTAAATCTCATGGTGCAATAGGATGTCCCCTTTTGGCAGTAGGTGTGCATCATGGTAGATGTAGGCTGGCCCATAGAGGAGAAGGGGGACACGAGGCAACCAAGCTACATCTCCAACAGGGTAAACCAAAATATTTCAGATTTTGGGTGTTATTTCTTGACCAAAAAACCCCAAAACAAAACAAATTTGTGTGCAGTAAGCAGACACATGTCGTTAAGTTGAAATCCTGATTTTTACATTGAAAGTTTTGATAGAAAATTTTTGACCAGCCCCACCGTTAACTTAATAAGCTCTTATGCCAGTACAATTGTTTACTTTTAATACTCCTCTTCCTCCCCAAAGTAATGAGGATAATAAAGACTCCAGGCCCATCCTATTGTAGCCAGGAGTCTTTATTATCCTCATTACTTTGGGGAGGAAGAGGAGTATTAAAAGTAAACAACTAGTAAAAGCCCTTTAAATTTACCTTGAAGGAGAACCTCCCTTCAAGGTAAATTTAAAGGGCTTTTTTAAAAATTGGGCTACATGGAGGGGGGGGGGGCGAGGGGAGGGATTCGGATTCTGGTGCTCCTGGCTCACAGCCCTGTAGTAGACCATATTTACAAACTTTTTTTCCGTTCTTTGTAAGTTATGATTCTAGTGAGCCTTTGTGTGTGGATGGTGGTGGTACAGATCTCAGGGTTCCTCACTGTTCTAATCTACTCCCTTTACCTCAGTTTCCCCAATAAGGGGAAGCAGGTTGCTAGATAGGGCTCCAGGGGGAGCTCAAAGCCAGAAGTCTGGTGAGTTGAGAGGAATATCTGGATACTTCTGGAGCCTGATTCACTGAAGGCAAATGCTCCAAAGTAAAGTGCTCTCCACTTTCCCCTGGATCTTGAACTGCCCATACCTAGTGGCAGTTTCTGGAAAGTAAGCTCAGCCACTGTATAGTATTTTGTAAGTGCTTAGATTTATTTTAGCCACCAGCGTGCAGCCTCTGGGAGGAGGGACTCTGTTGCAGGGGGCTTATCTTGTTGCTGGGAGAAACGAGGCTTCACACAGGTGGCTAGCTGGAAAGTGGTGAGTTTATTGGAGGGAGCGGCATTTCGTGCTGGGGGGCTTATCTGCCAGCACGGCCGCAAGACAAGATGTCTGACACACCCAGGCGATGTCCAGAAAGCCCAAAGAGGAAGCCCAACCCAAAAAGTTGTGTCAGCACAGATATACCCATGCTCATTTGCATCTCATACATACTCATGTCTCATTTGCAAGCAACAAGCTGATTGGTTACACGCTGTCCTGCCTCAGTTTCCCCATTTGGTTTCCCACGCATTCGTTCTCACACAGACGGGGTAAACACTCACACAGCTGGGAACGGTTCCGTTCCCAAACACACAGATAGCAGCAAGGTCATTCTCATAACTGATGATACCATCATTATGCACTCTCCTGGGGTTGACTCAGAAGCGTAACTACACCTCCTAGTGGTTGCCCGTCACAATGTCTTCCGGTCACTACAGACTCCAAGTCAGTTCCTCTTCTGTGTTGCTCTCCAAACCAAAATATGAACCTCTCGAAGGCCTATTTTAAACTTAAAAGTTTTGCTGGTATAGCTGTACTGGCAAACCCTCCTAGTCTAGATGCAGTTTATACCAGCAAAAGAGACTCTTTGCTAATTTCACAAACTTTTTTCAGTCTTTTTTGCTGGTATAACTGTATCTGCACTGGAACTTTTCCTGGCATAGCTGTGCCATCAAGAAGTCACATCCCAGCCCCTGTAGATATGCCAGCAAAATATTTTACCTGGCCACAGAAGGCAATTTTGGAAACTTTGTTTTGTTTCAGAGGAATCTCTTGTGAGGGACTGGAAGTGGAGTTGGCTTAAGGTGTGTTATGGTTTTCTGTCCAACGTCTGCCATCTTTAAATTACAAAAACAATATTGAATCTAAAATGACACTATTGCCAACTCTCTTGGGTTTTATCACCGGTATCAGAATTTCCGAGAGTTCTGAAGCTCATCTCACAATGACGTGAGATGCTCCAGACCTCTCACAAAGTTCAGCCCTGCTGGAAGCTGATGGAGTCTCTCGCCCTCTGTTCAGTGTTCTCATGGGACAGGAGGAGGGAGCAAAGAGTCCAGCAGCCAGTACAGCTCTGCTCCCTCCTCCCCCATCCTCTCCTGTGAGAAACAGGGACAGAGTGGTGCCTCTGCGTCTCCCCCTACTCCACCCAGTGGCACCAGGCCGGGGAGGAGGTGAAGAACCCCCGGAGCCATTCCCCCTAGCATGGGACAGGGGAAATGAGAGGAGACATTACTGCAGCCCCCCAGGCCTGGGGGAGAGGGTGTGGGGAGGTGCAGCTGATAGGGGAGGGAGGCCCAGCAAAACTGATGATGTGGGAGGGGGACATGTATTGCCATGTTCGAGGAAGGAGAGTAGCTGTGGGGGGAAAGAATAAAATAAAAATGAATAATTTTTAGCTGTTTGGGCAACTCAATATGATTTTAACCCCTAAATTTAATTATTACTGGATAATGTCTGCATGTAGTTATCAAAATTATCCAAGAAAGAAAAATAATTCAAAATAATTTGAATGTGACTGAAATAATTATTTTAAAATAATATTTAGGGATTATAAATATAATTAGAGCACTGAAATATAGAAAGCTCTGAAAGGTGGTCGATGTAAAGATATTCTTGCCTGTAAAGATATGTAAATCTTTATTGGAAAACTTTATACATAGAGTGAGCACTTTGTATTAGCTGGATGTTTGTTGTTCATTTTCCAGCTCCATTTTATAGGCCTTGTACAATATATTTCTAAATATAGTTCTGAGTTAAATAAGTTTTTCATAAGTTTATCACACTATAGAGCTCCCCAATGAATACTTACGTTATACCAATGTACAGGAACTTAAATATGCTCTACTTTTTCCCTCCAGCCCATCTCTCCATTTTTGAAGGGATATTTCAGAGGGAAAATCCATCCTAATAATGAGATACTATTAACAGAAGCATTTGAAGTACCCTGAAACGAGTGTCTTGCTATCTAAGACAAGACCAAATTAAACAAAGACATAACCATTTTGCGTCTCTCCATTCTAATTCTCCTTAAATATATGTTTGTGTACCTCCAGTATAAACAGAGTTTCCATTTGAGCAACCAGGAAGAGTCATGTATGTGGTAAAGGGTGGCTTTTCAACCTGAACTGATCACACACATGTTGTCAGAAAGAGTAGAAGGGTGTTAGAAAGTTAAAAGAGGGATTAAAAACATGGTTTAACATTTGTTAAATTTCATGATTTGTCAGACCAATGTGGTGATTTTTGAGGATCTGATTCATTCATTTTGATCTCTTGAGGTTGGCAATATTGTTATCAAATACTCCCATTCTGAATAAAAGAGAAAAAAACTGATTCCAGCCCGAACACAGAATGTGCTAATTCTCTGTACAGGAAATAGGGTTAAAGCAAACAGTAAGCAGTGTTTGTATCGAATGGCCAAACTGCACTCCTAGCACTATTACTGAACTAGTCAGAGTAGGACACACTCGTGTGTGAAGGATTTTACCCACCTGATTGCAACCCTGAAATCTTGTTCTCCAAAAGATTCCTCCTACTATATTACACAAATAGAACTTAATTTGTTCTTTATGTTAAAATGCAAGGCGTTTCAATGTTTAATTCATGATCATTTTACCATATGAACTTTTTATCTCTCTGTGGTGCTCACATGTTGGGAAGTAGCTCTGTTACGCCTCCGTTTAGAAGGCAGAGGAGATTGACTTAATTTTAGAGAGTATTTCTGTTATCCATTATGAGAAGACCAAGAGACTCTCAGAGTGAAATTCAGAGGTTGACCCTGCGAGATGAGTGCTCCCAAGTTCATTTAGCTTTAACCCGAGTTAAGAGTGCTCAATACCTCATCCAATTGGGCCTTGAGTTTATAGAGTTTAAGGCCATAAAGGACCATTAGATCATCTAGTCTGAACTCCTGTATATCATAGGCAACTATATTTCACCCAGTTACCCTACCTGTATTGAACCCAATAACTTGTTTGATTAAAGCACATCTTCCAGAAATGCATCCAGTCTTGATTTGAAGACTTCAAGAGATGGAGAACCTACCACTTCCCTGGGTAGTTTGTACCAATGATTAATCACCCTGACTGTTAAAAAATGGTGCCTTGTTTCTAATTTGCATTTGTCTGGCTTCAGCTTCCAGCAACTGGTTCTTTGTTATGCCATTTTCCACTAGATCAGAACTGCCCTTTTGTACCCAGTATTTTTCCTTTCCAAGCTACTTATATACTGTGCAATCAAGTTGCCTCTCAATTTTATTTTTGATAGGCTAAACAGATTGACCACTTTAAGTCTCTCAAAGATCTTTAAGGTTCTTTCTCTAGTGCCTGAATCATTTTTGTGGCTTTTGTGCACTCCCTCCAGTTTGTCAATACCCTTTTTAAATGTGGACGCCAGAACTTGATGCAGTATTTCAATATATGTCTTGCCAATGCTGTAGACAGAGGTAAAGTCCGTTCCTTACTCATATTTGCCACTGCCCTGTTTGTATATACAGTAATCACATTAGCCCCTTTTGCCACACTCTTGCAGTGGAAGGTAATATTGAGTTGCTTGTCTGTCCACTGTGACCCCCTAAATCCTTTTGAGAGTCACTGCTTTCCAGAATATAGGCCCCCATTCTATATGTATGGCTTGTGTTCTTTATTCCTAGATGTATAACTTCGCATATGAATGTATTTAACTTGAATGAGCCCAGCTTACCGAATGATCCAGATCATACTGTGTGACTTCCCTTTCCTCATCATTATTTACCACTCTACCAAGCTTTGTCATCTGCAAATGTTATCCATCAGAAACTTTTTAATGTCTACTTCCAAATCATTGATGAAAGTGTTCAATAGCATCAGACCTAGTTCCAGTCCCTGTGGAACACAACTAGAAACACCTCCATTTGAAAGTGATTCCTCACTGACAGCTACTTTTTGAAATCAGTTAGACAGTTCGTAATCCTTAAAACTGATACTTTATAGTGCTGATTTTGTAATCAGAATTTCATGTGGTATTAATCCAAATGCTTTACAAAAGTCTAAATCTGTTACATCTGAACAGTTACTTTTATCAACCAAACTTTATACCATGTTGAGTGGCAATTAGTAATTATATTCTTCTCCTTTATTTCTTCTTAAGTGGAATCCTGTATCAGTTTTTCTATTATCTTGCTTGGGATTGCTGTCAGGTTATCTGGGGTCATCCCACTTGCCCTTTTGGAGTATTGGTACAACACTAGTACTTCTCTAGTCTTCTGGAATTTCTTTGGAATACCCCCCCCCACACACACACACACAAAAATCAATGGACCAATGACGTCCTCAGCCAGCTTTATCAGGACTCTTGGGTGCAAGTTCTCTAGGCCAGCTGGTTTAAAAAAGAGTTTATCCTTAGTAGGTGTTATTTAACTCCCTCTTTATTTACTAACGGAGTGGAAAATACTTTATCATCTTTGTGTGATATGAGTACGTCATCCTGCTTGTTTCCAAATACAGAACAGAAATATTTACTGAACACTTTTTTTTCCTTTTCTGCATCCTTATTAACTATTTCACCATCTCATAATGGGCCTATATCCATGCTAAAATTTCTTTTGTTCCTAATATATGTAAAAGAACACACACACACTCCTCTGCTCTCACCTCCTTCTTTGCATTAATCCCTGAAGTGTGTACAAATCTCCATCAGGAGTCTCTCAGTTAGACTCGCTGAAAAGCACTCAGTGTGAAGCAGGAGTGCTGAAGGCCCAGCGCTCCAACCTAAAGAAGCAGTAAAGCCCTGGGGCTTACCCTGGAGGAAGAATGAGATCCATAGGGGCTCTGGCACACTGAAGGGGTTCCTCCTAGAGACTGTCACGAATCTGGGGCCATTGCCTTGATACTATGGATCCAACAGAGCATGCAAACACCTTTTTCAAGAAAATCTGTGCAAAATCTTTTCCTCATATGACATGTTTTTCATAGATTCCAGGGACAGAAGAAACCATTGTGATTATCTAGTCTGACCTTATGTATTATGCAAACCATAAAATTTCCACCAAGTAATTCCTAGAGCATATCTTTTAGAAAACATCCAGTCTGGATTAAAAATGTTCACTGATGGAGAATCCACCAGAGCCCTTGGTAAATTGTTCTAACAGTTTTCATCAGGAGCCTTATGAAAAGTTTGAAAAGCTCCTGCAATTTCATATAAAATTTTGACCAGGAGAGGGAATACTTATTTTTTTAGAAGGACTGGGGGTAGGAGTTTGTATCTTTATTCATAGGCGCTGACTTCTAGTTTTCCCCAGGGATGCTCCACTCCGAGTCCTCACCCCACTTCGCTCCTTCCCCCAAGATCCCACCCTCACACTGCCTCTTTCCACCCCCTCTTCCAAGGCCCTACTTGCCTGTCGCTTGCTACTCTCCGCCTTCCCCCAAGCCCCTCTTTGAGCTGCCAAATAGCTGTTTGGTGGTGGCTGCTGATCAGCTGTTTCTTTTTCCGAGGGTGCTCCAGACCCAGAGTACCCAAGGAGTCGGCGCCTATGTTTCTATTTGTAAAATGGGGATAAGAATTCTTAGTTTGCACTTTTGTATGGAAGAAACATGACTCCTTCAATTAGAAGAACCTTTAGTTTTGGATTAAAAGAATAACAAATAGCTTTTCTTGTATGCTCCTTATTCTCTCTTAGCTTGTAAACTTTTACCAAAGCAAAGCCTTGAATTTTTGATTATTTAAAGTTGCTAAAACCTTCTCAGCACTGTCATTTTTCAGATTTGCTTTGCTGATCAGAGGAGGATGCATGATCTACCACACACCGCATAAGTAGTAAAAGAGTGCAGGAAAGTGGAACTGATTTAATTGCTGTGAGTTAAACAGATGCATCTATGGTGCCATGGACTTACAGATTTATAAAATGTAGTGTTCACTCTCTATGTAGTTTAGTTGGCAAGAAAACCATATATAAAATCAAAGTGAATGGATGGTTAATGCACTAGTGACAGGTACCTGTACTGACCTATCATTTCTGGGGACCCTAGTTTAATTTTGACTTGGGATCACAACTGAAATTAATGTGATTTTTTTTTTGCCTCATCCCTAATGCGTACATACACATGGGCATGTATGTACTTATTCACATTGCAAAACCAGCACTCAGTCCTTTGCTTCTAGGTCACTGGTTTCAGTCCAGCCCAGGTTCACTTGGACAGAATGAAGAAACTTGTCCCAGTCTGGATGGTTGTTCTATAGCTTGTGAGAAATGTCCTGTGACCGGTATCCATGCATACAAAGCTATCAGTGTGATTGGCACGGGTTTGGCATCCTCGCTGGGAATCTCCTCCTGAAACGCACATGACTGAATAAACTCTAGGAGAGAGGGAGTGGTTTTGTAGCCGTGTCACTCCCTCACAGTATGTTAGAGAGACAAGTTGGATGAGATACTATCTTTTACGGACCGACTTCTGTGGGTGAGGGAGAAGCTTAGAGCTCTGTGGAGCTCACCTCCCTTATCTCTTTAGGAGAGAATGTCAAAGGCACACATGGTATTTAGACATCTAACTCCTACTGAAAGTCAGTGAGAGAGAGATTGCTAATTGTCATTTGTTCATCTGAAAATCTCCCCTGTGGCAACTGAGCCTCATTCTTGTCCCTATAGGGTGTCACTCCATCTCTTAATTGAGTTGCAATTGGTAGGGAAGGGTAGGTAGCAGGTACATGGGCAAGGAAATGTTACTGCCTCTGCTGTGTGTATTCTGAAGATAAATGAGAGTTCAGAGTCCAGGGCTCTCATTTTATCATCTTTCACCATCTCTAAAACCCCAATAGCACTCACTTAAGTACGTGCTTAACTACATGCATGTGAATAGTCCCATTGCAGTGGCACTACTCACAAGCAAAAATTTTGCTGGAGTGGAATCTATGTTCTGGAAAGAAAAAAGGTTACAGACCCACCACAGCTTGATGTTATGTTGCAGATCTTGCTATATCTATTAAGCAGAAGCTCAGGGCTCAAATGCTAATGATACCTGTGATAGAGGAGGTTCAGGGAGCTGTGGCAGAGTGCTTGAGGGGAGATATATTAACTCCAGGCTCATTAGGGCATGGCTCCCTGTAGACTAGGGAAGCAGGCAGCAGGTTAATTGGAGCACCTGCTGTCAATTAAGGCCTTAATAAAAACCCCTGCTTCAGGCAGACAGGGGAGGGAGTTTGGGATGAGTCGGAGCAGAGAGCAGGTTTGAGGAGTCGGAGTGGAGAGCAGTTTGGAGGAAAGCAGAGCAGAGTTTGGAGAAGTGTTGCAGTGAGATAAGAAAGACCCAAACCCTAGGTAAAGGAACACCTGGCTTGTGCAGAGAGAGGGCAGGAAGCCCACACAAGCTGAAGGGTAGAAGAGGGAAGTAGCCCAGGGGAAGGAATGCTAATCCAAGTGGTTTACCGCTATTCACAGGGCCCCTGGGCTGGGACCCGGAGTAGAGGGCGGGCCCGGGTCCCTCCCTCTCAACTTCTCCCCTCTAGGATAATAGTGGGACAGTAAATACCCTGTTCAGGGGGAAGAAATAGGCTCCCCACAAGAAGAGAAAGCACAGGACCCATCAATATAGTGTCAGTAATTTGCCACATACCACAATTTAAGAACAAGGTGATTTGGCAGAGTTGTGCGGGGAAGTTTTCATACACTAATATCTCTGCCTCTTGCCAGTGAAAATAATCTCTCATGAGAACTAAACTTTGCCTAACTCATTTAGAAATGTCAAGGAGAAAACAGAAAAATCAATAATAATGAACAATATCACATAAGGAAGATGTAACTGGGAATTGTTTTCCCTTATTGCACTGATAATGGTAGATTTTAAGAATGACATCATTACAGAATTCAATAGTTTAAGTATAAGAGAATGAATTTAAAAAGGAAAAAACAAATGACCAGATCAATAGCCTTCACATGCCACAAGATTAGATTCTCCAGAAACTCCCAATAAACACTACAGGCTGAAATGTGATACTCAATTTTAAAATAAATTGTAGGAAATTTTGTTCTTGTGAAAGTTGTTGCCTTGACGCTTCTGGGGAGTGAGAAGTGCTGTTTCGCCTCATCACAAGCACAGCATGGGCTGTGGGAATAGAAGCTTCTTCACTTGGACCCTCAGACAGATCCAAACTCGGACATGGAAGGAGCATCTTCCTGCAACCAACCTTCTCAGAAAAACTGGTACTCTATAGTGTGTGTTGCCTGTTGGTTTGGTGTGTTTCTTTTTTTGAGATTGGAAACTGAAGAAACACTTAGAAAAACTCAAATTCTCCCTCATCACTGCAACATTGTCCTTTAAATAACTTCCTTAATTTCTCCTAAGGACAATCCTAAAAGCACCTTAAATCTTTTAGTAAGTGGAGGTTGGCCCAACCATAACCTTTGACCTAGCCTCCCTCTACTCCACATAATCAAAGCAGCTCTTATTCTGCCAAAGTAAAATCCAAGCAATGAATTTTTGCAAATCCAAAGCATGGCTCTCTGGGTCTAATGCTTAGAATTCAGCAAGGTCTGGATTGAGCAAAGCACTGAAGCATGTACTGACGTTATAATAATGTGCAGAGTATCTGTTCTATCCCATGGTCTAAAATCTAATTTGCCAATGGCAATTTGAAAAGAAATCTACACAGCTTATCTTGACTCAGTCTGCCCTCTCTGCTTGCATGAAGTTCCCATTGGGAAAATAGGATATCTAATGTATAATCGCTCTAATGAGGCTATTGTTATGGTTTCCAAATACAATTCCACCAGGCATATCTGTGAACAGAGTATTTTTTCCTGTATTCTCATTAGGAAATATCCTAGACGGAGTAGTTATTTGGGAAGTTATTTGGGAAGTTATTGGTCAATTTATATTGACCACAAACATAGAAAAAAATGATAATATTTGAACAGATGAAACCTACTACAATACAGACTCGTTTACGCGTGAATCCACTTAACGTGCGGTAGCACTATGCCTCCCAGTGCTGCCTATTTAACATGCAAGACTCATTAACACATGGTACAGGAACTTGCTATATAGCATTACAGATTTGCTCACTAAATCACTGACATAGAAATAGACAGGAAGTGTGGAGCAGAAACATGTTGTAGGCCGACTAGTGTTTCCTCTTCCTTTTGATGGCCAATATCGGTAAAGACGTATCAAGCACGCTTAGTCATTGTCACGCTAGAGAGATGTAATATATACTGTAGTCTGTGCTAATACATTTCAAAATTGTATTCTGATGGGAAACCTTTCTTTCATGAAAGGAATGCCACTAAGTGGGCCAATTCTTCAAGCCCAAGTGACAAAATTTTGGAAATTTAAAGGAGGATGAATCATTCCAAGCCAGCAAGCGGTTTATAAGTCATTTTAAAAAGTGTCATGGTATAGAGCAGGTATTGGTTTCTGGAGAAAGCCGATCAGCCGATGAATCGGTCACGAACTCATTTCCCGCCAAGTTAAAATGCTGCAGTATTTAGGATGCCATGAATACATATGTAATCCTAGATAATTATACATGTACTGCGTATATAGATATCTTAAGATATTTCAGCATGGCCCTCTTAACCCGCGGTCCGTTAACACGCGGTCGTAACAGCTTGACTCCCGACAGCCACGCGTAAACGAGTCTGTACTGTATATAAAGAAGAAAAAAAAAGTACAATATTGCACATAGGTAAAAAGCTTAGCTAAAGGATGAAAGGTTACACCGAGATGAAATTTTCGTAGCAGAGGGCATGCAGAGAAAAGATAAGAAACAACATACTGCATATCATATTTTTAACTAATATCTGAATGAAAAAAAGCCTCAGTTATTGGAAACGGAGCTGAGTGCTGTAACACACAGCTCTGCAAAAGGAGTTCATCACCAGTAACAGAATTTGAATTACTCTTTACAAGATTTCCTGCACATGTCAAAAATAAATAATTGCCAATTGCCCTGCTCAGAAGAGCTGATGAGATGCAGTCATTTCACCTGAGTGTATAAGTGCAAAGCCAGAGACCACTTGGGAAGGATCTGTGCAGAGAGGCTGAAACTTCAAGAAACAGATGCTGAGAAATCAAAATAAGTGGAACAAAAGGAAAGGTCAATATGGTTCTGGAATGGAGATGATTGGCTCTGAAAAGAAACTAAAGTACAGTAGCATGTAGTCTAATGTATTTATCCTAACAACGGTACACGTAGGAGCAAAGATGTGGACCATACTTACAGGATTGGGGATGATTCTGTCCTGGGAAGCAGTGACCGAAAAAGCTTTGGGGTCTGTGGTGGATAATCAGCTGAACATGAGCTCCTAGTGTGATCCTGTGGCCATAAGGGCTAATGTGATCATTGGATGCATGCATAGGACTATCTCAAGTAGGAGTAAACAGGTTCTTTTACTCCTGTGTTTGGCACTGGTGCGACTGCTGTTAGAATAATATGTCCAGTTCTGGTGTCAGATAAATTGGAGAGGGTTCAGAGAAGAACTATAAGAATGATTAAAGAATTAGATACATGCTGTATATTGACAGATTCAAAGAGCTTGATCTATTTAGCTTAACAAAGAGAAGGATAAGGGGTGACTTGATTGCAGTCTGTAAGTATCAACATGGGGACAAATACTTGATGATGGGCTCCTCGGTCTAGCAGAGAAATGCAATACTCGAGTCAGTGGCTGGACAGAAGATGAAGCTAGACAAATTCAGACTGGAAATAAGGTGTACATTTTTATCAATGAGGGTAATTAATCATTGGAACAGTTTGCCAAGCATTGCTGTGGATTCTCCATCCCTGGCGATTTTTAAATCAAGATTGGATGTTTTTCTAAAATATCTGTTGTAGGAATTGTTTGGGGGGTGTTCTCTGTCCTTTTATACAGGAGATCAGACCAGAGGGGTTCTCAAACTTCATTTCACAGTAACCACCTTCTGACAACAAAAATTACTTCACGACCCTGGGTGGGGGGGACCGAAGCTTGAACTGACCTGAACCCCACTGCTCTGGGTGGGGGGGGGGAACGGGGGGAGAAAGCTAAAGCTCCAGGGCTTCAGCCCCTAGTCAGAGGGCCTGCAACCCTGGTGGGTAGTGTAGACAAGTGTCTTGCTTGAGATAACACAAAAAGGTTGTGGCAGAGCAGGGAACTGAACCTGTCTCAAGCTATCACAGGACCGTTCTTCTTTTTGAAGGCAACTAGTTAAAACATTTAATTACTGTTTGTTTTATCCATCTGTGGAAGGTTTATAGAATTCATATGGAAGCAAGTACATCATTTTTCCACTAACTAAAATGGGTATAATATCTGGCTTGCAGAGTATTATGAAAATTGGCTGGTGTTTGTGAAGTGCGTTGAGACCCTCCATGAAAGGCACTCTTGAAATGCTGAGTGTTGGAGCATGACAGCTTTTGTGATATGTGGAACGGTGCACATAAAAACAGAATGTGTCCCCAGTAGAAAAATACCTAAACTCCATTTCAAATGGTACATTCATTCTATGCTTCTAGGAACTTGCCTATTGATTCAGCTATCCACAAGAGACAGTGCTTGGTACAATAGCAAAACTCCCATTGGGACCAGTGGGGCCAGGATTGGGCCTGTAACTCTAATAGCTGTAGCTTTTAAATAAATAATAATTAGGAAATAAATGATAAGTTGACTTGTGAGAGTCAGAGTAGATTGCAGTTAAGGAGTGTTGGGCATTCACTAGCATGTGTCATCCTGATCCTTGCTTCCATAAATTTAAATCCTTAAGCTTAGAGTATTGCCAGCAGGGCTTGCAGCAAGTGTGCGCAAGTGAGGCTCAATAATTCCCAAGAGACACAGGAAACAGCAAGATGGTTTCTTGCAGTAGAGAAGGGACAAGACTCTGTTGTATTGAGTTTAGAGGAGATTCTTTGAGACAGACCGACACAGACAGGCTCTGTAGCTTTCCGACTGGCTAAAATAGCCAGCATCACCACACAGGGAACAAGATCTGGCCATGGGAGATTCATCCCTGCATTGGAGGACCTTGGAGTGACACCTTTCATCCCTGAAGCTGGCAGAAGAGCTGTGAACAGGGCATCCCTTTGCCACGACAGTCCTTGGCTGCTGTAATGGCTCGGGGGGGGGGGGGGTGGCTCGTCAGCCTTCTTTAAAACTTGTGCCAGGGACAAACTTAACCCTCTCAATGGCAGGTCTGATGTCAAATGAATAAAATATGTATTATTATTAACATCACTTTGGATATGTTCTTGGCCCAGATCTCTTAGGTATCTTGCTATTTGATCACATTAAGTTTTCTTTTTCTTTTTAAAAATTCCTTCAGACCTTCTGAAATTCTCTAAGCTGTTCTTTCCTAGCCTATATGCTGTCTTGAAAGGTTTTGGAGCAGTCTCTGGAAAGAAGGGGATTTTAAACTAATAAGGAAGTCACAGTACGTTATTTAGAAACCACATGAAAGGAAAACTTAAAACAATAAAAAAGACAAAATCTACCAGATCAGCTTGGTAGTTGGTAAAGAACACATTAGGAGAGCCCCTGAAGGGTAGATGGCCCTATACTGTAGACTCTCGATTATCCAGGATTGGATTAACCGGGATGTCAAAAAAAATATGCGCAACTCGCAGGGCTGGCTCTGGCTTTGCTGCCGCCCTAAGTACACACACAAAAGCCCCACCAGGGCTCAGGGCCTCCAGTGAACTAACACCCCCTGCCCCCCGTCACAGGGTGGCTGGTGAACCAACCCCCACACCCAATATTTCCTATGGATGGTGATTATCTGGGATTTTATTAACCAGAATTATTTTCATAGAATCATAGAATATTAGAGTTGGAAGAGACCTCTGGAGGTCATCTAGTCCAACCCCCTGCTCAAAGTAGGACCAATCCCCAACTAAATCATTCCAGCCAGGGCTTTGTCAAGCCTGACTTTAAAAACCTCTAAGGAAGGTGATTCTATCACCTCCCTAGGTAACCCATTCCAGTGCTTGACCACCCTCCTAGTGAAAAAGTTTTTCCTAATATCCAATCTAAACCTTCCCAACTGCAACTTGAGACCATTACTCCTTGTTCGGTCATCTGCTACCATTGAGACTAGTCTAGATCCATCCTCTTTAAAAACCCCTTTCAGGTAGTTGAAAGCAGCTATCAAATCTCCCCTAAGTCTTCTCTTCTGTAGACTAAACAATCCCAGTTCTCTCAGCCTTTCCTCATAAGTCATGCACTCCAGGCACCTAATCATTTTTGTTGCCCTTCTCTGGACTCTTTCCAATTTTTCCACATCCTTCTTGTAGTGTGGGCCCCAAAATTGGACATAGTACTCCAGATGAGGCCTCACCAATGTCGAATAGAGGGGAACAATCACGTCCCTTGATCTGCTGGCAATGCCCCTACTTATACAGCCCAAAATGCCATTTTTCCTTATCATCCTGGATAATCGAGAGTCTACTGTAAATGAAAGTCATAGACACTGGGAATGTGAAGAAATGGTCCATGCCCTGAAGCTTGTGACTAAGGCTATACCAGAGACACTCTGAAGCAGAGCTGCCCCATGGAGCCATAGTTCCTTCCCTGCTTTCTGGCCTATACTAGCATGTTACTAACACATCTGCTGCAGGGAATCAGCTGTGCTGGCCATTGAGCATAGGGTTGCACCTGTTCTTCACCCTGCTTTCTCCTGTTCACAGTCTGGTAGCATGTGTAATGATATAAAGGAGCATTCTTACTTCTTACAGAGGCATGTAGTTCATCACAATCTAATTTAAGAATCTCCCTGCTTAATCCACTTAATTAAATTGTGGTCAGTTACTTAGAGGCTCAGTCACCCTTAATTACTAAATCAACGTCTGTATATTACTTAGGGCTGTGTAATCCTTTTCCCTGCTTCTCACCTAACCTCCTGTTGTATAGCCAACAACCATTGGATTTTTTTCATCCTACCTATTATTATGGGATTACCCTCAGTATTAGCCCACTTTAAAACTTTTTTTTTTATGGAGGCTTTTATGCTTCTTGCATTTGTAGTTGCTGGGACAGAATTTGGCCTCAGTTACACCAGGCTTCCTCCTGATTTACACTGGTGTAACTGAAATCTGAGTCTTGTCCCTTTATTTCTAATAGTATACTGATTATTTTTATTAACCTCATCTTCCAGGCACCTTGGACTTACCCTTTACTGGATTGCTTTTCCTTTTCCCTACCCGCATCCTCAAAGTACAAATAAATACTGTCCTACCCCCTATGATTAGATACATAGATTAACTTGTACTGCTGCTTTCCCTGAATTAATTGTCTGACCTAATTTTTCCAAAACATCTGCTGACTTTTCCCCAACTCCTAGTTAAACAGTCTCCCAAACATTATTAATTTTCATTATCAGCAGTCTGCTTCTCTTTCTCTTTAAAGTGAAGATCATTTCTTCTTTTACAGGCTCTTCCTTGAAAGGTTCCCTAATGACTGTTAAAGTGAAACCCCTTCTTTCCATCCTCTCTTCTTATTCATGTGTGGAGACAATGCAAATAAAATAGACATAGGGAGCTGAAATTACGCAGCAGTTGGCAATTTAACTGGTTGTTGCTATTGGAATAAAGTGGTATTGTATTCAGTTCTTAAAGAGGTTAGCATATTGATTCAAGTATCATCTCAAAGACACATAAATAGTGTCAGGTGATTCGTATTTTACAGTCAGCTGAATTTGCCTCTATGGACTGGTAGTGCTGTGTGTCTTTCTTGAAAAAGGTCATTTCTAGAGTTGTCCAGTTAAGTCCACTGACTATTTTTTAACCTTCTGACCCAATTTATGGATTATAGTTCTGGAATGATGTACTAGGCAGATCCCAAATAGTCTGAGACCGTCATTAATGCTTTAGTTTAGATGTCAAGAATCAGAGAGGTAGCCGTGTTAGTCTGGAATAGCAGAGGTAACAAAGTCCTGTGGCACCTTAAAGACTAACTATAAAGTTTTGAAGCATAAGCTTTCGTGGGCTAATACCTGCTTGCATCCGGCGCAGTGGGTATTAGCCCACGAAAGCTTATGCTTCAAAACTTTATAGTTAGTCTTTAAGGTGCCACAGGACTTTGTTACCTCTGCTATTCCAGACTAACACGGCTACCTCTCTGATTCTTAGTTTAGATGGTGTCAGCATGCTTAAAAAAACTATAAAATCAGTAGCTTTCACTATACTAAAAATATCTCTTAAACTAGGTTCTTCTTCAGCCCTTTACCTCTTGGGAGTTACTCCTTTCCCCAAACTCAACAACCCACATATCAAAATATCTGGGATATTTACAGGAGGATGAACAGATAGCTCAAACATTCACTGCTCTCACTCTTGAGAGTTTCTGGGCTTCAAGCTTGGAAACCAGCTTTTCCAACCAGGTCTGACTGTGGGAAGCTACCAATGTTACCAAACAAAGTTTATGACAGTTAATGGGTTGGTCTAATGCAGCCCACAATTAAAATCTTCCCTTTATTCTGCCCCAGCCTCAATTGGTTAGAAAGAAATCCCTATATGAATCTCTCTCCAGATGAATCTAGCAAGCATTCAAAAGCTTTTCTAATCTCAAAGAACCCAAAACCAGAGAGAGCAAAAACAGGCTGCTCTGGAGAGCAGTGAGGCACAACTCACCCTACCTTGCTCGAAGATGGCTTTTTCCACAATGACTCTGACTGCTTTCCTACAGAGCCCTGTAGCCTGCTTCTGGAGGGGCGTGTTAGACCCACACAAATGAAAGGTTCACGTTAACTGCCCTCCCCCTCCCAGAGTTCTCAGGATGATACCAAGCAGCGAGGAGGCAATAGCCCCCACTGGCAGTATCATCGACTACTTCTCTTTCCCTGCTGTTGGAGTCCCAGTGTTGCTGCCTGCTTTGCAGACAGCCTGCTCAGGTGAGACAGGGTTGAGACAAAGACAACATGTGGGACTCCAGCAGCAGTTTTAACGGGTGCCATTTCAAATTTCGGTAAGGGAGGGCAACTTTAACAGTGATTCCAGGGACTACTTAGATACCTGAAAACTAGGGTTTTTTGCAGGTAATAACTTAGAAATTAGCTGACAGGAGCATTGTACCTAATTCATATATAAAGGAAAATAATAACAAACACTAATAAAGCCATATTTAAGTTTATTTGTAAATAAACCCCCAACCCCTTAGCCTGAGGACACATCTTAGGAAGTAAGGGGTTCCCCCAAACAATCTCCCGACTAGCTAAGTAAAAGATGATGCACTCACAAAGTCTGTGAATGATCGTCAAGTTCAAAGGTGGCTCTGGAGTCCCCGGTCATTGCAGAGGGACTGACGACCACTGCTGGCAGGTGTTCTCTTTCTACAGGACTCAGGCTGCTGGTGGTGCCAGGATTTCCCCTCACCGCAAAGGGATGCAGGGCTCAATCTTTAGTCTCCCACCTCAGCGCTCAAACACATTCACAGCAGGTGGCAGCCCTGAACTAGCAGCCAAAGCAGAGCTGGCCATGTGGTGACTGATCTCACCAAGGGGGAACATAAGACCAGCCATACTGGGTCAGACCAAAGGTCCTTCTAGCCCAGTATCCTATCTTCCGACAGTGGCCAATTCCAGGTGCCCCAGAGGGAATGAACAGAATGGGTAATCATCAAGTGATCCATCCCCTACCGCCCATTCCCAGCTTCTGGAAAACAGAGGCTAGGGACACCTGCCCTGAGTGGTGGAGGGGTCACTCAGCATGGCTGGGGGGGAGTTTCCCCAACAAAGCTCTACTAACTGAGTGTCATGTTGCAGCGGGGAAGGCTGGAGCTGAGGGATCTCGCTTTCAGGTCTTCAGAGACCAGTTTTCAGGGGGAACCCTGCATACAGGCGTGGGGCTCCCCACAAAGCCTTACTTTTCCCTGGCTGGCTCCAGTTGGCTCCAAAATGGCTCCTCTCCTCTCCTGAGTTCCTAGGGAAGGGCATCTCACTCCCTCTTGGTTGTGGAGTAGACTCTGAATCTCCCTTGGCTCCTCCTCTCCCAGGGTCAATGTACCCAGTGTCCCAGGGCACAACCCTTTGCCCTCACCTCTCCCTTCCCCTGGAGATCGACTCTCCTTCCCACCCTACTGACCCACATCAGACTCCAACACCCCCCACCTGCCAGTGGGGACCCTGTGCTCCTGTAACCACCCAGGCTGACCCCTTCCTTGCCTCCCCTACCTCCGGAGGCCCTGGGGACACAGAGTGTGGTCGTCTGTAGCCCTCCGCTTGCTGTGTGGTGCCCAGGTGGTGGGGCCAGGCTGTTATAGGCAATTGTTACCCCAACTGGGGTGGCTGTCCTGTGCAGTAGAATGCTACTATTGGTTAGGAGGATTGTCACTCCAAATCATGTCTGCTGCGGATTGGTGCAGGTAGACAGCAGAGGTGGGGTGGGTAAGCTAGTGCAGTGCAGGGA
Organism: Sternotherus odoratus; assembly: GCA_032164245.1. Taxonomy (NCBI): domain Eukaryota; kingdom Metazoa; phylum Chordata; order Testudines; family Kinosternidae; genus Sternotherus; species Sternotherus odoratus. The sequence goes on along the minus strand of JAVMKO010000002.1, from coordinate 210,942,386 downwards.
ACTAACCACAGACAAGATCTGTGCCTAGGACTAGGGTGTGTGCTCTGGAAGAAGACCTCCAGTATAAAATTCAACTTGCTCCCCCTAAATTGCACCCCTGGGGAGGAGCTCCCTGGCAACCATCCACCCTACTGTGCCCTCTCTCTGGGCTGCAGAGATTGGGGGGGGGGGGGGAAGAGACATGCCCCAACTTGACTCCCCGGTGCACACCCCTGAGGGTGTGTTACAAATTGTTGTAGTGAGCCATAACCCAGTGTCTCTATTTAGTCCATGGTTTTTAGTGTCTAGCAGAGTTATGAATTTAAGTTCCCAGGCTCACCTTTTGAAGGTTTTGTGCAGGTTTTCTTTGAGGATGCGTATTGAAAGATCAGATACGGAGTGATCACTTTGTGAAAGGTGTTTGACCACAAGTGAAAGGGTGTTTTTGTTTATCATTTTCCTGTGTGATTGTCTGGTTTCACCCACATAGTTGTTCTTGGGGCATTCGATGCACTGAATGAGATACACCACATATTGTGATAGGCATGTGTAGGACCCATGAATCTTGGAAGTATGTTGTGGAGGTAGTGAACGCTGTAACACTGCAGACATGTCTCCAGGTTTAGGTGTGTATCCCGGACTTTCTCTTTGGAAAAAATTCTGTGGTATCTGAGTGCCTGGGTATTGATGAAAGATGTATTTGTGTATTTGGGATGTGTGGCTCAGGTGGTCATGGGATCTGTGAAGGTAAGTGTGGTGATCTGTGGGGTTTTTTTCTATAGTCGTTTGTAGGGTTCAGTTGTTGAAGCTAGTCAGAGTGTCCAGGAAGTTGATGCCGGTATGGAGTTGGATGAATGGGTGGTGGTTGCTGAAGTTGTGGTGGAAATCTATGAGGGAGTTTAGATCTTCTTTCCAGAGGATGATTTTCATATAATGGATGTAGCTGAGGTGTATCATTTGTTTTGTGTTGCATTTTTCCAGAAATTCTTCCTCCAGGTGACCCATGAAGAGGTTGGCGTATTGAACAAAGTGTTTGTTGTTAAATGTGAAGTTGTGGGTGAGGATGAAATGGTTGAGTTTTGTGATGGGCTTACAGTTGATTTCTGATCATTGTAAATTATCTGATAGGTATTTTGAGAGAGGCAGTGATGAAGGATGTTGGTATATAGGGAGGTAATATCATGGTGACAAAGATGGTGTTCTGGGGGAGACTGTTGATGTTGCAGAATTTCTAGAAGAAGTTGGTAGTATTTTGGAGAAAGCTGGCACTTTGGGAGGTGAGTGGTTTGAGGTTAGTTTCTGTGAACCCTGATGTTCCTTCACTAAGAGATCCATAGACAGATATGATGGGTCTTCCTGGGCTCATGTAAGCATGTAGAAGATGTCTGGGGTGGGTTTGCGGGGGATGAGGTTGTAAAGTTTTTCTTGGAGTTTGGAAAAAGATTTGATGATATTTTTAAATTTCTGTATGAGTTGTAGTGTATAGGGTCTTTGAGTTCTGTATAATGGGTTGTGTCAGAGAGCTGTCTGTTGGTCTGATTAAGGACTATGATGGCCCCCCCTTTGTCTGATGGTTTGATCACTATATGGTGTTTGGATTTGAGGGACTGTATAGCTATCTCCTCAATGGTAGAGAAATTGTGGTGGATGTAATGTTCAAAGATTTCACCTTCTTTTTTTTTTTTCCTGAGCAACTGTTGTAATGAGCAACTGATGTACTGTGTGGTTTCATCTGCTGATTCTTTTATGACAGTTGGTGGGGATGTGAGAGTTGTGAGCGATGTCGTCTTTGCTGTGAAATTATTCCATAAAGCAGAGTCAGTGGAAGAATTCATCTAGTTCTCCACATGGTATATCATATCTGGTTCTATGGTAGGGTAGAAGTACATATATACAGTTCTTGTGAGGGGTAGTCTTGATAGGTTGATGATGCTGGTGGGTCATGTAGTGTCCAAGAGTTGATTCCTGGTGTCATGGTTTCTCCCGGAGGTGGTGTTCTGTTGGTTGTGGAGGAGTTGTAGTTGGTTCTACCAATTAGTAATTTCAGTGCTCACAGTAGTTGCAGGTGACAGTCTCATGTGACTTAGTGAGACCGACAATCTCCAAAAGCACTGTAAGCTCTGTAATAGTCTACCCACATTACGTACCCAGAGAGATGTCTAGTTAAAATAACTAGTGTGTCAGAAAACAACTCAACCATTATCACCATCCTTTTCAAGTGCATTTTGTAGAAGGCTTGCAGCAGACAGAAACAGATACTCACAAGACATATTAGTAACCTTCCTAACTTCATGAGCTGTTTCACAGGTTTTTATAAAATAAGAAGTGAATGAAAGAAATTAATGCAAAATAGAGTGAAAGAGGAACCCGCTCTGAACATAATGAAAACTTTTTGAACAATCTGAGAAGCCACAAACAAACAAAACTTCCTTCTTCCAAAATGAGAGTGATAATAGCCCACTCCACTGCTTTGTTACTTTTGAAAGAGAAATACATTAACATTTTCTGCATTGTCTTTCTCTTGAAGTATCATAAAATGCAAATTTGATGAGGACAACATGTAATGTCTGTGAGATTTTTTTTTTTTTTTTTTTTTTTGAGGAAGTGATATGTTCAGTATTTTGAATAGCACCATCTGTCACAACAGCAAGTGCAAAGCTGCAATATTGATCTTGTCACTTTGGGGAACAGTATGATATTTAGGATTATAAAAAAACATTTTTCTTTGATCTGTTCAGATGTTTAGTTTGTATATGGAAACTAAGCTGCAGAAAACACTACTGTTATCACCTAATCAGACATACAAGTGTAATCAAGAACTAGCATGGGCTTCCAAAGGAGGCTGTGAAATCCCAATCATTGATGGCTTAAAGAATAGGTTGGACATCTCTGTCAGGAATGGTTTACTTAGTCCTGCTTCAGCACAAGGGATTAGACTTGATGGCTTCTCGAGGTCTCTTCCAGGCTACCACTCCTATGACTCTATCTACCTTTTCAGAATCTACAAGAAAAGTATTACTGGATCCTGAAGAGCACTGTTAATATTAGCTGTCAGACATTAACGCTGTAAATAACATCATCTGTCTACAGTATTTTTTATACCACCAATCATGGTAGCAGCCTGGGCAAAAATGATGGCTAATAGTTGTCATAAGGTCATCGTTGGGCAGTAGCTGTCTTTGTTTAAAATAGGGGTTGCTATGGTGGCAAGATTTTAAATACGGAACTTTCACATTCAGATTGTAAAAGAGGCAAGTACTGCATTGCTATCTATCTTCTCCTTGTGTCTTAAAGTCTTGAGTAACTGGCCCCCAGGTATTTACAAGGCACTTACCACCTTAGTATCAAAGTGTCAATCATGATCTGGATTTTGTTTTAAATCTTCCTTTGGGAAAGAAAAAATGTCATACACGGCTGACTTTTGTTCCAACTACACTCTAGAGAGAATGGGGCGTTGAAACCAGGTTGAAGTTATTAGGGAATTGGAAAGGGTTAAAGCATATTGTTCTGCTTGATTCAAAATAGTGACTCTCTTCTAATGGAAACAGTATCTAGATTCTTCTGTCAGTACAGAAACTTCTGCCTTTTGTCTCATTTTGGGATCTGTTGAGTTAAATGCTTTTCTAAATCCATTGGGATAAATTCTGCTTATACTTATTTGATTGAAGACAGAGGGTCTCAAAAGGGGTAAATGCAAATTGAATTTGGCAAAAGGTGCAGGGTTTGTATACTTTTATCTGTAGTTCTTTCTTTGACATTTGACAGTGGTAAAATTACTGAGATTTTAATGAGGTGCCAATATTTTTTCCATTCCACCGTCTCCTCCTCTTCATTTTTTAAAATACATGATGTATTTTGGGCTAAACATAGCAGGGTTTTATTTGAGATTTGTAGAGTTAAAGTATTAGAATGGAAATGTTTTAATAGCATCTTTTCTATTAGGACTTTTCCAGCTTCTGAATGTATATTTATCCTCCACAGAGCAATTTCACTCGCAACTTCAAGGCATCACTCATAGCTCCATAAGTACTGTACTTTATAGATTGTCAGTTGTTGTCATTAAACATCTCTCTTGAAAAAGCACTGATACAAAGCATCAAATGATGGTGCTAAAATAATCCGTTATGATCCCATTCTTCATTCTTGATGGGGTGAGCAATGTTCAGATGAAATCAATTTGCACAGCTATGTACAGGGGTTGGCTGGGTATCCTTTTCTTTAAAGAGATTTACTCTTACAAAATAAAAAAATAAAATAAAAATAAATGGAGATATACCAATCTCCTAGAACTGGAAAGACCTTGAAGGTCATCGAGTCCAGTCCCCTGCCTACACTAGCAGGATCCGCCTGCCTACACTAGCAGGATTGCCCTAAATGGCCCCCTCAAGGATTGAACTCACAACCCTGGGTTTAGCAGGCCAATGCTCAACCACTGAGCTATCCCCCCACCCCCAAAGTGCAATATTTTTTACTGGAAAAAATTGAAATCTTGTAAATGGGTTTCTAGCTATAGATATAAAATATGGTGTATTCAACAGTGTGGTAAGGTCATAATTTGTGGACTTACATGCAATATTTAACAGAAATCAACTTGGCACTATAGAAAATTATACATACAGTACAGAGTAAGGGCTGTATGTCAAAGACCTGACAGTGATTCCAGAGATGTCTTAAATCCCAGATATTTTTCTTCACTGCAGCAAACCCACAGAGTGGAGGCTGAGAGAGGCTCCACGGAGAGGAAAGGTGGCTACAGGATAACAATGCTCCTCTGAGCAGCTGTTTCCGGCCATTACACAGCCGCAGAGTGGGAGCTCAGTTCCACATTGCCAGTGCCTGGTCAGCTGCAGTAAGAAAATAATAATCTGCCATTCACGGAGCATGTTACCCTATGTAAAATTGTAATTTACAGTGCATTTTAAGCTACTGCTACCCTGTATAGCTGTGACTCTCCCTCTGCAGCTTTTATGCTTTGTGGCTGACTGGCTGCAGACTGCACAGCAGCTAAGTGTTGCAGGAGTCCTGGGCAGAAAGCAACCAACCTGAGATTCACAGGAACTGGCTGGGTTCCCACAGATGTCAGCCTTCCAAAGGAACTGACAGCAAATGCCCCTGGCAGTTAAGCTCAGTTGCCATAGCACCACTGGGGTCTCAAGCAAGGAAGATGAAGTCTAAAAAACGTACCAAACGTTTTCCGAAATTTTACTGAATAGTATCAGTATCAGGATGTGACTAGAATCACGGGCTGGTATGGAGGCCACAGGGGGCAGGTAGGAAATACAATTTAGGGACTGGGGATCTGGGGGTGTTGAGTGGGATCAAGGGATTGGAGGGGAGGACATTGGGGGAGATACTCAAGGGTGGGAAGGGTTTAGGGGCTAGAATTGGATGGGTCATTGGGAGTGCCAGATCTGATCCCAGTCCAAGAAGTTGAATTTCTGGGTGTGGTTGGTGTTTTTCTGCACACACATCCTGTGCTGGAGCCCCCTGCTGGCCAGTTTGGCCCTTTGCTCAAGTCAGATGCCTGGGTTTGAACCAGCTGGCCCTGTCCTACCCTGCCTCAGGTGGCAGTGGTGGAGTTTGGGCACCTGGGTGTGGGCTGCGTAGTAAAAAGCTTCTGGCAGTGGCTATGTCATTCCTTGGTTAACAAACCCCTTCTCCTGAGCTAGTACTCCCAGCATCAGGTCCTTGGCACCCCCTCCCACATGGTACCCCCAGAGCCAGCTCCGATTCCTAGGCATCCCACCCCCACCTCTGGGCAGCATCAGCAGGGCCAGCACAAGCACTAGGCGGCCTAAGGCGGTGTGATTTGCGGGGGCGGCATTTTGGCGGCCGTACCTGCTCCTCCCAGGGCCAGTGAACTGCTTTGTGGGGGTGCCTCACCATTCTGTAATTCGGGCAACGTCCCTCCCCTCCTTGGCGGCATTTCGGCGGCCATACGTGCTCCGCCGCTTTGGCCGTTGGCGGCTGCTCCTCCCAGGGCCGGCGAACCAGGAGGGGTGGTGCGCTGTCCGTAATCGGGGTGGCGCTTCTCCCCTCCTCGGCGGCATTTTGGCTTCGCCGCTTAGGGCAGCAAAAAAGCTCACGCCGCCCCTGAGCATCAGGGTAGCCCTGGACAGGCTGTGATGTCCCAACCAGCCGGCAGCAGTAGGAGCAAGAGGTCCTCCACTACTGCCATTCTCTGTGGGTAGGGAGAGGAGACCCCTGGTTCAGCTCCGCATTGCCTCTGAGTCCGCATCTGGGAGACAAATTTCCCCCTCTCTCCTGCACGCCCTGCCTTGTGGAGTCCCTGTGGCAGCATCTCCAGGAGCGGTTCCTAGATGCGAGAAAATGAAAACAGCATCACATTGGTGGATGCCAAAAGCAGTGTTCTCTCTTTCCATCTCCTTTTATGCACGAAGGACAACACCTTTTTGCTGTTTGGCAAAACTTTAGTGCAAAATATTGTACACAAATATAAGGGTTCTCTGTCTGGTGCAGGAGCCTGTACCAGTGGGCTGTGAATTCTAATGTGCACCAAGCATGTCATTCACTAAACGTTCCCTGGGGCACGTTAACATAGCACTGTATAAAAAATCTTGCTGGGGAGGAGCAGGGGCATTTTGAGAAGGAGAAGAATGAGACTTGTACAAGCGGCAACTTGGGAAGAGGGCAAACAAGGACAGAGACGGGAATTTCTGTGAATCTCTGTGACCAAGTAAAAGTGTTGCTGGTCCTGGATTTGATCAGAAATACATCTCCAGCTCATAGTGAGGCACTCTCATCCAGGCTGGGTTTTGCTAGCTGCATGCCCCTGAGTGTGGATTTCAAATGGAGACAAGGATTTCTTCTCCTTGTTATGATCAAATATTGGAACTGTATGAAAATGAGTGTATCTGTCTGATTAGAACAGAATCCCAAAGGAGGCTAATTCTGACAGTTGTCTTTAAACAGCTTCGTATGCAGTATATGCAGCCCACATAGATGGGCTATACATGGGAGAAATGAGCCCTGAATATTGTCAGGGAGATAAGCAGAGCTCTGCAGGGAAGCTGAGGTGGAAGGGGAACCGCGTCATAAAGAGGATGCAGAGAAGAGCAGAAGCATTGTTAAGAGGAAAGACAAAGAAAAACATGCACTTTGAGTGGAAATTAATTAAGCAGCAGATTTAATGTGGAATTTACGGGAATTAATAGGAATGGAAATAATCTCCAAAACATATTACTGTGAAAGTCCTTCTGTAGCCAGATACAGTATATTATGCAAATGCACAAATCCTGGCAAGCAACGAAAAGCAGCTGATCTGGAAACATATGGATATTCTAAATGTGACATTCTAGCTATTCCTTAGCCAATATGAAGAAATTGGCTCAGAGAATAATAGCTTGGTGACTAATATTAAAAGCCACAGTTAAGAAGAGATGGGTGTTAATTGTAAGGATAAAGCACAGCTTTATTGGCAAAAAAGAATTTTGTAATCCTTAGGACTAGATAAACTTTTGGGGGCAGGAATTGTCTCTTCTTTATTGTCCATGCTGCCCCTCGCACATTCTGGGTGCTCCTGTAATATAAGAAGTAATAATCTGTCAGAAACTCAGAAGAGTCAAGTGGCACAAGGACGGAGATCTCCTGGACTGTAATGTCCTCTTAATGTTAGGCCTCTTAATTAAAAAAAGCAACAGGATAATGAATAATGGTAGATATTTTTTAAAAAGCATGTTATGGAATCCAAGTGGCAGTTAAGGGATATTTTGCTTTAGCTAAGTGTAGCGTGAATTATAAAATGGGCTAAGTGTGACTTGCCCAACAACCTTTCACAATTTTCAGAAGTGGCCATTGACTGTGAGTGCCTGTGGTGCCCCATGTAGATGTCTTCAGATGGGCACCTATAACTGAGGCATCTAAAACTATTGGGAAGTCTTGAAAACTTTGGGCCAAGATTACTGAGGTGGAGCAGGTGCCATTAAATACTCAGCACTTGCCTTTACTATGGTGCTTCCAGCATTTTCTGTACTTGTGATGGGAAGTTCGTAGATGTAAGAGAGACAAATGCTTCAGTGGAATACATACCAAGGAATCTGTGCCAGGAATTGGGGGGTGGAGGGACCCAGGCTAATGTGAAGCAGTGGAGCCTTTTCATGGCTCATACTACAGAGTTCAGGCTGCAATAGTCCTTGCTGAAGCCACATCCCCACACAAATACTTGTAAAATGTAGCCAGTGAATCCATACAGTGCTGTAGGTAATTTCCAGCATCTATCAAAACACTCCACACTGGGGTGACTGGAGACTCCACAGAGCACAGTTCAGTGGGATGAAGGGTGTGTGTATGGAAGGAGCTCATGTATAAAGATATGAGCGCCTTCCACTGAGTGTAAAGCGCACCAGTGGGGAGTAGATGAGGCAAAATTAGTCTCATGCAAATCTGCCCAACTGGATGATATGCATCCTAGAAAATCATGGGCCCCTGCAAAAATTATCACTGCTACAGCACCTTATTTCCTAATGGGGAAGTAATTAGAAGACTGGAAATAAAGGAATAGTGACTGATCTTCAGAAACAGGAAACAAGAGTGATCCTGTCAGTCTGTTCTCACCTAATAAAGGCAACTTCTGCGCCCAGTAAGATAATAGAACAAATCTTACTGTGAAAATTTGTGTCAAGTTAAATTTGGCTTAGATAGAAACATTAATATAGTAAGTAGTTTGAAAACTGGCTGAAGGGTTCTGATAAACATTAAACAATCTACCTACAAGGAGTTGTATACTGTGATGCCCTAGGACAGAGGTGGACAAACTACAGCCCATGGGCTACATCTGGCCATCCTGTCCGACCCCTGAGCTCCTCCCACGCCCCCTGGGACCTCAGTGCACTGCGCGGGCAGCACTCTTGGGGGGTGGAGCGTTCCTGTGGATCAGCGCGGCAGTGTGTCTGGCCAGTGCCAGACATGCTGCTTTGAGTAGTGTGGTAAGAGGGTTGGGGCTGGGGGGTTGGATAAGGGCAAGAGGAGCCCAGGGGACAGGGAAGGGGTGGGGGATTGGATAAGCATGGGAATCGGGGGGGGGGGGGCTGTCAGGGGTGTGGATAGGGGACAGGGAAGTTGGGACAGGGAGCAGAGGGGTTGGATAGTGGTTGGGGTTCTGGGGTCAGGGGACAAGGAGTGGGGATTGGGTTGGATGGTTGGGGATTCTGAGGGGGGGTGGGGTTCCGGGGAGGTGGTTAGGGTGGGGAGTCTCGGGAGGGGACGGTCAAGGGACAACCATCGGGGTTGGATGGGTTGGGGTTTCTAAGAGGGGCAGTCTGGGGGTGGGAAGTGGGAGAGAGCCAAATGGGGGGCGGGTGCCAGGCTGTTTGGGGAGGCACAGCCTTCCATACCCGACCCTCCACACAGTCTTGCAACCCCGATGTGGCCCTGAGGCCAAAAAGTTTTGCCCACCCCTGCCCTGGGATCTGTATTAGCCTGGGTCTCATTTTATTTAACATCTTCACTAATGATCCTGATGAGGGAGTAAACAACTCATTAATAAAATTTGTATGTGATGCTATATAGAGAAGAGCTGCAAACAGACAGGGAAGAAATAGTACAAAGGGAGCTGGGGAAGGTATATGTTAGCAGAAAAAAAAAACAGAAGAAAATTAATCTTCGAATAACACAAACAAATACATTGGTGGGAAAATAAACTGAAATATAAATAGTCAGTATTGGGGAGAAACCATGACGAAAGTCATTTAGGAGGCTAGCAGGCAACAAATTGGACACGAGTCTGCAACATGATATGGCTGCAAAAAAAGGCCAAAGCAATTTTGAGCTGCTTAGTGCTTGGCAGCAGGTGTCACTGGTCAAGTAGGTAACAGTCCTTTGTCCATTGTCATTTGAGCACAATTGAATGTTGTGTTCAGCCTTGGCTTGATATAAAAAAACATTAAAAGAGAGAGAGAGATTTACATAGTGAGAGAAGTTCAAAGAATATTAACAAAACTACTTAGGGGGCTGGATGAACTGATTTATGATGCAAGATTAGAAATGCGAAGTTAGAGCATGGCTAAGTGTTGAGTAAAGTGGGGGACAAAACAGATTTTGGAAGGGTGCTAACAGCAAGGAAGGAAAGGCAGCACTTAGGGTGACCTGAGGGGATAAGTAGGAGTAATTAAATGAAATTAAGAACAGGGAAATTTGATCTGGCCACCAGAGAATTTTGTGATAATCTCCCAATGGAGGTAGTGAATGTCTCATCCAATTGATTAAGATCAGCCCTGGCAAAACACTAGAAAAGGTGCAAAGGGGAAAAATCCTACATTGTCAGAATGGATTAGATGATCACTGTACACTGCCAGAGTGGTGTTACAGGGGCTTTAGTGTAAATGAGAATCTGGTCCCATGATTCTCTTTTCTAGGAGCAGGCTTCATCCCAGCATTTTAGCACTTCAGTTTCCTGTCCTATCTGGATCCAGAAATGAAAATAATTAGTATTTCAGTAACTCAAACGTTTGACTCAAATTCACATCTAAAAATAGGTGATTTGCATGCATTTGTACTTTAGTTCATCTGGTTTGCCTGCTCTCTCCTGAGTGTCCCCAAACGATGGAAGAATGTTTAGGGAATGTTTTGTACCTCAACCTAGTATTTCAAAAACTGATTTCTAAAATGAATGAGGGTGTGTGTGTGTTGCTATGGCTAACCTTTCATAATGTTTTTAGGCTTCTTACCTAGGTAAAGTGCTCGCTGCATTTATTTTGCACCATGCCTCATCACTCTTGTCATGTCCTGCTGAGAGAAAAATAAATAATTGTCTTTTTAATATATCAGCAGGGAGGAAAATCTGAATAAGCCTGCGAAATTAAAAATGTATCTAAAAACTTAAATTGGGACAGCAGGCCCAGTAATAAATACATAATGCATAAATAGCAACAATGTCCTTAAATAGCGTAAAAGTAACTTGCCAGTTAAGAGGTCAGCGGGGGCATTAAGAGACATGAGTGGGAAGTGACAGATGAGGCTGATATTGCGGAAACCCTCAGTGAATTCTTTGCCGTCAGTATTAACAGAAAAAGCTGAAGGTCACATCAGAGAGACTAGACTACATTTTCCTAGGGGCAATGTGAAATGTTAAAAGGTTTTATGATTATGCCAGAGCAGATAGTTAGGCAATTAGAATTGTTAAAAGTTGACAAGGCACCAGGTCCAGATGAATTACATCCCAGAATCGAGAAGGAAGCAGCAAGTAAAGCTTTGGCAGAGATTTTTGAAAGCCCTCCAAGGATGGGGTGGTTTAAGAGGACTGAAGGGGAAGAGGGGCTTAATGCAGTTCCTATATTTTAAACAGTGATCAAGAGGAGATCCAGGAAATTGCACCCTGCCTACAGTCTGTAGATAGGAGTATAATGATATTGATAAAGAAGAAGCAAAATCTGAGTATGCAAGTGTGTGATAATGGATTGTTTTCATGGATTTGAGGAAAGGGGCTGCTGGCTGCTGAATGTGCTTGAATTTCTGAACCACATTATTGCAGCAGTAGACAAAAGTCAAACAATGCCTATAATTTATCTGGATTTTCTGAGAGCCCCACATGCAAAATATTGATCTATTTAATAAGCATGCATAAGCTACTAAAAATTATTCAAAATGAGTGTAGGCCAAAAGAACAAATAGTGTCAGTAACGAGGGACGGACGTAGCCTCTACGCTAAACTCTTCTTGGACGTGATTTTGAGTTGTAGTCAAGGAGGGGCACCAACTCCTACAGCAACGTCCTCTCCCTTGGCACTGCAACAGGATGGTAGGGAAAGCTGGAGAGCAAGCTCATCCCACACTCATCCCACAACAGTGGCTCCTGTCCCACGGACATGGGCCCTGCCCCCCACTCCAGTCATTGTGCACGGGGCCGCAGTACCACTCAGGCATGGGGCCCTTGATTCTGTGATTTCTGTGGGTGCAGCGGAACCCACGAACCCACACTGAAGCCACCCCTGTCAGTAACATAGTTGCGGGTAAAGACACAGCAGGAGTGTGAACATACATTGGATGCTGTCCTCTAGTATTAGACTTGCTTTTTAAGAGCCTGATCCTGCATTTCTTACACCAAGCTCCGGTGATTTGACATAGCATTCCATATCATGGAGAAAAGGCCAAATCGTGATCTTCTTGGTCAACTGCACAAATGGGCGGGATTTTTGATGGGCTATGCAAGGTGTGTGATGGGCGGGATTTTTGACGGGCTATGCAAGGTGTGTGCAAGCCAGGCATGGTAGCTAGGGGGTGATTGTGGCTATGCTATCTGGATCCACCATTTTGCTAAAACAGTCTCAGCTGAGCGCTCATTCTGAGTAGCTCAGCAGTGCGAGCTAGGCTGAAAATTGATCCCCTATGCATTAATGATATTTCAAATACTGCTAAATTCGATGCATCAAAGAAATGAAAGGGCAGTAAGATAGAATGGTTGAAACCATTTGCATAAATAATCCTTCCTGAGCAAGTAAGTATTCCCTATACTTTATATAGTTTTTTTTATCACGAAAAAAGTCAAGGAGACAATCTCTCAAAACTGCATCCTCTGTGTGGTGTTCTGCTTTCCTTTGATGTTACTAAGTATAGAAATCGAGGATTCAAATTGGTAGGCCTAATAGCATGTTGAGCTCCTGATGTGACGGTGTTCTGGCCAGGGGACAAAAATAATATTGGGAAAGTCACTTGTGAGCGTGATATGGAATATGAAACAGAGAGATCTGGGGGGTATGTACGGTACGGATATATATGGATAAAACACACATATGATATCTGCAAAATGTTTGGCATTATTGGGGGGGGGGTTAAGTCCAACAATGTATGTGTTTGATGTAAAACAGCCAAAATTATTCTTGCACTATTAACAGCACTAATAAGATTGCAATTTCAATATTGTTGAATTTCTAGTCACCATATTCTAACAAAGTTACTGAAGAAGTGTAGCAGAAGCCAGTGGCAATGATTCAAGATTTAGAGGGTAGACGTTAGACATCCCTCTTATGAATGGAAGAATTGAGTTACTGTTTGTGATGTAACAAAAGAGAGGTATTGAATAAAAGTTAAGGCTCTAATTCTGTCACCTTGAGACTTTGGGGCTATTTGCGGAGTAAGGTTCTCCTCAGTCCTTTTTGTATTATAATGTGGTGTGACAGGAAAATGGTGGTACTAATAAAGTGATGTTGTCATAATTGGCTTAAAGTAGGAGATTGTAGGTCAGGGTTGAGGAAAAGAGAAGCTGCTATAGAGAGACCTATTTATGAAACTGCAGAAGAGATGAGTAAAATTGGTCAAATTATAGGTCATCCTGTATTTGGCAAGGATTCTCCTCCATCCCTTCTCACTCTTGTCTTCTGTGTTACATTGCAGTTGAGTAGCTGCTATGAGTGGATCCTAAATGTTACACTACTGGGCATATTGAAAGAATTGCCATTTGATTAATTAGATTAGTTTCACATTGTGAAGATCACCCACATCCTTGCTCAGATCTCTGTGGTTCTGTTGTTTTTTATCAAATGGCACAGTGTAGGAATCACTGTTGTTCTCTGACATGCAGGAGGGGTCTGGCTAGGTAATCATAGTGGTCTCTTCTGACCTTCACATCTGGTCTCTGTCTAACTGTGTTAGAACAGAAAACTTGGGTGCAGAACTGGATTTTTTCCCCTCTGTAACGGGGCCGACACTCACCCCCGCGGCGCCTCCCGCTGGTCGTCTGGGGAATCAGCTCCTTCAGCGTCCAGAGCGCCCTCCGCAGGTTGATGCCCCGCTCCTTTACTGGCCCCGTGTCCCTCCTGGACCCCGGAGCCCTCCAATTGTGGGTGCTGCACCCCTGCAGTACCCCCTTTGGTGTGAGGGTCTCCCCTCCCCAGGGGAACCCTCTACCCCCTATTCCCACCTCGCCTCAGAGTGTGCCACTGTCAGTCACCACTTGCCCCCGCTCACTGGGGCGGACTGCAGTATCATGGCTTCTCATCACAGGCAAGGAGGGTTGGCCTGCTGCTGCTATCTCCAGCCCTAGGCTGCCCCCTGCAACCCTGGTAGTCCTGGGTCGGACCTTGTATCAGGCCCGGAGGCCTGGGGCTCTTGGCTAGAGCCCACTCTGCTCCTTCTGCCCTGCCCCAGCTCTGCCCTAACCCCGGTACCTGGCTCAGCTCCTGCAGCTAGGCCTGTCTCCCTGTGAATGCAGAGGAGACTGTTTTTCCCTGTTTCTCTGTCTCCCAGCCCTTATATCCTGGCTGGGAGTGTTTGGGGCGTGGCCGCCCAGCTGGGCCTCATGCCCAATCAGGCCTGAAAAGCCTCAAACAGCTTCAAACCCCTTTTGGGGTTTTTCCAAGCCCCTTCCGGTAGGGGGCGGGCGGTCACCCCGCCACACCCTCCCAGGGCTGGAAAAGATGAGGCATGGCAAAGGTGTGTGCTGAGTCTATGGATGCAGCTCTCCTGACTTTACCAGGTCTCCTTTGCCAAATTTAGCAGCTGCTAAAAAAGGGATCCCATCTTCCATTGAATTCACTACAGCGAAGGAAAGGGAGGAGGTTGGGCGGGTGGGAAGACTTACACCTGCTTCTAAAACATTTGGTGCTCAACAGAATCCAGTCTGGGAATCCCAGTGATACCTAGGTAACAAGAACATCCAGGGCTATAACTATAGCATTAGAAAAATAAAGTAGACTTTTAGAAGGGGTATAAATCCTCCTTCCTGAGGATGTCCTGAAGCATTTTTCCATCTTCTTAGCATATGCACAACATGCCTCAGGTGGCAAGTGGCCAGGATTAATCACTGAGGTTGGTTCTCTGATTGGATCATTAATTTCTCTGTCTTGGACCGACTACTGACAGGGAGTGTAACATAAACACTGATCCATGCCCCCCATGTTTCCCATAACTTCCTATTACAGGTTCTCTTGCATTATCTTCTGAATCTATTGCTGTCTGCTAGAAGAGACAGCACACTAGACTAGATAGACCATGGATGGGCACACTTTTTGGCCCGAGGGCCACATTGGGGTTCAAAATTGTGTGAAGGGCTGGGTAAGGAAGGCTGTGCCTCCCCATACAGCCTGGCTCCACCCCCTATCAGGCCCCTACCCACTTCCTGCCCCCTGACTGACTCCTCAGAACTCCATCCAATCCCTCCGCTCCTTATCGACCGCTCTAGAGATCTCCCCATGCTAACTAACCCCCAGGACACTAACCCCATCTAAGCCCCGCTTTTCTTTGTCCCCTGACTGTCCCCTTCAAAGACCCCCAACCCTAACCACCACCACCGTGAGACCCCCACCCTATCTAAGCCCCCCCACTCCTTGTCCCCTGATGACCCCCTAACCACACCCCACCCCTATCAAAGCCCCCTGCTCCTTTCCCCGGAGCGCCCCCTTCCAGAGACCTCCTGCCCCCTAATCACTCCCCCAGGGCCCTAACCCCCATCCAATCCATCTGCTCCCTGACCGCCCTGACCCTTAGCTACACCCCTGGCCCCTGACAGGCCCCCTGGGACTCCCACATGCCATCCAACCCCTCATTCACCACCCCCCAAGACCCTCTGCCCTGCCCCCTTATCCAACCCCCCCGCCCCAGCCCAGCCATGGCCCGCTTACCCCGCCGCCACTAAGAATAGCGTGTCTGGCCCGCAGTCAGACATGCCGCCGCGCTGATCTGCCGGAGCACACAGCGTTGTCTGGCCTGGAGCCAAACACGCGGTTGCGCAGCCCCGCCCCCCAGAGCTGCTGCTGCTCACACGGTCCGCTGAGGCCGTGGGGGGAGGGAGACAGCGGGGGAGGGGCCGGAGCAGCCTCCCCAGCCGGACCTCGGGGGCTGGTTAGGAGGAGCCCACAGGCTGTAGGTTGCCCACTCCGAAATAGACCATTAGTTTAATCCAATATGGCAATTCCTATTTGCTTACGTTTTGGGAGAACTTTAGCAGGTATTCAGGATGTCTTGACCCAGCAGGTATCCTTGCATGGGCTGTGTGGCAGGGCAAGGGTAAAAACCCCGTGAATGCCCTGCCCCTGCAGGCTAAACCCTGCTTTCTGGCAGGAGGGCCAGGGGCAGAGGCTTGGAGTGCTAGCTGGGAGCCCTAATGAGGGCTGGCTCACAGCAGTAGGCTGGGTGAAATGGATACAGCTGAGGCTAGGAGCTGAGAGGGCTAGAAAAGCCCTGAGCCCTACTTTGTTGGGGCAGGCCAGGAAGGGAGTTGGAGGCTGTTTAGCTGAATCCTTGCTGCAGGCAGGGTACCTCAGGGGTCTGGGGACCCTGGAACTAGGATAGCAAGGGTAACTGTTAGGAGGGTGGTGAGAGCACTTTTCTTGCACTGAAGCTAAGAAGTTCTCACTGTAAATAAAGGACACGGGAGAAACATCAGGAAAGGGTGTGGAAACCTTTATTTCTGCCGGCCAGAACACAGGGCACTGGGGAGGACACAGAGACGTGCCCGGACCCTGTGACAGCTCCAACTCCGGAAATTCATGACAGCCCTTGGCAGACTAACACTCTCGTAGTATTCAGCACTGCTATGTCATAGATAATATTAGCAGAACTACATAAAAAAGCCTTTACATTGTAAAATATTCTTCTTATTGAAAATGAGCCTAACTTTGTTATTTTGGCCTGAGGGCCTTCTACATGCTATAGGGAGAAATATTTAATTTTATTACAGGAGATTAAATTATGTTCTGCTCCTTTTGTACATGTTTTTTTCCCACTAACAGAAAGCATTCTGTCTAAAATCTTTTATGTCTTGTTCATTTTGATTTGAGAAAAAAACAACAAAGAAAAGGAAAGTCTTACTTTGTGAGTGTCACAGCAATGAAACAAAGCTGTATATAGGTATTGCTTTGCATGCAGGCTGCAATGGAAATGTATCAGTGTATTACTATTTTCAAATAGCTCTGTTACACTAAGTGCCCTTACTACCTTGGGCTCTGATGTCCTCAGCTCATAGAAATGAAGCATGGTCAGTACGTGGATGGGAGATTTTCAGGATTGCCAGCCACAAGAATTCAAAAATAAGGAGCCACGGCATCTCAAATCATTAAGAACCGCAACTCTTTCAAAGCAGTACGGTTTCGGTTTTCATTGCCTTCTGGTTTTGAGCCTTTGGAGTTAATGCTTTCAGACTTCTTTCCAAAGCCATAAAGGCTAGAAACTTGTGTTTTTAAATGAAATCTGAGTTTGTCACATAATCACATGACTCCAGGAGCTGGGGCTTTAACAAAAAGACTAAAAATTGGGACACTCATCAGGCTTGGATGCACCGGCACCTTCAAGGAAAGCCCAGTATGGAGCTTTAGAGGATGGAGCTGCGATTCAGTAGGAAGTGGTGCTCTTCTTTAAGTCACTACTAATGGAACCAATTCCCTGTATGATGGAAGGACACTGCTGTTTGGAAGATGCACTGTCTCAGTAAGTGCCCTGAAAGGCATTGTGCTAGCACTCCTTAGTGCATGGGGGTGGCATGCACACTGCTACCACCCCTGTAGGCGCTGCTCCCCTGGCCTGCATATGGGGAAGTTGTGGATCTGCCTTCTCGCCCTTCCCTTCCCTGATCTCTTTGGAGTGTTCTGTACCCTAAAGGGAGTAAATAGTCTGAGCTCCCTCTACCTCTGGGGAGGGTATTCAGCCTGGTCCTTTCGCAGTTCCCACAAGTAACCTTACTCCCACTGCACTCTGCACCCTGGCAAATGGGCCAGGCAGGATCTGACCCATAGACTGGAAGCTTTGTGGGGCTGGGAACACGTCTTTGTCGTCTGTTAAGTGTCATGCCCATTTCTGTTGTTATGCTAATAATAAATAACTTGAAGTGAGATGTTGGACAAGACATTTAATTTGTGTACTCCATTTCCCTACCCATGCCCCCCAAAATGGTCATAGTATTGCTTACTCACCTGAACAATGGGACTATGCTGCCACCCTCCTTTATAAAGCACGTTGTGAAGCATCAATAAAATTTGCTATGCAAGTGCTAAGTATTGTTATAAATAATAATTGCAGTAATTAAAGCTCCAATAACACTTATTACAAGTATGAGGGGGGCGAGGGGGTAGTGTACAGCCTGTTTAAATTCCACTGTGAGTAATTACTATCTGCTTGTCACATTTTGCTATGCAGTTTAAATTGACTCTGGCAGTGTTTCTCATGCTGTGGGTCGTGAATCCTCACGGGGGGCAGGGAAGTCACATAAGGCAATCAGTGGGGTTGCAAGGTGTTGAATATTTGATTACAATCGAAAGCAAAGAACCCCCCCCCACCATTTTCTGCACAACCTTATCCTTCAAGGCCATGTAGTTTCTGCTAAGCTCGAGGAACAAAAACACACACACACAAATTATACAGGCTGATCAGTGATGCAAGGTTTTACTCCTATCTTTATAGTAAAAGTAAGAAAGTTGTGAATATTTTTGACTTTGAGTATGGGGTCCTGAACCTGGAAAGGTTGAGAAACTCAGGGCTGGTATTCTTCATTTGCTGGCCAAAATTGTGGACAAATCTTGATGTGTCTTCAGCAGGTGCTCAGTGTCACTCCAACATTGGCTGCAGTTACTATAGGCAAGGCTTGAAAATTCGGAAAGGTGTTCTGAGTTGAATGGTGACTTGGAAATGGATGCTAATGGTAAAAATAATTACAAAAGAAGGCTTCTGGAAAGAATCCTGATCTGAAAGGAAAAAGTGACATTTTAAAAGAGCTGTGTTAAAGGTCTGATCAGAATTGGTGGTGCCCTTTTAAAACCTCTTTACCTTTTCAAGCTGACACCGGTGGTCTGATCAAGTCATATGAGCTATGTGGAATTACATTATGTTAAACTACTGCTACCTGGAAATGTACATTATGGCACAATGCAATAATTGACAATTTCCACCTAAATGTGGCTTTCAGAAAAGAGTGATTTTAAGGGGAGGGCCATTTGAATTATTTCTTAAGTACCTAGGAGCTTAGGCTGGTAAATTCCACTTTGCTTTAGGGAATCTCACAGCTGCAGAGAATGAGGGAAAATCTGAACCCCCATGACTATTGCTAGTCACCTGTCCCGATGTGACCATCAGTATGCTTTTACAGACCAAAAAAAAGTCAAAAGTAAAAAATGACAGGAAAACGTGAATTATCTTGTGAAATTCAAGTTTCTCAAGTTTCTCACACTCACATCCTCAGAAGCTCGTATAATGAATGTAGAAAGTTGTGGGTTAATATCGAGTGTCCTCAGTTTCTGGTGCACTTCTACCCCGCATAATGACTTAAAGAGGCATAGTTTGGTGCAAAGGCCAAAGAGTACAATTGGAAGACTCTTTTAATCATTGTTATTAAATTAGAATATTATTTTAGAGCTCTATACGGCATGATAACACTGTTGGTTATGGTCCTAGACTTAGCCAAAGTTATGTTGAATCAAGGTTTGTCATTTTAACATTTCCTGAATCAAGGTAATATTCAGTGATACTTAATTAAATAAAACACAGAAAAGTTCATTTGGAATAAATGCAGAAGTGAAATACTGAATCTCTCAAAGGAAGAATGTTTTCACTTTTGTTTAAACCAGAGCATCAGCTTATTGAAAAATGTAATTGATACTGGCTTGAATAGTATTCCTAGAGTACATTAAGTGGGATAGCACATCAAAATCATATTGTATTTGGGGCAGAGCAATTTAAATAGTGCACAATTAACCATTGTGGATTTCTGAAATGAAAACGTACTGACATTGCCTATTTGTGTGGATCAGATGTTCTACATGAATGGCTCTCTAGACAAGTTCTGCACTTCTGCTGCTAAAAAATAAAGCTTCACTTTGAAATGCCCCCTAACATTAACTTGTGATGTAGCTATTATTTCTGTGGTACAGGTATGCTAGGCCCTCTACAGGCAAGGATGAAGATGCAGGCTTCATCCCCAAAGGGTTTACAGTCTCCGGGGTTTACAGCCAGTGCTCATTAAAGTAAATGGGAGCAGTGCTACTGACTTCAATTGACTTTTGTGTCAAGCCCTAAATAGACAATTTACAGACAGAGGATGTAACATGGGATGCAACACAAGCCAAAGCTGTTGGGTAGTGATGTGATTTTAGGGATTTTTATTGCTTTTTGGTGCCAGATAGTCATATGTTTTAAAGAGGAGTCTGAAATGAAGAGAGGAATAAGGCATAGCAAACTTGCTCCGAAAGGATGTTTCAGCTGTAGGGTGCCTCAGAAGTGAGTGTGGGGGAGAGAACCTTCTATCCTGAAAGATTTAATGAGACAGCTTGGTATTAGTAAAGAAAAAAAGAAAAACCAATGACCCTGAGACAGAGCCAAATGTGCTGATGACAGCAATAATATTCTTACTTGGATCGTAAGCTCTTTGGGGCATGGGCCATCTTTTTGTCCTGTTTGTGTATCACCTAGCAAAGTGGAGGCTGGACCTAGGTGTGAACGCAATATAAATAATAAATACCATAATGAGTTAATCTGTTCATGCTTTAGCTTCAGGCAAAATTTCAGCTAATACATAGCTTTCTAACACACTAACTACAATACACAATAGAAAATTTCTGAATTGATGCCTTTTTCTCATCATTTTGGATACACAGGGCCAGATTCTCCTTCCCAAAGCAGTGTAAAAGTGGCCTTAGTGTAAATGAGAACAAGGCCCATATTATTCTGCCTGGATAGATACAATATGTTTTGTTTACTTTTCAACTTTTTAATTAATCAGATGTTCCTAATGATAAAATCTCAAGTCTTATCTACAATACAAAATTTGAAAGGAAAACATAGTTTCTACATCTCTACAAATAAACTGATTTTCCAAAAACACCAATTTACTAACAACTTTACTTTTAGTCAGGCAAAGCCTCAGAGAAGAGCTGGGTCTTGCATTGTGCGCTAAAAGTACAGTATGCAGATTTGGGCTCAGTAAAAGTCTAAATATATTTTAGGGGTCTGCTCTCCCATTATGATCTGTGATTAACTCCTGTTAGCGTCAATGATTCACACTCACATCAAACAGAGAACAGAAGCTTTACAAGAAGCTATTCAGCATCCTATTAGAAGGATGATCGATAAAGGATATATCTGTAGTGAATGACGTGATACACTACTTTCTTTAGTAAAAAGGTATAGAAGAATTTATTTTTATTGTAAGTAATTTCATCTGAATGGCCCAGTGTATAGAAAAACAATCTTCACATGAAATGTAATTTTACATAGACATGTTCATTATGAATGCAGTCTATTTAACTTATATCACTAACCACAAAGCTAAACCAGTAATCTTCCTAGGTGAGTTCATAGCATGTAACACACATACCTTAACCACAAATACTGAGCTATGTAATTCCACCTCTGATACCATCCTATATGAAATCACACTGAAGAAAAACATATCCTATTAGCAGAGGTAACAAAGTCCTGTGGCACCTTAAAGACTAACTATAAAGTTTTGAAGCATAAGCTTTCGTGGGCTAATACCCACTTCGTCGTCCGTTGTAAAACAAGATCTCATCATGGGTCAACTTCCTTTCCCAACATTACAATCTCCAACAGCTTCACGCACAAAATGTTTCATTCTACAGGCCACCATGAACAGCCACTCCCCTAAGTCAAGTTTCAGATCATTGCATACACAATAGAAGTTTTGGCCCATAAATGTTATTGGGCTGGGACGAGGAGGGGAAACAGAGCAAAGAGAAAGGCCCCGTTCGCTGTCTACACAATATATACAGTGTTTATCTTGAGGAAATATGACCAGAAGACCATCTCCATGTAATATCTATATATATAAAAGTCAAGTGGTGTATGTATGAGTGTATGTATGTATGTATGTATGTATGTACGTATGACAGCGAACTCCTCCCGCACCGTTTGAGCCAGAGACTTGAAATTTGGTACAGTGAGGGGTCTTGGGGTCTAGATCTTGGTAAGGGTCGAAAAATTTTCGGATCTCACCTCTGACGCCCCCCAGGGGTGAAAGTCTTTCAGAGCCAATCACATCAGCTGGGCAGTTAGGTGCTGATGATGTCATAATACCCCCTCCAACAGACACCGCACTCGCTCAGCTCGCCCCTCCCTCCTCCAACGGAACCCCGGAGATCCCTCAGCTCACTGCCCCTCCCCCCTCCCAACGGAACCACGGAGATCCCTCAGCTCACTGCCCCTCCCTCCTCCAACGGAACGCCGGAGATCACTCAGCTCACTGCTCCTCCCCCCTCCCAATGGAACCCCGGAGATCACTCAGCTCACTGCCCCTCCCCCCTCCCAACGGAACCCCGGAGATCCCTCAGCTCACTGCCCCTCCCTCCTCCAACGGAACCCTGGAGATCACTCAGCTCACTGCCCCTCCCCCCTCCCAACGGAACCCCGGAGATCACTCAGCTCACTGCCCCTCCCCCCTCCCAACGGAACCCCGGAGATCACTCAGCTCACTGCCCCTCCCTCCTCCCAACGGAACCCCGGAGATCCCTCAGCTCACTGCCCCTCCCTCCTCCAACGGAACCCCAGAGATCACTCAGCTCACTGCCCCTCCCCCCTCCAACAGAACCCCGGAGATCACTCAGCTCACTGCCCCTCCCTCCTCCAACGGAACCCCGGAGATCCCTCAGTTCTCTGCCCCTCCCCCCTCCCAATGGAACCCCGGAGATCACTCAGCTCACAGCCCCTCCCCCCTCCCAACGGAACCCCGGAGATCACTCAGCTCACTGCCCCTCCCTCCTCCAACGGAACCCTGGAGATCACTCAGCTCACTGCCCCTCCCCCCTCCCAACGGAACCCCGGAGATCACTCAGCTCACTGCCCCTCCCCCCTCCCAACGGAACCCCGGAGATCACTCAGCTCACTGCCCCTCCCCCCTCCCAACGGAACCCCGGAGATCACTCAGCTCACTGCCCCTCCCTCCTCCAACGGAACCCTGGAGATCACTCAGCTCACTGCCCCTCCCCCCTCCAAACGGAACCCCGGAGATCACTCAGCTCACTGCCCCTCCCCCCTCCCAACGGAACCCCGGAGATCACTCAGCTCACTGCCCCTCCCTCCTCCAACGGAACCCCGGAGATCACTCAGCTCACTGCCCCTCCCCCCTCCCAACGGAACCCCAGAGATCCCTCAGTTCTCTGCCCCTCCCCCCTCCCAACGGAACCCCGGACTACATCAGCTCACTGCCCCCCCCCACCTGCGAAGGTCCCCGGAATCCCTCGGCTCTGGGCCCCCTCCCCCCCTGCGACGGATCTGAGTTGGGTTTGGTGGGACGGTAAGTGAGGTGGGGGTGTCGGATTCGGTCGGGGGGTGAGGTGGGGGTGTCCGGTTTGCTTGGGGGGGTGGGAAGGTGTTGGGGTGGGTGAGGGGTGAGGGGTGGGTGTTGGGGTTGGTCAGGGGGTGTCAGCTGTCTGCCACCTCCCCACCTCCGACTGACCCGAGCAGCGCCGGGCACTTATGCTAGTGTGAAATAAAATGATAAGGGTATTTGGGAGTATGATAAAATCCCATCCCTGCAATATCTCAGTGGCACACCCGTTCTGCAGCACAATGCAGTGTGTGCTTTGCAGCTTATTTTTCTAGTGTCACAGTGTGCTTAAAAGCAAATCTTTACAAACTTTCTTAACACAATCCCATTACAACTGCAAATATTTCCACCTGTGGACACTAACACGTGACATGGAGCTAGGCATAAATCTTGGACCTTCCAAAAAAAACACGTGTACGAAGCAGGCTGACTCAAACTCATGATGATTCAAACACTGTTCTGGTATTGACTCCTGTACTTGACAGGAACTCTAAAATTGGATATTTCTCCTCCTCCTCCCCTCCATCTGTCCTTCCATGTTCCCCAAGCAGATATTCCACAAGCTGTGCTAGTGAGAGGCATCAGTGTAGCTCCAAAAGCCAAAGTCTTATGCATGTTTGCCCCATATTGACATACTGTTATATTTTAATTCTGTGTGCATTGGTTGTCCCTGTGATTCTGCTGGTGGCCTTTTAGCATGGTCTAGTTCAATGATACTCAGACTGCGACTCAGGAGCCGCAAATGGTTCTTGAGTGTGTTTCCTGCAGCTCTTTGCAGCGCATAATATTAAAAGACTGTCATTTAATTATTAGCCAATTCAAGTTATTAACCAGTCAGGATGCTTTTACTATGTTATTAGCCAATTGCAGAATACATGGTCAGTGATTTTTGCTATGAGAATTCATATAGCTATATAGAATAAAACAACCAACGAATTCGCACTGTTGTGGCTATTTTGATAATGTTCATTGCTAATTTGGCTCCTGCATCACTGAAGTCTGAGTATCACGGTTCTAGTTCCTGTTGGATGCTCATTTGTAAGGACCTTGCACATTTTTTGCATATGTATATGTTACATACAAGGCAGATTGGAATACTGTAGAACTTCTTGTCAGTCCCCAAAGCATCTGAAATTTCCGTCCTCGTGCTGTTTTATACAACTAAAAAGTGCCGTGCATCAGGTGCATTTCAGAGATGTGCTCATTTTATTCTGTCACAAACTACCTTGAAACAATGATTGATCTATTATTTCTTCCTTGCTGCTCTTACAATAGGGTAGAATGTATAGAACAATAGTATGATCAGAGAGCTTTTACTGCGCGCGAACTCGTTGGTGAGAAGTTTAGCGTGGATGTGTCCTTGTTGTCAGTTCAGAGTTACATGGAGGGAAGATCCTATTTACATATGTCAGAGCAGACAGTCCCATTTTCAGTGATTCAGAAATGCTGCCATGAATTTTATTCATATTAATACAAACATACTGGACCACATGCAGGCAAACTCAAATGGGCCAATGTCTGAGCCAGATTGAAGCCATCTTTTTTTAAGCACCGCTTCCCACTGATTTCCTGAGATGATACTGCTGAGCACATTCAGTGCCCACTGAAGTCACTGGAATTTTTTACTGGAGGTGGAATTCACTGGCGCAGAGGATTTATAAACTATCCGTGTCCCACTTAGTTCCACAAAATTAGATTTATATGATGCATAGGACTCGTGCTGGCCCTCCGTACAGGGGCAAATATTTCACCCATGATTTATCTCAGAGCAAGTTCAAGTGATTTAGAAGTGAATAAAATAAAACTAATAAGTACTGTGGGATTTGGCCCATTCTTACACCACTTTATGCAGCTATTGGTATTGGTTGGTGTAGTCAGCAATTACATATAGTTAAACTTTGCATGGGATGTGGTAAAGCATCTGCTTTCTACATGTTATCAGCTGTTTGCAGGGATGTGGATTTGATTCCATGCCGGATCCCAGCAGTGACAGAGGAAATTGGTGCAATATAATTTACTGAAAGCACTCAGCACTTTTCCGGGGTGTCATGCTGGGCACCCAGAATCACGAGGCCATTTTTTAAATTTAGGGAAAGCGACTTATTGACTTGTTCCATTGTAAGAAATGAGTGAAACCTTTGCCAGTAACAAGCAAATATCCTTCATTCCCCACCCCACCCCACCCCACTCTTCAAACAGACACACCCAGCTTCCTGTTATTGATTCTGGGTAGAATAGTCCAACAGGCCTTTCTTGTTCTATGCCTAGTATTTCCACTAGAGGGCATTAAAAACACCAGGAACATATTACAGCCATCATATGCTTTTAAGATATATTCTAAAAAGACATGTAGGCCAGACATTTGAGCGTAGTAGCAGCAGTGTGTATTGAGAGTCTGTATTATATAGAGTACCTAGTGCTTTCTCCCTCTGTGTCCTTTTGTTTCATTCTTGCATGCAGCTACTAAAGTGAAATTACCCAAAATCTTGTTCTGCCCCACCCTCGTTGCACTTCAGAGCACATCGCTTTTATATAGTTGATATTTCTGTGGTCTCTGTTTCTCTCTTTCTCTCTCCCTGTCAAAAAAAGAAGCAGGAGGAGAGGAGCAGGGAGGCACAGCCACAGCAGGGGGGAGGCAACATGGGCTTTTGTGTGCCTGTGAGCAGAGAGAAAGTGAGTCTCCTGCAGTGTGTTTGTTGTTTGTACGCTTGAAAATACTGCTTTTGTGGGAATACATTGTCTGGGGATCAGAGGAATGGTATAAAAAATGTAATAACATATGTTTACACATACGTATGTTTACACCTTTCAATCCTACGGGATCTCGAAATGACTGCAGCTATCACAGTCCACAGTGATAGTTCAGGGTAGGGAGTGTGGGAGAATGCCACATGCTATTAAACTCCAGTGGGTGTTTAGACTGACAGTGTTCAAATACCCAAATAGAACCTTTAGCCAGCATATCAGGAGCGAGCGACACCCCTGTATCTCTAGTATTAAGTGAAATCTTTGACAAGCAGGTGTCATTTCTGCAGCTGTACATCTCATCCAGTGCTGAGGCATTGGTTCAGAAGTGACCTACAGGAAAGAGTGTCACTTCCTGCATCACACCACTTCTTCGAGCACGGTGGTTCCCAAACTTTAACACCCTGTGAACCCCTTGCACTTAAATGCCAAGTCTCGGGAACCCCCCTCCTAAAAATGAAAATTTCCTGGGATTTTCTTCTTTAGCTGAGTATAAATTATAAAAGCAGTGATCTTCGAAATATAAAATTAGTTTTTCTGACATGCTTATTATACACTATTATTAATTATTATTTATCATTATAGTATTTTTATTACATTATGCAAATGGAAACACTCTTCCAAGATCTCACTTTCATAGCTTGTATCACTTTGTTATAAGACATGGCTCCTGTGTTTCATCAAGGAGTATCAGCTGTGAAACAGCATGAAGGTATTTAAGAAGCCAACTCAAATAGTTCCTCCTACACAAGCATTCAGGTCTTGAGCAGTCCAGGCAAACAACACACATTCCAACAAAGCTTAAACTTGTTCTTCATAATAATTTTAAAATCAATACTAGCTGCCTATTTAATGTTAAAAACAGCAAAAAAATATCCACCTCCCTTTCCATTTCTTATAAGGAGTCTTGAAGCTTAAATCTCCTCAGTGTGATAGATATGATTGCTTTGATCTGCTTAGCTCTTGGAAGTCCATGGGCTCTGGGCAGCTGGCCCCATGCTTCCCTGGGTCCATAGGGACAGCTCTGTCCACCATTAGGGATTTTTTTTCTGAGAACCCCCTGTAACATTTCGCAAACCCCCAGGGGTTCACTTACACCAGTTTGGGAACCACTGCTCTTGCACTTGGGGGAGATCTCTCCGACACTTCAGATCTGGCTTGAGCTCTCTGCTGAGCTTGTGAGATTTGTGACCTTGATCCTACCGGCTGCTGAGTGCCCTCAGCTCCCATTGACTTCAATAGAAATGGAAGGTATTCAGCGTTTTTTCAGGATCAAATCTGACCTTGCCCATTTCTGCTACTTGTGCAACCTCAGTGGACAAGGTGGTATGAGCTGCAGCTAAATATGTCACTTTTAGGTTGGGGTTGTATATTAGATCTACTGTGTCCTATATCGTTGTATTGAATAGGTTCCACCACTGAAACCATAGTAATCTTATTGTGAAGTCATATATTTTTACCATCTTTCTTGTTTTTAAGGCCAATATAAAATAAATGAAAAGCCACAACATTGCAATGAAAAGCATACTTCATATAACAAATGCTTAAATAGCCACTCATTCCAGCTGTCTTTTGTGTACAAGGATCTCTGAGGCAATGGTAAGTGCTTACATAAGATCTTTCATAACATTTATATTAAAACCACTTATCATCTTACATGCAGATAATTTATTCAGCCTATAAATCTGTACTATTATAGATAAAATTAAGATGAAGCTCTCCCCTTTCAAAGCGTTAAAGAGGACCATAGTCAAAGCTACTATGTTTGCAGCTGCTTAAGAGATGTGGGTTCTCTGTTTTTGAGTATAGTAAGGTTTTTACCTCTCTCTTCCTTTCATTAATGGAGAGCTTACATTTCTTGCTGTGTGTACTTGGAATACTTGAGTGGTCATTTTATGGATCTCACATTTTAGTAATAAATTTACAATTGTTAGTAAACAAACCTCAAAATTAGAAACAAAAACCTCAGTGGAGCAACACTGAATTAGCTCAGAACTTATCCAGAAATAAACAGAGAGGATTTTTCTCAGTGAAGACTGATTTATAAGACTGGAGGGAGCAGAAGGGCGAGACAGGTCATAGGGATCCTATTTCACAGCTGGCACTGACACTGGGACCTCAGAACTTTCTCCCCTACAGATAAACAGCTAGAACTAGGCATCTGTTGCATTACAGTTGCCAAGGTCACTCCAGCACAGAGAAGGAGGGGGAAATGATAATAAAATCCATATTATAAGCATCAGTAATAAAATGCCAAGTGACTAGGATGATCCTATGTGTGTACTTTGGAGTTATACTGAGGTAGTGAAAAGTATTCAGTGATTCAAGGAACAACCCCAGTAAATAATCAGGAGAAACTTTTTTTTATAAAACGTAATTCCTTTAAATGGTAAATCCAGCATATTAGCACATATGATTAATCTTTATTTACAGGGAGCCAGATCCTCACACCAGCCAACCTGCACACATTATCCAAATAGGTGTTGGGCAGAGATGGCTATCATGATGCATGGAGTCACAGTCCATTTTAGACAGGAGATATTCATTACACAAACGTGATATAGGCTATGGGGAAACGAGCAGACCTCTTCACAACTTGAGTCCCAGCATTGTCTCCTTTGCTTACCAGAAATCTCAGCCTGTCTGGAATTCTGTACAGCACCCAGAAACATCTAGTGGGCAGCAAGTAAACCTTGCTTTAGTATTCAGCAAGTAAATCTATTATAGTGATGTTGCATTGCCTTTCCACACCCACCCTCTCAATTCCGGGAGCACAGTTTAGAGCAACTTCTACATTTTGTGAACAATGAGAGCCCCTTCGAGCCACTCTACAGGGCTAGGATTGTTCTGGCTACATGCACCAGGCAGTGGATGGAGGCAGTTTAGGATTATCCATTCGACATATAGGAATGTAAGGCTTTCTCAAACTAGTGAAAACAGTTCTAAGTGTGGCCTCTGTAGCAACAGATATTTATTTAAGTACACAATTTACTGACATCAGTTAAATAAACTAGCTGAAGCTATTGACTGTATTGCATTAAATAGGTTTCTTCCTAAGGCAGTTCATGGACAGGTTATAGATAATAGACAGCTTTTGTATTTTCATCTGTAACTTCATCTTTGAACTGTTAACGTCTCTAACACACTAGATCACCTTTTAGGTCCCATCTTTGCAGCGCAATCTGCATGGGCAGGTTCTGTCCCTGTACAGAGTCCCACTGAAGTTGGTGGGTGTCCACAGTGTACAGGCATCCCCAAAGTTATCTTTTTGCAGGCTCAGGGCCTTACAGAGACGGCAGGAGATGGATAGCAAGGGCAAGGCTATTGCAAGATAAAGCTTGTTTGTTCATATCGTTGAATTATGTTGGCGTTTTTTCCTTCCCAACAAAATATCTTTTGTGATGCAGCAGGTCCCTTAAAAACTATCAATTCTTCTTAAGAGAGGGGTGTTCCTTTGTGAGCAAGGTTATATGTGTGTCAGCTGTTCCATCGTCAGTAAGATATATAGGCGGCAAGTAGTGTGGAAGGTGGGATAGAGGTAATGACCATAAATACTTCTGCTGCCCTTCATAGGAGTAGAGATGTGTGTCTGCTAAGCTAATTGTTAAGTGTTTCAAGTTCTCCATTGTGACTGAGGGCATTACTGTAATATCCCTCTCGGTGAGGTCAGCACATTCATGGAGAGGGGCAAGGCACAAACTGCACTTGCTGAATAAAAAAACAAATTCTCCCCATCAAAAGAAAGTCCAGAGAACAAATACAAAGCTAAAAGAATAAACAGCCAAACTACTCTGGTCCCCACAGACAGAAATCCTTTTCAAGAGGGTCTTTACTCGAAGGAGTACCAAGCCCTAAATTATATAATCACATTCTGGAGTTCTGGGATATGATTCTCTGTGTGCTGGTAGTCTTTTGATTTTCATGGGGAAGGACCCTATGCTGTATTTATCTGGGCAGAGCAATGAATCTTCTAACATCCATCCACCAGCATGCTAAGGAAAGCTACAAAGTGTGGTGTCATACCACAATGAACACATACAGTAGCAAAAAGGGCACAGACTTCTCTAAGAGTACTTCGGGAGCTCGTTTAGGGAAACCACATATTACAGTACCTTAAGAGGGGATGAATTTTGACATGACAATGGTCTTGCTGATGGGTTGCTAGTGAGTTGCCATGCACAAATCCAGTGGACTTGTTTTCCTGCTCTTGGCAATGGAGCCAAATCCACCTGGCACTTAGGGGTAAGTCTGCAGGAGAGCTGTGATCAGGGAGGAGTGAGGTGGCTGCAGCCCTTCTCTGTCAGACCTAGAGGATGAGTGGAGCTCTCTCTCCAAGAGGCCACCGCTGCTGGGCTTAGGGGGCCCAGAGCACATTTTGGCTGAGCAGATAGCTCAGCTACAGAGCAGAGCCACTGGGAGTTCCCAGAAGCTCACTGCTGCTGCTGCTTCTGCAAGACCTGCCAACCTTGCATCCTGCTCTCCTGTCTCCTCTCCGGAAAGCAGTGGCATTGCATACCGAACACTTTCCCCTCTGCCTCCTGTGGGTCTGTTTTGATCCAAGTTTAATCCATCTCCTTCCACATTAATAACATTAACACATGCACAAAATAGAAATTCCACTGGCTAAATCATTTGACAAGCTCCTCTCCCCACCCCACTGTGGACTTTGACCACTCACAGGTGGTTTCTTGCTGGTTCTCTCTTATTTACTGTGCCAGCGCTTGTTAGGTCCACAACACCACATTGTAAAACCTTCTCCGGGAGCGTCATTTCTTTACAACCTGCATGTGAGCGAGCACAGGAAGTAGGGGATTGTGCATGTGCTTATACACTGCCACAGATTGCCAGAGCGAGTGCTCCCTTATGTCACATGCCACTCCTGAAGTGAGAGGAGACCAGGCAAAACAACAGTGATTGTTACTGATTAATATCACAGAGGAAATACAGAGGGCTTGGTTTGCACAAAAGCAGACGACATTAAGTGTGACGCTCAGGACTTTTGCCAATGATGTGAGTGACAGCATCCCCAGGACTGATGGTTTGGACTCCGTGAGGTTGCAGGTGCTCAGCATTTAGTTCCACCCGTGCAATGCCATGAACTTCATCTTTCTCAATGTATTGATGACAGATGAGCAGCCGGATTTGGCCCAGCCAGGGTCCCGTGTGGCCTGAGGGCAGAAGGGCCACTATGCAGCTGCTATTGCTGCAGGACGAAGAAAAAACTTAAAAATAATAAAAATGAAAAGCCAGCCAAATACCTCTGATGCTGCTCAGTCTCCACTGTTCACCTCTCCACCAACTGTGGGCTACAGTAGCCACATTTGAGCCACTCCCTCTTGCTTACATGTGGGGCTGGTGCGTTTCCAGCATGTAAGTGGTGGCCTTGGAGCTGGCCCCTGGAGCATGCAGTACAGCAGGGCAGCATTTTTCACCTGAAACTATTTATCTGGAAATGGTAGATCCGGGTTGACCAAGACGTCTTGTGGATCTGTATCAAATAGTTACAGTAAAAAAAAAAAAAAAATCTTAAAAAATAAAAATTCTGAAAATTCCAAATGTTTCATTTTGCTATCCTCACACCAAAATATTTCTATTTTTTATTCTAAATGACTCTCTTTGTTTCAAAATTTTTAATTTTTAGTTTTAAAATAAAACTCAAGGTTTAGGGGAAAAAAATAACCTAACACCTCAAATGAAATATTTTGTTTGACTCAAAACATTTTTTTAATTCCATGGTTCACTGAAAAATTGGATTTCATGTCAACCCCTCCCAACCCCCCACTCAAATGTTTTATGATTTTTTCTATATGGGCAACAAAGCAAAAAATAAGGTAATCGCAATGCTCTAATGTGCAGGATGCTGTGCTTACATTTAAAATATTAACAGTGAAAGAATATGTAAGTTGAAAAATGCATGCCAAGGGATGGAGGCAGAATAAAAGGGTAAACAAACAGAACAAACTATGTTTGCAATAAGTGTCACAACACACATTGCAACACACTCCAGCACAAAGGGTGTGGCAGCATGCATGAAATAATGGCAACTGTTTTTGCAAAAGCTTGTTTTTGTAGGCACAAATTGCAAAGAAAAATAAAAGCAAAATGTATTTTAATTACTCCTTTGAAGAGTCAGAAGTAAACATGATTCGCGTGCTACCCAGATCTGAAGGAAAAATAGACAAGGTAAGGTGTGAAACACAAAATGACCAAAAGTTTACAAGACCTGAAGTATAATTCAGTTGGTTGAGTGCGGGGAGGGGGGGGGGGGAGGGGGGGGAGGGGACCCAAACAACCTAACTATTGGGACCATAGAACTGATATTGGTCCATGTGATGGGATTGTCATGAAAAGATTTTGTGTTACAATATCACACAGCATGAGATCAGAAATGCTAAGCATGATCCATAGTGCTCATATGGCTACTGAGAAGTGTGAGAAAAGAGTCCAAGATATCCTATTCTGGCAAGGTGTGAACTCTGCCACTGAAGATCATTATCTGTGTGTGAAATCTGCATTGAATGCAGGGAACAGAATGCAGAGAGTCACTGGAACCACATGAGATTCCTGATCACCCTGGGTCCAAGTTTGGCCCAGCTCTTAGAATTAAATGTGAACCTCTTGTTAGAGGGCTACTGCTTTCAGTTTTCTTTAAGAATTAGCCACTGCACATCCTCAGGTCAGTGGGGACAGGCAATAATATTCTGTTTCTTACAAGTGCTCCTGAGTTTCACACCTATTTCATGTCCTAGTTACTCTGAAGTTCAGTTTGCTGGTGGTAATACATAAATGCTTAGGAGGCCTTTCGTGAATTAATGGAGAGACTCTTAGGAAAAATTATCCTGATTTTGTCCCATCTGTGCATTTAGGATCAAATTCACCATGGGTCAAAGATGGCTCATCTCCATCAACTTCAGCTGAGTTGTGCCCACCATGAATTTGACACCAAGTGATGAATTCCTGAAATAAAAATGGGATATTGGTCACCTGCCTGCCCTAGAAATACTCTGATATTTCACTTTCTTGGTCAGCAATCTGCAGATTCAGCAGAGGGCCAGACACTGGACCTTGAGGAGATGTGTGTAACCTTTCCAAATGCTAGAACAACGTCATCACATTCTGAAATGCAATGTAGACTCCAATCCAGGGCTGTAGTTCCGCTGGCAGAGGAATGGTGGCAAAGGCGGCTTTATGGCACCTTCATATCCATCCAGTATTGGAGCTGATTGGAGACTGGCTCTGTGCCCAGCATAATTTAGAGCATCCTCAGAGCTGCTCTCAATTACTCCCAACAGCCTGTGGCCCCAAAGGGGCCATTCACGAATTGTGGTTTGCTAGATATAGCAACCAACCATATGCCCCCTTTCTCCCAGTAATGCTCCTTGTTGAGGTCTAGTTCCATGAAGCCCTAGGAATTCCTTTCATGCCAGAAGAATCCTCCGGGAGCTGCCAAGCTGGAATGGAGCAAAGCAGCCAGAGGAAGCACTATGTGTAAGCTGGCCTTCAGAGACAGCTGAAAGTTAGTGTAAGACAGCAACAATAACCAAACAATGTGAAGTATCCCCCTCCAAACTAGGGATGCAGACAGCAGGAGCTTGGGGTGGGGGGGGGGGGGGGGAAGGGGGGCAGGAGCAGAGAAGTATGCTATACCCTTCTCAAAGTGCGGGTCTCTAGCCAGTGAGGCAAAGAGCTGAGTGCAGAGCAGTTTCTGATGCATGCATGATATCTGTTGGAATTTGCCCCCAAAAGGTCTGTCATATTCTCTGTGATTTGCCCCTTCTGCATTGGAGTGGGGGTTCAAGGTCTGTGGAGTGCATTGTAACCCTTGGAATACATTTCCCTTTTAGATAGGGGGTGCAAACAGGTGGGAAATGTGGACACTTCTGGTAAAGGTGGGGACAGCAGTTTTTGTGGGGTATGCCACTTTCATCAGAATCTGTCCTCTCTGGACAGAGGAAAACACTGGGTGGTGGGGTGAGGGCAGTTTATATGGAGTGCCCTGTATCCCCTCAACATTTGCACCCCTAGATCCTTTATCCCAAATGCTGGGAATGCAAGTGACTGCTGAGCTACATTCTCAGGGGGAGGCACATTCTGCTACAACACCAGCTGGTGCATGCGCAGCTCCAGGGCTGACTGTGTGTGGAGGTGGGGGAGTGAGGACCACATCGCTGTCTTCCAGCTCCGAGCTGCCAGTTGCTGGTTGCCAAGCAGTTATCATTGTTTCTGTGACGATTGCAGAGGCTGTTGCTAATTGAAGAAGCCCCCACAGCATCCCTTCTTTTCCTGATTTTATTTTAGAGGAACAGGGGGAGAGAGAGAGAGAAAGAGACTGAGATTTTTTTGCTTTACATTTTTATTTTATATTTTTTGAGGGAGGGGGGGAATTTCTCTCTCTCAGCTAGTGACTAAGTGATGGACTAGTTACACATCCTTATCCCTTTAGCTTTTGTGTGTGTGTGTCTGAAAACACACACTGTAAAACCCTGTTTACCACTGCAGTGGGCACAAATAGGTGAGCATGACTACAGCCAAGGAACAAAATGCATCAGGAAAACAAGCCCAACAACAAGAACAGGTAATGCTGTTTATTTTCCTCAACTGGAAACAAATCTAGATTTGAATTACATAGGTATCAGTTTCCTGTATGATTTTTGTTTTTTTATGTTCTCTTTGGTGGCTGTTACTAAAATTGCCACCTGAGTCACTAGGCAGTGGAGGGAGGAAAGCACTGTGGAGCAGGTGTGTGGTTCACTTGTTTGGGGCTTTTTTTGTTATGTTTAACAGATTGCATCCTGTAACCATTAATGTATAGGTGGAGAGCATTCTGCTCTGTAACTTCCTCTGTCTGCTGTGTAGGGGTGATGTTTGGTACAGTGGGCTGGGATAGGGCTCCCTTGGAATAATGCAAGCTTTGCATGTGGAACTTCCTAGGCTTTTTACAACTACTTTGTAGTTGGGCACAAAATTGCAAAAGTAGATTTCAGTGGCTTCAGAGTCATGTGTGTATCTACCTGTTCAGTATGTATTTGCCAGATGTAGCCATAGTATAAAGTAGGCACAACTCCCATTGACTTAAATGGAAATAGCAGCTGCTTACACCACATCTGAATTTGATTTGCTATATCTTTGTGTTTCTCTTTGCAGGTGTGTGTCTTTTTATATACAAGCAGACAGTTAAAGGCTTAATTTCCTTTCTGTTCCATTGTCTTTGTCAGGTTTTTGAATATGTATCTCTGCTCATCTTCATTCTGTGCTGGTAGGCAAGGGGGAAACTTTCTTTGACAGAAAAGCAGGAGCCACATCATTAGCCCTAACTGATATGCAAGATAAGAAGTGGTGACATAAGGGGAAGTCAGGCTGAGATGCAGCTAAGGAAGGCAAAGATTTCAGAGATTCTTTATATGACAGCATAATAGCAGTTCCACAACCCTACTTTCCTCTACACATTGTCAGAGTCTACAGGGAAATAAAGATGAATCTTGAATTCTTGTATTTTCATTGTCTCCTTAAAAGACTGGAAGTTCACAGCTTTACTCATTGGCTTGGCTAGTACAAGAGGATAATTTAAATCTCTCTGGACACAAATTAATTCTTTAAATAGTTTCTTCCTAGATTGATACATTGAGAGCACCAAACA
This sequence comes from Sternotherus odoratus, assembly GCA_032164245.1. Lineage (NCBI taxonomy): Eukaryota > Metazoa > Chordata > Testudines > Kinosternidae > Sternotherus > Sternotherus odoratus. The sequence goes on along the minus strand of JAVMKO010000002.1, from coordinate 210,906,808 downwards.
TTTCCTCTGGTGTTACATTTTAAAGATAGGTGGGGAAGGGAAAGGTTGAAATCTCATTGGGTGTCCTGCCACCAACGGTAGCACAATCTGATATTTATTTTCAGGGTGACATTTTACTAATGGCCAGAGCTTTATCGGCTGTTCTGTTAAAATGTGAAGAAAACAACTTTGATCCTGAGAGCAGAGAGACAGCCTTTAACTAAACCTGTCGTCTACAGCACACCCACTCTCTTTTCGTTGTTTGTTTTTGGGACATACCCGTTGTCATTGCTTGTGGCAGATAAAAATGAACAAAGCTTGTATGTCCAGGAGGAAGGAAAATAAAAACTGCTTCTTGTGAACAAAGGCATCTATAGGGCTTATTCTCCCCACGCTTAGTAAAAGTGTTGATATTAGTTAGGCTCTGTCGGTTCAGAAGTGTAAAACAGTTGCCTTTTGTAAAGGAGTCCTGCTTTTGTTTTTAAATAGTATCATCCTGATGCCATTTTGTTATTGGCTTGTCTCCTTGTGACCTTTCCCTATTTTTAGTGCACAGCATGTGTGTGTCCACCCTTTCGCATGATGCAAAGGTTCTTGATTGTTTTCAGTCAATTATGGAATTAAGGAGCAATTCAATCCATATGGTACATTTAATAATTTGAAAAGCGTACATTGCCTCAGTGCAGCCCTAATGTGAATATGAAATAGAAATATCAGGCATATATAAATACCAGTGGATATTAATCTTTGCTTTGAATTAGTACAAAAGTTTGCCAGCTGCTATAACATTTTTGTTTTGTTTTTCCACTGCATAAAATGACTTGACACACTGGGGCAGATCCTAAGTTGCTGTAAATGGGAACAGCGCCATTGACTTCCGTTCAGTTGCACCCATTTACACCAGATGAGGAACTGGACCCCATCAGACTGAAGTAAGACTGTAAAGTAGTACAGCGTTCTCCAAACATTTTCCACTGGATATTGGTTTGCGGCTGTTGAAAATCGCTGTTCTTCTCTTGCTTGAAACTGGTCAAGCTGAAGATTTTACCTGGGATAAAACTGAAGGTGAAACTGCTACTCTGACTATGTAGAGGACTGAATGTTCTGTAGAAGCAGCTGCTACTGTCATATAGGGTTGGGACTGTTTCCTTTCTGCATTCCTCATTGTGACATCTTCTTGATCCGGAGGTACTGAAGTTGCACTGTTGGCAGAGGTATATTCGCTTTCCTTATAATACTAAGCTAACTAGAAAATGGCCAGTAAATGACACTGCAGGAGGGGGTGGAGAAAGTGGTTTGTTTGTTTCTGTTAGAAAAATACAAACAAAGGTTTTGTACTTAAATGAAAACCTTTCTAGTGAGCTGTATGCCCGTAAGGAAAACGAGGTTGTATTGAGATGAAGGTATGATTGCTCTTGAAATATGAAATCAAGAATTGCACAGGACTAAAGATGCAGAGATTCAGCAGCCTGAAGAAATGAATGTTGTTAATTAAAAATGTTTGTTTTGTGTTTTTTTCCTGATTGGCCACCTAATTTACCTTCATTTAGTTACATTCTCCAGAATTTTAATAGACCTTCTACTTCCTTGCTTGCTGTATATTTTACCGACTTACAACATTAAAGCTCCTAAGTAATGGAAAGATGCCCTCAGGTGATTTTTGATGCTATCTAAAACCCACGGTTTGTGATGGCTTTACTAAGATGGGAGTAGGATGTAGTTTTCTATTTATGCTTTGTTGCTTCTGCCACAAGCATGATTCCCTCCCTCTCCCTCCCCAGTAGTTGGAGAGCACTGCATACTAGTGACCATGCATGTTGTCATTGAGCCATCCCAAACCCATTGAAATCAGTGGAAAGACCTCAGTGGGCTCTGTTCAGGCCCAGAGAGAATCCCAAAGCTTTGCCTGTGCCTGTGGGGATTGCTAGCGGGACGTGTGAATGAGCTCTGAAAGTTGTTATTGCATGTTTAAAATTTAAACAAGTGAATATGAAGAAATAAAATCCTTGGCTAGTGGAAATCAGCATCAGAGACGTCAGTGGAACTACAGTGACTTACATCAGCTGGCCCAGTGATTTTAATGGTAGTCTAAAAAAAGTCACTTGTTGCATGTAGCAGACTTCGTATTTTATATATGGTTTAGTCTCATTTTCTGCTACATGGCATTTTGAGATGTGAGGCATGGGTATGCACATAGCTCTGTATTGCTACATTAAAATAATTGGGCCAGTTTCCATCAAAATTCGGTACTCAACCTAATGCTAAAAGGAGATGTTTAGACATTTTGAAAGTCATGTATGACAGGAATAAAAAGAGAGAGAGAGAGTGAGGGAAGAGTCCTTCTCTTTTTGAAAAAACAAACCCTATAATTTAAAAGGTTGCTTGGGAAGCTTCCTATTTGGACATACAAAATTGATTAAGAGGCTGATCCTGCTTCCACTGTAGTTAATGAGAGTCTTGCTATTGACTTCAGTGGGAACTGGATTTTGCTCTGACATACAGACATTTCCTAGACAAGCTTGAGTTAACAATGACCATTTATGCTTGGTGTATTGTCACATGTGCTGACCAAAGGTTCGATAAAAAGGCAAGAAAGAGGAGGGCTGCTTTGGATTGAAATATATTCCCACAAGGGAATGAAATGAAGTCAGATCAATAGAATAGCTCTCTCTAATAGTCATTAAGCTAATAATCTTTTTCAAATTTATTTTCAGATGTGCCATTCTAATTTCAAATTATAGGAATTTGAAAAGGGGCCTGGGGTAGTTAATTCAGGAAACCTAATCTAAGCTCAGTGAGGAGTGGAAGGAAGGAAAGATTAATGTTTAATGCTCCCAATCTACCACAGTACATTGTACTTCACAAGCAGAACTGTAGTGTGTTGTCAGAGAAGTACATTAATAGTGTCTTGTACAGTACGCTAAAGTCTGCCTCTGCAAGTTTGCTTGAAGAGTGCCAAGGGGTACCAGGCATATTGTGGATGGCTCCAGAAGGGGCATTTCTGGACATGTGCCAGGGCCCCATCTTCTGCCAGGATGGCTGCTTGGAGGGAGATCTAGGTAAGCCTGTTTTACAGCAGTAGCAGGGATGTGCATCCCTCACGCTCCCCTGAAGCTCCTTCCAAAGTCACATACATGTTCAGCCAATGCCATCTGGGTTGTGTGCTGCTGCTTCCTCTCCAGTGTCCAGGCCAATAAGAACCATGACCAAGCCCTGAATGTGTCTTTAACAGGGGTGGGAGACCACGGATCCTCACACTTAGAATGGTGCATATTCATATGTGCGAAGTATATTTCCCAGACTGAAAAATGTGAAAGGTATGGTATTCCGAGTGATGCTACTTTAATTGCTCCAGGCTCTGCAAACCTGATTGCTGGTCCCACAAGTCCTCGCTGATGTGTGCTGGGTTATACAATATGTACAGCCATATGCTGAAGGGGATACAATAAATCTGAGTCTCAGATACCCTCCTCATGCCTCCTCACGCCACCCTGGCAATATAAATTGGCCTCAAAGAGTGTTAGGCTGCTTTACACTGCCAGAGTGGTGTGAAAAGGCCATAGCATAACTGAAAATCAGGCACAGTCTATCTTGTTCACACCACTTTGTAATGGAGATTGTGAAGCGTATTATATCCTGTCTGTTGGGCCACCACTTTGGTGTGTCTTACGGGAGTTCTCCAGTTGGTTTCAAGGGGAATGGATTGGGGCCTAAATGTTCCTTACAATAAGAAAGTTCTGATTCACTACCCAGGTTCTGCCTTCTTGTGCTGTCAGAATCCCTGACGCAGGCTCTGGGAGCACAACATCCACCTGGAATAGAATCGAGGAACACGGTGGCACAAACTGTCTGCTACCAAACTTCCACAGGGGACTAAGAGTAGCGTGGGGTAGACCAGGCGGGGCTACGGCACCCAGGAAATGAGCTAGTTCAGCACAACGTCTCAACAGCCTGGGATAGCAATGCTCCTTCAGAGCCTTGGCTGGAGCGGGAAGCTGTCCTGTCCCAAAGGCGAATCCCCACATGTACATACCAATCTTTCTAGCCAACTCTACATAATGTCTTGGCTCTGCTTACTCTAGTTATGCAGAAGCAGAGAGGAGTGTCATCTGGATGCTGACGTTAAAGAGTAGGAAAAGAGCAAGGATGCAACTGGCACTGACTTAGACCGAAAACAAAGCTGGATTTTTTTTAGTGAAAAGTGTGGGTTAAATACACATTTTAATACTTTTTTAAAGAGAAAACTGTTGCCATGAAAATAATTTTCTCATGTGATAACTATTCTACAAACCACGTATCAAACTGTAGATCCAAAAACTGACTTTCTCCAGGAAGTCACAGTGAACATTTGTGTTTCATTCCATTAATGGTATCTGATCTATTTCGCTAGAGATTACATTTCCGTAATAGGCTCCTGAGAACACTGTATTCAAGAACATGAAATTGCATCAAACTGTGGCAATGTTTTCAAGCTGCTAAGTTGCTGTATGGAGAACAGGCCACTAAAAGGTGATGGAGGACAGAGATGGAAAGGAGTAAATTTGGCACATAACCATTTACAATTATTATTTAACATGTGTATTGAAGTAGAACCCAGAGGCCTCAACCAGATCAGGACCTTATTGTGTTAGATACTGTACAAATACATCATAACTGGTAGTGTCTGTCCCACAGCATTTAAAATACATTGGGCTTGACTCACCCCTGCTTCATCTCCCATAGTCACCCTACAGAAACACACACACATGGCACATCCCTACTGCTTCCTCCCCTCTTTGGGGATTCCACTTCAGGGGAATACAAGTGTTAAATTGTAGTCCTGACTTAGGGTGACCAGGTGTCCTGATTTTATAGGGACAGTCCTGATTTTTGGGTCTTTTTCTTATATAGGCTCCTACCTGACTCCAGGGGAGGCTTAAGCAGAGATTGCCTGTAGGAAGTGCACATCTCCCTGCTTAGCCATCAGCACGCTCTATTGGGACAAATCTAGTTGGCTGTTGTCCCTACATCACTGCTGAGGAGATGTTTGTGGGTAGCATGTGTTGCAGTTTCCCCCCAGCTGCCTTTTTTGTAGTGGGATGCCCTGAGATTGCTGCTAGAAACCAGAGGAACCCAATTGTGCAGTTAGCCAGTTAACTAGCATTTGCAAGACATGGCTTTAAACTCCAAAAGAAAACCTGATTTATCAAGGAAAAGGAATTAACTGGCTCCTTTTGTCCTCGTGTAGGGCATCTAGCAGCTTGGACTCAATTGCGATACATTGGAGAAATGTCATGCGCTGCTGCAGTCAACCAGTGAACTAAGAATTTCTGCTTTGTAGTCCTCTGACTTTAATGCTGTTCCTTTGTGATCCCTGCAATATGTTAAATAGCCATGAATCATGATCACTTTAGACTGTGAATTCAAAACAAGGTAGCAAATTTAAAATAATTTAAATGCCAAAAATACCATGTTCATGTTCTTTGTACCATACATAATAGGGGGGAAAACACTGAACTAAATGTTTCTCTTTAGTGTATTATCTGAAACACATCTTGTGACCAAATGCTGTGAAGAAGGAGTAGGCTAAATAAAAAAGGACAGTTTTAAAATGGGATTTAAATAAGGAACAGCAGGGTAGCAAATCTGAGAGAATAAGCCCCATCTGTGATTGTGGCTGGGAGGGCACAAACTGGAGGAGTGAAATGGGTGGTTGAAGCAAGTCCACAAAGTGTTTTGTAAATTAGAAGGGCACTTTGGAGGTGGAGATGTTGAAGAAGCCAGTGCAGGTGCTGGAGTATGGGGGTGACTTGGCACCACTCCCTAGCTCAAGAAGAAAGTTGGGCTGTGGCATTATGGATGGCTTGACATTTAGAGAATAGACATATGGGGTAGACTGTAAAAGAGAGAACTGAAATAACTAGTATGCAAAGTAAAGGCATGGATGAAGATTTTGGCCAAAGAAAGTCAAGATGAGGACGAATACTGGCAGGATTCCAGTGGTGGCAATAAACAGACTTGCAGACAGGAGAGATGTGGGAGGCAAGTGGAAGCTTAGGTTTATGCATGACACTAAGGTGTCTGGAATTAGAAGCAAACAACGTTGGAGTGGCGGTCCAAGAATAGAGGCATGCATCACTTTACATAGGGCAAAAGGACATTTTACTTACAAGGGAAACCTCAGCAGTAGGAGTGTGCATTGTAGCTGGAAGTCAGTAAAGGTAAGACACACAGGCAGAACCTCAGATGGGAGGAGTCAGGAACGATGGTAGAGTTGGGTGGCATCCTGGAAATGGTAACATTTAAGGCTGAAGTGAACGTGCGGCAGGAGAAGACCTATGTGGTGGAGAGAAGAGGGTTAAAGTGAGGGGGCAGACCCTTGGCATTTGGGGCATGGAGCAATGGACGTAGCTCCACCGAAGCCGATGGAGCAGTGCAGATTTACATGGGCTGAGGTTCGAGCCCAGGGGCATAGTGAAAGGTAGAGGCTCTACCAAAAGCAAGAGTGGGGAGGATTCTTAAAAAGGTAAGATGGAAACGGAGATAAAAGAGTTCTGAGGGCACCATCTCTCCTGGCTTGAAGCACTTGGGGCAGGACAGGAGGATGGATGAAAACCATCCAGAGACCAAGCAAAAAGAAGGGAGAGAGGATCCAATGTCTAGAGGTGCCAGGTGGAGAAGAACAGCATCAAGCCCATGAAAGGTGCCTGAACGGGATGAACTTAGGTTAGATGAGGTGGTAAAAAGAGACCACCTTCTCCAGAAGCTTGCTGAGGAGTCTGGGGGTTAGTAGCTGAGCAAGGAACAATTGAGGACACCCCTCTTCTGTCCTGCAGGGACTGATGACAGTAGCTGTGAGAGAGGGAAAGATCAGATCTGAAGTGATTCATGGTTAGAGCTCCCGCTTTATCACAAATACGAAAGAACAGGAAAGAAAATGAAAAAGTCAGAAAATGAAATAATACCCCCCCAAAATCACACGTTGCTGTAATTTTCAGCCCCACCATTCCTTGGATGCTAATGCCTGCAGCAGGGACCACCCGCCTCTCTGCAGCTGGACGCATGCACCTCTACTGCCTGCTGATCAGGAGAATGGCTTGAAATCGTGCCCCTACATTGCTCCAGGTTGCAACTCCACTCACACTGGTTTGGCCCGACCACCACAGAGAGGCTGGTCCCTGCTACTGGCAACAGTGCCCCAGCACGGGTGGTGCTGAAACGAGTCCCTGACAGCCTGGCCCATTAGGGAGCTGTGCCATGGTGGGGGGGAAGCCTGTACAGCCACTGAGGCAGGGGTGTCTGGTCCATGTGCTACTGCCCCATGCTGCGATGGTAGCTCCCTCCCAGGTGGCAGAGAACGAGAGAGCAGGGTTTGATTTGGTGATTTATACATGGTCATTTGAGGTATTTGATTCATGTAAATGTAATAAAAAGAAATACAATATTTTAATGGATAAAATGAAACATGAAGTTCCTGAAAAATAATGTGAACAATTATACACATTAAAAGGATTTCGGGGGGGGGTCTATTAATGTTGGTTGTAAGACAGGCTCTCCACTGCGCTGCCCCTTGTGTCATCCTTTACACCTGTGCAGCCTGCATGGAAAACATCACCTGCTTAGAACGGGAAAGCTTTGTACCCACACTGCGCACTTTTCACAGGTGACTGATTGCACAAGATGGTAGAGAATCAGGTTCTAGGTATTTCAGGCGGACAATATGGAATGAGACATAAGAACATAACATAAGAACGGCCCTACTGGGTCAGACCAAAGATCCATGTAGCTCAGGATCCTGCCTTCTCACAGTGGCCAATGCCAGGTGCCCCAGAGGGAATGAAAAGAGCAGGTAATCATCACGTGACCTGTTCCTTGTCCCCCATTCCCAGTTTCTGGCAAACAGAAGAAATACTTACTTTAAAATGAGTTAAGATGAACTTGAGGAGGAAATCATAGCAGGCACCTTATAGAGAAGACCAAGAGTTTATGATGATTAGAATAGTAATAAATTAATATCTGAGACCTTAGTGTTTTCTTAATATGATCCTGAGTTTCCCCCACCCCCAGTTGGCAACAAAGATGTGCAGATTTTGCTATTTATAAAAAATAGCTCAGATGAAAATAAAGACAAATTTTATAAAAAGATTCACAATTGCATTGGCCTAGAGTAGTTTATATTCTTAACTGCTGTGGGGCTTGAAATTGGAGCAATAATAAGCTTTCAGCTGAAGCAATTAGTCTGCAGTTTTTGACTCCATTACCTTCACTTATGTCTGACTCTGAATAGCTATGCTAATATACTTAAAGCTTAGTTGCAGTATATTACTTGTCAAAAGTGAATTTACAACTTAGAAGTTGATTTATTGTTAACTTAGCTGATCAAGATATCACCATAAACATGGGAGTTGACTGGTGGTGAATCTATATAGTTACATATTATGCAGGAATGCATTTTGCATCTTTAATTTAGCATAATCACACTCTATGACCAACCTCTCAACTCTTTTTGTGTAGAGCCTACAGGGACCAAATACGTAATCTCTGTATGGTTGTAAGAGACAATTAGCATACATTAAGCCACATAACTAGGCTTGGGTATGTTGACAACCTTAAACTTTTAGCTTTCCATTTTTATGGCCAAGAGCAAATAGATTATCCTATGACATATCTTCCAGCTACTAACGGAGAGAAGCAAACAGCTATGGAAGAAAAAAAATTGAAAGTTAGCAATTATTAACATGAGAGAGAGGGGGGCACAAAGACATTGTTTGTTAGATCTGAAAAATTGGTTGCCACAAACCAGAACTAATTCTATAGCTTGAAAGAGGCAATCAGAAGGCAAGTTCTTTGTTATACTTAATAGGGACCAGAGTGGTGCTTAAGATTTAGAAACCAGATGAAACTTTTTAAAAAATTTTTGTTCTGTAAATGTCAGTTTCATGTAGATATCCCTGCATTGCCCATCATCATAGGAAATTTGTCTATTTATTTCACTTAGGAAGTTCTGGTATTCACAATCTATTCAATTTCAGGAGACCCTAATAGTATTCAAAGCCTCTGTTATTTGTTGTTGTTGTTTTTTAATGTTGCAGCGTGGTTGACACAAAAGCTTAGTATACAAGTATTTCTTAGAATGTTGCTTCATTGAATCGAATGGCTTTCACAAATTAATCTTGGTGAAACTTAATCAGCACAGGATTCAGTTGCATTAAATCAGACTCTCTTTTGTGGTCTTTTTCTCTTAAGTTATAATACATGGCATTACATGGATTATATTAATGCTTGACTTTATTGTTGCACTCTCATTTTCATTAGAAGTTTTATTACCCCGCGCTCACAGTTAAACCACCCAGATAAAACACAGAACAGTTGTGAATATACAGGATAGCAAAATCCAAGGAGAAATTGATTGAAATAGCCCTGTAAAGTACTTAGCACATAAGGATTGTCCATTAGTAAAATGTGTATTGATTAGCGAACCTTTTGACTTTCCTTGTTGGGAAGGTTGAAGATTCTTCAGTTCTTTATTGTTTAAATACTCAGCCCTCCCTCACATGAGGTATTTAACCATCCTCTGTTGGCAAACCTCTTTCCAGCTGCAACACCCTGCAGTATTTTTGTCCAGATACCCCATACCATTGCTGTAAATGGCAATGCTTTTTGCTCTACCTGACACACATGGCCAAAGAAGGGAGTTGACTGAAAGAGGAGCAACCAGTACTAAACAGATTTATTCCCTGTGCAGTGTGTGGCTCCTCAGTCTGGCCAGAAGCCTCAGGCAGGAATGACATTATGTGAGATTGCAGTAACTGAAAGAGAAAAGAAGGATGGTGGAGTAGCCCAATACTTCCCAGATCCTCCTTGTCCTTGAAGATTGCCCCAAAATATTAGATTCTATGGTATTGAGTCTCTTACCAGGGACATATGAGCATCATGACTTCACTCTGGGATCAAGTGGACTATAAGGGAGTGTTGGAGTCAGCAAACACGAATAGCAGCTTTTCCCTCCTTGTCATGTAAGTGTGACATCAAATTGGCTATTTAAGAAAGTGCCATCCCTACAACAGACAGGGAGGGAAGAGAAAAGAACCCGAATTCTGCATGTCCCCATTCGTAACCAAAGTCTTGATCAAACTCGAGGCCCTCCCTCACCTCTCGAATCTTAGAGTCTCCGCGTTTGCCGGCCGTTATGCGTTGGTTTGCTTTTGCTGTAAGTATTGCTTTTTACTCAGTGTATTTGTTCTAACTGCCCCAGTAGTTAATCAGTGAAATAGTTTGTTCTTAGTGTTTTATTTTTGTATGTCCCTATGGTTATTAGGTGGCTGTGCAGTGGTCATTTGGTTCTTTTTTGTGTATAACGTGTATTATACTTGCTTGCTTGTAAACCTAACTCTCCCATCTTGAGTGTCTAAATTGTCCCTAATAAAACCATTATTGTTACTCCTCATTTTTGTGTGTTCACAACTTGCTTAGTGGCTTTTCCCCTCCTACCCTGCATCCCGAACCTATACAATATTGCCACAAAGCAGTCTGGTAAATAACAGCCTGTTGTTCACATTTACACCTACCTTACGTGGCAATCCACAGGGAGCACAGCCTATCCTGTTTAAAATATAGATGTCTTTGGTACATAGCAACACAAACTTGGAAAACTGCTGAAGAGGAAATCAGTTTAAGGTTTGATGAGAAGCCTTTTGATCTAATAGCCATTGATTTCAGTGGGTATTGGATCAAGCCCCTTAGCAAGTTTTTTTACTAGTATGGAAGTCCCTCTGAAGTAAATTAGGAACACGAGTCTGACGAACAGAAGAGCTTGTTGCCAGCAACTCTACTTTCATCTGGATTCTGGACTTCAATTCAAAGTGTTTTGAATATTGGAAATGATTTCTTCTCTATACATCTGACTAATGAAATGGTTTCCTGGTCAAATAGTGAAATTTTCCTCTCCCCCACCTTCCCTTCCAAAAATATATCCCACCATTATCAAGCAGAGCCCTTTTTCATTTGATCAAACACAGCATCATCCTCAATCCATGATTCTGTGTGGGGTTTTTTCCCCTTTGCAAAAGGTTTTAAATCAGGTTTATTTTACTTTCCTAAGGGTCAGCAAAAGAATGTTTTGAAATTGTTACAACATTCCATTTTTGACATTTTCAAAAAAGAGAATTTCAGTTCCTCAAGTTGAAATGACTTTTTGTTTTGAAAACCTTGCACTTAAAAAGGCTAAAAAAATTAAAAGGTCAAAATCAAAATGAGATGTTTTGAAATTATTGAAACTAAACAGTTTGGTTGACATGAACCAAAAAATTTTTTAGATTTTGATTTGTGAAAATTTTGGAGATTTAACATTTTGTCACAGTATTGGATGGGCAAATTTTTCAGTATCTCTGATTTTCATGAGACAGGAAACCATTTCCTGCAATTATGGGGTTTTAGTTTGACTTAATAATAATAATAAAAAAAAATAATAAATGGAGATATACCAATCTCCTAGAACTGGAAAGACCTTGAAGGTCATCGAGTCCAGTCCCCTGCCTACACTAGCAGGATTGAGTACTGTCCCCTGACAGATTTTTTGCCCCAGATCCCTAAATGGCCCCCTCAAGGATTGAACTCACAACCCTGGGTTTAGCAGGCCAATGCTCAAACCACTGAGCTATCCCTCCCCCCCTTGTTATAGAAGAGGGAGCAATCTGAAAAAAAATGGTTCAATATCCTCAAGAGCTAGTTTTATTTCATGTCTTAAATACTAAGTTATTAAAATGAGAAAACAAACATTAAAAATCCACTCTAGTTTGGAGTTCATTCTATTCAGCTGCTTCAACTGTGCTCATTACAAGTGCCCGCAGGTTGCCACCTCTAATATCCAGCAAAGTCATGCTTTGCCATTTCCCACCCTTTCTTGAGTGAATGTTTGGTGTCAGTTAAAGAGAAACCCTCCTTGTGGGTAAAAGGAATTAATTTGTTTCAAGACGGGTATCAAATACTGCTTGTGTTTTTATATTTGGTCAGTTGTTCATCAGCTGTAATGCATAACATTTATTTTTCCTGCTGAAATGGTTGATAAAACAGGAGACGACAGGTGCTCTACAGAGACTGAATTTAGGTGATACTACTGTGTTTATATTTCATTACTTTTCACTGACTTGACAGCTGCCATAGAGTTTCTTTCCATCTTACAACCCTTCAATAACCACCTGAAGATTGGTACATAGCCCCAAGCCAGCAGGCTATTGAATAGGAGTTTTTTGTATTCTTCAGCAACGTGGACAATACAACTGACTCAGAAAGAGATCAGCCTCAATTAGATTTTCTTGGAGAATAATTGTCTTGACAGAGTGAAAAAGTGAGGCCAAGTGAGGCCTAGAGTTGGAGTACAAAAATATGTGTGAGCTCTCCCTTGCTGCATTTCTGCATCTACATGCAGTAGTTGGGTGCAAAAATAGTGGCAAGCAATTGCCTATGCATTTTTGCATGCAGATAAAGGGCAGGAGAGGGAGCGGAAAGGGCAGGAGAGGAGGCTCTTCTTCTGGACAGAGCCCTCAGGTTGTGCCCCACTTGGCTCTTCTCCCTCCTCCCCTTTCGGGGATTCCCTGACAGTCCTCTGTCCAGCTACTTACCTCAGTGGCAGGCCGGCAGCCCTGCCACCTGTGTCAGTAGCAAGTAGGGCTAAAGGGGAAGGGGAGGACTGGCAGTCATGCGCTGCATCACTTCCAACTCGCACCGTCTGTTTCCCTGGGCCACTTCCCCACAGCCGTAGCACCTTCTTCGCCCTTGTATCAGGGCCTCAGTCTAGCAGCAGTCAGCCGGGATCTCACTCATGCTCCCCTGAGCTCAGATCATGGTGCTGTTTCTTCTTCCTTCAGGGCAGCCAGTCCTCCCTCCTCAAACTCCAAGGAGTGACTGAAGCTGCTCTGTTCAGCAGCCCTTCTTATACGGCCCATCCTGGCCCTGATTGGTTCTCTCTCTAAACCTTCTCTCCAATTGTCTTTACAAGCCCTTTTCTAATTGAGTCTTCAGCAGAGAGGAGAGTAGCTGAGACAAGGATGAGATAGGACTGAAGTAGCACAGGTGCCTCCCAATGCCTTCTCTAGTAACAAAAGGCCATTTGACCTGCCTTCTTCTGGTGCTCAGGACATTGGCTGGGGCTGTAAATACCCACAAGTGGAGTTTACAAATGGGGAATAGCCTCAGATTTTTAAGAAACTACATGTGGGGCAAATCCTGCCTTCCATTATTCCTGTGCAACTCAGTTGAAGTCTTTGTTTAGAAGTGGAGTTGCAGATATGGACATCCTAGCTGGCATTCTGCATTTTTAAAAAACACATATATAAAAACCTGCGGATCCTTATTTTTAGACAGCTGGGATTTGTTATGAGCTGACCAATTAACTCATAAAGCCAGGAAAAAATCAAATAGCTGTGGGAAACATTGAAGGTAACAGATGAGAGAGAGTTGCCTGCAGAATCTTGATTCTACACGATAAATTATTGCAGTCGAACTGAACTCCTACCCACTTCTCAGTGGTATTAGAGAGCTGGAAATGATGCATATTTTGGCTAGGACATCATCCACTATCTCTTATTGACAGGCGAGTAAAATTGGGACGAGGAAAAGCACTAATTAATCATTACTTTATGTAACCTTTACTAGGGTGTTATAGTCCTGACATTTGAATCCCACTTTGCAATGTTCATTAAAATACAGTGTGTTTCTTATGCAATGTCACCTGAGGAAAAACATGCACAAGTAGTCGGAGTGGGATTTTCAAAGCTGCCTAACAGAATTAGAGGATCAAGTCCCACTGAAAATCACAGTCTCAAATCATATTTACTCATAGAGTACACAGTAAACTCATTTAACGTAGTGTATGCCACATACCCATGGGAGAAATTGTTGAACCTTGTGGTAAATTGTTGGGCTCCTAGCAGCTCTTGTTGAACTCATTGGAGACTTCTGCAGGCTCAGCACTCTTGAAAATCAAGCCATATATTTAGAAGCATCAGTATGGACTTGGTAGCCCAGCTATCTTACCTATGAAGGGGGATTTTTTTTAATAGTATTCTGGTGAATTGGTCTTTATTTCCTAAATAGCTTGATTTTAAAAGAAACTAGCTAGCAAACTTGGAATAAACTATATGAATTACTACTCCAAATTCTATCATCTAAATTTGGGAAAGTGTGAAAAACCTTATCGGCAGTAAAAATAATAAAGATGACAAGGGTAACTAAATCCAGAGTGTCAGAGCAGAAGACAATATTATATGATTTTGGGGGAGGGTTCTGACGTGGGGGTCACCTGGGGACGGGACAGAAGAGTTTTAAATGGTGGCCAGAGAGGATGCAATGGGGATTCTGGGACAGGATGCCGGAGGCTGGAGGCTCACTATCACGCAAGGGTAGTACACATTCCATCCCTTGCGTTAAAACAGCAGCGCTGAAAGCTTTATTCCTCTCGTTTTGAGGTATACCAGTGCCGCTTTAAAAGGTCAGTTAAAGCGGAAAAAGTGGCTTGGGAGTGTGTACTGGCAGGGCTATTGTAGCGCTAAAGAGGGGTTTTAGCGCTAAAACAGCCCCAGTCTAACCACAGCCCTGGTGCGCAGACAGTTTTGTTGATGTGAGTCATTAGTCTGGGAAGAAGGAAGCTTATAAGGCTTTCAGAAAGGCTCAGGTTTGACCTCCTAGCTTTTATGGCCTGGTGAGGTGCTCCCTTTTGTGCAACTTGGGAGGACATTTAGGCCAAGGAAATGTATGGAGGTTGATGGGGAGGGATTCCTACCATTGATAGTACAGTAGATGTGTGTGGGGGGAAGAATATTAAAAACCTTTTAATGGCTTAAATCCCATTATTTCACCAGAAAGCCATATAGCAGCTCTATTTCCTTGTGTTGACTTTGGCAAAGCTGCAAATAAAACCGGAGACAATGTCTGCGTTGAAATATTCTGAATGGGATTTTTCCCCCTTTGGCTTTATAAACAAAAGCAGTTGTAATGGTGGCTAAACACAACCTGTTTGCCCTCAGAGCAGCCACTCCGTTTTCAAGAGAGAAGTGTTCTGACAGTGGGAGGACTGTGATAAGTGTTGTTTTCAGGAAATACTTTCCAATTCAGGAAGATAGCTCTTTGCCTCTAACTAATGATTGCAAATGACTCCCTTCTTCTGGCTTAATAGTTCAGTTTTAAACATACTTAAAATACCTGCTCGCTCTCCTGGTTGTTTGAAGAATTTGTACTCTTCTGTAAATGATTTTAGGGTTGAATAAATTTATTTTTTTCTTGTTTTTTCTTGTTTCCTAATCAGACTAATTGTCATTAATAACACGCCCCCAAAAAACCTACCAGATTTTAATATACAGTTATGGTCGTGAACACCTATTAATTAGTAATGGAGAGAAGTGTTAGAACTGAGTTATAAATGTTTGAAACCTAGAAAATTCTAATTTAATGGCCAAGTTTTAAAAATTACAGTTCTGCAAAGTCAGGGTGGCCCTGTCTGGGCTGATTCCAAGTTGTTAAGTAAAGGAGGCTTTTGTCTGTAGGGCCACTGCCTCATTTTTTTTGCAGAAGTTGGAAAGTGTGTAGTGATTGAGGCAGGAGAAGAAGGGAGATTCTTATGGTTACGGTTAACTCAATGTTAATTCAAGTGAATGCAGTTTCTGTGTGATGTTGGGCAAGTCACTTAACCCAAACTTTTCACGGGTGGGCACTAACTGTGTCCTCCTCATTTTCTGAGTGTCTAACTCTAGATCTTGGTATTCGAAGTGCTGAGCAACTGAAGTCAATGGGAGCAGTTCCCTGAGCAAATAAAGTGCTATAAAATGCTAAGTACTCTGAATAATCAGGTTCTAGGCATCTCAAATCAGGGACCCAAAAAATCAAGGGATATTCTTGACATTAATCTCTCTTTGTGCTTCATTTTCCAGTCTGTAAAATGAAGATAGTACCAACCTCTCAACTCATAGGGGTGTAGTGGAAATAAATCCATTATGGTCTGTGAGACACCGAATGAGGATAAACCAAAATATTGAATAGCTGCTCATTAAGTGAGTACTATCTGGCCTGTGCACTGAATGAGGCAGGAATCCTGTGGAAAAATTAGTATGCGATCATGAACTTAACGATTATTATAATGCATACACTCAAGTAGTCTGAATTAAGCTTGCACAGGCAACTATTCCTAACTTTTGAGTGCTTGACTTTGCAACTTTAACATTCTTTTAAATGTGGTTTTTGTGGGGAATATTCAACAAGGGTGAAATTTTTCATAAGCACTCAGTGTTAGCCACACTCTTCTGCCATTAAGGTCAATGAGTGTTTTACCATTCACTTCAGTGGAAGCAGCATTAGGCCAGTATTGACTGCATTTAAGATCCCGCACGATGACTGTAATACTGTTGAACCGTAAGTGCTCTGAGAAATTCACTGATAGAAAATAACGTAGCTTACTTCAATGTGTGAATTCTGCAAAGGACTTGTTACTCCTAAGGGTTGTTTGATTTCTCTGTTAAAAAACAACCTCCCATGTGATGCACTAAAATTAGCTGTTGGCAGTGTTTACTGTTGTTTGCTAGTGCTTAATATGAGTGTACACAATTTCTCATATTAACCTTGAATGCAGACTTTCAATAACTTGACTCTGAATTTTAGCCTCATTGAAGTAACACAGAGTATTGGCATGCATAGGTTTAAAAGACCCTAAGATACAGTTTTATTATATTATACTAGCACCGCAAGCGCCAAGCAGACCAGAGCCCCATTGTGCTAAATATTGTACCTACATGACCCTGAACAGCTTACAAGCTAAAGAGACACAAAATGGGAGAAAGGAAATATTTCTTATTACTGTTTCACTCTTGGGGAACTCAGGTATAGAAAGATTAAGTGACTTGCCCAAAGTCATACTGGAAGCCTGAGGTAGAGCCAGTAAATGAACAGAGATCTCTTGAATTCCGTGCCTTTGCCTTAACCTCAACCCTTGTTCATCACTTTTCCTTTAAGGACATCATATTCAAAGTTGATGTATATGCCAAGCTATTTCTGTATCCTATTGTGTTTTTCCCCCCAACTCTTTCAGTGTGCAGTATACTTGAGAATATTAGGATAGCAAATGGTTGCCTCCCTCTCCCAACAAGACATAAACATTTTATTAAAGCTAATGTTAAAAAAATTATGTAATACATAGGTTGAGAAAAGAGTGTCTGTACATCTGGGTATAGTGCTTAGATTATCCGCAAATACAGAGCTTGTTTTTAAAAGTTATATAATAGACAGAATACATAATCAGCAATAACAAAAATTTAGGTGACTAAATTTAAGCATACAGTTTAGATATTAGCATCCAAGTATTCGGGTACATCACTCATGAGAAGTTGTACAGAGATTTGGTTGTGGAAAGCAAAATATATCAATGAATGGAGATTGCCTCATAGTAATTAAAAATTTGGGTAGGTTGTCCATTTAGGAAATGCAATCTATCAGGGAAGTCTTTCGGTTACTTTCCTTACTGCGCATCTCATCAGCACTCCAGCTCATCCCTCCTGGTATTGTCGATGTCAGGTGATGTGTTCTATGTAGCTGTCCCTCAACCATCTGATGGCGTCTGACACCATGAGTTGCTGCATCAGCCGAGTGTAGAGTTGACTGATTCCGCATTCTCGCAACACTCACTCGTTATTGGTGTCCCATGCACCCCAAGCTCCAACGATCAGCGTGTCTGTCTCAATCTGGTAACCCCTAGCTCTCAAGGTGTCAGCCAGAGGGGCATATTTCTCCACCTTTCGAGCTCAGGCATCATGGAAGGCCGGGGTCCTGTTCTCACAGGGCACCGTGACGTCGACCATGACGATTTTCTTCCGGTCCCCATTGCTGACGACAATGTCCAGTTGCAGTTGGTTGTTAGTTCCAGAGATGCTGGAGTTAACGGCAACGTTCCTTATAGGTGGTGGACTATCTCTCACCAGGCGATCTTGGATGAGGCTGTGTCGCAGCTGCCAAGTTCTGGAATGGGGCTTGCAATTACACAGGAGATTGGGTAGTGTCTCATTGGCATAGCCACTCTTCCTACATTGGTTTAAGATTAGCAGCCACGTTAGTCTGTATCGGTAAATAAGACGAGGAAGACTTTGTAGCACCTTAGAGACTAACCAGTTTATTTCAGCATAAAGCTTATGCTGAAAAAACTGGTTAGTCTCTAAGGTGCTACAAAGTCTTCCTCGTCTTATTTACTTCCAACATTGCTTGTCCCGATTCCCATGGTGAACAGCTCCGGTCAGCAGAATGCAGTTGGGCCGGGCCCTGTGGATGAACCTCCAGTTAGTAAATCAGATGAAGCTGCTCCTGGGAAGGAAGTGGTTGCTGGCATCCCATTTGCACATCACCTCGAACTCCTTGCCCTGCTCCAGCTTCAGCTACAGGTTTCCCACAGGTTTTCTATTGGCAGCGGGTGGCATCCTTCAGGATCCTCTCCAACATGGCTCTATCTTTCGGAGTGAGGATTGCGTGGTCCATATTGTTCATATTATTATTCTTTCCATCCCATCTGCTTCATCCTTCTTTAGACTCTTAAACAATTGTAAATCAGAAGGTAGTCAGTTTTCAGATGCTACAGCAAATGACTGACTACACAGGAAGGAAAAAGTCACAACAACATATAATTTCATTCACTGATTTTTTTTGATGTTCTCATGCAGACATGCTCAACGTTAAGAAACAAACTATTAGTTATAACTATTTTCTTATGGTTTGTTGTGCAATGCAAGAAAAAACGTACGTTTCTTAAATATGTGTCACAATTGCAAGTAGAACTAGTCTTTACATTGAGGTGTCAGTGTATATAAGACAAGGTCATCTCCCAGACTGCTGCACTTGTCAGCACAGTATGGGGAGGAGGTGAATAGCCCTCAGTGGTGAAGAACAGGTTAAGGACTATTTTGAAAAGCTGAACATGCATAGGTCCATGGGTCCAGATCTAATGCATCTGAGAGTACTGAGGGAGTTGCCTGATGTGATTGCAGAGCAATTGGCCATTATTTCTGAAAACTCATGGCGATCAGGGGAGGTCCCGGATGACTGGAAAAAGGCAAATATAGTGCCCATCTTTAAAAAAGGGAAGCAAGAGAATCCAGGGAACTACAGACCGGTCAGCCTCACCTCAGTCCTTGGAAATATCATGGAGCAGATCCTCAAGGAATCCATTTTGAGGCACTTGTGGGAGAGGAAGGTGATCAGGAACAGTCAACATAGATTCAGAAAGGGCAAGTCATGCCTGACCAACCTGACTGCCTTCTATGATGGCTTTGTGGTTTTGGGGAAAACAGTGGATGTCTCCCACAGTATTTTTGCCAGCAACTTAAAAAACTATAGTTTGGATGAAAGAGCTATAAGGTAGATAGAAAGCTGGCTAGATCATCAGGCTCAACGGGTAGTGATCAACGGCTCAATGTCTAGTTGGCGGCCGGTGTCAAGCGGAGTGCCCCAGGGGTCGGTCCTGGAACTGGTTTTGTTCAACATCTTCAATAATGATCTGGATGATGGGATGGACAGCACCCTTAGCAAATTCACAGGTGACAAAGCTGGTGGGGAGAGGTAGATATACTGGAGGGTAGGGATAGTGTCCAGAATGACCTAGACAAATTGGAGGACTGGGTCAAAATAAATCTGATGAGGTTCAACAAGGACAAGTGCAGAGTCCTGCACTTAGGATGGAAGAATCCCATGCACCACTACAGGCTGGGGACCAACTGGCTAAGCAGCAGTTCTTCAGAAAAAGATCTGGGGACTACAGTGGATGAGAAGCTGGATATGAGTCAACTGTGTACCCTTGTTGCCAAGAAGACTTACGGCATATTGGACTACATTAGTAGGAGCATTGCCAACAGATCGAAGGAAGTGATTATTCCCCTCTATTCGGCACTAGTGAGGGCACATCTGGATATTGCGTCCAGTTTTGGGGGCCCCACCATAGAAAGGATGTGGACAAATTGGAGAGAGTCCAGCAAAGGGCAATGAACATGATTAGGGGGCCGGAGCACATGACTTACGAGGAGAGTCTGAGGGAACTGGTCTTATTTAATCTGCAGAAGAGAAGAGTGAGGGGGGATTTGATAGCAGCCTTCAACTCCCTGAAGGAGGGTACCAAAGAGGATGAAGCTAGGCTGTTCTCAGTGGTGGCAGAAGACAGAGCAAGAAGCAAAGTTGCAGTAGGGGAGATCTAGGTTGGATATTAGGGAAAAACTATTTCACTAGGAGGGTGGTGAAGCACTGGAATGGGTTACCTAAAGGAGGTGGAGGAATCTCCATCCTTAGAGGATTTTAAGGCCCAGCTTGACAAAACGCTGGCTGGGATGATTTAGTTGGGCTTGGCCTGCTTTGAGCAGGGGGTTGGACTAGATGACCTCCTGGAGTGTCTTTCAACCCTAATCTTCTATGATAATTTAACATCTAGGTATAATCATAGAATGATAGAATCATAGAAGTGCCTGTGCTAGCCACTAGAAGCTGTCCAATTTGGCAGCCTAAAAATTTGCTTTGAAAAAATACCTATTAGCCATTTCCTCCAAAGGCAGCAGCATTGCAGTTCTGTATTTTTTTCTCATTGGTCCACTGCTTCATGCCTGCCATAGAGAGTTGGGATAAAGCTGATGATAATGCCTTGCACTTCTCTTTTGCAAAGCACTTTACAAACATCATTATCTTAATTGTTCTTCACAAAGCCCTGTAGTATTGTGGTTCCCACTTGCCAGATGGACAAACTGAGATGCAAAGAGGTTAAGTGACTGGTCTAAGGCCAAGGTGGGAGGAGTCAATTCAAAGATGAATTAGAATTCATGGAAAATGAGTAACTCCCATTGACATCAGTTGATCTCACTTACTTGAAACAGAAATATATATATCCTGCAGGAGATATACTTTTCAACTTCTCACACCATTAGTCTACTGCTCTCCCTCTGTGTAGCTTTCATTAGCCAATAAATAGAAGTTCTATTTCTATTATTATTTTATTTATTTGTATTGTGGTTGCACCTAGGAGCCCCAGTTATAGATTAGGACCCCCTTGTGCAAGGTGCTGTACAAACACAGGACAAGCATACTGCTTTCATTGTTCCTCCTCTCCAGATATTTAACCCCTTCCTCTGCTGTATGGGTTTCAGAAATGTTCATTTCTAGAGCATAGAATGTCCTATTTTAACTTGCTCTGAAAGTCCTAATCAAATAACGACAATCCACAAGACCGTGAGGTTTTAAATGCTAGGTGTAGAATGAGTTCAAGTAAAGCTTCTAGCAACCTGAGTCTGATCTTGCCCCACACAGGCAGGGAAATGCTACTGTGCATCTTATAAAATTAGCCACTAGCCATGTGTGCAAAAGAACTGTAGCTGATTTCACATGATGTGCATTGATGCATGCCCACATCTGAGAGGTGGGCCAAGCTCTAAATGTCTGTTAAAATTCAGCAGAATGAAATCGCAGTCTTTTATCAACCACTTATCAAGGGTTATTTCTGCAAGAGGCAAGATTTCCATTGCCAGAATGTGTTGCAATTATGTGGCTGGATTCTGTGCTTTGGTGTTCACCTGTGGTTCGTGTAGTCATCCTTGGGCATGCTACGCATACATTTGAAGGGAGAATTCAGCCCATCTCTAAGTGCCTTTTTCAAGCAGCTGATTTAATGAGCTGCAGAGTGAAAATTCTGCTTTTTATTCCTCACAACAGATTTTTGTAAAATAAAGAGAGATTTCTAGTGCAAACTGAATTTATTGTCATGCATTACAAGGATCTGTTCAGTAATAAAGGAAATGATTACAAGATTTGGATACACTGTGTGGCAATAACTTTATCAATTTATTCTGAAATGTTAGTTATTTACTTAGGGCTAGATTGAGACTTTAATCCCTGTGCAGACTAAGGGATAGTGTATAGCAGCACCCTACAGGAGAATCCCTGTGGAGGAATTGTGACATCTCCTGACATCTGGAGGGAAGTAACTTATTGTAGCCTTAAAAAGGATTCAGTTCTACCTCTTCTTTTGTGCTGTCCCACCTCTGCTAGCTGGTGAGTTCAAGGGTCTGTAGTGGCCCAAGGTTCTACCCAGAGATGACCCGTGCTACCAACTGTACGGGGAGAGAGGGGCAGAGTCAGGGCAGCTGGCTTCAGCAGTGTTACTGAGCATGCTCAGTCCATGTGAGCATGCTCAGTACAAGCCAAGCAGCAAAGCGGGTGAGGACACGTGACCTTATATCCCCTCCCCACACATCACCTCTGCAGGTCACTATCCACCTTTCTCTAACTCCCCCTCACCTAGTTGTGTCGGGGGGTGTACAGAAAGTAGATTTTGTTCCTTTGCACAGCTGAATAAAACAAGGTCACTCTCTAGTCCATAATGGATTAAAGATTGGGTCATCAATGGCAGTATTTAGTAAAGTGAGCAGGAGTTGTCCTGTTATCTACTGTAATTGGTATAAACTCTCCTGTAATTGGTATAAAACTCTCTCTGAACAACTTCAACAAAACCCTCCTACCAAGCCATTATAAATACAGAACAAGTGTTAATCTTGGAAACTTGGATTACGATGCATTTAATGAGAGACAGAGAGAATTCAGTTTAACCAGTAATTGCATGTCAGCTCCATCAAATGTCTGGGTTATTTAAAACGCATCTACCACAGCAAGTGATATCTGCAGCCATTAAATCCTGCCATTTGACACACTGTTATCCCTTTTACTTACTTTGATTTCTTCACTGACTCTCAGATTCTTTCCCATTTACTTACATTTCTCTCTAAAACAGCATACTATCTGTCTTCCATAAGATCTTGCACGTCCGTGTTACTTCAGCAAAATTCCATCTCTTAGCTGGCTGTTCTAGATGGCAGTTTTGCAATTTTTAGCCAAGATCTAAATTGTTTTCTTTTACTGAAACCTAAATTGTTCTAAGATGTGGGTATCTTATGAAGCAGTGGTGGAGTGGGCTATGTGGGGGTAGTGCGGAGTTGCGTTGGTCCAGATGACAACATCCTTTGTGATGATTTGTGAACCTGAGAGCACTAAGATGGAGCAGCCCCTATTATCTGGAAAGCACAGGGGCTACAATTGTGATTGGCCTCTGGGTAGGAATATAGGGGTATGGGTGAGTTCTTGTAGTATTTTCCCATGGGGCCATTCCTAAGTGAGCCCCAAGGAATTATTTATTAGGCTCCAACTCTGATCTCAGAGACATAATGATGATTATCCATGTATTGTGAAAAAGTAGATTTGTCTGTGCTGGTTTTTGTTACAAACTATATCCCCCTCCTCTCCATATATGTGATATCGGAACTGGAAGCTTAGTACAATGCATTCAAGATTTTTTTTTCTGTTCATTTTTCTTAATAACGCCAGGAAACGTTTGCTAGGTTTTTTTTTTAAAAAAAAATGTTTTTAATTTGATTTTTGAAACACAAAATTAGCTGCCCATACCCATCTAGATTCAGTGACTGCATGGACTCAGTACAATTTATTGTTGTACGATACAAGCCCTTGTCACATTAAGGATCAACTTAGTTCCAAGAAAACATACTATATGAATCATGAAAGTTTCTATCGAATGTCAGTCTTACAGAGATTTCTGTATTTCCTTCCTACATCTATTACAAACAGTGTTATTTTTCTTACTTAGTCACAGGTTGGTTTTAATTTTATTCCACTTGAAAGTGGCATGAAGCAAAAATTCACTATTCCAGCCCCTTATGGCCAAGTGACCTGAAAATGCCTGCATCCATTTAAACATTCCCAACCTACTGAACCGAGGCTAACTGTTTTCTGAAATTACACTGCCAATTATAACCAATGGTATCATTAATCATTGGTATCATTATTCACTTAAAGGATTCTTCTGGTGAACTTACAGTATATTTATATTGCACAAAAAGCAGTTAGACATTTTTTTCTAAATAAAGAGTTTGTTGCAAACATCTTTTAAAAAAAAGTAATCAGAAGAGACTTTCTGGCTCTAATGATTAGTAATGAGATCATCTTTAGGGGCCAGATCTTGGTCCCACTGAATTCAAAGGAAATGGTAGCATTGATGTCAGTGGACTCCCAGTTTGGCCTTAAATGACTGCCTTTAAGTTAAAGTCTGAATGGCCATGAACAGAAGTCATCATTACCCTGTAGTTATTCATTAGCTTTGTGAAAGGAGTTGGTGTCTTCGGTTTAGTCCCGACTAGAATTATAATGACATTTTCTTTCAGTCTCCTACAGAGGTCAGTCATTTTGTTAGCTAAAACAATAGCAGTGATCATGGATTGATGTAATGCCCACTGAAGTCAGTTGAAATCTTTCCATTGACATTGTACGAGTCGATGTAGAAAGTGTCTTCTTCACAACCCACTTGCTGTTCTGTGGGTTGATCCTACAGAGTTCTGAGCACTCCTTGGAGTGACTGAGCACTCTTAACTCTATTTACAATGGATGTTGAGAGTGCTTGGCACTTGGTGGGAAAGCAGCCCCTAAGTCTTTCTCCCACTGATGCCAGTGATAGCAGAATCTGGCTCAGACTGCCAATACCTATGGAGCAACCTGTTTGTATTGATGATGCTCAGGATCTCAGCACTCAGCAGTGTGCACTCCATGCTGCCTTACCACTATTCAAAAATGGTGCTAGCTTTCAAGAAACAGAAGAATTATGGAATTCCAGTAAATGAAACTTGGGAGTTGTTTAGTTTGATGCCAAATCCCAGAATTCCAATAGGTTCTGGTAGGCATCTCACACTGCATCATGAGAGAAATCCCAGCATGCATAGAGCCCAGTGTCAGAACATTGCACTATGGGATATCTGCCCTGTAACAGGGCGGCCACTCATCCCTTCAGCACCTCCTGCTGGTTCTTCAGGGAATTAGAGTCCCAGCCTCCGGAGCACCCTCTGCAGGCCGATGCCCCACTCCTGCTCTGGCCCTGTGTCCCTCCCGGACCCCGGTGCCCTCTTACTGAGGGTACTGCACCCCCGCAGTACCCCCTCAGGTCTAAAGGTCTCCCCTCCCTGGGGAACCCTCCACCCCCTATCCCCACCTTGCCTCAGAATAGGCAACTGCCAGTCACCACTTGCCTCCGCTCACTGAGGCAGACTGCAGTATCATTGCCACTCATCACTGGCAAGGGGGGTTGGCCTGCTGCTTCTATGCTAAGAGCTATGGGCTGCCCCCTGCAACTCCAGTACCCCTGGGCCGGGCCTTCTTTTAGGCCCCTGCAGCCTGGGGCCCTCAGGCTAGAGCCTCCCCAGCTCCCACGGCCTTGCACCAGCCCTGTCCCAATCCAAGTACCTTACTCAAGCCCCAGCAGCTAGACTTGTCTTCCTCTGAGCAGAGGAGACTCTCTCTCTGCCTCCCAGCCTCGCAGCCTTTTTATCCAGGCCTGCGAGTGTTTGGGGCATGGCCACCCAGCTGAGCCTACTTCCCAATCATGCTGGGAGTTTGCTGGCTCCCATCCACGGCCCCTTCCTGGGCTATTACAAGCCCTTAAGGCAGGGAGCGGGTGGTCACCCCGCTACATGCCCACAATGCTGTGAGTTTGTTTTGAAAAAGTCCAATGCTATGTGGACACAACACTTCACAAGGGAAGTCACTTAAACCAGCATAAACAAAGCATGTGGATGCACCCTTTCACCATAGCTATTCCATATTACTTATAGAGGGAGAAATATTTCAAACAAGCTTCTCTGTATATACAAGGCCTTGGACACTGTAAAACCCAGCCTGAAGGAATGAAATTTGCTTAAAGAACATATTGCCCTCTAGTTGGAGTGGTATGTGTATGTTTGAAATGTTACATGAAATCTCTTACGATTTTGGTTTCTATAGGCTCAAACATGTAAACAGTTTGAAAGCTTAAGAAATCCCAAAACAAGGAGTGGCCACCTGAGCATCATGCTTGCCAAAATTAGTTTTGCTCAGTGTAATTTGCTTCACTTCTTCCTCATCCCTCCCATCCATTGCCACGCTCTGTTACAGCTGACACACATCTAGTTCTCTTGGCTTAATTCATCAATGCTTTTTGGTTCAGCGACTGTTCTGAATAAATGATTCCATTGAGTTGTGTATGAATTTTGTTTTTATTCATGTACTCCTAATTAGAGATCTGCTCTGCTTTGATCGTCCACGTGACAAAGTTACATCCTCATACACCATCTGTTTGCTACCACAGTGAAAGATTTCCTTTATGTGAGTGCGAAGACATAAATGTCACCCGGATAACTCCAAGAGTTGCTTCTTTTGTGATATCCTTAGGAAGTAAATCAGTAATCACTTCCTCAGAGAGTTTACAGTCCTGGGCCCAGATCCTGCAATTCACTCTGTGTGGCTGGACCCCTGTTTGACTTCCTTGAAGCTCCACATAATGGATTGTGCAGTACAGTTAATGACCACAACCAGGCTGGGCCTGTGGTGTAGGGCAGGCTGTAGTACAAACATATGGCAAATTCCTACCCCAAAGATTTATTATCCAAAAAACAAGATTGAACAGGTGGATGATACAAATAAACAGGCAGAGGTGAGGTGGAGGAAGATTGTGCGCATCCTATTAGTATTTATTTGTTACCATTATAAGCACAAGGATAATAAATACTAATGATAGATGCACAGTACTTCTAACCCAGTGGAGAAGTTAAAATTAAAGTGCGATTTGTCTTCAGTAACTTCAAAAATAAACTGATATTTTCATCATCAGGAATTAGCTCTATTAGGACAAACTTGGTATATTGGGAACACCTGTTATAGCCTGCATTGTTATGATTCTCTGTGCGTGTTGATGATTCTGAGTTCCATCGCTTGCAAATGCGACAATGGATTTCCAGTTAATACACGTCATCATTTAGCTTAAGTTTTCAGTTTGATAATACAGATGGTTCAACTTCTGAACTAATTTACTTATTTATTAAAGATAAAACCAAAGAAGCATTATGTGCCCTTCTTCATCCACCACTGTTGGCTTCCTTCCCATTTCTAGTTACATAAACATATTAATTATACATTGTCTAATGAATAAATTATAAGATGTTATCACAGTTGCTGCTTTTTCAAGCCTTTACCTTACTGGTTGTGCATCATATTTATGGCAAAATCCTGCATGCTTTACTCCTGTGAGTAGTCACCTTAACTTCAGTAGTGTGACTTTCAGGGTTAAGAATTACTTAAATTTGGGTAGCAGGATCAGGTCCATATTTTTAGTAGCATTCAAATGGACCATTTTACTTCAATGTCCACCCAATATCTGTGGATAGAAAATGTTCAGTTACCTATGAAAGATAGGACAACAGATCGTATTCTGTTTTAATTCGGATTTTATATATAGAAAATACAGACTACTGGAGCTTTAAAATACCATCTGTCCTCCAGGAAGGAAGTGTCTGTATTTTCTTAGAGGAACTCAAGATTAGCCATACTGTGAATTCAGCAATCCACTGCAGGACAAGCAAAGGATTTTTTTTAAAAGAATCGGTCCCCTTTTAGCTTTTATCTGATGTACAATGTATACATGAAAGTTTGGTTGGTTTATTTTCTTTGTACATAGATACATTTATAGATGCATTTCTGCTTGTTTTTTTTTTAGCTTACAGATATCAGGAATTCCCTGGTTTTGCTGTACCCCATCGAGGAGGTCTCAGGGGTGCTTACTATGAGCTCTCACACTTTAATTGAAAGGACCCAGACTCTTTGCTCTCTAACAAAGGCTTACTGTCACAAAAATGTTAGTTATTGAAGGGCATTTTTATAAATATGACATGCTCATAAAATAAAATAGTACATTTCATTTGTTCTCTGCTCATCAAAGTCATCATGCATCAGAGGAACCTGAATTTCTAATTTTAAAAAAAACCAAACAGGCAAGAGGAAAACAATCAAACAACCACCTTTTCAGGTCGTCTTCATACATAAAGAAGCATTAAAAAAAGTTAAAAATCCAATTTAATTTTCCTTCAGAAGGTCACCTGTAAGATGCCAGAACTGCATGTGTCTGTATTATACATGCACAAAAGACTTTCTGTTTATATTAGATCTAAATAAGGAGCTCCCAGTTCATATATACTAAACAAAGCTTCTTTGTGTTTTGTATATTTTCCATCTTACAAGTTGTGTGATTTTTTTTAACCTTGTCTTCAATACTTTTCAGTTTCTTCTGGATGTTTTGGACATAATTTCAAGTATTTTTCAGCTTATGTACTGAATTTTTAGTGTGTTTGCCCCAGTTTAAGGACCCTTTAATAAGCTACCAGCCATGGTTTGAATTCAGAGAGTGAGGCGGTTAATATGGTAGTGCGGGCTTCCTTCACTGAGACAGCAGATGTTGGCCTCAGGGCACTAGTTGAACAGGCAGTGGAGAAGGGGTTGAGATTAAGTGCAAGTGTGAGTGTTGGTTTGCATCCCCTGGTGTTCAGTATTTATTTGGAGGCTATTTATCCCCCCCAGCACATTTCAGACTGGAGAGTAGCATTCTTTTCTCTGCAGTGATGCTCTCGGTTGTAACTAGCTGCTGGCATTTCATTTTCTCCTTCTGTAAAATGGTTATGGCTGCTTATCCTATTTTTTACCTGTGGTTTCAGTTGTGGTGTTGTCTCTTCAGAAATAAGAAGTAATTAATTTTAACCTGGTTCATCAGATGCAAACAAAGGGACATCTGATGACATTTAATGACAGTGTATTTAGGATCAGTGCAGTCAATACAGAAAAACGCTGCAACATCCCCCAGAACACCATCCTTGTTGCAATGGATGTCACTTCCTTATTCACTAACATCCCTCATAAAGATGGCATAGGTGCCTGCCTGAAATATTTACAAGACACTGGGGAACCCTCAGATATCCATCCCAAACACATCGCTAAACTCATCCATTTCAACCTCACCCACGATTTTACATTCAACAACAAACATTTTGTCCGAACCCTGAGAGCAGCCATGGATACTAAGATGGCCCCCTAATATGCCAATCTCCTTGTGGGTTGCCTTGAAGTAGAATTTCCGGACAAATGCACCATGAAACCAATGATATACCTGAGATACATTGATGATATTTTCATCCTCTGGGCAGATGATTCATAGATGTTCATCACAACTTCAGTAAACATCACACATCCATTAAACTCTCTGGAACATGCCCACACTAGCATCAACTTCTTGGACACCGCAATCAACTTCAGCAATGGAACCCTACAAACAACTATATACAAATAACCCATGGATCACCACACTTACCCTCACAGATCCAATAACCAGCACAAACACACCAAGAAATCATAGACTCGTAGGACTGGAAGAGACCTTGAGAGATCATCTAGTTCAGTCCCCTGCACTCATGACAGGACTAAGTATTATCTAGATCATCCCCAGGTGTTTGTCCAACTTCCAATGATGGAGATTCCACAACCTCCCATAGCAATTTATTTCAGTGCTTAATCACACTGATAGTTAGGAAGTTTTTCTTAATGTTCAACCTAAATCTCCCTTGCTAAAAATTAAGCCCCTTCTTGTCCTATCCTCAGAGGTTAAGGATAACATTTTTTCTCCCTCCTCCTTGTAACAACCTTTTATATACTTGAAAACTGGTACCATGTCGCCTCTCGGTCTTCTCTTCTCCAGAAAACCCTATTTTTTTCAATCTCCCCTGATAAGTCATGTTTTCTAGACTTTTTATATTTTTTGTTGCTCTTCTTTGGGCTGTCTCCAATTTGGCCACATCTTTCCTGAAATGTGGCATTCAGAACTGAACACAATACTCCAGTTGAGGCCTAATCAGCATGGAGTACAGCAGAAGAATTATTTCTTGTTTCTTGCTTGCAACACTTCTGCTAATACATCTCAGAATGATGTTCGCTTTTTTGAAAGTGTTACACTATTGATTCATATTTAGCTTGTGATCCACTATAACTCCCAGATCCCAACTCTGTTTTTATAACCAGGCATTCAGATACCACAGAATATGTACTGAGGAGAAAGTTCTGGATATACACCTTAACATACTTAAAAAACTGCCTTCACCAAACAAAGACCAGACTTCTCTACCAGAGAAGTAGATCACATTGTGGAATGGGCCACCTGAATACCTTGGAGAACCTTCTTCAGTACAGATATAACACCCCTCCCAACCACACACCCTTAGTTGTCACCCGTCACCCCGCATTGGAACCCATATGGGGTATCAGCAAACAACTGCAATCCATACAATCCGCAACCCATCCTGGGAGAAATCTTTCCTGCACCCCTACTTCTGGCCTTAACTCCCCAACCTCTCGAAGCTAATCATTAGAAGTCTATTTTGATAAATTTCATAGTCAGGGGATTTTAAAATAGTAAATTTCATGATTTCAGCTATTTAAACCGGACATTTCATGGTGTTGTAATTGTAGGGGCCCTGGCCCAAAACGGAGTTTTGAAGGGATTGCCAGGTTATTGCAGTGCGTGTGGTGGTACTACTACCCTTACTTCTGCACTGGCGGCGGCAATGCCTTCAGAGCTGTGCCTCTGGAGACTGGTGGCTGCTGACCAGGAACCCAGCTCTGAAGGCAGCGCCACTCCCGGCAGCAGCACAGAAGTAAGGATGACCTGGTTTTGTATTGCCACTATTACTTATGTGCTGCTGCCTGCAGAACTAGGCCCTCAGTCAGCAACTGCCACTCTCCGGCCACCCAGCTCTGAAGGCAGTGCAGAAGTAAGGGTGGCAATACCACAACCCTCCTAAAATAACCTTGTGACTCCTCCTGCAACTCCCTTTTGGGTGAGGACCCCCAGTTTGAGAAACGTAGGTCTCCCCCTGTTAAAACTGAATAATATAGGGTAAAAGCATACAAAAGACCAGATTGCATAGGGTGGGGGAGGTGCATTTTTCAAAGCCATGAATTTGGTAGGGCCCTGATCAGAAGCAAGCTCCCTGTAGAGCACTCAGAGTGGCATCAGACCCTGACACAATGATCAACACCCACCACAAACACAACTTTCAAGATCCATGGAGTCTACATGTGCCCATCACAAAATGTGATGTTACTCATCCAGTCAGTGCATTAAATGCCCCAACAACAACCATGTGGGTAAAGCCAGACAATCACTACACTTGCATATGAACTCACACAGGAAAATGATAAAAGACAAAAATACCCTGTCATCTGTGGATGAACACTTCCTAAAGCGATCGCTCTATGTCTGACCTATCAGTCCCCATCCCCAAAGGAAACCTGAACAACACTTTCAAAAGATGAGCCTTGGAGCTTAAATTCATAGTTCTTTGCTAGACAGTAAAAATCATGGACTGAACAGGGAGACTGGATTTATGGCTTATTATAACAATCTATAACCAACTATCCCTCCCCCTTTTTTGTCCTATGAGATTTTAACAAGCCACTCCATCCTGAATGGTCCTTTAGAATACGTGCTATCTACCTATGCTAAACAATCTCTTCCATCTTGTGTTTAGCTGTGATGCTCTGAGAGCTTTTCTCAGAAGAAGAGCTCTGTGTTGCTTGAAAGCTTGTCACTGTCACCAGGAGAAGTTGGTCCAATAAAAGATATAATCTCACTGACCTTGTGCCAGTTGGATACATGCACACATCGATAAATGTGCTTGTAGGATATACACACACATGAGCGACCATTAAACTATAGGGGAATTTTCAATAGAACCTACATGAGCTAGGAGTGCAAATTCCAAATTCCATTATTTTGACCTAATGTCCTTAGTATACAGTTCAATACAATGTTTTACAGTGAGTCAAAACAGAGCAAAGTGACTCAGTGAGAGAAGATTGATACTGTTAGGTGCAGTCAAAACAAAAGGATCTGCTTTGCTGGGAGGAGTGAAGATTGGAGTAGGGGGACGTGACAAGGGAGAGTTTTGAGTCCAAGAGAGCAGTCTAGATTTGGTGAATGATAGGGAGTCAATGACTAATGCATGGGATAGAATGCTCCCATATTTTGTTTTGAGAGACCATAACATTCTGACCCCATTGATTTTAGAGAATAAGGATTTAGGGAGAAATAGATTGTGGGGGAATATAATAAAAAAATATATAAAATGTCCCTAAAAAGAAGTGAAATGTTCTTTCCTTGGTAGAAAGGATTTTGTCTGTGAACTCACGTATTATATTGCATATTAAGGAGTTGGTTTCTATAAAATAAGTTCGGTATTGCACTCTTAGCATTTAAAAGAACTGTAACGATACTTGTAATTTATCATATATATAGTAAAATAAACTCACTTTTGTATCCTCTTGATAAATGATTTACTTAGATTGTTGAAGCAAGAATGTTTTATTGAATTCTAGTAGACACCTCCATGAATGATACATAAGGTCTCACTTAATTGATCCTTTGGTCTTTCCATTTCATACTGTATTCCCTTTGCTTCCTGAATAAGTTTAGTGTTATATAATATATGAACTTGCCATTTGAAAGGAATGTTGCTATTAATATTGGAGTGGTTCTCAGAGGCCCCAATTAGGATAAGAGGTCCATTGTACAAGGTGCCATAAACATGCATACGAATACACGGTCATTGCCCTATAGGAATATGCACTCATTGCTCCAAGAGCCTGCAGTCTGTGGGTCCAGATCTCTTGCTCTTAATCACCTTCTTTGTTTTATTTTTTGAGTAACTTCTTATTCCGCAAGTATTTTTTTTTTAAATCATACCTTCTTCTACGTTACTACTACCCAGCAGCCTTGGGAAGGGTGGCAAAATCTGTCTTGTAATGTTTGGACTGGGTATAGGAAACTGAGATCAATATGAGATTAAATAAATTTGTGTCATCTTAAAACAGAATTGGAAAACACTGACTGTATCCTCCTGGGGACTGTGCAGAAGTAAGGGCTATGGAATATGGTTCCTTTCCTTTGGCACTTGGTCTCATGAATGGGTCTGGAATTCATCAGCACTTCTCACAGAGCAAGGGTTGCAGGACTGGACTCTGAGTCAAGAGTTGAGGTTTTGGCCCGGTGTCATTACTACATCATTACTATAACCTCTAGTTTATTCATAGAATTTAATGGCTGGATCACAGGTAGCCTCGCATGGGTTTGAAAAACAGCTGGTGACTGGCTACTCTGATAGAGGCTGGCAGGAAAATGTACATTTCTAATCTCAAGGTAGATGCTATCATGGACTGCGTGGAGTCTGTAGACTCCATGTTGAGGAAGGGGTGGTGTGAAGTAGTGGCGCACAGACCCACAGTGTTGGAGATAATTTGAATATAGCATTCAGTATGCAATAGCAGTGGCTATTCAGAGGTTACTGCAGGGGAACTGGAACTCCTGTGATTATTTCCAATTCTGCCACTTGTAACCTTGGGCCAATCACTTCTCCATGCAGTGCTTCAGTTTCCTCATCTAAGGGCTGGGTACAATGATGCATACTTCATAGGAATACTGTGTGGCTTAATTAAATATCATAAAATGCTTTGAAATTCCTAGATGAAAGACATTTCATCAGTGCAATGTACTATTACCACTTCACCCAAACCTGCTCCTTTTGAGAGGTTAAGAGTAGAATATCAGCATGTTTCCTTCCAGATCTGTTACCTGCGAAATGGTCTAATTCTGGAATCAGGTATGGGCTTCCTGACAGCTTCTCACAGGCCATGCTGTGTGTATGGTTCAATAATCATTCTATCTGCTCTGTTGGCCTGTGACCGTTGTGAATTGCCATTTGTGTCTGAGGGAAGAGGCAAGGAGACATTCACAAGAGGCTTTCTATTGGGAGGAATCTGAGCCTGACCAGTGCATTACAGCCACTGCAATTCCTCAGACTATGTATATTTGTGATTTTCATCCAGTCTTGTTACCTCCGCATTGCAGCTAGAAAATGTGATGTTAACTTATCCCCTTCCCTGCCATTGTTTCAAATATGTGGGTCTGAGGAAAGATTCCAATTACTCACCTCTTCATCAGTTTCATTTACTTGGAAGAAATGGGCAATTTTAAGGTTCTTCCTGGTTTAGTGTTTAGCAGAGGCAGTGTATTTCTAGCACATTTCTATTTTTGGCTTGAACATACTTTATAAATAGAAGGAGAGAGGATCTTGCAGAAACAATAACTACAAAAGATGTTGCTGGTCCAATTTTTTAAATTTTTTTTCACTGATTCAATGATGTTTTAAAAAAGGACAGATTATTGTCACACTTGAACCTTTTCAGCTCACAGAGGAACATAAAACAGCAGGTAAAGCAGCGAGTGCTGTATATTTTTTCTTGGATCTGAGCACAGTGCTCCCATTAACCTTCAGAGGAGTTACACATAGATCCCTCTATGGCCAATTTGTGACATGCAGATGCAGCCCCTTCCTCAGGAACATCTTCCTGTGTGACAGCTTGGTCTCTAGCTTACCATAGGTTGCCCCTTTTACAAGAACTTTTTTTGGAGCATGCTTTTCTGTGAGCTGTCTGTTTAAATTAGGCAGAGACTAGCCATAGCTGCTTGCTGCATATCTTCCTTTCAGTTGGTAAGTAGTCTTACCTTCTCTTATGTATTTTCTCTAGTTTTCCCCTCCTCACTTCTGAGCAGATGGCACAAATCTATTGTTTTCAAATGTGATGATCCCAAGAAGAAGGATGTTTGTAGTTTAGGCCCAACACTACTGGGCCTGAGGAACCATGAATCTTATTCCCAGTTCTGCTACAGACTTCTTGTGTGACCTTGGCAATTCACCTTATGATCTTATTTTTGGAAGCACTGAGCATCTCTAGCTGCAGATGGCCTCAATAGAGGCTTAGGTCAGTGAGCATTTCTGAAAATCAAGCATTAAAATGTTTTTAACTCTATTTTATCACCTGTGAATTGGGGATAATATTGCCAACATCTGTCACAAAGTGTTGCAGGGCTACATCCAGTAACATTTGTAATGTGAGATCAAGTATTCGATGAAGTAGGGGATAAAATCAGACACATCCTCTTTGTTGCGTGGTGGGAGATAGAGGAAGACTGGTAGCTTATTTAGAAATGGACTTGTAAATTGGTGGAGTGGATCAGCTGGTTCAACAAAGAAAGAACAGTCCTTAGGTCAGTGAGGTTTCCTTCCTGTCCATTCTTGTGGAGATGTGGATTACAAGATAAATAAAATAATGTATTTACATAACTAAGAATCAGGGGAGGGATTTCAGCTTTCATTATTACCTGGCTCTTTAATAAAAGGCTGTGGCCTTCTCAAAAAGGCTGTGACCGTTGACTCCCCCTCTCTCCCACAATTTCTGCAAAGCAAGTAGGTTTCTAGCTTCGTCTGTGTTTCCTCTTGGAGCCTGACCTAGCCTTAAATCCCCTGCCCTGGATTGTTCCTCCCCCCGTCTGCTTCTGTACGTTCTGGCCTGGATCCTGAAATCTGTTCCCTGTGAGGGGAACCCTATTCCATTGTGGGGAGCCCTGTTGACAGCAGTGGGCTTACACTTGGCACAGGAGTCTGGGTGTCCAGAGCAGCTTGCAAGACTGGGGGAAGTATCCACTTAGCACTGGGGTGGGACTGTCTAACCCAGGGCTCAGCAACCTTTCGGAAGTGGTGTCTGCCGAGTCTTCATTTATTCACTTTAATTTAAGGTTTTGCGTGCCAGTAATACATTTTAATGTTTTTAGTTCTCTATAAGTCTATATATTATATAACTAAACTATTGTTGTATGTAAACAAGGTTTGCAAAATGTTTAAGAAACTTCATTTAAAATTAAATTAAAATGCTGATCTTACACTGCCGGCCCGCTCAGCCCGCTGCTGGTCTGGGGTCCATTCACCTAGACCAGCAGCGGGCTGAGCGGGGCCTGCGGCTGGGACCCTGGCTGGCAAGGGGACGGCAGCTGGGACCCCAGACCGGCAGTGGGCTGGGCAGGGCCAGCAGCCAGGCCCCCAGCTGGCAGGAGCCAACAGCCCAGCCCTCTGCCTGTCTGGGGTTCCAGCCATCGGCTCCTGCCACCGGGGTCCCTGCTGCCAGCCCCACTCAGCCCACTGCTGGTTTGGGATCCCGGCCCTGCCCATATACTGAGTACCTACCTTCTCCCTGGTTCTAGCCCATTCTCTTTGTCTCTCACTGCACTGAGGGTGGGGGTGCACTGAACAAAGGGCTGGGGTTGGGGTGCAGGGCCTGGCCCGGAGCTAGAATGAGGGAGGTTGGCGCAGGAGGTTTGGGAGTGGAGCGCTTACCTGGGGCAGCTCCCAGTTGGTGCGAGGGGTGCAGTGGGAATGTGTGTGGGAGGGGAGGTACGGGAGCTCCTGTTTGGTGCTCAGGGTAGGGGTGAGGATCTGGAAGGGTGCAAGAGTCAGGGCATGGGGTGTGGAGGGGCTGGGTATGTGTGGGAAGGTGCAGGAGTCAGACGGGGGCAGTGGGTATGTGAGAGTGCAGAAGTCAGGGTATAGGGTGTGGGGGAGCTGGGTATGTGGGGGGGTGCAGGAGTCAGGCCTGGGGTGAGGTGGGGTTCAGGGGTCAGTGCAGGGGGCTGACGCTGGGATCATGGGGGTGCTCCCAGCCACCTGCTCTGAGCAGCAGAGGACTGGAGGGAATATGCCCTGATTCCACCCCACTTTCCCAAGGCCCCGCCCCCTTCCCAGAGCTGCGAGCGTGCTGCGGCTCCACTTCTCCCGATCCCGGGTGATCAGCTGTTCGGCTGTGGGGAGGTGGAGGAACACAGCAGACTGGGGGAAGAAGAGGGGGGAGGGGGGAGCTTGGCTCTCTGCGGAGCTTTCCCTGCAGCAGGAGCTGGCAGGACCAAACTTCTGCTCTCTGCTTCCGCAGGAGAGAGCAGAGGGCAGGGCTGTCATGGTAAATCCAGTACTGCTGGGCAGGCAGCAGCGTGCCATGAGAAATCAACCCCTGCTCTAACCCTACACAGGCCTCGTATGTAAAAAGTATTTTTCTAAGAAAAACTAGGACTTGCATGAGGAATTAGAAAATTATTTGCATAACTTGGTGTGTGCGTGTATTAGTGGCCACTGAAATACTGTATAAACTTTCTATGACCAAAATATGACATTAACAGAAAATGAATTGTAATTTATCATAGCTGGCTGCTAATTACCTGTAAAATCTGATTAAAGGGAAAACTAAATTTACTGTAAAGTAATTAGTGTTTTGATATTAAGACTAGGTCAATGTAAATTTGCCTACCTCCCCTTGCTAATTTATTACCAGTGTATGAGCATTTTATGTTTTTTTTCCTTCAAAGGTTACAAAGACTGAAGGACAAAATTAGAATAATGAATGTTTATTTATTAATACAGCAACAGAACAAATATTATACAGACGTTTGTAGATGCCAACGTTACGATACTGTCAGAGGAATGTAGCTTTTCAAACGTATTAGCATAGAAATAGGTTCTTCTCCTGTTACTTCAAATAGTTTTATTTGCATTGGTTTATCATTCAGCTGTCAGTGGCAAGGCACCAAATCTTCAGTGTGATTTGACTCCACCTCCATCCCCAGGAAAGATGCTGACAAATGGATCCTGAAACATTCATATAATTAAGTCCCCTAAACAAACAGACTTTAATAGCAAATGGGGTTTCATAAAGCAGCGTAAAATCACTTTATATTACTACAGCAGGACATTCTGGGGTGAATTTTCAAGGGAGGATGCAGGGGTATATACCACACACTTCCGTGGTTAAGAAAAGGATCATGCATAGCTCCCCACTCCCTACAGAGGCATACAATCCCATGGAGTCGCTATAGAAATTGTTCTCCAGTGAGAGTGGCGTGAGCAAATGAAAGCTCTTCCCTGTTGTGGAGAAAAGCATGTGCTATGGTCCTTTCACAGGCTTTGTGTTGAGCAAGAGTAAGCATAGATTATGTTACTTATATAGGGAGCAGGAGGATAACAGCAGTTTCTTGGATAAGATTCTGTTTCTCCACACCTCACTAGGATAAGAGTAAATAGATGCTCTCCTATTAGGTCTGTGCTATCAGGATATCCTTATAGCAAATTAAAGAGAAAAAACAATATTCAAATAGCATTACCATTTTCAGGCAACCAACCCCAAATAAATGTCATTTGGAGTTCAGTCCCTTAATTCTGCCCTAATTAGCCTAAAATTACAGCACAAATGGTCTGATAACAAAATGTATTTTATCTTCCGTGTGTGCTGATTTGAAAATCTGTGCTGCAAGGTAAGGCATGGTGAGCAGAGTTTTACTCCTGAGGGCATTCTGCGCCAGAACGTTAAAAATTCAGCAACAAAAAATTAAAAATTCTTCACACAATATTTTAAAATTCTGCACATTTTACTTGTCAAATAAATGTGGAGGCTCCAGCATGACAGAGGGGAGCACAGGCCCCTGGCTGCACAGAGGTAGAGAGCACTGTTCAGCTTCCCCTCCCCCCTTCCCCCCATGGACTTAGCAGTGAGGCTGCACCCAACCCTGACACAGTGCACAGGACCACGCCTGCCCAAGAAACACCACAGAGCCCTGCCTCTCTGTGCCAGGCATGGGAAGGCAGGATCCAAGTATGGAGGGGCTTACTGTGGGGGCAATCCAAGCATGGGTTGAGAGGGTTCTGTGTGGGGCAATCTGGGTGTGGGTAGCTCAGTGGGGGATCAGGCTGCGAGGGGATCTGGATGCACAGGGACTATTTGGGGGGGGGGGTTCTGGTTGCAATGGTAATGGGACTCTGCAGGGGGATCCAGGTGAAAGTGGTTGGGATTCAGCAGGGGGGCCTGACTGTGGGCTGGGAGATAGAGTTCATTGGGGGCTCTGGGTGTGGGGTCTCAGTGCAGGGGTCCAGATGCTGGGGGAATGGTGCCCCAGTGGGGTTGGAATCCATGTGAAGATGGTTGGGGCTCATTATGGGGGATCCAGGTGTAGGTGGTTTGTTGGGGTGGCCCAGGTGCAGGGGGAGCGGGGCTCATCACAGTGGTCTGGGTGCAGGGGGCAGTGAGGATCTGAGTGTCAGGGGGTCTGGATGGATGGGTTGGACAGATGGGAGAGTAGTTACCTGTCAGTGATCCCTCCCTCTGCAGTTGAAAAGCTATGGCTGCAGGAGTTGGAGCGGGGTAGGGGAGGGAGTTTGCAGAGCTTCCTACTGCTGAGGGAGAAATCTGGGGGTGAGTCTGACCCAGCCTCGGATGCCATGCAGGGGAAGAGAAAGTCCTGTCCTCCCCAGCCCAGCCAGGACTAGCCCTTGCGCCCACTGCAAAGTAGGAGCCACCTGCCATATCTTCCTGAGACCTGCCTCCCGCCCCAGAGTGATTTACCTGTCTGTCAGCTGATCTCGGTACCCAAAACATAATGCGGGGAGGATGGCATGACAGTTTTTGTGGCTTCCCTTTGCTTCCCCATCGGAAAGTCATTTTTCTGTGGGAAAACTGTGGGGGACATTAATTCTGCACATGAGCAGCGGTGCAGAATTCCCCCAGGAATAAGAGTTTGTTCTCATAAAGGGTGAATGATAACGTATTGAATAATAAGCATGGTAAGCCAGATTCTGCCTCTAGTTACCCGTGTGTTCCTAGAAGGTTAACAAGTGTAACAAAGGGCAGAATTTAGCCTCAAGTGCAAAAAGATGTGTTGTGAAACAGGATTATGATGTTGGTTAAAGGGTCCTGCTCAGGGTATATTTAATGTTATATGGAACGTTTCATTGATATGCAATGGATACGACTCCGGTCCTGCTCTACAGTGACCCAAAGCAGATACCCCTCTGATGACTCTTCAGTGGCTTGTGTGAAGTGAGTTGGTAGACTCATTCCAGGTGCCAATGAAAGCTGTGCAAATCACAAAAACAGCCATCACAACTGGCTCCTTGGTTGACAGTTTCAGCAGAGGCCAAAGAAACCATGACCACAGAGCGTCAACTGCTCTCTTGATGTTTGAACTGGTCCCTCCCAGGTTCAGGGCTGAGCAGCATGGCAGGCTGGTGTGTGTCAGTGTTTTCTTCTGCTGCCCATCCGTTGCCTGTTCTGTGCATAAATGGAACACTTCAGTCTTCAGGGCACTTTTCATGAACATTAATCTAACTAAAAAGAGTAGTACTATATTTCAAGTTAGCAGCTTGCCTGTTCAGTTCCATAATAAAGTTAACATCGATTTTGCAACAGTTGGGAGCCATCAAGTTGTGTAGCAAATACCTCTGTAACAGCGTGATCGTATTTTTGTTATCTTGGTTTTCCCTTTGGTCCTTCTGGTTGTCATACTCACTGGGTTCCAATTGTTCAAATTAGATCATAAGCTCCTTTTAGCAGGGACTCTCTCTCTCAGGTATGTTACCTGATTGGGGACTGTCACAATACAAATAGGAATGCAATGGTAGCCAGTGAAAAGTGTAGAGGACAACCACTATGCCTTGTATTTCATCCTCAAGGGCATATTTCCAGTCAACCGTGTCTATTCTTATTTTGAGGTACACAAGTTGCTCCCACCTTCAAGGACCTCCACCAACTGCTTTGCCAGGCAAAGCCATGTGTTCTGCTTCTGGTAAGTGGTTGTGATGATTATAACTTTGTTATTTTAACTAGCAGTAAGAGCCGTCACATGTTTCATTATAATTCTCCTCTGTAATATTTCTAAATGCTGTGGGGCATGGGAATTTAGGTCTTGTTTATAACAGAGATTAACCCCAGATTTCAGTAACTGGTGTTATAACCTTTCCAGTGCAAGCCTCTCATGTAGACAAGGAGAGACACAATTAAAGTGGATGGAGCTCACCTGGGCTTCAAGTAGGAGTAAGCCACTGGTGCTATGTGCAGTCTTCACTGGTGCATCAGTTACTAACTTCAGGTCTAACACCCAGACAGAGTCTCAGGTACTAATGAGATAGATACAATCTGGTCCAACCAACTACTGTAGAATCCTTAGCACCAAACCCTCAGATGAAAATTGTTTGGCACTTCTGCCTGCCCTGGCAACTCTCACATCACAGGCTGATGCAGCTGAGGCTATGTTTATGCTACCCCGGCACAGCTATAGCACTGCAGCTATAGTGCAGACACTTCCTACATCGACAGAAGGGTTTTTTCCATTGATGTAGATAATCCACCTCTCCCAGAGGTGGTAGCTAATAACTGCATCAACAATGGGGGTTGGCTTGACCTAACTATGTTGCACAAGGCATGACATTTTTCACGGCTCTGAGCAATATAGCTCGATCAGTCTAATTTTTAGGTGTAGACCAGGCATGAGATGCAGCAAAATTATGATTTACAAGTAAAACTTTTCATTTCTGTGGCAGAAAAGATTTTGACAAATGGCTAAGCCTGCATCTTGTGAACATCTTCAACAGCTGTAAAAATGACTGGATAGCTTTAGAGGTAAAAATTGTTTTGTCTCAGAGTCAAACCTGTAGATTGATAGCTTAGGCAATAAAAGATGCAAAATGCAAACTGACTGGAACTGCCAAGTGAACTGTTACTATGTAACTATGGACAATTTAA
The DNA here is from genome assembly GCA_032164245.1 of Sternotherus odoratus. Taxonomy (NCBI): domain Eukaryota; kingdom Metazoa; phylum Chordata; order Testudines; family Kinosternidae; genus Sternotherus; species Sternotherus odoratus. Next base: position 210,865,498 of record JAVMKO010000002.1, on the reverse strand, counting down.
GGACATTTCCATGGTAATTTAGTAGGGTGAAGAACCCATTTCTGTTGATAACTGGTATGAAAGAGCTGGTACAATATCTAACCAGATTAAAACATCATTGGTTGTTATGGGCTGACTTAACGAGATTTTAACAGTGCTCTCTTTATGCAATGGGCATTTGTTTTTGTTGGCACATGGAGGAGTTTTTTCTTGGTGTTGAGACACAGCTCTGATTACAGAGGCTGCGATTCTTCTTTTATATAAAAGACAAAAACAGCTAATGATTCAGTCTATTAAAGTCAAACTGCATCTAAATGCGTGGTGATTCTGTGTTCGAAATCAACACACTAGACCACTGGTAGCATTAGAATATTGATCTAGGAGCATCAAGTCGGCATCTTTCAAAAATTCACAGGAAAAACAAAAAGGAGTCCACTTCAAAATTAATAAGATACTTAAAACACAGACTGAGCCTCTCTTCAGTGAACCAGATTTTCTGTGTGTTTGTGTGTGTCTCAGTCTCTCTCTCTCTCTCTCTTTCTCTCTCTCTCTCTCTCTCTCTCTCTCTCTCTCAAAAAAAGGAAATTAAGCAAGCAGATGCATATATATTTGAAGAGAACTATAAAAGGAACTAGTGGCAAACAGATTGTAAGCAAGCTCTATCTGTTTCTTAGGCAGGAATCCAGGTAGGATTAAGCCACTTGGCCTCAAATAGAGCAGTATCTTCCTGGCTGTGAAAAGAGAATTAACAGGTGTGAGCACTCTGAGCTGAGCTGGTATAAATTAGCATATAGTATAGCTACCCAAGTGCCTCTTCTTGCTAGTGTTCTATCTGTGCCTGTACTGCTCCTACCTATATGAACCAAAGAATCTGGGAGTTAGCAATGCCCTTGAAACATCAGATAAATAGTAAATAGCAAGACTACAATATGCAGCTAGATGAGTTTGCTGAAAGTCAGGTGTACTATTGAAGATCTTTACAAATTCTAGGAGAAGATGAGTGAAAACGAGCATGTTCTTTAATCTACTGTGTCAGCAGTTTCTTCTCCTCCTTCCACTCCCAAAAGGAGACAGTACTGAGAGACCCAATGCTGTCTTTCCCTGCTGGAGATTTCTAGAAATCCATTCAGCATCAGCAGTTGTTTTAAGTCAGAGTGGAAGACAGGATTTTAATTCAAATCATGTCCAAATCATGTCTTCTGGGTGTTTTGTTTTTGTGTAAGGATCATATCCTTACACAAAACAAAACATATCCTTACACAAAAACAAAACACCCAGAAGAGAGGAAGAAAATCCCGTATCTCTTTCACAAATAACATTTTAGTTGATTCAGATTGAAAGAATATTAATATAGGGCCAGATTCTCATCTGGTGTAAATTGGCATAGCTTCACTGTCTTCAATGGAGTTATTTACCCAAGCAGATCTGGCCTCTAATGTACAGTATTTTTCACTATTCACTTAATCACTCCTTTCAACCCAAGAACTTCTTAATGCCAACTGGTAATAAGCCAACAAACTGTAACCCATTAGCCCCCCTTTATGTCCTATGACTACAGGGGAGTTAATGGACTCACTTCACCTTGAATGGTTCCTTAAAATGTGTGTGCTAACTACTTATGCTAAACTATCTCTTCGATCTTTAATTTAGATGTGACTCTCTTAGTACCTTTCCCAGACCTGAAGAAGAGCTCTGGGAAAGTGTCTCTCTCACCAACAGAAGTTGGTCCAATAAAAGATATTACCCTCACCCACCTTATCTCTCCAATAGCCTGAGACCAATACGGCTACAACACTGCATGTCCAAATAGTATGTAAAGAATTATGTATATATACTGAAAATGTGTTCGTAAAGTGTGTCGAGACTGATCACCAGCAGGTTTTCTGTCAGACAAGTGATGTTTATCCATCTATCTGTTTTCATGCAAATTGATTATTGTCTCATTCACAACCATCTGAACTGGATGCAAATAAAATATTGTCAGAACTTCAGAAAGAATCGAACAGGAAGAAAAAATGGTGTGGGGAGAGAATTTTACCAGGAGGTAGACATCACAGGTTGGCTTAACTATATTTTGGGGGCAGAGAAGGCATCCATTGACCATTCACCGAGGAAGAAAAAGGATAGTGGTTTTGCTTAATGAAAATGAGGGAATCACAAAGAGGCTTGGCTGAAAATACTGCAGAGGACTTTGGGTGAGGTAAAACACCTTTAGGCAGGCGGTTAACCTGTTAGCTAAGTTTAGTTTCTAGAAAGCAGGTTATGATTTAGCTTTATATGTAACCATTTCTTCCCATTATTCTTACTCACTATTACTTGAATCTCTGTTCTTTGAAAAGAAACATGTTCTGGTTTTCACTCTAAATATATGTAAGTGTAGTCCTGTTATGATTGTCCTAAACTGCACCTTACAACCTGGTGTATGCTGTTCTTTGGGAACCAGGGGCCGGGTGGTTCTGCGAGTGTCCACTGGATAAGTGCTGGACTCTGCAGACAACACTCCAAGGACTCAGGGGTTGCTGTGTACAGAGGGAGAATGAGTCCTGGGGAGGCCTAGATGTCAGTGCTGTGTTGTCAGAGGCTGCTGGTTTCAGGGAGCTGATCCACAGCAAGCACAGAGAAGTTGACTTCATGCTAAGAGCAGTTGGTGCTGAGGTGCCTCACAACCCTGGCTACCTCTCAAGAGCATCACACTGTTTGTTTTGGCTCAGATTCTCAAAGGAGCCAACAGAATTTGGTAGACTAGTTCCTTTAACCACTATTGGGAACTGGGTGTGTCATTCCCTTAAGTGTCTTTGAAATTCCAGCCTTTACTTTTGCTTTTCTCTCGTCTAGGACAATGAAAACTTGATGCAGCGGCATTTTTTCCTAAAATGCATTCTTCTCAGGATACCCACGCCCAACTGGTCCTTACATGAAAAGGTGGAATGACCATAGCTCTGACCCTGTCCTTTCACACTTCCTTTGTAGTATCATCGCATCTGCTAGTTCTAGACACCCTTGGCCTCCAGCCCTAACCCTAACCCATTGACTTTAGTAGGGTTAGGATTTCATCCCTGAGCATAAAGAGTGATTCTGTGCATAGCCTTTATACAAGGGTAGGGGAGGCTCTTTGTTCCTTCATTCCCACCATCTTGTCACAATCTGTCCCTGGATATGCACAGGTTTCTTACGCAAAATTAAAGCTAAAACAGTTTTTGAATGAATTGATTCTAATGAATTACATTCATGTGATATGATGAATGTAATCAGATGAATCGCTGCATCTATCTACCAACCTGTCTAAAACCTTATGCTTGAATCAATAGAGTGAAGCTCAAGGAGATCTATTTGAAATAAACATCTCAAGAAAAGATACTAATTCTCTTTGATCTTGAACCAATAAGTTTATAGTGGTTGTTTCATTAATGCATTATCTCCCAAAGGTAACTGGGTTTGTCGGAGTCGGAATAAGATTAAATGAATCAGCTATTGTAGTTCATCTGTTAAATCACAGCACTTTGCTCTCGTTTGTAAAATGATCTTCAGACTAATGAAGTAGGGTCAATCTCATGCATTTTTGCAGGAACCAAATTGCCATTAATTGTATAATAGCTTTGGTAAGGTCGATAAATGTAGCCTTCGTATACTGAGTATTGCAATGGCAGAAAATAAAACCATTTTTCACTGTCATGGCTACAGATTTAGGATAGGGCACAGATCAGAAGTCTAATTTCTACCATATAACAGGCTTCCTGAACAACTTATATTGTTCACACAAACATCAACCTGAAAGTGTGCTATTGCCAAAATGTGTGCAGTGGAAGTCAGAGCAGGGACTGTGCAGAGTGCAAAGCTTTGAGTCCATTGGAAGCCGTGGGCAGTTGGAGTAATCTCATAGTGTTCAGTAAAGGGCTGGATCCTAGAGTCATTCCACAGGTACAATTGTCATTGTGATGTTAGTTGGAGTTGTGTGTGTTAGAGCAACTTTGGGGGGAAAAGAAGTCCACAGCCATCCTGTTTTGGTCTAGGACTCTTGCTAGTGTATGTGCAAGATGGGGAGGGGGGGGCGATCTTTAATGATTTTGTAAATAAAATACCTTGAGCAGGTATTCTGGTGTTTAAACATTACTGTAGGCATATATTGTGTTTGATTTGCTTGCAGGTTAGTCAGGAAATGCACCCAGAAAGGGAAGAGGTGTTGGAGCCTGATATACCTCCTGGCAAACACTAAAGGGTATAAGAGACAAGGCAGAGACCTCCAATTTGAAGAGCACCTCTGACAGCCCGTGGAGCTGTTGGATTTACCAGGCTCAGGAGACAGTGGTGAGAACAAAGACCTTTGGCTGGGTTTAAAAGGAGAGTCTTTGAAAGGTGAGGGAAGACGGAGGCAAGTCTCACCATTCCCCAGATGTTAGGTCTGTGGGGTAAAATAGGCCTGCCTAGGTCTTTAGGTATGACAGCCATACATAAGATGCTTTTATGTTATCCTTCCTTCCCGCTGTCAAAGTTGAACAGTCGGGGGATACACTCAGAAAGACCAGTGAGGAGAAGCAGCCAGCTCTGTAATTGTCACAGTGAATATTTCTAATGTGCTAAATACCAGTGTGGCCTCTTCATACAAAGTCTGATGCAGTCTCTTAAGGTAATAAACTGTTTACATAGGCATACAGGGAAAACTTGCCTCTGGTTCAAATAACGTATCTTGGTTTCGGCATTCAGCTTCCCCTTATGTGTGAAAAAAGAACAGGAGTGCTATAAGACTCTCTGTCGCTTTTGCAAATCCAGACTAACACGGCTACCCCTCTGATACTAGGAGTACTTGTGGCACCTTAGAGACTAACAAATTTATTTAAGCATAAGATTTCATAGGCTACAGCCCACTTTATCGGATGCATAGAATGGAACATATAGTAGGAAGATATATATATACACACATATGGAGAACATGAAAAGGTGGAAGTTGCCATACTAATTTTAATTAAGATGAGCAGGAGAAAAAAACATGTTTGTAGTGATAATCAAGATAGCCCATGTCAGACAGTTGAAAAGAAGGTCTGAGGATACTTAACATGGGGAAATAGATTCTATCTATGTAATGACCCAGCCACTCACAGTCTCTGTTCAAGCCTAAATTAGTGGTGTTCAATTTGCAAATTAATTCCAGTTCAGCAGCTTCTTGTTGGAGTCTGTTTTTGAAGTTTTTCTGTTGTAAAATTGTCACCTTCAAGTCTGTTATTGAGTGACCAGAGAGGTTGAAATGTTCTCCTACTGGTTTTTGAATGTTATGATTCCTGAAGTCAGATTTGTGTCCAATTATTATTTTTTTTTTGAGTAGAGACTGTCCAGTTTTGCCAATGCACATGGCAGAGGGGCATTGCTGGCATATGATGGCATATATCACATCTTATATCTGAAGAACTGCAACTGGTATCAAAAGTGACAAAGAGTCCTGTGGCACCTTAAAGACTAACTAAAGTATTGAAGCATAAGCTTTCGTGGGCTAATACCGTCGGATGCATCCGACGAAGTGGATATTAGCCCACGAAAGCTTATGCTTCAATACTTTAGTTAGTTTTTAAGGTGCCACAGGACTCTTTGTCACTTCTGCTATTCCAGACTAACTCGGCTACCTCTCTGATTCTTGGTATCTAAAGGACATCTTTGCAAAGTCTGTAGTAGTGACTAGAGAGTAGAGTTGTGGAGCCGAGGCATTTCTGCGCTTATGTCTGTGTTCAGCCAAATCACACTAAAATAGGAGCTCCAGGCCACCGATTTTTTTCTTGTTGTATTTGCTAGACACTGTCCAAACATTATTGTATTTGCTAGACATAAAATGCCTTTTTATCCAGAAACTGATATGACTCTCCTCAGTAGTATATGAGCACCTAATTTCCCTGCCCCTAAAAGCTCACACTCTAATCTTAATTTGTTGTACAGAACAGCCAAAAAGAGGAATCTAGAGAAAATGAAAGTAAGATCCCTAATTCAAAAGTAGAAGAATAGAGGCCAAATACTAGGCTAAAGTATGCTCTCACTTGACTCACATGAGCTTTTCACAGATATATGCCGGAAAGGAATTGGGTCTCAGGTTTGTTTTTTAGGTGTAGGAATTGAGCATATGCCAAATCAGTAGGAAAAGAGAGCGCCAAACTCTGGAAGGGTCAATACACTTCAGATGTACACAACTCCTTTGTTCTGAGTGAAAACTGAACGCAGAACCTGGCTCATGAAGCAGATTTCTTCTCATCCCTATCTTCTAGTTGTCTATATCTTTTAAGTTTGGTATATATCTACACTGGACAGTTGTCAGATCTCAGGGAGATTAACAATCAAATGTAATACTTGAGACTCAATTCTGCCTTCAGTTTCCTGGTTGCAGCCGTCATTAAAGTCAATGGGAGGTACTCACCTGTAACCGAAGGCAGAACTTATTCCATTGGGTAAGAAGAGGCAATAATGTTCTGTACTGAGGTGTTTTGTTTTTGAAAATTGTGCTGTCTAGTACACAGTCATGGATCCCTACTGAAGTTAATGAAGGTGGGTTGAGCGCAACTGAGAGCAACATTTGAGTAATGTTGCCTGCATACCTATCTTGAATTAAAACCAGGCAAGACAAAGAGAAGATTGTATTTGAGATCTTAAATATAAAAAGGACTCATGATTCTGAACCGTTCTACTAGAGGGGCATGGCTTTTTACACTTTAATCATAAGAATGCACCATGTTTGTCAGCACTGCTGAAGTCTAAGCATGCTGTTAAATTCACCCGTGCTTGCCAAAAACTGGTAGCCAATGGAAGTAAACAAAGAGAGGGTTTTTTAATTATTATTTTCATTAAAAGCAAAGCTACATGTGGTTGTCTTTATGCTCCTTTAGTCAGTCCCCTGCAGGGGCAAATGTGTAATAGCTGTTGGTGGAGGAAGGGAAAGGATACTTGGAAAGGGGATTTGACTCAGTGCCCTGTGAATCATCATTTCACATGGAGGGATTGTGTTTCTAAATGTTGTGTTACTGCAGTGCCGTTCCACAAAGCCAGCACCACATCCAGTGATAGTCATTGGAGACACAGGACTGGGCAAGGAGGCAAATTGCATTTCTGCATGGGAGAGTGATTGTGCTAGCTGCACAGCATTCGGCATGGAGCATCCAGCGTGTACAAGCCTTTGTAATGCATTTATTGTCTACTCTCATTCCTCTTGGGCATATGGTAGCAGAAGCCAAGCAACTCATTACAACCCGCAGAGGCCTCATGGAAAGTCCACTTGCTGGGTGAGCTATTAGAGTGGGTAGCTGGGAATAATACTTCATGGTGAAATAATTTAACACCCTTTCTTTGCACTATATTCAGCACAGCACTAGATTGCAGTAGCTATGACTTCATTACATTAGCAAGCTGACATTGTTCCTCCTGGCTTTGTATCTTTAGGATCCCACATGCAGAGCCCTAATTGCAGCATGTTCACACTGCCAGGCAAAGCACTCTTTCGCTTGTGAGGGATGACTGCAATGCTAAAATGAGGAAAATGTGTTTCACTGACCCAGCAACTGCAGGCACAAAAGATCCAAAAGCACTAGCAGTTCTTTCACAGCCCTCACAAGAGCCTCTGTGCTCCAGCCCACCCGCTTCAGACTTAAGCCTGTTGCCAAAATATAGATTTGCACACACCATTAAGATATAATATTAACATACTTTGCATTTCCAAATCACCTTCCACCTGAGGATCTAAAAGTTTTTTGTAAACGTTACAGTGCTACCAGCCTCGTGTGTTCAGAAATCAGGAGCTAGGCCCCACCCAAACACCATAGAGAGGATTACAAATCATGAAATTTAAGAAAAGGGATAAATGTGTGTTCTTTTTAGTCACCTCCTGGGTTTTGGGCCTTTAAGGATGCACTTGGGTCACACTTTCAAACATCTCCACAACCATGAGGAAAAGAAACCTACTGTAAAAAAAGAATGCTGTGAGTCTAACATAATCACATGACTCCAGGAGCAGGGGGTTTAAGAAAACGACTAAGTGGGCATGATTTAGACTGAGTGTTATACAGCGTCTACTGAGTTCAGTAGGAGCAGCCATTGGAGCTCTGAAAAGAAGAACTGAAATCATTAAATCTTTAATAATCTCACAGGGATATTGAAAGAGCACCACCATTTCACAGACTGACGCCTGTCCTGTCATCTCATTACTGGCCCTTGCTACCTCATCACCCGTCTCCATATCAGAGCAGGGGCTGATCCAAAGGCAGAACAGTACTGGGTACATTTAGTGGTCTGGACATGCGGAGCTGCTCTGTGAGCAGGAATTCAAACTAGTCCCAAAGAGGCTGGTTCCTTGTTCACCGCACCTGAAGAAGTTCCTGAGGAATGGTGGAGCAGCTGCTGCTGAGTGAGAGAGGGGCACTATAATGGTTCTCTAACAAGGATTAAAAACATAATGATCTGTACCTTGGCATCAAGGGGCTGCTATATCAGTTTTCCTACCCTTATCTCCAAGCAGGATAAAGAGCCGTCTCCCCAGTAGGTGCCACCCTCTCCTTGGATGGGGCAATTCTCAGCCCTGGTGATTCTCTTTACTCACACAGCTGTTCTGACTGATTGACAGCTGGGAGAATCCCTTGAGTCAGCATGTGGCTGGTCAATATCCTCCAGCACCCAGGTAATGTGGGGGTCATGGGCCAGTGGCAAGGGCTGGGGGCTGCACGCTTACTTTATGTTTACTGCTCCTGCTTGTATGGAAAGTATCAACCCTCATAAACTGGATAGAAAATGTATCAAGTGATTATCTGTGTCGGGGATAAGGGGGGATGGTCCAGTAGTTACAGCACTGACCTGGGACCCAGATTCAATTCGCTGTTCTGCCACAGGGTTTCTGTATGACGGTGGGCAAGCCATTTGGGATGAAATCCTTGCCCCACTGAAGTTGATGGAAGCTTGGCAATTTCACCCTGAGGGTCTCTGTGCCTCAGTCCCTGTTCTGTAAAATAGGGACAGTACTTTATGACCTCACAGGGATGCTGTGAGGGTAAATATATTAAAGATTGTGAGGCATTCAGGCACTGTGGTAATGGGGGGAGGGTATATAAAAGTATCTTAGACAGTATGATGCATGGCATATGTGAAATCCTTATACAGGCCTCACACTGAAGCCAAAATGAGTTTTGCCTGAGTACTGATCAGGCCCAAAGCCAGAGGAATGAAGCTGTGAAAGGTGGTAGTTCTTTATGGATCTGACTTGCTTGAAAGTGAGCATTTCCCTCCAGCAATCAATCTTATTTTAACAAGGCGAAGCAGAAAAAAAAAGTCACTGTGTTTTACATACCATCCCACAGGACCAAGCTGTAGCAAGCGATTCTACTCCCCTGTTTCAAGAAATAGAGGAATTAAGGAATTGATTAAACTACATTATTGATTAACTGCATTAAATTAAATGATTTCATTCAATATAAGGTGATTTTCCAAATTTACCAAACTGTGCATTATTTTAAACATGGATCTATATAAGAAAAGCCAGACAAACACTTTAAATGGCTAAAAGAGTTAGAGTCAGAAAAATAACATTCCAGTCAAAATAAATAGATAAGGGTCAACTTCAATCTCTGTTACTCCATTACTAAAGTCAACGGAGTTACCATAGAAGTACACCCATGAAGTAAGGATTTACTCCCTAGGGTTCTGCCAAAATCAATACCACTTAATCCCCTCCCCTCCAGAATGAACCGAAAAAACAATAATGAGATATGGAACATACCAAAAGAAGACAAAAGGAACCAGAATCTAATGAAAACTAAGAGTAAAGGGGCATCTGTGAGATAAAAATCACACATCAGAATTACAAAGAGGAATCCTACAGTAGTTTGCTTCTTTGAGTCCAATGATTTCTCCAGGATTCACGGTTTAGATATAAAGCGTTTCTGACTGGTGGAGCTGTCCATGCTGTTTCTATGCCTCACTGATGTTCTCCCCAAACTGATACACGTAAACGTTATCTTTGCTGGATGACCTTGGTGATGGCCTGCAGCCCTATCATTTCAGACTGACAGGTCTCTAAAACTAAAAAAAAAGAGGTTTCATCAGTGCCCAGAAAACCCTGGGTTTAGGATTTAGTGCATTTAACATTGTGAAAAGTGTAGGGCAGAAATGGCAAGAGTTGTCATCACACTGCTCCAGACGTGAAGAGCCTCTGATCTGCTCCTGGTCCCTCATTACTCCCTCTGATTTTCTATTGAGTCAGTGGGCTGGCGTAATGCTAGTTGGCATATGCTGATGGAGGTGCCATTTTTCATATGAGATGGAAAACCCTTGTTCCTGCCCACTGGTAGTTTTTTAAAGATCCATGGCTTTCCTCCCCACCCTTCCTACCCCCGAAAATATAAGAGTAATATATACTTCCCATAGCTTTGCTAAGTTTCAGCTGAAGTCCAGTGGGCGTTCTATTGGCTGTCACATCACACCACAGAGTTGGCTGGCCAATACAGTGACTGCTGAGTTACTTCTTATCTGTCTCGGCAGACAAGTCCACATGCAACCCCTATTACTAAAAGTGATGATTAGCAGTGTCCTCTTCCTCCCATGATTTCTTTGCTGTTCATTCCTCTCCCATTCTTATCTCGTGACCAGCACACCACAAATGTGCACTCTGCAACCTATCACTGACAGTCCCAAGTTTATGTTCCCCCAACTTCCTCCATGCATACTGTCTGCCTACCTTTTGCTTGCCATTCTCCTCAGTATTATATTTTCTAGAACTTGTGTAGTCTTTTCTTCCATATCCATAAAACCTGCCATTTCCAAATCATAGAGCAGGTAGGGACGACAATAACACACAGCATTGACTTTTCCTTTCAGTTTATTATTTAATTGCCAGTCTCACATAACTCCGGTCACCTTGTTCGTTGCTTCCCATGCACACTGGGTTCTTCTTTTTAATTCTCTGGATCTATCTGCACTGGCACTAAGTACACTTCCCAAGCACACAAATTCTTGCTTCTTTTCAGCTTCTCTCCTGAAAAATCAACCAACAGCATGTCTTTCATCTTCCCTACTTCCATAACTTCAGTTTCCCTTGTGTTTACTTTCAAACCATGCTCTGGTTTGCTCTGGACATAGATGCCCACTCTGATACCATTTTACCAGTTCCTCTTTGGGCCAGTTCATCAGAATACATTTAGTTTGCTCTGTCTCCACAGGCATGGGTCCCTACTAATGAACTCCATAACTGGGATGAAGTAGATTCAGTGCACTGCCTGGTCTCAATCCCATCACCACCTCAAAACTCTGAAATTCCATGTATTGTTACCACCTTAGCTGTTCACCCTCAACACAGCTCCTCTATCAACGCCACTTCTTGAAGTCCTCCCACATCCATCTCAATAGTCTGAATACTAGCTCCCACAGAACCAAGAACATATGCTTTCTCAAGATCAATAAATGCTACGTAGGAGTTACGACCTCCATTTATCTTTCAAACTGCTGTCTCACTCCAAATATTGCATCTATAGTACTTCTTTCCTTTCTCCTTCCCTGTCCTATATTTTCCTCCACCTTGCCTCCAAAACTCTCTCAAAGACTTTACGAGGCTGACTTAACAGGGTGATACCCTGATAAGTATTTGGATCATTTGTGTCACCTTTACCCTTTCAAAGAGGTAAAATCAATCCTGTTATCCATTCATCTGGTATCCTAGCTTAACAAACACATAGTAATTAGTCTATGAAGCCACTTTACTCCAGGATCTCCAACTACCTCAAACATTTCAACAGTTATCTCATCTTCACCAGCTGTTCTACCTTCTTCATCTAAGGCTATGTCTACACTACTGCAGTAAGTCAATCTATGCTATGCAACTCCAACTATGTGAATAACATAGCTGGAGTTGACGTAATTTAGGATGAGTTACTGTGGGGTCTACACTGCAGGAAGTCGACGAGAAACTCTCCTATCGACTTACTCTTCTCATGTGGGGTAGAGTACATGGGTTGACTGGAGAATGATCTGCTGTCGATTTGATGGGTCTTCACTAGACCTGCTACATTGACTGCCAGTGGATCAATCTCAGAGCGTCAATCTAGGCTGTAGTGTAGCTGTAGCCTTATTCAGTACTCTGTATAATCTTCACATCTTTCACCATTTTCATATGTTCTCTTTTTATCAAAATATAATCCACCTGGGCTTTACTTTTTCTACTGTAATACATTACCTTGTAAGATTCTTTTCTTTCAAATCTTGTTTTCACCACTGAAAACCTATTAAAGAACCACAAACACAACTCAGCTCATTTGTCTCCTGCATTTCTTTTCCCAAAGTGACATTTATCCACCACTCTTGTTGGGCTCTCTTTACCAACATGGCATTTTAAATTGCCACCAATCACTAGCAAAATGTTACTTTCAACCATAACTACCAACTCTTCCAGCTTCTTTCCGACATTCTCCTTCTCTTCCATAGGTCTACCTTGTTGTGGAGCATATGTGGACATCACACATATAATTGATCATCATCCATACTGATGTCAATCAGTCTCCTCTTTTTTCTACCCTATAGCACCCTCAGCAATCTCTGGACTTAAGATAATAGCTGCTCCATTTCTTTTCTTTTTTCATCCAGGCCAAAATATTTTAATTCCATCTTTCAATATTTTACCTTTGTCACCACATCCCATAGTTTCCTGCAGACACAGGATATGTGTTCTCCTTCTAACCATTGCCTCAACCCCTATCCTGACTTGCCTATAACTGAACCTATGTTCCAGGTTGCAATTCCCAGATCCTTGCTGGTTTGTTTCTGTTGCCCAGAAGACAGCACATCAGTTACTTTGAATACAGAAGCATGCTTTAAATGACTCCAGTGTGAAGAATCCGTGATTCACAAAGAGCCTAGGAGACAAAGAGTCTGCCAGCACTGCCCCTCTTTGCTGACCCTGCAGGCATGTTCATTTGGAGTTTACCTTCTCCTAGATCAGCTGCCATCCAAAGCTTCCAAGCCCAATCCACCTGACTTTGAGAGACATTTCCTACTCTCAGGGCAAAAGTTTCCTGTAGCAGAGCATAGTCCATGCCTTCCTTCTTAACCTCACAAACCTTCTCAGATTCCACTGGTTAGGTATCCACACCATGCTGTTTGTTTATGTTCCCTCCACTAACACCTTTACAGTTTTGTGCAGCAAACAATGTCCTTTGTATCCTTTGCCCTTTTTCCAAGACAAGAGAAGAAGTCTTCTTTCCTAGAGATGTTGCGGACTGTGGACTCAGCTAGCCCACATCCTTCCTGTGCTTTTCTTATCAATCTTAACGTGATGGACTGATTGGCTCTTTAGTTCACCCAGCTGCTAATTACATTTCCTTCCCCAACTAGACCTTTCTGGGGAGTCAATTAGTGCCAGGGTGATCAGAGTGTAGACTACCTCTGAGCTGTACTTGCCACTCATTGGGTGTTACCACCCTCTACCACATTAGGGGCATAGGGGCATTACTCAGACTCTCAGGGAATTGGGGGTGGGATTCATTATTTGTATTTAAAAGAAATCAAAAATGAAAAACAAAAAAAAAAAACCCTCAGGATTTTTAAGCTAGTCGCATGATTTTTCAGGGCCTGACTCATGATTTTTGGTCACTTTAGGTTGGTGGTACTGGATTAGTAAGTAAGGTGGGGGGAGAAACATGGTTTTCCTCAATTGTTGCGTTGGCATCAGGACTTGGGGCAGGGGTTTTGTTTGTGGAACTGGGGGTAGGGATGGGAAGGCTCTTCAGGATACACCATGCTCCTCTTAGGTGTGGAACGATTTCCTAGTGGAAGTCTGCTTCAGGTTACTACCATCACAAGAGCAGTAACCTCTCCTACAGGACTCTGAACCCTTCTGCGAAAAGGATTTTGATGTCGCCATTGGTGAAGGAGGGAAGCTCTGTGACTACTATATGGTAGTACTGCCATGATAGAAGAGTGGAACCAGTGGGCACTGTGAATGCCTTCCAGTTAGGGGCTATCCGGAGACCCTCCTTCACTTTGTCATGGGTGACCTCCCTGACATTTCCCTGAGGGTGAATTCAGGGGGAATATCCAGCACGTACTCACTGATTTCCAAGTCCTTATGAAGGAAAAACTGTGTAGGGAGAGCATGGGTGGGCTTGGCTCCTTTTGGTGAAATATGAGTTGGTTTGGTAATTACACTATAAGTGTCCATTCATGGCATATGATTTTCTTGTTGGGTTTAATTGCTGTCTGATGCTTAGCTGTGTGGTGCTTCATTTGTGTTTCTTCTAGCATATGTTTTCCCAGATGGGCAATACAACGTGCTACAGAAAATGTTAAGTAATTAATACAACAGTACGCTTTACTTCCTTTCCAGGGAAAGAATGATGGTCTTCTTGTCTATTGCAGATATTAAGGCCGTGACAGTTACTCCCACTGAAATACTCTCAACTTGTTTTATCGATGCTAGACCTACAGTGCTGTTGCAAGGTTCCTAATAGTTGTCTGAACTAGAACATCTTTTACATTCAATGCAAATTTAATAGGATTTTTTGGTGTTTTGTTACTGAAAACTTACTTAGATCAACTTCTCTGGTGCCCCTTATAGCGTTAGAAATTTTATATAGAGAAGGTGGTCTAGTGGTTAGGGCAGTGGAGTGGGGCCCAGAAGATGTCCTGTGTGATCTTGGGTAGGTGCTCTTTGTAACAGAGAGGGCCCTCCAGCATGAGCTCACTTGAGACCATGTTATAGGAGGTGTTCATCTGCACAGAGCATCATTAAAGTCAATGGGGCTCCCTAAACATGCATAATGAAGTGCAGAGGAGCTTGCAGGTAGGAGGCCATAGTTGGGATTCAAATCAATGACTGACAGCTGAAATGCTCAGTATCCTATTACCAATATAATCTCATATCTACTATGTTCGTTAGACAACAAATAATAATAATAATTCTAGTAAGCAGATGCATATTGTATTCTACAGTTGAAATAGTCTTCATTTTCACTGATAGGAGTAGAGGTAGCTTTTGCATCTAATTAGGAAAAATGGATTCAAAGAGACTGTGTAATTTTCATTTATCTGACAATTAAAAATGTGCCAAACATTTCAAACTGCAATTTGTGAGCAGCTAGCATTTGATGTTAGTAATCTTATTTAGTGTCAGATGTGTTTTAAGCAGATTTTCTGTGAAACTGTAATTATATCTAAAGAACAATTAGATTAATCCCATCTGCATAACCCTGATGCTGTCTCAGTGTGTATAATGCATGCCATGCCCACTTGTTCTATGTAAGGGTGACAATTCAAATACAGGAAGATTTTCAGTTATGAGGAAAAAATTACTTTTCTCACTTCAAATGAAATGCTGAAGCCATATAACTTCACTTTATTTGTTCCAGAAATATTTCATTGCAACCTACGATCATCACTAATTCTGATTAGGGAGAATGGGTCACCGGTATCCTGTATGAAGGAGAATATTGGTAGGAAGGAAGGGTCTAATCCTGTAGCTTTCCTCCCATGAAAATAAATGATGTTATATTCAAGAGGAAGGACTGAAGGATCAGGCCCCAGCACTGTCAAGAACTCAACTTTGTCATGAAAAAAATGAATGCAATTTAACATACCCATGCTGGGGATGAATTAATTTTTTATTTCCCAATAATTAATATGTACTCGAAGAAAGGCCTGTCTGCCTCACTTTACCCACCTGTAAAATGACTCTAATACATAATTACTGATCTGAAGGAGTATCGGGGTCCTTTAACACAAAAGGTATATAGTGTTAGTAAGAGTTTATTTGTGGAGAACTGTGGAAATGTCAGTCATTATTGTATAAAAATGCTAAATATGATAGTATGAGTCTTAATACATAATTGACTGAGGCAATATGAGATCAATGCTTAGGTAGTGATGCAAGAAGTCTTGCAGTTCAGGAAAATGTTTTTTCCTCTTTTGGGAATATGTGCCCCCTCAGGGTGCAGTGAGGGAGCTGTCTGTGCTTCCCTGAGCGCAGCAGAGGCCCCTATATCTGAAGATAGAGGCCCATGTTTTTCAAAGGCAGGTGTATAAGTCAGGCATCTGGATGCATGGAGTCCTGAGCACAGTCCTGATGTCAATGCATGTGGTAGGTGTGTTAAACTTTTGCATGCATGCTTTGTTTATAAATGTGAACCATAAACATTCAGATCTCGCCAGCGTCTTAACATTAAAGCTTTGATGGTGGCTTTCTCCCTCTCCATTCCAAGGCTCTGGCACACAGAGCCTATCTGTCCCTCTGTGTGTAGATAGCTGCATATGGGTAGGCCAGAGTCCAAAAGGAGGAATGGCACTGTGTTGTCACCAGACCAGCACAAAGGCCTGGTTACGTTTTTAACTACTCATGGGGAAGCTAAAAGAATTTCCCTAACTTGCTATTTTCTGATTCCAACAATTAGAAAGTCAAGTGATTTGAAGCTGGTTTTAAACACGTAGATTGTACAAAAGCAAATTACCATGGTACTAGTAAAGTAGGCGGTAGACTATATAATATAGCATCTAAGTATGCATAATTTAGCTATTCTCCAGCTGAACATTTGTTTAAACATTTGAGTAGTTTTTTGGGGGAGAAAACACATTTTTCTTTAGGCAGGTTTATTCTCCCTACTAATATTGAGGAAATTTTACTCCCCAAATGGAGCTATTGTTATATATTATAGGTGGCATTGGTATTGATGCCTACAATTAAAATAGCTCAAACACTTTCCATTTTAAGACCCTGTTTTCAGTAGCTTTTAACTTTGCCACACTTCATTGGCTTGGGCTGAAATGTTTCAGCTAAAATGGTGCAGCTATTTCTCAGAAGGGGCGTGGGGGAGAGAATCTGTTGTTTTCCCCACGTTAAAAACCTTCTTACAATGACTTTGTTGAGAAGCTCTGGCACCTCTATGCTTTGGAGCAGTGATTTGAAATGTGTCAAGGGCATGGGCAGTCTGTCCTCTCAGTGACAGGGATGTGCCTTTTGCCATCCCTGTGAAAATGCACAGGTGAAGTTATCAACCTCTGAAAAATCTCCAGTTGCACACGTTCGGCAGAGACTTGTTAGTTTGGCTTCTAAATTCTTGAAGATTTCATGTGCACTGAGTATGCTCCATTGCCTTATAACTTCCACATGTCACCGCACTGGGCGTGCACCAGCTCACAGAGGGACTGAGCAAGCTCCATCCCAGGGCTGCTGGGGCTGAGCAGGACTTTCCCTGCAGTTGCTGCTCTCAGGGGCCACTATGGCACTTGGAACAAAAACTGAGATCAGGGAGACTATATCCATTGGGCTTTCATGTCTCCCCCTGCTGGCAGCCAGGCAGCAGGGAGAAAGAAGCATCTGCCCTGGAATGCAGAGGTGAGGAACTGGGCCTAGGGGGGTTAGCAAGGTTGGGAGACTGGGATATGGTGTGAAGAGGAAACTGGTAGGAGAAGCTGAGGAAGGGTGGTGGTGGGGAACTGGGATGTCAGGCTGTGTAGATGGGAATGGAGATGAGGAGTCAAAGGAGGGCTGTGGGAGGGATAGACAGACTGTGAAGAGCACCCAAGGTGTGTGTGTAGAGGTGACTGGGATGAGGACCTGAGTCTGGCAAGGGGATAGAGGAATTCTGAGACTGGAATAAGAGAGTCAGTTATGAGACAATGAGATTGCCCAGTGTTTAGATAGCTAGACTGGTGCTTGGGAGACCCCTGCTCTGCCCCAGCCTTCCTGAGTGACCTTGGGATAGTCACTTCGAGCTGGAGGTGTGATTCCGAGCCTGGGGAGACATACCCAGTGTTAGCACTGACCGAGCTAGTGCGCTACAAATAGAGGGGAGTCACAGCAGTGCGAGTAGCAGGAGGAGCTACCTGCCGCGAGCACATTCCCATCTAAGATACTACTCACATCCTCAGCACAACTAGCCCTTCCTGTCGCTTGCGCCATCCCACGACACTGTTTTTAGCATGCCAGCTCAATCCGAGCTAGCATGGGTGTGCCTCTTTGAGTGGGGAATTACAGCCGCAGCTTGATGTGAAGACACCCCTTCAGTCACTGTGCCTTAGTTCTTCATCAGTAAAATGGGTAGTACTTACCTACCTCATAGGATGTTGATGAGAGGAATACATTAAACATTGTGAGACACTCAGTTACTATGGTAATAGGGTGGTGGGGTTGTAAGTATGAAAAATAAATAACAAAGGCCGGCTGGAGGGGCCAGGGACTGAACGTGTCAGACTTGGGACAAATAGGAGCAGAAGAAAAGGGATGTTCTCATAGTTAAGGCTGGTGGAATGCTGTCCTATCTGCCTCTGCCACAGAGTTCCTTTGTGACCAGACTTTTCACTAACTCTTCTCTGGCCACTAACAGTTCCTCATTTTCTGGGTGCCCACGTAGGTCTGGTTTGTGCTCAGCACTTCTGCAAATAACTGTAGCTGACGTCAATAGGAGGTGTGCGCTAAACATAGCAAGTTCTATGAAATGCTAAAGTTTGTGAAAAATCAGGCTATTGGCATATTAAGTTGGACACCCCAAATTTCACATTAATGCCTCTGTGCCTGCATTCCTTATCTTTAAAATGGGCATAATACCAAATTACCTCACAAGGGTGTTGTGAAGATAGATGTCTTAATGTTGTGAAGCACTCAAATGCTACAATGAGGAGCAAAATTGAAAAGCCCGTGAGGAAATTAATCTTTCTGTATTCAGAACAGGATTTGAATGGCGTGCAGTAAATACAGTAGGGGGACACACACGGAATAAAATTAACTATGGGATAGTAGCTCATTCAGTGAGCTTCATCCACCCTGGGGACTGAATAAGTCCTGGGGCCCTGTGGGGGGAAAAAGGATACATTCATGTAGTTAAAGACATAATCCTATATCTTAATGCAAATGCCCATGTGTTGAATGGGCAGCCTTAACTCTGGCATGCGCGCGCACACACACACAGGAGTATCTTCAAATGTGCTAGCATTTTTAGAGACCATATGCATTAGCACTCATCTGTAGCAAACATGTTGGATATTTGGATTGTTCATATGGTACTTTGGAGAATCCACCGGTAATGGGTAATTTGCTGGAGATTTGTGATTTGGGGCAAAGGATGGACTAGCCATGTATTTGAGCAGATGGTGGTCATTACTTTTGCCAGTATGTGACTGCATTTAGTTATAATGGAACTGCTGAGATGGATCATTTTGCAGGGCTCTTTATTTTACATATACCTTCATAGAAAAAGGAATTAAGTATTCAAGGAGGCATGGAAAATAAAATGTCAGAGTTGCAATAAATTCATTTTAATCACATCCATATTTAAAAACCAATTTCCAATGTTTAGAAAATCACAGGCTCACATTTATTTTCATGTAGATACTTGGCTCAGGAGTAAGAGAGCTTATTCTTCCTAATTTTACAATAGCCAGGAATTATGGTTCAGCACAATGAAAATTGCCTTTATCTGGAAATCCATCAGGCAGTACAGGGAAGAGTGTGTTTTGCACAACTATAACAATAAAGGTGGCTGCACATCTTCGAATACAGATACAACTTGCTGTTTTAAATCAAATTATATAGAATTAGCTTTAAGGCAATATGATTTCACCTGAGATCTCATGCATTTTTATATGTAAATTCTCTCTTTTAATCATATTTTTAGAGCAAATTTTTATGGATTATTTTATTATTGTTTTGCTGATGACATTCAAATCTACTCCTCTCTCTCCCTGAAAATGCATCTCTGGAGACAGGGAATTGGGTATCTTTGGCTGTACAATTGTGATTATGGAATAACTTTAAACAATTAAATACGATGCTGACTAAATTGCTGCTTCTGCTCCATAAATGCATGGTGTAGAAAAGAGAACAAAATTGCGGAAACAGCTGTAAATGGGTAATGTGCAGGGAAAAGGGGAGTATGTAGGATATTTCCTTCACATACCTCAATTATTTCAGGCACCTTTTTATAGCTTCACCACATCCTCTGACCAACAACCCATGTGGAAATGCTCCAAGTGGAAACTGTTCCATATTCAGTCAGATGGATGCTGCTTAGAGTAGCAATGAGAATGGCCACAAGCTTTGAGATATATATTGGAGGAGTCTCAAAGTTCCAGCCAGGGGCCTAGCAGTTAGTGGCATCGTGGTAACTAGCCTGACATACTTCCAATGGCTTGGGAAGGTGTGCCCGGAGGTGATCATGGGTGGGGTTCAGTGCCATCCTTGTGCATCTAAGAAAGGGCCAGTCTGGCTTTTTCACAGACAGCTTATCTTGGCAACTGTTCCTAGCTCTGTATTGCCACATGGACCGATGGTGTGAATTCAGCTGAACTCCATCTTATACAGAGCCATAGACTTCACTATGCTTTTATGCAGGAAGAGTTTGATTCTGCACCATGGCACTCGAAGAGGAGTTTTGTCATTGATTTCAGTGTTGGGCTTCAAAGGCCTAGCACCACCTTGGGGGCAGTATAAATAACAATGCACCTTTATGATTCCTTGGTGTGTCTGTCACCTTGATCCTTTATAATGGTCATATTGTGACTGTCTCATCCGCCAGGAATTTGCTTGTAGTTTAGATGCCAGGCTAATTATGAATAAAGCCACTGAAAGTGTCACTACATGTTTCTCTTCACAATAAAGTAGCTAGAATGAAGTTCTTTTCCCACTAATAATTATCTGAATATCTTAATTATTGCTGCCTTGGTTGCCTTGTAGCTTGTTTTTTTACCTCTGTTTGCTGGACTACCTGCTAAATCAGGGAAGCCTTGAGCTTATCCAGGTCTCAGAAGCTAGAATTTTGCCCAGGACTCAACTAACCCAGCCTACTGTCCTGCCCAGTAATATATGCCAAGGTTTTGGGTACCATTACATGTTTTTGGTTAGAATTTTGCTAGTGTCCTTCAAGGCATTTCTTGAGCTTAGTCATTCTGATCTTTTAGTTATACAGTATTCATCGCATTTTTTTCACCCCATATTTTTGGATAGCTATTAGAGATGGGGCTGCTGTTTGATACATCATTTAATTTGATGGCTTTTTGAGGTTATGTGGCAGCTTCTAATGGCATTCTGCCATGGAGATTGGCAATTGTGGGGCTACAATAGTTCTCGAGTGAAGGATTTCAGTGTGGTGCACGAGGGGGATGAGTATTCTTACCTTGTTTAGAATTAGGGCCATTTAGCTGAGGGAAGTGGAGTGCACCAGCCTTGGAGTGGATTTTTTGAGCCGTTCTGCCATCACAGAAGAGAATAGCTATGGCAGCGTGGGAGATGCACAGTGACAACTCATACACTCAAGGAGTCCTCAGGGGGACTCGTATTCTTAGCTGAACATGTGCATCGGAGGCTTGGGGAAAATCCTTCTTGCACTCTGTACCCATTTTTATCACAGTCACATCTCAGGGCAGCTTTACCCTTAACATTTACTTATTTGGTGGCATTTTAATTTTATTTGAATATGAAATTCTTTGAGACATCTTTTGTTAATAGTGCTAAACTATTTTTATTGCAGTGCATGCAGGTAAAGGACGCTTCTGAACAATGTACATGCATAATTTTGCTGGTGATACAAATCTGTTGGTAGCTGGTAAATCAACTGCTACTGTGGTATGTTTATTTTTGTTTGCTGGATAGCTTTGCCTAAGCTGCTGCTGTTATTCCTTTGAGCCTTATCACACCCCACAACTCTTTAATTTAATTTAAATGACAAAAATTAGTTAGGCCCTACAGGAGATGGTTTTAATCTTTGAAGTCTTGTCTACTACTGACCTTCACTTAAGCATTTTGTACTATATAAATATTTAAAGTGAGCCATGAATCAAGATTAATGCATTAGTGGCTATCAAACCGTTAACATTGCAAGATGAAACAAGGGGTTTTATTAAACAGGGTCTGTCAATCATTAAGGATAAAGGGACAGTACTGTGTGTGAGAGCAGCACCCAGAGTCCCCTAGCATCCAGCCTTGTGTAGCTCGTAAATCTTGGTACCTTAAGTAATAACTGTAGGGCTGTGTATCTAACTTGGTTGAAATCACTACTGTGACTGCATTCTGATTAGGTGATTTACTCCATCTCTTCCCACAATCATGATGATAATTTACTTTATTTCCCATCATCCTCAAAAAACCATAATCTGAATAGTGCTGAGAGGAGAGGGATTTGTTAGAGAGTCAGAAACAAAATATTGAAAAGAACAAAGTGCCAGCGTGCAATACATAACTCACAGATTATAGCAGGTATTAAAAGTCTAATCTTTTTTTTTGGTGGGGATTGGAACAATAACAGAGAATAAAACATTATTAATCCAGTCTCCTGATAGACAATTCAAAAGATAAAAGGAGAAAACTCAGATTCCTAATTTTGTTTACACTTTGAATTTCCGTAGCTCTCTTGAATGTAATTCGTTTACTTTATTCATTTTGTTTAGTTCCCCAAATAGTTAGAATTCTAGCTTTTGGCAAATACAACATAGAGAGAGAGAGAGATTTGCAAACATTCTTTTGAATAATAACTGCAAATTCACTTTGGTTGCATCTTCTTTTGTTTTTCATGAACAGTTTTTGAGCGTGATGATGGCCATAGGAGAAAATATCACAGATATCAGTGTGAACGTGTACTCAAGTGAACGGCATGTATTATACATGTGTATTCACACTGGAAGTGTTTGCCACTCATCTTGAAAGCTCTTTCTGAGTTTTTTGAGTTATCCAGTCAGGAAGCAGAATGACAGGACTCTAGGGCCAGGTCTACACTACCCAACTATACGTCGGGTAGAGATCAATCTTTCGGGGATCAACTTATCGCGTCTCATCTAGACACGATAAATCGATCCCTGAATGCTCTGTCATTGACTCAGGAGCTCCACAGAGCCAAGAGGCACAGGAGTAGTCAATGGGGGAATCTACTAAGTGCTGTGAAGACGCTGAGGTAAGTTGACCTGAATACGGTTAGGGTTAGGGCTATTCGTGTAGCTGAAGTTGCGTATGTTAGGTTGATATCCTCACTCCCCCCCCCCCCGCCCCCCAGTGTAGACCACGCTAGGTGGTTGTTCCCTATTCTGGAATACGAGTTCCTTACCTTCCTTGCCAAACCTTCTCCAGTTTTTCCCTTTCTCTGTTACTGTTGACAATGTTCCCATCCCAGTGCTGCCAGTGATTTTCATTTTTTTCCTAGTCTCACAATATTGGGTGCCTTTTTAAAACTCTCCACTCCTGGAATCCTGTGACTATGTGAGATTATCAACTTTCAGATTCAAAATGTAAGTTTCTGACTTCACAGAGAAAAGTTTGAAAAAATTAGCCGTGTGCACCCCAAAACCCAGAAGACAAATAAAATAAACTCAGCTGTTATGATTTTTTTAAAATCTTGAGATTTGTAAGCCAGTCTGGTGATTTTTTGGAGGTCTGACTCATTATTGTTGAACACTTGGGCACCAATGTGACCATCCTCCCAGTCATTCATGTCAGTGATCTGGGGATTCTTTTTGACTCTTCCCTCTCCCCTGCTCCACACTCCAATGCCATATCCAAATCCTGGTGTTACATTCTCTTCAGAAGCTCTAACCCAGGCTGACTTTACTATGGGGCGAACTGAGGTGGCCGCCTTAGGTGCCGGATTGTGGGGGGTGCCACTCGGACCCAGAGTGTAGAAGATTGTGTGTGCAGCTGGTGCATATGTATCATCTCTGCTCCACGTGCATAGAAATAGTGGAGAGCTCTGCTGGAGGAAGGAGGGCACAAGAGACTTTTCAAAGTTTTGGCCAAAATGAGGAGGCATCGGGTTGTCTTTTGAGCTCCACATCTTGGTGCTAAAATGTTGTGAGCCAGCCCTACTACAAACTCTATCCTTTATCATTCCATGCCAAGAGCCAAACCTCACATTCAAGTTGTTGCTATAACCTGCTTCAACAATGTGATGTACCTTCTTAGCCCACACATTTAAAAAATGCAATACGAGTCAGTTGAATGTAAATTCATGACTACATTCACTCCATATAATTTTCAGCTGTCTTACTCAAGGGCTGAAATCTGCATCCAGGGTATATGCGCGATTCCCATTGACTTCCAGACAGCACTCTGTAGTGGATAGTTATCACTTCTCAGTCTCAAGCCTCAACTGCAGCCAGCAGTTCAGGATTTGCCCACTGTTGGGGAAAGAAAACAGCCTGTTCCTGGACAACATTTTGTTCACCTCCTTGCTGCTAACGTCTTTTGTCCATAGCACAATATTTTCTCCTCCTCCTCCTCCTTCCTGAAATATCATGTTCTCCTGAGATATCAGTTTTCTTTCCCCGGAGGTGTGGGTGCATCTTTGCAAACTTGTCAGCCAGAAGGCGAATGCCAGTATTTGAAATGGCCAGATTTCCTGGAGCATCCTGGAAATCACTCTTTTCTTTTGAGTGTTTACAGAACAACTACTGTGATTTGAGGATACTGATAAAGATCTCTATCCTACTCTTATTGACATCAGTAGCAGAACTTTCAATTACTTGAATAGGCTCCAGCTAAAAGAGAGAAAATTCCAGCAAGTTACTGTTGTTAAATATCAAAAGATTAACATTGATTTGGGTATAGTCCTGTACTGTGTTGTAAAATGTTAATGCATTTTATATTGCATTTTCCAGAGCTGAAGTTAGCATTTTTGCATTGCTTATTTTTCATAAGCAATTACTAATGTGTGATTTAAAAGATCAATTTCTATTTATCCGAGGTTTATGTCTTATTTCACAGTGATTTATTTTTGTGTGGAATGTGGTTTTATGAAATGTGACATTCTGGTAGCAGATTGCAGTCTCTGGAGCCCTTGAACTATTTCCAAGCGGTAAACCTGCTGGGGTTTAAGACAGTTTGGAAATCTGTCTGTTGAGCTGATGGATTATAGCCCATGTAGTGAGCACTCAGCCTCCACAAGGTTCATGGCATCTTCACCTTTAAGTATCTAATTTATGTAGAAATGCCGATAAATTATTTAGAATGACATTCTTGTTGATCTCAGCAATTCTGGAGCAAGTAAAAGAAAAGGGTATGACTTTGCATGTCATTGGAAATGTTGGCAGATCTTCAGCAATTCTTCAGAGGTTCATACTATTAAATATTTGGGAATTGAAAAGCATATTTCTCTGCCTCCCCTCCCCAAGATTTTCCGGGAATTTATTTAGAACTCTGTTATCATGTTTTTGGAGTTATAGCAGCACTGAAATAGTAGAAATAAATTAGGGAAAAAACAAAATAAAAACATCATTTAACCTTGGTAAAAATAAAAATCTTTCCTTCCTTCTCTTGGTTTATTAAATATTCAAACTTGAGTTCCCATAGTGGTTAGCTAGGGAGTCACTTTACTGCGCAGCTGCAAATATGTTTGGCCACCAGAATCCTAAGTGATCTGTGGCCAAATTTTCAAATGTAGGTACTTAAAATGAGACCCCCCAAATCCATAGTAAGATATCTAAATAAACGACCTGATTTTTTAGAAGAGTTGCATACCCACATTCTTTGTTGATGCCAGCAAAAGTTTGACAATGTGACTCTGTGGACAGAATTGAGTGAAAGTCTTGGATAAAAGTGTTGTATTGTCTTGGATAAAAAGTGGAAGCTATTATTATAATTTAATCATCATCCCCATAATACCATTGAAAGTTGGCCTTAAATTATACATGCTATATGAATTCATGGAGTGAAATATATTTTAAAGGAATATGACACAGTGAATTGATTTTCTTGCATCTTGAAATTCACTGAAATAATCATTCAATTCTATTTTTAGCTCAGATCCTTTTATATAAAACATTTATGATTACTTTTTGTCAAGCCTAATTGAATTTTCTAAACAGGATTAAATCTTTAAACTTTGAAGTGTAACATAGTAACGATTATGACAGGCTAGATTAATGTAATTTGCTCTAATTCTTGACAACAGCATTGCAAACCATTCTCTAATGGTATCATTGTGCATACATCACACTCTGTGGTCATGTGGCTGCTGGCTCATGGCTTTGGGAATACTATAATGATCTAGAAGTGTCTATACCTTTTCACTCAAGGCAGCAACTGCAAACCACAAGGGTATGATTTGTGTGTGTGCGCGCACCACAGAACAGCTGTCAAATAGCAGCTTTCAGTCCTTATTATCGCAGGCAGAATTTGAACCAGCTACTTTCAGTTGCAATCCTTTGTACCCTGTCACCACTCCCTTGGGTCATCATGTTCCCTGATACTATTTTTAAGTTCTTGTTTTATTCATTTATGCGTTTGTTAGGCTATTGTCTGGCTAGGATAGATCTGTCAGCTGCAAGCAATACTCTGACAGTAATCAGTAAATACATACAGTAAACATAACTGTTTCTTCTCATCCGTTTAGAGTAGGCCATGAATCTGTAATTTGAGTACGTGATCCGCTCTAGGATACTGTACTGAGACATCAGTCATCAGAAGAAGATAAATGTTTTTCTAGCACTGCCTAATTCCCATAAATTGGACTGATTAACATGTACTCTCTGACCTTAAACTTAAGGATCTGATGAGAGGTAGGGAGAGTCCCTCAAATCATTTAATTATAGAGGAGGGTGGAAAAAATACTGAACTTGCTTTAAAGTATTTCACAACTTCTTGCTGTTCTCAGTCATGGAGATATGTTGCTGATGCAGGTGAGTTTCAAGTTGTCAGCATCAAACTCCTCAGTTCCTGGACTCAAGGCAACAGAGTTCCTACAAAGAGGATTTGTAATTAAGTTCTTTTTGTTCTGAGTTTGTACAGAACATAGCAAAATGGGCTCCCGGTACCTGGCTGGGGTTCCTGGGTGCTTCCCCATTACAAATAAAATAATAATTACAATAATGGAGGTCTAGGTTTTCAAGATAACTCACCTTTCTCCGAGCCACTGAAATAAAAGCCAGGTTTTCAGAAGCGATGGGCACATCAGATGCTGACTTCATTTGAAAATCTGGCCCATAAGTATCAGAATGGGAGATACTGGGTTTTGAGTACAGTACGTCTGAAAATCTGGCCGTTGGTTAGGTACCTGAATGGGAACGGAGTTCTTCTGAAAATCGGCCTTCCATTGTGGGTGCTGAGCACTTGAAAATCTGGTCTCTGAGAGGATCTTCAGTGGCACAGCCAACACTAGTAGCATCTGTTTTGTTGGTCTCTGATACGTCAGACTCTGATTGCTGCCCCAGTCTAGGCCTCTGACATATGGTGAGGTGAAGCCTCAATGTCACATTGGTGCACTAACAACGCCACAGCATTTTTTCTGATAGTGGCAAATCCATCCAACTCTCCTGCCACCTCACTTGGTAATAGGAGGGTTATGGAGGCCTCCAATAGCAAGGACTGGGAGTGGGTCAGGAGTCTATTGAGGACTGATTAATCAGAGAGCGAAGAGTGGCTGGGAGTGATGAAAAGGGCTAGTGTTCATATATTAATTCTGGTTTTGCATAGTCATGTTAAGTTTAGCAGTAAGATTTTGCTCTATATTTTTTCTCGGGAGCTGGAGAGTTTCTTTGAATTTGTTTCTCTGCATTCTTTTAAAATTATTTGGGGGTATATTAGGATCTTTCCTTTAGACCTTTGTGCATCATGTCCTGTAGAAATAGCTCTATAATTCTGTAACAAATAAAGACTTGTCTGAAGACCCCAATAATTGTTTTACTGATCACCCTTTTGATCAATAAATACCTACCTGTTGCTCAACAGAAGCTGAAATTTTTATGGTGGGCAAGAATGCTTAGAGCTTTAAGCCAAAAGGAAACTGGCAGTTGCAGCCTATGGTACATTAATATATGGTCCAAGCAAGTCTTGGCTGTTAGACTGAATGGGTGTTGAAATGTTTAAATCTCTCAGAGCCCTCCTAGTACAGGTAGTGAGAACTACACAAGATCTTATCATTCCAGATTGAGTACATGATGAAGTAAAGAGGTAGATATGTAATTTACTTTTTGGTTTATGAAGATTCAGTGCAGTAGGAAAAAAGTAATGAAAAAGGTAATCGGTACAAGGATGGAAGTACAAGATTTATATTTCTGTTTTAATTTTTAATCACTAGCAAGTCCATTAAGGAAGAGGAAATATAATATCATCAATTGATATAAAATGATATTTTCCAAAAATGTTAATGTCTGTATTATAAAGTAACACCTGTTACTCCATAGAAAGTTGTTAGACTGCGTGTGCATGATATAATTCCTGTAGAAGAAATTAGATGAATAACCCATAATAAATCATATGCCACAAGGGTATGCAGTTAATATCAAGATTAATTATATACTGATTTGTGAGTCATTACAGCATAGCTTACAATGTTGAGGTTTAATTTTTCTGTAAAAACTGATGAATTCTGATATAGTTGTTTAACTATTTATAAATACCCCGGAGATGCAGGCTAAAGCAGGATGTGAAAACATATTACTACTACTTCGGTTTGCCTGGCACAGTGGAGTGGTTAAATCTACAATATCAATCATCATAAAGCTTAATTAGAGTTTTTGGTTTCCGACTCTACCTTGTTAACATCTCTTTGTCATTGTGTTTTGAATTGTACATTGTTTTAGAGAAAGATGCTAGTAAACTGTCGTTACTCTTTCTTAATCTCCTTGATAATTTTCTATTGAAATTGTACCACTGTGGCACCATTTATATCTGATCTATGAAACTGATGAAAAGCAGGAAAATACAGTATAGATTCTGGCACCTTGATAAAGTTTTACAAGTTGTTAATATGCCATTTGTGTCAAATGTAATTTGTTTTCTTGAATAACTGTCATGTTAAAACTATACATAGTCTTTAAGGTGTGGTTAAAGGACTCAGGCCCTGACTCAGCAAAGGATTCCTCCCTATTCAGGAAAGTACTTAAACTCAGCTCTAAATTCTATTGAAGATTGCACGGTGCCTGCCTGTATATAGAGGGATTTAAGGATTTCCTGAATCATGGACATCTCTGGACCCTAGGAGAATCTAGGACAAAAGGAGGCTATTACTCTCCCCCAAGCACTGTACCACATTGTCATTCACCCCTATTTTATTATGAAGGGGAGAGCATCTTCTCAAAGAGATAGGGGAAGACTAACCATAGTTCAGTATAATTCCTTATTGGTTAATTCCTATTTTGATGGCACTGTTTTCTAATCTATACTGAAAAGAATTTAATGGAGGGTTTAATCTCATTGGAAACTCTCACTAATATGCAGTTGTTAAAATTATATTCAGATAGAGAACTCAGCAATACCATAAGGCACAATGCAGTTACAGTTAAAAAAAAAATCAAACAAGCAAAATCAAAATACATAAAGCTGCCACAATATGGGACATGCTCTAGCTGCATCAGGAATGATAAAGTTTCCTTTGTCTGACCAAAAAAACCCCCACCACACAGAGGGTGAAATGTACAATGCAGAAAGACCAGCCATGTTGTCCGTGTACATCAGGGAAGTGTTGAGCAAATTGAATGAACGCAATTTGTGGGAAATATTTCCAGAGAGCTGACATGCAGCCTGACCCCAATATCCTGAGGTGCTGGGCATGTGTTACAAGATGCCGAACACTTTCAACACCTATGTCCGCTCCACTGTGCCAGTTCGCGAAGATATTTTCAGGATCAGACCCCGTGAAATAAACTATTAAGCATTCCACTGTAACCTCTCTAACCGTTAGAGCTCCCGTACATAGAAGAAGGATTCTTCTCTGCAACCAATATTTTAATAATTGATAAGGAAGGTATTAATGTGAAACTAAACATCATATTCATTCATGCAGCATAATAGGAGCTAATAAAATATACAGAGATTGGCTCTACCTGTGTAAGATAATGGAAGACGAATAGTATGCCCAGTGGTATTCTTCAAGCAGAGTTGAAATCTCCTGACAAAGTAATGAAAAAAGCTCTGATTGTCTGCAGTAATGACAGTTGATTAACAGTAACTGCCTGCTTGCATTACTCAAATGATGCCCTTCCTTCCCCCACGCTGCTCACAACACAGCTCTGCTGCTCATGGATATGGATGTAAGGTTACCTGCAGTGCTGGAACTTGGGCATAGGTAGGGGGTGTAACCCACACACCTCCTGGGTATGGGGCTCTGTCCCATCTAGTGGTACCAAGACCACTTCAGAGAGAGAGAGATTAATAAATCTGTTCTACAGCTTTAGCTACCAGGCCTGTGGCTTGTAGCCCATGCAGCAGAGAATCATGCATTTAGTTCCAGAGGCCACAGGTTTGCTCCTGACAACTGGGGTCTGTCAGTGTTACACCAGGACTAGGTATGCTGGGGGGGCGGGAGGGAGGGTAGCTGCTGCACCCCTGCACCCCCAGGCCTGAAGTGGTTTCATCACATACAGGTTTTACAGTTTGGTTCAATGGCCCTCAGCACTCCCACTATATAAATTGTTCCTGAACTTGGGTATTATATTATCAGTCCCCTGTTTGCAATAGAGTGTAGAACTGTTGATTTTTGTGGCGTTGGGCCCGGAGTGGGTTTTGGCCTTTTGTGTTTCAGAGAAGACCACTGAATCTGTACCTTTCCTCCGTGCCACAGCCAGCAACCTGCTCCTGAGACTTTTCTGTTCTCTTAATATGTTGGAAAATACTGGTTGGAAAATCATTCCTAGGGAGTAGTTATCAGTGGTTCACAGTCATGCTGGAAGGGCATAACGAGTGGAGTCCAGTAGGGATCGGTTCTGGTTCTGTTCAATATCTTGATCAGTGATTTAGATAATGGCATAGAGAGTACACTTATAAAGTTTGCGGACAACGCCAAGCTGGGAGGGGTCGCAAGTGCTTTGGAGAATATGATTAAAATTCAAAATGATCTCGACACACTGGAGAAATGGTCTGAAGTAAATAGGATGAAATTCAATAAGGACAAATGCAAGTACTCCACTTAGGAAGGAACAATCAATTGCACACATACAAAATGGGAAATGACTGCCTAGGAAGGAGTACTGTGGAAAGGGATGTGGGGGTCATAGTGGATCACAAGCTAAATATGAGTCAACAGTGAGATGCTGTTGCAAAAAAAGCAAACCTCATTCTGGGATGTATTGCAGGAGTATTGTAAGCAAGATGTGAGAAGTAATTATTCCACTCTACTCTGCGCTGATTAGGCCTCAGCTACAGTATTGTGTCCAGTTCTGAGCGCCACATTTCAAGAAAGATGTGGGCAAACTGAAGAAGGTCCAGAGCAGAGCAACAGAAACGATTAAAGCTCTAGAAAACGTGACCTATGAGGGAAGATTGAAAAAAGTGGATTTGTTTAGTCTGGAGAAGAGAAAACTGAGAGGGGACATAACAGTTTTCAAGTACATAAAAGGTTGTTACAAGGAGAAAGAAAAAAATTTGTTCTTAACCTCTGAAGATAGGATAAGAAGCAAGGGGCTTAAATTGTAGCAAATACTCTAGCTCTGACAGCTACAGTATTTTTCCACAGGTCACAGGACAATCCATAGGGTGAGCATGTACTATCCCCACAGGCTGTGAAGAGGAAAATGAGGGGAAACGCTTAGCTGTAGCTAAGGATACGTATCTGCTAATGGAAAAGGAGGTGTAGAATGGCTACCTTAGAGCTACTGCTGCGTGTAAAGGGTCAGTTACCAGAGAGACATGCTGGGCGAAGTTCCTAAAAGAGGGCCACATAATAGTGAGGAGTGTCAGTATTGATCATAAAGGTACTTACGGGCAAGAGGAAGATTTTGTGTCCCTTCCCTTTTCTCTCCTCCCCCCACCCCCGCACCAAAGTGGGATGATTTGGGGCCATTACCCCTGTGGGTCCTCCTTTGAACTAGCCCTGGGCAGGTTGAGTGCAGAAATCAGAAAATCAAACCACTTTAGTACACAGAAGACAATATTCAAACTAAACATTCTCAGTAACTTCTTTCAGTTGAGAAAGCCAGGAATTCTTGTAGCACCTTAGAGACTAACTAGTTTATTTCAGCATAAGCTTTCGTGGACTATAGCCTACTTCATCGGATGCATAGAGTGGAACAGAAGTAAAATGCATTTATACACACAGAAAAAAAAATAAAAAAAAATGTACATTAGCATACCGATTCTAAGAGGGCTGTTAAATGTAGATGGTCCATTATCACTAGGAGAAAAAAACACCTTTTGAAATGGATTTCTGTTGTCAGTGAAATTAACTCAGAAAATGCAATCAATTACTATAATGAGAGAACCAATCGGAAGTTCTATTAAGCCCCTGGTTAATGGTGTCCAATTTGAAAATTAATTCCAGTTCCTCAGTTTCTCGTTGGAGTCTGTTTAAATGCCACTAAAAAATTCTAAACAGATTTGTTTCAAGCCAATGGCTACCTTTCTGTCTGTGGTATGCAGTTTTGTTTTTTTGTTTTGCTAGAACTCTGCCTTGTTGTGCAGTCAGTAACATAGGGGTCTGCTAAGACCTTGGAAGGTTGATTATTTTCCAATTCATGTCTTTCACTTGGAAAGGGGCTATGCTGCGTGACTGAGTAATCCATACAGAACGTGTGTACTGCGTGGAACTTGCATCTGTGGAATTATGTTACTGGGCCCCAGGGAAAACCACACATCAGTGCTTATTACCTGCAAGGGAGAATTCTCTTTTTTTTAACTAAAGCATGAAAGGAGGGACAGGAAAGGGACAAATCTGAACTCCTTTTTCTCCCATCAGAATTTTTTTTTTTTTGCCAGGAGGAAGCCCAAATAAGTAGTGAAGCAGCTATTAAAGATAAATCAAATTAAGGTGAGGTTTTGAAAGATATCTGAAGACTCTTGAATAGATGTACGGTTGTCTGAACAGAGTATAAGGCTCTTTCCCATCTCACATTTTTCATTAATTAGTTAGTATGGTCAGAATTCCTCTCCACATTGGAAGGAGATTAACTGAACGACTCATTTCTGTTGATCCTTATCATGGTTGGGTCTGTCTGAGCACAATGAGTGAAGCACAGGCGGCCAGTGGCTCCAGCTATTCACTTGCTGAATGTTTGTTGAGAGGTGCCAAGATCCAGCTCCACCCAAATAAGGAGGAAAAATTCACTTGTAACCCATCTTCACCTTTCAGAGAGTGCAGAAAACTATGAACAGATAGAAGACATCAGCTGGATTTGTGCTCATGTCAATGGGAATTTGGGGGAAGAGAGCACCGGCTATGCTGTGATCAGAAAACAGAGCCAGCCTTGTTATTTGCCGCTTTACTGTAGCAATATACTGTAGCAGATTCACTAGCAAAAGGTCAATTGCTCCTTTTTATCCTACCAGCACCAGTGACCCAAAGTGTAAGATAAATACTTGCAAATATTTTAGTATCATGAATTTTCAATTTCCAGACCAGATAATGGGTTCTACCATTTCATTTTATCACAGTAACAGGTGGCTGTTCCAGACTCTCCCTGAATCGATCCTCAGACCAAGGTGTAGGTGGAAGGAGTAAATGATTCATAGTGAGGAGACAGAAGACAGTAGGCAAATAGGGTGGACGCACACATATACCCATAGATAAGCTAAGGTCAAGGCCATACATGTTAGCAGTTCAGAACATCCAGTTAGTTATGGACCCATTTGGAGGACATGGTGTTTCTAGGTGCCACATAATAATGTTGGTAGCTTATGAAGGATGTAACTTCCATATCTCATGTATAACCACAACAAATTGTACTCATGTTATGTATTATCGGCATTATGTGAATGCTCAAAAATATGATAAGCATATGCACTGCTGGCCCCAAAGAGCTTATAATTTGCAAAGAAATAAAAGGCAATGGCGATGGAATGGAGAAAGGGACACATCATACAAACAAGCATGTGTATTTTTTTCAAAGTATAAAAGTACTTCTTTTTTCATGCTGTCGAAGTAGGGTTTGGGTATGATTTGAATGAAGTAGGGGTGAAGAACAAAGAGATTTCAAAAAGGGTGTTTGGAGTATAAGGGGCAGCAGGAAGAATGGCACAGGGACAAACTGTGTGTGTGTGTGTGTGTGAGAGAGAGAGAGAGAGAGAGAGAGAAATCAAGAGTGCCGAGGTTGGTATCTTTGGCTTATCAGAGAGATGAGTGGTGGGAGGTATGAAGAGAGAGCAGGGCAGAAATGCTGGCAGGGTCCTCTCTTCTGATGAGTCTTGAAATCAAGGGTGAGATTTTTGAAACTGATGTACAGCACCATGAGGATTCAATGGAGTGACTTAAGAGGAGGGTGGCATGAAATAATGATCGAGAGAGTTTTGGCAGCAGCATTTTGAATGGACTGGAGAGAGGTGAGATTAGTGTGAAGAAGACCTGAAAGAAGATTACAGTAGTCGAGGCCAGGTATGATCAGAGCTTGGACAAGTGATTTGGCCATTGGAAAGGAGAGGAAGGGAAGAATTTTAGAGATCTCACTTCTTTCAGAAATTGTGTTATGGCTTGGATGTGTGGAGTGGGGATTGCATGGCAAGAAGAGGAAAAGAGAAGGAGAGGGTCAAAAGATTCTCTTCCCCACCCTCTCCTCCCGCTGGTTCTGGGCTTGAGTCAGAAGAACAGAGGATTTGTCAACAGTAATGGAGAAAGGATGAAGCAAAGGGGAAGAAAGATTAGGAGTTTTGATTTGGCCATGTTGAATTTGAACTGCCATCAAAACCAGAATGAAATACAGTGATCGCTGAGAGATCTGAGACCAGACAGATGGCAGTGGGTCTGGAGTGCTGAGTAGACTCGAAAATCACTGGTACAGAGATGGTAGTTGACAGATGATAGCAAGTGGATACAATCACCAATGACACGGTGTAAATGGAGGAGAGGAGAGGACCTGTGGGAGCTCCTGGAGAGGATTTCCCCCTGAGAGAAGAGTGGAGTAGAGGAAGATTTGCAGAAAGAAACAATGGAAAAAATGTGTGAAGAAAAAAAACAGACGAAGAAGATATTATCAAAGGCAAGTTAGGACATAATGTCTAGGATGAGCATGTGAGTAACAGTTTCAAAGGCAGCAGAGAGGTCAAGGTGGTTAATGGTGGGTACCGGTTCTGATACTTGGCCGGTGTGCTTCAAGACATCATTTAGCAATAGCCAAAGACTCACTTCATGCTGAAAGGAAACTCAGTCTCGTTGTACACCAACATCCCTTATAAATGTAGATTTCATGGATGGACCAAATGAGAACCATGGGCTGTTAGCTGTGTGTGAGGGGTAGATTAGCTATTTGTATCCTTGAAGTAAATAAAACATATCACAGTTGCTTTCTCTTGACTCACCCATGCAATCTGACTATTACCTTTGCCATGGCACAGCTATCTTGTGGCACATTGCAGTAAGGCTGGTTTACCAAACACTAATTAATTGTCATATTCTTTTCCTCCCGCTTCATTGGCAAACATATAACATGCCACAAAATGTTGCCATCTTTAGTATTACCTTTAAGAACCTCACCCCTTGGTGCAGTGAACAAGACTTGGCAGAGGGGCCATCAGAAGCATTAGAGGTGTTTCATGGGACACGTTGTATGGAGCAGTGCAATCTTGAACAGTCTTTCACATTATGTGTTTTTATGTGGGTCTTTCAGCCCCAACATTCATGTGCTGATAGGATAATGTTAGTCCAATAGATTCACCCCAGCGGTCTAGTAGGGAAAAATCCTTATGCAGGTTTATTCATATCTTCAGAGAAAGCTTTGCATGCATAAAGACTATCGGATCAGCTGCTTAGTGATTAGAATCAAATTCTGCCTTTAGTGAACCTACAGGCATAGGTAAAGTGGGGCTGAATTTGGTGCATGCGGTGACAACTGACAAATGTGATTTGTATCCAAAATGACTTTACATTGTGCTAGATAAAATGCTGGGCTCTTCAGGCCAGCAGAAGAAAGAATCCTGCTTCTATCTATGACTCAACATTTTTTTCCTTTTATAATAGCCTTTTTGTACTCAAAGAATGTAAAAAATGAAATGGATGTTGCTGTTGTTTGAGTGCATTGATGAGCATTACAATCACAATGTAGTTTCAAATGAAATTCTTTTGTTTCTTATGTTAAGATAAGCTGGTGTTTTCCCCAGTGCCACAGCCTAATTTAGAACAGAGAAAATTCCCTTTAATTGTTTTTGAAAAGTGCCCTCACACCTGCTGCATTAACCTTTGCATTCCTTTATGGTGTGTGTCAAAGGAAAACATGATTCTTCAGCTTTGGGTAGTATAGACACAATACATATGAAATACATTAATCTGGTGGAATTTCATTTCTGCTTTGGTGAAATCCTAGCTCTGTCGAAGTCTGTCTTGGGTACTTCTGTGACCACCTCGCAGTGTTCCAGTGAAACAGGGCAGCACTGAGGCACTAAGTGTCTTGCCTGAGATCACACAGAGTCTGAAGGAGCAGGGAATTGAAATCTCATCTTCCAAGTTCTACATTAGCATCCTAATGACTGGACCATCCTTCCGTTCTCTGGACATCACTCCCATTGACTTCAATAGGGATAAGATTTAACCACTTTGGACCCCTTCTGTGACTTGGCTTCACTGGTAATTCAAATAATAGCCCCAAAATGTAAATCTCGTGCTGAGCCTTCTTCCCAAAATAGATTCTTCCTCAGATTTACTTTTCAGATAACTCTCTATCTATGCACATACCCAGCTACCTCTGCTCCAGAGGACACTCCCACCTCCCTTCTGTCCCTGGTGGAGTTAAAGAGCCACAGCTTCCCCAGTGGGTTAGCAGGAACCAGTTAGTCTCTTACAGCAGGGATGTGAGACACCTCTTAAGAGCAGGTCAGCAGAAGAGCATGGTTGGGTCTGCCTCTCTGGAATGTAATGTGTGTGGATGCTGAGGTGTGGTGGAAGCATGGCGTGAGTTTGAGATGACTTCATTGCTTGTGAATACCACTGCACGGTGAATGGGTGGAATGGAGAATGGGAACATACATTGTCTGCCCCCAACCCCCTTGGTCAACCTGCAGTGGAGTTAGCAGAGCTGTAGAAAAGGCTGCAGGCTGTGGAATCCCTGACAGCGAGGTTCCAATGAAGCTGGACTGCAGAGGTGTCAGGAACCTTTGGAGCTGGTGTGGCCTTTGTATAGATGGCCCTCTCCTTCTGATGGATCCTCCTAGATCCATACAGCTTGGCAGAGGAAGACCCCACTCGCTGTCTCTCTTGGGGGGTGGAGATGAGACTGCTGTGGGAAACAGAGAACTTGGAGGAAACTCCACAAACACTGCCCTTTCCTTCTCCTGTGAGTTTTCCCCTGGGTGGGGCGAACTGGATCATGGGACCCAACACGTCTTCACCATCTCCACTGGGCTGGGTTTTTTTCTCTTTTCAAATCCTACAGCATGTTTAAATTACTGTAAAATCATTGTGTTCGGCCCCTATTCCCAGTCCAGAGGGTCCTTGTTAGATAATCCGGCAGTCATTGATCCATTCTCTTGCCTTTAAATTCCTAACCTTGGATACAAGAAGACATCTACCAATTTTTTTTAAAAAAATACTCTGATAATGGAGGGAATTTCTGGTCTGAGACCAGTAGAAAGAATACAGGTCAACTAACAGCCTCTTCCAATAACAGAATCATTTCTCTCTGGTCCATTTTTTTCTCACCGCTAAGAGGCTTAAATGAGTTACCATGCTGCAGGAGCGGGAATTCAAATCACAATTACAGTGCACTGGCTCTGCTCTTGTGCTATAACTGAATGGTACAGCAGCCTTAATGGAATGGATTATGTTATTTTCTAGCAGGAAAATGATGGTTTATATGTTTTTTAATTCATTTACCCTGAACCAGTTTCCAGGGTTTTATTTTATTTCATTAAGGATATTTCTTTTAGATTAATAGTGCCCAAGAACAGTGTTTCTCAGATGTAAGAAGACATGTTCCTATATTACTGTGTCACCGATGAAATAATCTGATATATGAGGGAGAATTAGCATATTGCTTTCCTAAGGAGAAATGACTTGCTATCTGTTTGCTGCTGTCCAATAAGTTGCTCTTTGAAAATGAAAACGAATGAGTTCTTTACAAAGCTCTTTGCAATGGGATGTAGAAGCCTTAATAAAAAAAGAAATCAATTAAAATAAACCGAGCATAAGACTTGTAAAGCTTTGAAGACCTTGGAGCCACTGTGTCTGATAGCGGCATTCTGTATCGAGCCAAAGCCAAAGAGCTGGCATTTCATGACAAAGGCCCTAAAACCCTCCAGTAAGTTCTAATTCTTCAGATTGCATTTTTACCAAGCTAGAGCTGGACAAAGGCCTCAGGGTCGAGATGTGTGTAAACTTTGAGACCATCAATCGGGAACATGCACTTGTAACACTGTTCGAGGATAGCTGAAGAAACTATGACAACGTGCCACTAGGAAAAGAACTAAGAGGGCACAAATGGCTCAGAGCCATTTTCAATAAAGCCATTAATTCCAGACTGTCGTCCACCACAGGATACAAGCAGCTCCCTTTGAAATCAGTGGGGATCACTGATACCCTGCAGAAGGAAAATCAGGTGTCATTTAATTGTCTGGAGATCCAGTTCTGCAGCTCTTTGCTTGAGTAGCACTTACTCTCAAGAAGTGCCAAAGTGGAAGCACTGTTCAGAGTGATGAAGGATTAAAGAAAATAGCTGTGTTAATAATTATGAGCCAAATCTTCTCAGATTCCCCTTCTTTTTAATAGGAGGTGCCTGGGTGGAGTCAGGCTGCATTTCTCATCAGTATCAAGTTAATTGATCACACGAAATAATTCAAAATGTCTCGCCCAGGTTGTTTGATATGATGTCATTGTTTCAAGATGAATAATAGTGACCATATATAATCACATGATAGGTTTTGGTTTGTTGCATTCTCATCTTCATGAGTGTGGGGGTTTTATTTATTTTTTACGAAAATTATTATGCCATTTAAAAATATATATATACTTTATAATACATGTACTGGAGAATGGTGGAAATGGCAAAACAGCCTTATGTCCTACAGGTTTTTTCTCCCAAGAACTAAATACTAGCAGTAAAGACCTAGTGAATGTTATTCAGCAAGTAACTCAATGGAAATAAAGTGGGCCATTCAAGGAGTAAGATATGACACACTATGAATAATAGAGGTAACAAAGTCCTGTGGCACCTTAAAGACTAACTATAAAGTTTTAAAGCATAAGCTTTCGTGGGCTAATCCGACGAAGTGGGATGCAAGCAGTGCATCCGATGAAGTGGGTATTAGCCCACGAAAGCTTATGCTTCAAAACTTTATAGTTAGTCTTTAAGGTGCCACAGGACTTTGTTACCTCTGCTATTCCAGACTAACACGGCTACCTCTCTGATTCTTGACACTATGAATAATGGTGCTAGAAACTGATCTAAAGCATCCCTGAATGAAATTCAGTATTTGCCTTTTTCTTTTTGTTACGATGCACCCTCCTTCATGGTATCACATCAGATCTAGACTTGAGTGGTGTTTTCTAATACCAGCACCTTTAAAATATATGCAAGCAAGGAAATTGAAGCAGATTCCTTCCATAAATTACTGTATCATGAAAACCTCAACGATATGCTAAAGATCCAAACAAAACATTCAAGCCCCAAATGTCAAGTATGACTTCAAAAAACATTTTGGACAGCAAATCCTTTTTGTAAACTAGTGGAAAATGAAGATATTAATGGTTAAATTACCTGACAAATAATATATCCACCTTGTATTTTTCAAAGCAGTAAATGTTCAAGGGTTCAAATAAAAATTATGCTAAAGGTGTTGTAACTCTTCCACTGTTTATTGATAACCTTCCATACATTTCTGCTGCTCCTATATACTCTGGAGTCAGTCCTGTTTTCTTCACACACACACACCTTACAGCTCAATGTGATTTTAGTGGGAGTTTTGAGTGCATGAAAGTATATTCCATATGAAAATTAATTAAAGGACTCAATCCTTCAACTATGAAATTGCTTTTGGCCTCAATGGGTGAAGGTTCATGTGCAAAATAAGAAGGAATTTTTAGCTTTAGTTATATTGGCTTACTTAAGTGAAACATTTCATTTAATTGAATTGGACATTTATGTAAAAAATGAAAGTTTTGTGCAATGAAAATGGTCATTGTATGAATAATAAAACCATTATTTTTAAAGCTGTGTAAGATTTGCTGTATTGTTTAACATGCTAGTTTAATCCCAGTGCAGCGGAACCTCAATAGAATCTTACATTGCAGAGAAGGGTTTCATGTGCAGCCATCAAACTAATCTGATAATGTCATAGCTACTTTCTCTTCAGTCCTGTTTTAGTTTTGGATGTTGCACTTTGTCCAGAGAGTAACTGTGTTTTATATCTAAGACGGTGGGTTTTTAAGTTACCAAATGGCATTATAGTTCTTCATTGATCACTTTTTATAATGACGATTATCTTGGATCAGATACCCATCCTCTCTCTAATGAACTCCTGCATCAACAGCTGCATTTGCTCCTATCCTCCCTTTTTTCCTGGCCATCTAAAAGCATCTTTTTTTGCCCATCACTTTTGTCCATGTCTCCCCTGCCTTTCCGTAAATTACATCCCTGGCTCCCCGGGATGCTGTACATCAAGCTTACACTTCTTGTTCAAGGTCCTAGATTATGAATCCCTTGTGTACATTTCTGACCTGTTTTTCTTTAATGTTTCCTCTACTCTGCCAGGGAAGCAAGGGTCTACATCCCTTTCATCTGCCTCTCTCACAAGCGACTCTGGGCCTTCTTCTAGGCTTGGAGCTCCTTCCAAACATTTACTCACCAAACTGCTCCCCCCTCTCATTCTTCTCTCCCCTGAAAGCCCAGCTCTGCCATAACATCTACAAGAAGTGACAGTGGAGGAAGTGTATTAAAAACAAAAAGCAACTGAGTCATTTCAGACAGTAGTACTAGGGTCTGTGTGTCATTGCAGGAACATTCAGTATTGCATGTTTCTCAGTTATTTAAAGGCAGAGGCAACACGTGGGGGTTACACAGATTTGGGGCTTGTCTTTACTAAAGCCGGCAGGGATCGATTGCCAGTGGCGCCCCCGTCAACTCCGGAACTCCAGTTCGCCAAAAGGCGCAAGCTGGAGTCGACGGGGGAGCGCGCCACCGACAGCCACCGCCGTGAGGACGGCAGGTAAGTCGACTGTAGATACGCTGAATTCAGCTACATTGTTAATGTGGCTAAATTTGCATATCTACAGCCGATCTACCCCCCTAGTGAAGACCAGCCCTGAGAATGCTCAGTAACATCTGCTAAAGTAGCCCCCCCCTCACTCTGCCTCCCCCGACCACCACCCATTGGCTGGCACGGGTTGTCTCTGCTTAAAGGTCTATTTTATGTCAGGCAAGGTTTTGTAAAGATTTATATCAAATTAGCATCTTGCTATTGAAGACCCATAGAGGTTACTATTCTCTCTTCCATGTGTGCACTGAAGTCTGATGAGCGGTAATGAGAAGCACATATGTTTATCAACTGGAGAGTGAGCCCCTGACTGTTTTAATCCATCTATGCATTAGTATAATAATAATTACTTTATCACTCATTTGGTTCCAAACCATGTAACGTTTACTTTCTTCATAGGCAGTGCAATTTTTGCATCCTGAATGTGATGGACACCGGAGAAGCACTCAAAACAAACCTGATAAAACCATTTTCTTCCTTCTGAGTGTCCAGACCAGTTACATATACAAGACAAAACCTCTTCTGGATGACTCTGTTATTCCAAAATTCTGTTCTCTTCGTGTCCATTTCTCGGGTTGTTTAGAAGCAAATTATTTAGAAATTAAATTAAGGGGAGGAAAACCACTATCCTTAGATAGTGTTTCTCAACCTATTTCCTATTGTGGGCTGCATCCACATACCAATGTGTTACGTGGGCTGCGTCCAATACTACCTGTATGGCCCTGAGGATGTCATATGGACCACAGCTCTGTGCTGATTGGACTGCAGGTTGAGAACCACTGCATTAGGGAAATATAAGTTGTTAAAGAGTACTGGTAATGCAGCATTTTTGCTCTGTGAGATTAAACATCTCACTACTTCAGTTATGTCAGATTTCTTCATATGTGCTCAGATTTACAAGCTTAATGAGATTTACCTTATTTCGAAACATAAGTTCTCCATAGGTTTTATTCTCCCTTCCACTAATGTGAGTAGGATGGAACCTTGAAAAATGTTCAGTGGGCACTACTGCGGTTTGGAGGGTGGAATCACTGTCTCTTCTGCAAGTTCCCCAAATCACATGGAAGCATGGTTAGTTCAAGGCACTTAAAGATGCACATCGGCTCTGAGTGGAATTTTCAAAGGTGCCCAGATTCCTCACTCCCATGGCATTAATTCCCCAGTCACTCCCAGCCCTTTGAAAGGTATTTAAGTTCCTAGATATGTAGATAGGTGACTTCTGGGTGCTATGGGAATTGAGCATCAAGGTGCTTTTGAAAATCTCAGTAGCTGCCTTCTGTATTTGCATCTTTAGGCCCCTAGATGCATTTAAAGTGGCCTGAAGTGCTGGGAATATCTGGGGATTGCTGCAAAGACAGTTATTCATCAGCATGTAAGGCAATGGGTACATTATTAAGTGGTTAAGTGCCCCCACTGTATTTAAACAAACAGTAATGAGAGATTCACCATTTCCCCATGTTTATTAACAGCATACGCCGAAAGTCTTTTATTGTTAGCTGGCCTGGAGAGGGTTCCGCAACCATTCTCATTATAATGCTCCTAGAGCCACATGATTCTGTAAATTTCATAAGTATGCATTTTTGCGCTACCCCTTCACTAGCTTCATATGTTGTCAGAGCTTTCAGTTAATGCTGTATCCAAATTGGTTTTTTAGAAGCATTTCTACTTAATGGTAACATTGGTCCTGTTCCTTAGTTTGAATAAGTTGGCGTTGCTCCAAAATCTTCAGAAGAATTGTCATCTGTTAAAGCTAACCGTTAGCCTGTATGTGTAAGTGGCAGATGGCATTTGGTTTCTACTTTTGGCTCTGTAATAACAACTTGAAAGATTGGAAGCTTGATCTCAAGACATAAAATATGCAAGGATTATTCCTATTAAAGGCTGAAAATGACAGATATAGGCTTTTTCTCTATCATTCTCAAATATTCCCTTAACATCAGAGCACAATGCTTTTTTAATGTATATTTTATTTTAAATGATGACAAGAGACATATCCTCAGAGACAAAATGGTTTACTGATATGAGCAATAGGGTTCCTAAAATGAGTGCTGAGGTTAAGATAGTGTGTTGCAGTTAAGCAGGGCACAAGAGTCTGTCCCACCGTTTTATGCACTGGGCAACAGTGACGTTGAGTATAAAACTAAGCCATTGCTCCTTGCTAGGAAATGCATCTTTTAGCCAGTCAGCTGAAGATAAGCATAACCTGGTTATAGTATTGAAGCATAAGCTTTCGTGGGCTAATACCCACTTCGTCGGATGCAAGCAGTGGACTCTTTGTCACTTCTGCTATTCCAGACTAACACGGCTACCTCTCTGATTCATAACCTGGTTGCCTTTTATCATTGCAGCTAGCAGGAAGTCATGGCCTGTTATAAAGTTTTCCATTATGTAATCCTCTGGATCTTGCCAGAAGACACTTGTCATGAGGCTGGTATATTATCCAGTCTACCTCTAAAAGCATGTCCAAGCTTTTTAGTCTCTCTGGCACCAGAAAATGAGGTGATTGTTAGTATTGTCACCTCTAGTGTTTGAAGTACAAGGGTTGAAGAAACCTTCCCCCACGGAAGAGGCTTTTTCTTTAGCATCACTCTTCAGCTGGAATACAAAAAATCAGAAATGCACGGGGAATCTGCAGAAGGCAGGCCATTAGAAAGGGAATGGGGGAGAGATGAAAAAGTTGCTCCCTTAATTTAAAAAAAACAACCCAAACCTCCTTCCTGAAACCGGAGAAGAGACGTATTGATATGTTATTGTTATTGACAGTGTTGTTATTTATTTGTATGACGGTAGTGCCAAGGAGCCCCCATTATGACCCAGGAACCCACTGCGCTAGGCGCTGTACAGACACAAAATAAAAAGTAGTCCCAGCCCCAAAGAGCTTCCGATCACAGTATAAAACAAAAAACAAAAGGTGGGTACAGGCAGCAGGAGAACACAAAAAAACAATGAGGCAATAATGGTCAGCAGGATAGGCAGTTGTTGCAGGGGGCTTATCTCGTTGCCGGGAGAAACGAGGCCTCACACAGGTGGCTAGTTGGAAAGTGGTGAGTTTATTGGAGGGGGGTGGCATTTCGTGCTGGGGGGCTTATCTGCCAGCACGGCCGCAATACAATATGACTGACACGCTCGGGCGGTGTTCAGAATGCCCAAAGAGGAAGCCCAACCCAAAGAGGTGTGTCAGCACAGATATACTCATGCTCATTTGCATCTCATACATACTCATCTCATTAATAGCAAGCAACAAACTGATTGGTTACACTTGTTGGTTACGCAGTCCTGTCTTAGTTTCCCCATTTGGTTTCCCACGCATTCATTCTCACACAGACGGGGTAAACACTCATGCAGCTGGGAACTGGTTCCCAAACACACAGATAACAGCAAGGTCATTCTCAGATAATACCACCATTATGCACTCTCCTGGAGTTGACTTAGAAACACAACTGCACTTCCTAGAGATTGCCCGTCACAATATCTTCCGGTCCTAACAGCAGTGGTCTCAGCACAGGTTTTAAAAGGACTACCATTATCCCCATAACAAACATTTTTTTACTGCTACTACAGTTAGTACTGTATCAGGAAGAGGTGTCCATGCTGTGCTCATTGTGGCAGATAGTAACCCACAACATTTTTTTGTGATAAAGTACTAATTCATGGCTGGATTCCATTGGAGTTTTGCCAGGGATTTTGGTGGTCATAGGCGTAGACCCCAGTTCCCGAAGAATACGTTTACTTTGGGCCGGATTGTAAAATCAATCAATGAGATGATTTACCAAGTAAGATATTGCTCAGCAGGAGTAAGAGTTCCATGAATAGC
This sequence comes from Sternotherus odoratus, assembly GCA_032164245.1. Lineage (NCBI taxonomy): Eukaryota > Metazoa > Chordata > Testudines > Kinosternidae > Sternotherus > Sternotherus odoratus. Next base: position 210,820,700 of record JAVMKO010000002.1, on the reverse strand, counting down.
CCTTTATATGTTGTATTTATGAGTGTGCTGTTCGTTATCATACTTCAGTTAATTAACATTTATGAGCAGAACTTTCAGAGGCCTAGAAAAGGTACCCATGTGAGGAAGTGGAAGCCCTAATCCTCATCCTTCTCCCTTCCCACAGCCCCAGGTGTGTATTTCCAGTGCTCCCACATGCCTGCAGGAGTGGTATTTTTCAGCAAAACAGGCACAGCCTGGCAGAACTTGATCTACTGGATCGGAACAAGGTGTTTTACAAATGGCTACACCCCCTCTCTGCCTACATCATATCTTCTTATCCTATTTACATGCACACCTGAGAAGCAAGGCCTGTGTGTGTCACTCTTACATTGAATATTCATAATTAGATATACTACTTAGTAAACGGATGTAAATAACAAGCATTTAATTTTATGCCCATAATTACTTTGAGTGCACATGTTTCCCTCTAAAATGTTAAGACTCTTCCAAACCTTGTAGCATACATTATTCTGAATTCCATAAGTACATAGTATATACCTTAAACTGGAAAAAAAAATCATGTCATTTTAATGGTTTTCTTCTCCACCAGCAGTTCAATTATTTTTAATTATAGGCATGAAGTACGTTCTATTGTTTCTGGTTGTATATACTTTAATTTGGGATGTGTTTGTTTTCTTTTGGTTGTAAAACATTGTAGCCTTTCACTGTGATCTGTGGTAGGTGGACTCTATAAATGAACACATCATACCCCCCTGTTGTTATTACTTAGAGGGTGCCTAAAAGTGAGATAAAGAATTATTCAGTTAATAAAAGCAAATACTTGGATCCTCCTCCAAATTTCTCAATCTGAGGCCCCAATTCTGCAAACACATGACGCACATTACTCAGCTCAGTTGTCCGAGAGACCTCGGTGGCACTATTCACAGGATATTTGCAGGATCTGTCCCCAATTTTAGATGAGACTCAGTGAGTTAGTGTGACCAGGGTCTTAGTAGGGGCCAGCTGAGGTCACTCAATTAGGGTTAACTGGCAGACAAACCCCAAAGCTGGTGGATAATTCAAAGATTTACCAAGCCAGCATAAAACAGCTTCTTTATTACCCCACTGATTGTCCAGAAATCAGCAACACAGTTCCCTTAAAGTAACCCGGCCTCAGTCCACCATTCATATGATGAAGATTTCTGAAAATCTTTTTTCATCATATAAAGAAAAGGTTCTACTAATCCTAAAGGATAAGACACATTACCTCTTATGTTATTGAATATTCCAGATCTCACTCAAATACACGCATACAGCCAATTCTTATTAAATAAACTAAAATATTTAAAAACAAGAGAGAGAGAGAGAGAATATGATTAAAAGATCAATATACATACAGAGATGAGTTTAATTCTGGAGGTTCAGATACATAGACGAGGTGGTGAGCTTTAAAGGTCGGCTTTGGGTTAGTTAGCCTGCAAGCTGGTTAACCCTGACTGGTCATGAGTTATATTTTGTATAAGATTCATTGCAATTATATAACAGTGGTAGCAGTAATTATTTGCATTCTTATATTTTAATGAGACAATGTCACAATGAGATTCACAAACCATAAGAAGGTTGGAGTGAGGAGGGATATAGGTATGTGATTTTCCACCCTTTGCATTATTATGAGGACAATTTCTCATTAAAAAATGGAAACTGCTGCTTTTACAAACTCTTGAAGACAGAGACCATCTTTGGGGGTGTTTGTACAGCACGCAACATGATCTTGATTGGGACTTTTGAGTGCTAACTTAATACAAATAATGTATAATAATAAACTTCCAACACTGATGGAACAGAATAAAGAAAATATGGATGCATTTGTTATGTAATTCTCACTTGTCTGAACATCAGTGCTTTTCCTAGCAAACTGTATATGACAGATTTACAGCAAAGTTTCAAGGGCTTGTTATGCCGACATTTTGAATAACAGCAGCCATTAGTTGCGAACACCGTGAATAAACTCCTAGCCCCATGGAAGCCAATAAGAATCTTGCCATTGACTTCAGTGCATTCAGAATTTCACCTAATGACTTTATACACTTGTTAAAGCACATACTGCAGTGCTAAACATTTTCTTAATCTTGGAATCATACAAATTGGAAAGAGAATAGATCTATTACAGTAGATCATCTTTTCCATCATCCTACTAATACACAATATTCCCTTAACTATATTCTTGATTGCTTTTTGCAATCCAGTCTTAAATGACTTATGCAATAGGGCTTTCTCTGGCTTTTTTGGCAGGGAATTCCACAGTGAAATGAAACTCACCATAAGGAATTTAATAAAACCAAACTCAGGCTAAATTATCCCATGCGTACTGTTATCCTGTTGTTCTGAGTTATAAACTCCAGGACCATCCTAAACCATTCCTCTACTTCTTTGGGGTTGGGTTTATATATATAAATAGAGAGAGAGAGAGAGAGAGAGAGAGAGAGAATCTGGCCCAATAAAAGGGCCTGAATCTGATCATGCTTATCACTGGTTGTTTACCATATATGTGATTTCATTTCAGTAGAGTTACTTCTGAAGTACACAGATGTAACTCAGAGAAGAGTCAGGCCCTGGATGTGTTTAGACATGTACAGTGTTACCCACTGACTTCAGTGGAGCTCCACCAGCTAAAACACCACCCCATCCACTGAAATCACTCCTGTTTGTGGAGGAGACATGGGTATAAAACCACTCCCTTTGGGGAGATACAGAGTGACATTAGTGCTGGCATAAGGGACTGGCTGGGTCAACAAGCTGGGAAGCTGAAGGCTGCACACCAATGGGCCACAGAGAGCAAGGATGGCCTGATGGTTAGGCTATAACAAGTTCCTGCTCTGCTATGGACTCTCTGTGTTACCGTGGGCAAATTTAGGGCTGGTCTACACTGGGGGAGGGGTCGACTGAAGATACGCAACTTCAGCTACATGAATAATGTACATGAAGTCGGCGCATCTTTGGATGACTTACCTGCCATCCTCACAGCAGGTAAGGAGCTGGCGAGCTGGAGTTCCAGAGTGGACGGGGGCGCTGTTGGTGATCGATTTATCGCGTCTTGATGACCAATAGATTGATCACTACCCGCTGATCCGCCAAGTAGTGAAGACATACCCTAGACTGCAAGGTATGTCTGGACTGCAATTGCTGGCTGTAGTTGCAGCTCAAGCTGACATACCAGAGCTGGCTTGGTGCGGCTGTGGTAGGGTGGGCTGTATACCCTGGGTAATTACTCAAGAGCCTGGTCCATGCTGCTGTAGCTTCGCTGTTCTGGTACCCGAGCTAGTGAGATTAAAGCTAGTTCAGGTATGTCTGTTTGTTTTTCCGTTTCCCTGTGCCTCATTTTTCCATCTGTGCAATGAGGAGAACAGCACTGCCTGACGTCACAGAGATGTTGTGAGTGCCGATAGGGTTTGAAGTCTTCACACCATCAACCAAGCTGTGCCAGTAGAAGCCACTCTCCACCAGGGAGACTCACACACTATGTGCTAGTGTCATTGCACAGACAGCAGGGGAGCTCACACTGTGGCAGGAGAGGGAGTACACAACATTGTTGCACCCATTTTTTGTTGTTCCTGAAAAAATGGTAACTCCTTCTCAGAGAGAATGTCTAAAAGACTCCACACAACTAGCCCAGCTTGAGTACTACAGTAAGTCAAGGCTGAGGATCTTGCTTGCTATGCCTAGTATTAATAAGTCATATTAATATACATGGGCATAAGTAGTGCTGACAGGTCACATCAATATTGTTATTTTTTAAGTAGCCATATAAATATTGCTAAGTGAAAGGGCAATAGAAGCTGTGCTTGATGAGCTTTTGTTTTAAGAGGGTTAGGTCTGTATATTATTCTAATATGGCCACCTAGTTGACAGATTTTTGGCAGGTTTGAAATAAACATGCCAGAAATTATTTTGCTGACAGCCTCCCACATTGGAGCATTTCCAGCATTCATCCAGTGCAGTGATTTTTTTCACATTCATGAAACTAGCCCATCACAGCTCCATATTCTAGAGTCTTAAAAATACTGTAGGTGGCAGGGATTTATGGCTTCAAAGTCATCCTAGCAAGTGGGCAACATTATGGTGCAATCAAAAAGAGAGAGGAAAGCGGTAACATTGATAAGGATTAATATGAAGTTTGAGTGAAGCGTGCTTATTTTAAAACCTACACTAACATCTGTTTTACTTTCCTAATCCGGAAACAATTATGCTTTTATGTAAGAGGCCAGAGCAGGGGGAACGAACAGCAAAGAAAATGGAAGGGGGAAAATAGGTTTAAGGACTTTGATTTGTTTGCCGAGGTCATTTGAGTTTTGTGTTAATTCTTCACCATTAGTAGCATTAAGCAAGTGAGTTCTTCAAATGATTGACATTGTTTTAATGTTTCCTTTGAGCTGATGTTGGTATTATTGGTGCTCTGTCAGAGCGGAAATTTTATGCACTTGGTTTGTTTTCATTTGAGTAATAACCACTCAGACTCAAATGACATCACTATTAAAAACAAAGCAGCATCTTTAGGATTAACAGCCCGAGATGATTTATGAGTGGTGTCTGGTTGGTTTATTTTTTTATCTGCATGCTAGTATCTTTCAGTACAGGGCAGATTATGCTTTCTTCCTCGTGGTGGAATCAATGACTCTGAGGCCCCAAATCTGAAAAGCACTTAAGCACCTGCTTCATTCCATCCCTGCCCAGGACATAAATTAGAACGTTCTTAGGTGCTACCATAAATGGAGATTCTTTCCTGAATTAGGGCTTCAGTGGAACGGAACTGGTGCAAGGTTGTCAAGGGGAAGGGAGGAAGTGCAGGGGGTGCATGCATCTTTACTGAGGAAGCAGGGGAAGCAGGACTGGGCCTGCCAGTGAAAATGACTTTGTGAAGTCACCAGCCAATCTCGCCATTTCCAGTGGAGACATGGTGTGGCTCCATAGCTTTGTGGGAAGGATGCTGCTTGCTTTCAGTGAGTGAGAGAGAGGCAGGGTAGGGAAGGGGGGTCTGAACTTACAAGATAGCACGCTAACCCACTCTCTCTCCCCCCCACGTACACACAACACACTCCCTGTCACACTCCACCCCAGTCCCCGCATTTCAAAAACACGTTGCAGCCACTTGAATGCTAGAATAGCTGCCCATAATGCATCACTCCCAATGCCACTGCATGTGCCGCAAATGTGGCCACACCAGCGCGCTTGCAGCCGTTAGTGTGGACAGATGGCGACGCTTTCCCTACTGTGCTCTCCAAAGGCTGATTTAAGTCAAAGTGCTCCACATCTGCAAGTGTAGCCATGCCCTAAGTCAATGGGGAATTTCATCTCCACTAGGGGTGAAATCATGACCCATCAATGGGAATTTTTGCCATTTACTTCAATTGAATTAGGATTTCGTCCTAATTAGTTCATCTCGGTAAGGACTATGGGTGTCGTCCAAAGTCCATTGAATTCAGTTGAAGCCTCTGCATTGACTTCAGTGGGTTTCAGATCCGGCTTTCTGTAAATGCTGCAGGGTTTAGGACACAGGATTGATGTCTGTAAGAACTGCTTAGTTTCTAGCTTTCATTTTTTAATGTACTCCATTACATCACTTTATCTTTAGATTAAATCAGTTCCACAGAGGGCCTTAACATACCCTTTTTTATGGTTTCACTGTTACACACAATTAGAATGAAATCCAAAGTTAACTATAAATTGGTACTTTGAATGTAATACATATTAATACCGTCGGGCCAAGAAGTAATAAATTAATCAGTGGTAATAATAAAATTGGGGTAGGCAGCATAGATCAGGTTCTAAATTCTGTATGCTATGTAGGTATGTTAACATCTCAAGATTTTCCCTCTTCTAATATCATCCTACAAGAAACAGAAATGATTAGAAACCTGTTTCATTTGCCTGAGATGTATGCATCATTGGCTTTGTAATTTGTTGTTATCCTCTCTACCCGTGGTAAATGGCCCATGAAACATAAAAGACATTTATAGCATATCTTTTCAGCATCATCAAATATTAGGAGGAAAGTCTATTTGAACTATATAATGAAGTAAGTCAAAGAAATATTTCTTAGCTCAGGTTCCCCTGCTCCTGCCTGTCCCTGGGACTTTATGTAGTCACTCTGTTGAATTTCAGTTTGTTGGCTATCTGAATTCACAGTTTACATATGAATAACTCAATAGCTTGTTTGATTTCCTCTTGAAAATTCAGGGAAAGATATGGTTAAGGCAACAAACTGGTGCAATGTGCATTTCAAAAGGGGTGTGTGAAAGTTTGTATACTTAAAAATCATATTTTTGGTAATAACTTGAAATTAAGCTAACAGTAGCAGAGGAAGGCTTCCTAGAAAGAGACTGCTTGGGATAGGAAGGATGGCCCTATGGACTGGGCACTGGATTGAGCCTTCAGAAAACAGGGTAATTCCTGCCTCTATTGCAAACTTCCTAAGGGACCCGAGCATGTTGCTTAGTCTCTCTGTGTCTCTCTCCCCATCTATAAAATGAATAATAAGGAAAAATACAGGAACTTTCTTTGTCCGGTTTGTGTATTTAAATAGCAAGCTCTGTGGGGCAGGGACAGTCTCATTTCATGTTTGCACAGTGCCTAGCACCTTGGGACCCTGATCTTGGTTGGGGCCTCCAGTTACTACCATCATGCAAATAATTAACAACAAAAATTAAATACTGGGGTAATAAAAAAGTAAATGTGGTTGGACTTCATAAAGACTTAATGCCACATGGGATCCCATCTGTAGGATTAGTTGCTAGCATTTCTCTAGAACGACTTTAACACTTTGCAGGGTCCTGCCCCAACTACTGTCATAGTCATGGTCATCTCTGTGCTGACAGCACTGTAAATCCTGAAATGTTGGAAGAGGCTTCCTACAGGGATGGAGCTCCCACCCCATAGATCAGCAGCAGTGCGGTGTAGATTGGCTCTGCCCCCAGTGCCCCAATTGGCTAAGGAATGGAGAGAAAGTAAGAGCTGGTCTCTCCATCTCCGAGCCCTGGTTGGCTAGAGCTCTGGCAGGAAATCCCTTTCTATTGCTAGTTCTCCTTCCATTGAAGAGCGATAAGCCATTCCATCAGAGATTGCAGGATTGGAGGAGAGGGTTTGTGCTGCAGAGTTTTAATTCCTTTGTGAAGCCTTGAATTTATTAACATGAACTGTCCTTTTTGGTGATGTGATACTATGATAAAGGTGTTGGAATTAGAGCTGTACTTTGGAGTGATTCCTGGGTAAATTCCCGCTTTCCTAAAAACTGTAGGGGAGGATTCTTCGCCCCTACACAAGGGGTGGGAGTTGGGGACAACTTTCCGGAAAGGAGCCCCCACTGCTGTACGAAATGGCTAGTTATTGAGAAGCAACAGCTTGTTGTCGTGACCAAATATTGCTTCTTTGAAAGTGACAAAAATATTAAAAAACACAGATAGAAAAGGCATGTGGCCAGAATCCTTATGGTCCTTATCTAGTTCCTTCCACATTACAGCATGTTCGTTGTGAGAGACACTGAGAATTCAACTGCAGGACAAGCACAAAAGCAGAAGTAACCCAAACTTTGTTGAATAAAGCTATTTACCTATTTTTGTATTGTCTGTTGTTTATACTCCTCATTTTGTTTCAGGAAGAACTGTCTAAAAGACCTTAAAGGTCACTTGCAAATTAAAAAAACAAAGTTTCCTTTTTGGCTCTTCTGTAATATTTAAAAGCCTGAGGTTTTTACCAATATCTTCCCCTCGTTTTTTACGGTAGAAGTATCGGGTCTTGTCTACTGTAATTTTGCTGGAGGACTCTATAGATGATTAGAGATTTAGTGGGATGATGATACGATAACGTGTTCAGGGGGACTCCACAAGTACATAGAGTTAAGCATGTGCATAAACCTCTGCTACATATGGATCTAAGGATGAATTCAATTTTTTTTTAATCAGTGGAACTATATCAGAGTTTTAAAACTAATTTGAATTTGTGAATCTTTGGTTTTCCTCCTCTGATTTTAAATCCTTTTTGTGGTGGGGGGTTAGTTTGATTTCAGAAATTAATGGATTTATTAAAAAGTGAGGACATTTTTCTGGCTAAAGGGAAGCCTCTTCCATAGAAGGTACATTCCCAATGACTTAGCTGTTCTGTACACAGTTCTGTATCTATTTTTATCAGATTTTTTCCCCTTCTCTGCTCAACCCTTTCAGACTCTATTTGTTTTTCACTCTGATGGCTGTCTGTGCTATAATTCACATGTTCCCTTATGTCTTCTCTCTCCTCCTGCTGTCATCCTGTCCTAGGTGGAGGGCAAACCTAGGAAAACTGGAATTTACATCAGACCTTCAAGTCATAAAATTTAAGTAGATTCAGTTTTAGGGAAAGGGAATTCTGCCTTCCCTCAGAGAAACCAGCTGCTTTGACTTCCCCTTTTCTTTACTGATGCAGCATGATTTGTGCCAGTTTGCCCTTACAACACTGTAAGGGCTAAGATATTTGAAACCTCAGGACTGCATATTTCCTGAAATGACCTTTTGTCTATTGTCTATAACATTTTTCTTGGCACGCAGGTTTACCTTGCTTCAGTTCCTTCTGTCATGCTGAGGTCTGTAAGACAATAACAATTGATTGTGATTGCATTAGTATGTTGATAGGATTACAACATCCTAGCCCAATGCTTCCACAAATTATAAGATCTCAAATAAAATTCAATAAGTGTAGGATAAAATAAATCTTTGAAAAGTATATTGGTCTGTGTAGCAGCATCAAGACCGACACTGCTGGAATCATCATCTAATGTATTCTATGTGCTGTAGCCAATATGAATTTTTAATATTTAGGAAGGCAGAAAAGACACTGAGCTACATTTAGATTTTGCAGCTGGAACCAACACTTCAGCGATCAAGCTTTCCAGTGTAGGATCATGCAAAAGATATGTATGGATTTGTTGCATCCCAATAGTCCACCACATTGACTTGTTCAAATGGAGCATTAGATTAGCAGCTATTTAGAGCTTGTCTATACAGCGACTAACTGCTCATGCAAGCCGGGATGTGAATCTTACAGCATACCAGCTTGCCGTACAATAACTCACTGCGAGAAAAGCCCTTAATCTGTGTAAGAAAATCCCCCTGAGAATGCAGAAAGGTTGGGTTTTATGGGCAAACCTAAGCCCTAGGAGAACAAGTGCTGATACATTAACACTCTCTTTTATCTACAGTTTCTCCAAGGACCTAATCCAACTGTCACTGAAGTTTTTCCAGTGATTTCAATGGGAGTTGGGTCAGGCTCTAAGGCATATAAAATTTAAACATTCGCCTCAAAAGGTTTCCACTTCTCACCCATAACTATGCTTTGAATTAGGATAGCACAGTGCAGTATAACTTGCTCGTTTGTTGAAATGTTTTCTCAGGTAACTCTGGCAAACAAATGTCTACAGCTACCTTTTATACTTATACCAGGAACTCTAACTCCTGGTACCACAAAAGAGGACCACATATTTCCATGGGAAAGAAGGCCACAGTCACTACCAAGTGCTTTCTTTTTCCTGAGAGTAAATTTATTCTTATAGGCTGTGTGCGTACTACAGACCTTATTCTAGATTGTCAACAGAGTTACGTGCTGTGTGTTTCTTGTGGAATATTTTTAAAACTAGAAGAAACCAGGGAATGAGAAATAAGGAGCCCCACTTTCTAGCACTCCAAAGGTCTTTACCAGTGAACCCCTCCTCTGTAGGAGAGCCCCAGTTTTCATAAAGCAAAGTTGTGTTCTGTAAGCTAAACTGCAGCTGGGGTTGCAGAATGTTGAGGTATCAGAGTTAGCCCATCATCCACAGTGTGGTTATCATGAACATCATCATAGAGGCCTTGATGGTCACAGCCCTTACTTGGCCATGTAGGGGAATGAAAAGGAATAACCCCTCCTGGCTCTCCTACTGAGATTGTGAATATTGTGAGTAGGGCAGGAACGTCTTGCCCAATACTACTCCCCCCGAAAGTAAGTGGGGAGGGAGGGGATGAAGGGGGGAATAGATGAAGACTTGGCTCTGCCCTGCAGCCTCTCCCACTTTCTACCCCCCACCACAGCCAGAGAAGCTGTGTGAGAACATGGAGTTCATAAAATTCTCAGTCAGAAATGCCAGAGAGATTGGAAACAGAGCTATATGGTAAAACCTCAGTAATGTCAGGCTTAGCGGTAAATAGTAATGTGGCTTTTTGGATGTTTGGGGCCAGGCTCAGAGCTGATGCGTAAGACTCGCTTCTGATGTGTCAGTGAACAGAAGGAGGTCAAAGTTGATGCAGTATGTTTTGAGGAGTGAGAAAAAGGTGTAAGTCAAGGAAGGGGGTGGCCTAGTTTATTTTATAATCTACTTACACCCTTCTGTATACAGTAGACTCTCGATTATCCGGGATGATCGGGAAAACCTGAATCCCAGTTAATAAAATCCCGGATAATCAAGCTTCTACTGGGGGGGGGGGGGGGAGGTTCGTCGCCGGCCGCTCTGGGGATGGGGACGGGATGGTGGTGGTCCCACCACCTGCCCCAGTCAGCTCCCCTGCTAGCCTGGGTGTAGGAAGCCCAGGCTGGCAGCGGGAGCTGAGACCCCCGCTGACAGGAGCCTGCGGGGAAAATCTAAAGCGGCAGAGAGCTGAGAAGCAGCAGCGGCCGAGCTCTCAACCCGCTGCTGCTTTAGAGTTTCCCCCCAGGCTCCTGCTAGCTGGGGTCTCAGGTCCCGCTGCCAGCCTGGGCTTCCCACACCCAGGCTGGCTGCAGGCTGAGAACCCAGGTGGCAAGGGGCCAGCGGGGGAAACCCCAAAGCAGCGGCAGGCTGAGCACTCAGCCCGCCACCACTTTGGGGTTTCCCCGTCTGGCCCCTTGCCAGCTGGGGTCCTGCCTCCAGGCTGTCAGCGGGAGCTGAGTGGGGCAGGTGGCAGGAGCCTGGGGAGAGAGCCCAAAGCGGCGGTGGGCTAAGCACTCAGCCTGCTGCCGCTTTGGGCTTTCCCCCCCGGGCTCCTGCCAGCCGGGGTCTCAGCCCCCTGCCAGCCTGGATTTCCTACACCCAGGCTGGAAGCAGGCTGAGACCCCAGGTCGTAAGGGGCCAGTGGGAGAAGCCCCAAAGCAGCGGCAGGCTAAGGCTGAGCCCGCCGCCGCTTTGGGGCTTCCCCTACCAACCGGTTTAGACATCCCAGTTTATCCGCAGCCCGGTTAACCCGTGCCCGGATAATCGGGAGTCTACTGTATTGCTTTTCTTTCTGTACTCCTCTCTCTAGTGTCTTGGTGCAAGACTTTCTGAGAGTCACATTAAAACTCTTTATACTCATGCTGAATGAGGGGAGGGGAGTGAGTTGTTACATTGTGGTAAGTGGGCCTGAGTCTAAGGAAGTCTTTGTCTACATGAGGCTAGACTAGTGCAATATGTACATTGGGGCATTATAAGAAGGTGGTGTTTACATAACTGTAGCTTCCTCTAGACTTCCTGGAATCATTCACACCCACCTGTGACTCTGGCTCTTGGCCATTTTAAAGGAATATCTATCACGCAGCCCTTTTAATCTAACTTTTTTTCCATTTTAGATATGTCTGCACATATTTATAAAGTCCTATACAGGGAGTGCCAGATGATGGCTGCTCCAAAACCAGTGCCATGGGAGAGGGGACACCCTCACCAAATATGCCCACAAAGGAAGGAGCAATGATATGACCTCCCTCATTCTGCAAGCAGCAGTGGATTGAGGAGAGGACCCTAGCTTAGCTGTGAGCACTGGGTAGCCCCGAGGAGGCATGCCTGGGCACTGCTGTCACAGCAGACAGAGGCTGAAGAGCTGTGCTGGTAAAGCAGGGTGAGGAGGAAGGAGTGTGCTACCCCTTTTCCACAAGTGTAACAAGGGTGGCTGTACAGGGGATACACTTTCCACACTCCCTTTGAAGCATTCTGGCTGCTCCTCCTTTAGATACACACTGTTACCCAAGAGGAATCATCTCAGATATGGATTTGACCCATCATATTTATTGGCCCTATACATTGATCAAGAGTGAATCAAATAAATGCCAGACCATAGTACCATAAAATAAACTGTGGTCTAAGTGGCTGTTTGTGCTACCATGTTCACAGCGATATATGGTACAGTGTGAATATACTGGAAAAAGTGCACTGCTGTTTGGATTTTGTTGTTTGTTTCCTTGTTCTGGAGCCTTTACTTAATATTCCCTGTCCTTTGTTATTTCTAGGAGCTGGTGGGGAGTAATCCTCCACAAAGAAACTGGAAAGGAATTGCAATTGCTTTACTTGTTATTCTGGTTATCTGCTCCCTGATTGTCACCTCCGTTATACTCCTGACACCAGGTATTTATAACCTTTAACTTGCTTGCGTTCTGTTTTTCTTTGGTAATTTTGCACTTCCAAGGGCAGAGACATGATAAAGTGAATGCAAAGTAGAGCTCAAATAGTTTCCTATTCTTTAGCTTCCTTTTACAATGGGTGCAGAACACTGTCCAGAACATTGTTTTATATCAGGACTCTCTAGAGTCCTGATCCAAAGCCCTTTTCAGTTGATGGCAGGATCCATTCGACTTCAGTGGGGTTTGGATCAGACCCCAGCTCTTTATTTTTCTAAGAATATAAAACACAACTGTGCCCGACACAGCTTTGTAGTGGAGTAAATCATTTATACTTCCCAATGGGTGATCTTTAAACTTCATTTTTCAGCTATATTCTGTATGCCTAGCCTTTGTAAATTATTTCTCTTACGATAACTGCCAAGTACCAGGCAGAGGCCATAGGCTTGAATTTTAATGTGACATCATTATGTTTATTGATTATTACATATTTCTATGGCTAGTAAATTTCCATGGCTATTTACAGAATAGAGGTAAGATGCTGTCCCTGCCCTGAAGAGCTGGCAATCCAAACAAACCAGAGAAACAAATGTGAGACAAGACATAGCACAACAATTCAGTAACAGGAATGTTTTGTGGTTGCTAAAGATGGAATGTGGAAGGTTTCCCTGAAGAGATGGGTTTGAAGGAGGAAACGAAAGGGTTCTCCATGGACAAGAACAGATGAGTGGTTGCATACCTAGGGAGCAACATGATAAGAAGCCCAGAGCCAAAGCAGGGAAAGAAGACAGGGAAGCAACAGGAATGAGAAGAACATAGGGCATGCAAATGCAAGCTGTGTGAGCAAGATTGCACTGAAGTTTGTATAGGTACCAGTGCTCTGTGTACTCCTTAGTACGTCTGACCTACCTTCTGTGGCAAGATGGCTGGAGTCTACAATCCTAGAGATTCTGAGTCAGCCTCAGATAAATCAAGAAATGCAGGTTTCTATTACACCAAATATGAAAATGAATTAGACAACCACTACATTATTTCTTCTGCTATTTAACTCGATACCATAATCGATGTCTTTGATTTGGCCCTCTAAATTTTAAGTGTACCGCACAATTTTGAACTAGGTCTTCAGCTGGTGTAAATGGGCATGGCAGTATTGACTGAAGTATAGCTATGCAAAGATCAGTGAACTGACGATCTGGGTCCTGGTATAGAAAACACACCAAGGCATTGTAGCATTTATCAGATGAAAGCTTTAGGTTTGGCTAGCTGGGGTAAGGGGCTGTTGCAGCTTTTGACACCTGGTTACTGTTTGACACCAGGTTACTGTTTAAACTTAATCGTTAGGATTCAGAATTAACACCCCATTGAGATGAATTTGTCTGTTCAGGCACATTGAGCTATTTTTTCAGGTTTTCTGCCGACTTGGGGTATGTCTTCACTACCCGCGGAATCGGCGGGTAGCCATCGATCTTCTGGCGATCGATTTCTCGCATCTTATGAAGATGTGAGAAATCGATCGATCGCGGCGCGCCCATCGACTCCGGAACTCCAGCTTGCCGGGAGGCGCAAGCTGGAGTCGACGGGGGAGCTTGCTGCCGACTGCCGCCGCCATGAGGACGGACGGTAAGTCGGCTGCAGATATGCAAACTTCAGCTACGTGATTCACGTAGCTGAAGTTGTGTAACTGCAGTCGATCCTCTTCCCCACCCCACCCCACCCCCACCCCCCGTAGTGGAGACCAGCCCTTGGTTTGCATCATCTAGGTAGGCTGAAATTTCCTTGCCCTGAATCTTCAGAGCTAGTAGTTGGTGAACTTGTCATGGCTGTGACTCAAAAGACATACAGGGAACAGATATGATGAGTAAGCTCTTCTTTTTACAGAAGTGTGTGTGTGTGTGTGCATAAGCACGTGTGCACACATAGTTACCTTTTCTCTCTTGGGATGTACATATATGCATGTACATATATAATATAACTATAAGAACACACAAAGCAAATAAAACGTAAGGAAATTTTCCAGTAAATAATAGTGTCCCAGACTCAATCCTACAAATGCCACCCCTATAATACCAGTAGTCCTGTTCCTGTTGGCCTGCCGCTGAAAACTTCGTCCTTTCTTTGTCCAGTTACTCTTTCCTCATACCTACCTTTAGTAGAGCTACAACTTACCTGGAACCAGCTTTCACTTTAGTCCATTGCTTTGATCCACTGCTCCAGTGTCCCACTCTGCAGTGATCTCCTTCCCCCTTCCCCGTGCCTGCAGTGCATAGATCACCAGGAATCAATCATGAGTATGATGCAAATGCCCTAAGTAGGTAGAGTCTGAGGCATTTTGGGAATCCACTGCAGAGTGCTGGATTACAATACTGCTTTAAGCAAAGCAGCAGTGATTACTTGTATCCCCTCAGGATGGTGAGGTTTTCATGCAGGATCAGAGTCAGGACATGCTCTTCAGAAAGAAGGGTAAGTGGTAGGCATGGAGAAGAGGGAGGATTTGCTTAGGAGGGTAGGTGGCTGGAGCCCAGTAATTGAGGAAGAGGATTTTATATACCTTTTTAAATTTCTCTTCCAAATTGATCAAAACCTTTAAAAAAGGTTTTAACTCTGGGTTCAGTTTCCGGTTAGGCTGAGATTTGTGCTGGTTCAGATGTTTAAGAAACAGGTCACTCTCCCTTGTTTGCAGCTAGCCCATAAATTATGAGCAGAGTTCATTACATGCATTAGAAAGTCTAATTGGTAACAGTCGTACTTAATTTTCAACTGCTTTTTTAGTTCTTATTTTACAAAACTTTACTAAAATTGTGAGATTTCAGTGATTTATATTCCTTTAGACTTTCAGGGGCAGCATTTTCAAGTCCTGTATCCGCTTGTCTTAGCAGATATTTGCTAGTGAGTATCTGTGCAAAATTGCCCACAAAACCCATATTAGTTTGTGGCTTCAGATACAGGTTTGTGTGATTCCAGCTCTTTCATCCTACTTTGAAATGCAGGATCAGTTCCCGCTTCGTGTTCACATCAATGAAAAAAACCACACAAACTTTGCTTTAGTCCAGTGTTGTAGGATTGATACTTTACCAAACAATATTTAGCCCCCGTCTCACAAAAGGGGATAGAAGCTAATATGCAAAACAACGTAGGAGAGGCTTGCTATCAGTTGGCCCAATCCTGCAGTGCTTCCTCAATCAAACTTATTCTCTTCAGTAGGTGTTTTGTCTAAGGAAGATCTTCAGGATCGGGCCCCATGTTTGGAAAGCAAAACTAAGAATTGGCTTTATGCATGTTTCCTCTTGGGGTATGTCTACTCTGCAGCTGGAAGCCTGCTTCCCAGTGCAAGACACCACCAGCTGTGCTCAAGCTAGAGAGCTAAAAATAGCAGCAGACCTGGGGATTGTGTGTGGGGCAGCTCAGAGACAAACCATGCTGGGAAGCAACTTCCCAGCTGCTGTGTAAAGGGACCCTTAGTCTTTAACACTTTCCGGAGCTACACTTCAAGATGGTTCCCTTCAAGTCTGACCTTTAACTATATAAGTAAGTGCATCCAATTCCCTATTAAATTTTTTAGCAGATGTTACAAGCACCTTCTTGTACAGAGATAGTGTGAAAGGCAGTCACTGTAAAGCATTAGTTCACTGAACGCTACCGGCAGCTGCAGTCAGTGAGCCATGAGCATGGCCTAGTGTGCCTAGCATTACGCAGGCTGTTCTAAATAGTGGCAAAAAAAACCCCAAACCCCTCATATGTTTTCCATTTTATTTTCTGTATTTCTATTGTTGAATTTCTTGTAATTGTAATAGCCCATAGGGGACCCGAGCATAAGTTAGAGGGGCCATTCCAGAATATGGGGCATGCAAAAGTGGCTTAAAGCCACTTTACCCTGCTGGGATATCCGTTTCTGTGTACCAGCAAGACTCCAGAAATCCTGTTTTTCTAGCTGTACACATCTGGGTTTTACAGCTCCAGCTGTGGTAAAGTGTAACAGGGAGTCGTTAAGGGCCAGGGAGTCTAGGCCCAGCCAGCCTTGTTCAATAATCAGACCCAGATGAGAAGGGGTCACATGTTTCCTATAGAGGGCTGTGAGAACTTGGTTGGAGGTGGAGCTCTGGGAAGCAGGTGGGTTCCTGTGACTGGTTCTGGAGGAAAAAAACAGAGGAAAGGGGGAAAACCCTCTGGGGCCCTGCTTGGTCAGGGCAAGCTTTGCTCATATTGCTTTGTGAGTGTGTGGTGTATCGGTTCAGTTTTTAATAGGGTCCACTGGAAATGTACAGAGGAGGCACTCACTTAACTCCTTAAATCCTATGTGCCATATTGCATTACACACTGGAATCAGAAGACTTTTTTTTTTTTTAATGTCAGGAATGTCTGGGAATCTTGATGTCACTGCTGGCGACAACAAAAAAAGAGGGGGGTTTGCTAGATTGCTTTATCTGCACCAGTCTCAGGCTACCCAAAGTATTTCCCATCAAATTCTAAAGATAGGCAAGAGACTCAGAATTCGGTATAGAAGGGGAGTCATGACAATACTGTGGTTCTTGCTCAAGAGTGCTGAGAAGGCAGCATCTTAATGCCATCGAGAAGTTCTGCGCGTTAGTAGAACACTCCCACTAGTTCTGTTTTCTAGTAACTGGTACAAAATCCCTCTGCTATATAGTGCAGCAGTTAAGCCCCCCCCGTATGTAAGTTTCACTGCATAAGCACTTTCAGTATGTGTTCAACACTACATTACAAGGGTGGGGATAGGACTCCATAGTAGAATAAATAGTACAGGAAACCAGCTTTCTTCGTGCTTCTGCTATTCTCCTCTTTGTCTTCTCCCTCACCCCTTTTCCACAGCATGGAGCCTAGTTGCTGAAAAGACAGTGTTTGGCCCATCCCCAGCCAGCTGTGTTCAGGCAATTAGCTTGTGCCTTAAACACCTGGCCTGAAGAATTACACATCAAAGGAATCTTTGTTTTTAAAAAGTGAAGTTAGTTCATACCTGAAGATACATGAAGATTTGTCTTTGTATTGTGTGAAATTAGTACCAAGAAAGACTTGCTCGTATTTATGTTTGAATTCCCCTGTCTTACTATTATTGTATCTCAGTGTACCATTGGATGAATTCCAGACTCAAAGGATTCTTTTTAAGTCCTTCTGCAATAGAGCAATTGCTACTGTTTTGTGATCTTCTGTACCAAGATTTCTACCCTTTTGATGTTGAAATTGATTCTCCTCCTATTATGTAAAGATCTATAGTGAGATAATTTGTGGTGATTTGTGGGATTAATTTATGGCATAATTTAGCCAGTGGTGTTAGAACAATAATTTCTATTGCTACGATGAATATATTTTTAAAAACCCAAGTTTTGTTTAGAAGAAACACATACTTTGGATCAGATCTTGGTCCTATTGTAGTCATTGGGACCAGACATTGATTCCTAATGCACAATATATATGAATTTAGAATATTGGGCCAAATTTGACTTTACATTAAGGTCCCATTATACCACTCAGCCTGCCTACAGGGGCCTTAACATGACTGAGAATTCAGGCCATGGTGTTCTCCCAACTATTCTGAAATGTAGAAGAGCTCAGCATGGTAGTTGTATGCCATTCACAACAGTTGCATTTGCAGATAAATTTCAAATTAGGAATAACGCCTATTTCCTTCTGAATGTTTTACAGTTGAAGATAACAGCCTGTCTCAAAAGAAAAAGATAACAGTGGAAGATCTGTTCAGTGCTGATTTCAAAATTCATGACCCAGAGGCTAAATGGATAAGTGGTGAGTCTTACACGCCCACTTGACAATAATTCTACTCCCACTTATTCTTTCCTCTCCCTGTCTTTCTCTTTCCCTCCTTTTCTCACTCTTTCTCCTGACTTGTGTTTCTAATACCAAAATTCTTACTCCAGCTTTCCTCAGGGTAAATGTGTAAATGATATTTCTCCATTATACAGAGCATCATATATGTGTCAGTAACACCCAGAGGCCCCAATTAGGGCTGTTGGTACATGCCGTTCAGTCATGAAGTGAAAAAGACAGCCCCTATCCCAAACAGTTTAAATCATGGTAGCTGACAAGATGCAACAGGTGGTCAAAACAAATGGTTAGAGCACTATCACGGTCAGTCTTTATTTTACCATAAACAAATCTTCTCATTTATATTTTCATAATGTATTCCCTTGCCAAAATATTTTTTCAGAGAGGTGAAGCGTTGCTAGGCAACTAGCAACACAGTGGTCCAGCAACAGCTGGTCTGCTCCTTGTATGTGAGCTATGTATTCTTTTTATCCTGTTTTGCAATCTATATTTTCAAATACCAAGAGGAAGAGACAGAATAATACCAGAATTAATGGACACCATATTTGTAGCAGTGGAAATTGTTCTACAGATGCAAATTCCAGCCCCGCACTGGTATCTACTACAATCTAAGTCAGCTCTTGCTGGAATGAAACTATAATGTGCTGTAACACAGGGACCAACCTGACTCTCATTAAAGTGAATGGGAATCTTTCTATTGACTTTAATGGGAGCTGAACCTGGTCCTCACTGCTGCAGTCTGCCTTTTTTTTAAAGGGGTTCTACCCTGTGGGGGAAATTTTAATCCCCAGAGAGGAGTGGGCAGAGAGATATTGCTAAGGGAATAGACTGGATCAGTCACCCTAAGCACATCCATCTCTGGCCAGCACCATCTACTTTTTTCTGCTGCACTAGCCGCTGGTGGAGAAGCCATTGCAGGCAGTGTATGTCGCTATGACCAATCGGGTACTTGCCAAAGGACTTCTGGCTAGTGAGTGCCATTGTTCAGTTTCTGCTCTCCTGTGTTGGAATGTGGCTCCCAGTACTGCAATCTATGGGGAGAATAAAGGTGGAAATACTTCTTGCATTTAGGAGTTCAGAAACCATTCTTTGGCATTATTATTTAACCTTATCATACCTAAATGCCCCAGTCAAGAGGGGGCTCTACTGCTCTAGGCACCATACAGGTCCCTAATATGAAACATTCCTTGCCCCGGGTGCATTTCTTTGATTATTTTGCTTCATAATGTCCTGTTCCTATGACTATTTCTTCCCCTAAACCCTGCCACTAGAATATTTGTGGGATGATAACGCAATACAGTAAAACCTCCATTTAACGGACTAATTCGGGCGAGGGGGTGTCCGTTAAATCAAAAAGTCCGTTATTTAATTTAAAAAAAACGAGCTGTCGGAGCAGCAGCCCGCCCGCCAAAGGTTCGGGGCGGCAGCTCCACAGCCGCCCGCTGCTGGGACCCGGGCGGCGGCCGGGAGCCGGCAACCAGCCCGCCCGCTGCCGGGACCCGGGCAGCGGCTGGGAGCCGGCAGCCAGCCCGCCCGCTGCCGGGACCCGGGCGGCGGCCGGGAGCCGGCAGCCAGCCCGCCCGCTGCCGGGATCGGGGACGCAGCCGTGAGGCGTTGCGGTCTGATATGGATCAGAAATTTTGTCCGTTGCATCCGAAGTCCGTTAAATCGAGGTCCGTTAAATCGAGGTTTTACTGTATATTGTTTTTTATTTGAACAAACATCAGGAGAACTTTCTAGCTCCACTTAGAGGTTTTTAAAAAATAATTTCTCACATGGTTAAAATGTGTTTTTCTGCACAGTAACTTTCTTTTTTTCCTGGGCAAATACAAGCTTCCCCAAACTGTGTTGCAAGCTGGTACTATCTATATGTTTTTATTAGCCTCTAATTTTTGACAGGCATTATAACTCCCATATTGAATTGCTGGTAAAGGTCTGGATCCAGTGCCCCCTGAAATCAATAGACCCTCTTGAATTTCAGTAGGCTTTGGGTCATACCCAAATAATCTAAGGTTATATAAAAGTAAAAAATAATTATATTAAGCTGTCATCAAATGGTTATCCCTTTTGTGGTTGTTATAATAATAATAATGTACCGGATTCTGATGTCAGTCACAGCAGTGTAAATCTGAAGGAACTCCATGAAACCAGTGATATTCCTTTAGATTCACGCCAGTGTAACTGAGAGCAGAGTCTTGCAGTAAAATACTGTAATACCCTTCATCCAAGAACCTCAAAGCACTTTACAAGCATTACTTCATTCTTACAACACCCCTTTGGATAGGGAAATATTATACTCTTTGTACGGCTAGATAACAGGTAAATCAGGCTTGCGGTGACCCACAGCTCAGTGGAAGAGCTTGAAATAGAGGCCAGTAGCCCAAAGCTCTAGTCCATGATTTACCCACTACACCACACACCCTGTGTCCTGTTGTACCACTGTTCTTGGTTCTCAAAATGCAAGTTCTTCTTCCGTTAGGACTCACTGAAGAAAGCTATTTCACACTAACACAGCTTAGTAGAAAATAGTGCTGAAAAATGTGTGTAAAAGTAGGAATTAATGGGTGGAAGGAACCCCAGTTGTTTTGGGATTCTGACAGAATAATTGAACCCATAACAGCATCATATATCCTTGTCCCCATTCTTTCCCTGTTGTTAACAATGCAACATAAACCACTCTGATGTAAAGAGATCTGAAAGCTAGATTGTAAAAATCGTTGCTCTTGGCTTTTTTTTGCATGTACCAGATTTCCTTTAAAGGGTATTACTCTCTCGTTTTATTTTTTATATTGTTTAAAAGACAAGAGTTTATTAGCCTAGCCAATGATAAGCATGATGCATGGCTAGAAGTATTCAAATGGTCTCAATGATTTTCTTTCAAAGCAGGTCAGCCAATGAAATCTCTCAATTCTGATCCATTTGCTTCAGTGGATTTGGAGGGGGTCTTTTCATTGATGTCAGTGGGCATTGGATCAGGTTCTAAAGTCCCAACATAAGAAGGTATCTCTCTTCAGGCAGGAGTGAAATCAGGAAGGCCAAATCACAACTGGAGTTGCAACTAGCAGAGGATGTTAAGAGTAACAAGAAGGGTTTCTACAGCTGTGTTAGCAACAAGAAGAAGGTCAGGGGAAGTGTGGGCCCCTTACTCATTTGGGGAGGCAACCTACTGACAGAGGATGTGGAAAAAGCTAATGTACTCAATGCTTTTTTTGCCTATGTTTTCATGAGCAAGGTCAGCTCCCAGACTACTGCACTGGGCAGCACAGTATGGGGGGAGGTGTCCAGCCCTCTGTGGAGAAAGAAGTGGTTCAGGACTATTTGAAAAAGCTGGACAAAAACAAGTCCATGGGGCCTGATGCACTGCATTTGAGAGTGCTAAAGGAATTGGTTGATGTGATTGCAGAACCATCAGTCATTGTCTTTGAAAACTCATGGTGATTGGGGGAGGTCCCAGGTAACTGGAGAAGGGCGAACGTAGTGCCCATCTTTAAAAAAGAGAAGGAGAAGGATCTGGGGAACTACAGGCCAGTCAGCTTCACCTCCACCCCTTGAAAATTCATGGAGCAGCTCCTCAAGGAATACATTTTGAAGCACTTCTAGGAGAGGAAAGTGATCAGGAACACTCAGCATGGATTCACCAAGGACAAGTCATGCCTGATTGACCTAATTGCCTTCCACGTTGAGATAACTGGCTCTGTGGATGAGGGGAAAGCAGTGGATGTGTTATACCTTGACCTGAGCAAAGCTATTTATATGGTTTCCAACTGTATTCTTACCAGCAAGTTAAAGACAGGTGGGCTGGATGAATGGACTATAAGGTGAATAGAAAGCTGGCTAGATCATCGGGCTCAATGGGTTGTGATCAATGGCTCTATGTCTAGTTGGCAGCAGGTATCAAGTGGAGTTCCACAAGGGTCAGTCCTGAGGCCGGTTTTGTTCAATATCTTCATTAATGATCTGGAGGATAGTGTGGACTGCACCCTCAGCAAGTTTGCAGATGACACTAAACTGGGAGGAGTGGTAGATATGCTGGAGGGTACGGGTAGGTTACAGAGGGACCTAGATAAATTAGATGATTGGGCCAAAAGAAATCTGATGAGGTTCTACATGGACAAGTGCAGAGTCCTGCACTTAGGATGGAAGGAATCCCATGCACTGCTATAAACTAGGGACCAAATGGCTAGGCAGTAGTTCTGTAGACAAGGACCTAGGGGTTACAGTGGATGAGAACCTGGATATGAGTCAACTGTGTACCCTTGTTGCCAAGAAGGCTGATGGCATTTTGGGCTGTATAAGAAGGGGCATTGCCAGCAGATCAAAGGATGTGATCATTCCCCACTGTTTAGCATTGATGAGGCCTCATCTGGAGTACTATGTCCAGTTTTGGGCCCTACACTACAAGAAGGATGTGGAAAAATTGGAAAGAGTCCTGCAGAGGGCAACAAAAATGATCAGGGGGCTGGAGCACATGAGTTATGAGAAGAGGCTGAGGGAACTGGGATTATTTAGTCTGCAGAATTGAAGAATGATGGGGGATTTGATAGGTACTTTCAACTACCTGAAAGGGAGCTCCAAAGAGGATGGATCTAGGCTGTTCTCAGTGGTGGCAAATGACAGAACAAGGAGCAATGGAAGTTGCAGTGGGGAAGGTTTAGGTTGTATATTAGGAAAAACTTCTTCACTAATAGGCTGGTGAAGCACTGGAATGTGTTACGTAGGGAGGTGGTTGAATGTCCTTCCTCAGAGATTTTTAAGATCAGGCTTGACAAAGCCCTGGCTGGGATGATTTAGTTGGGGATTGGTCCTGCTCTGAGCAGGGGGTTGGACTAGATGACCTCCTGAGGTCCCTCCCAACCCTGATATTCTATAATTCTCTGATTCAGTACAAAAATTCCTTTGAAGTAAATGGAACATGCATAAGCACTTTCCTAAATTGGGGCTTGAATGCAGAAAGTGTGTGGTTTGAACCTACACCGATGTAATCCCATTAATTTAATAATAGTTAACAGAGAGAGTTAATATATGGTATGCACACATCTTGAATACTGCGTGCAGATGTGGTTCATCTTAAAAAAGATATATTGGAACTGGAAAAGGTACAGAAAAGGCAATTAAAAAGGGTAACAAAAATAGGGTTATAGAACAGCTTCCGTATGAGGAGAGATTAATAAAACTTGGACTTTTCATCTTAGAAAAGAGACAACTAAGGGGAGATATGACAGGGGTCTATAAAATCATGACTGGTGTGGAGAAGTGTTATTTACTCCTCATAACACAAGAATTAGGGGTCAACAAATGAAATTAATAGGCAGCAGGTTTTAAAACAAACAAAAGGAAGTATTTCTTTACACAGTGGACAGTCAATCTGTGGAACTCTTTGCCAGAGGATGTTGTGAAGGCCAAGACTATAACAGGGTTCAAAAAAGAACTAGATAACATTCATAGAGGATAAGTCCATCTATGTCTATTAGCCAGGATGGGCAGGGATGGTGTCCCCAGCCTCTGTTTGCCAGAAGCTGGGGATAGGCGACAGGGGATGGATCACTCGATGATTACCTGTTCTGCTCATTCCCTCTGAACCATCTGTCAGGGTACAGCCACTGTTGGAAGACCGGATACTGGCTAGATGGATCTGTGGTCTGACCCAGTATGGCCGTTCTTATAAGATGAGATTTGGCCTCAGAGTGTTACATAGCTACACTTTAAGTGCTAAGAGTGCAGATCTTCCTCAGACTTTGAGTATCTCTTTTAAGTTGGTTTGTGTGTTTTTATTGTAATGGCAGGTAATTATAAATTAGATGATTTTCATTAATTCAAGAGAAGAGGCAAAACTGGTACTTTTACTCTGAACCCTTTAGAATTTTGAGGAGTCGGGTGGTTTTGAATTCATGGATGCAAACCCTAAAGGTTTTGGTTCCTGAATTCAGAGCAGCACAGGAATCTTCATGTCTCCATGGCCCATATTTAATAATTCCCCATAGTTTCCAGACTGCTGACTACAGGGGAAAAAGATCTAAATAATCCCCAGAAGGTGTCTTCTGGGGGACAAGATCAGAGCTCCAGCTCTCAGCGGGAGTAGGCATAGCCGTAAAGAAAAAAAGTTGGCATTTGTAGTGTATGTAGCAATGTACATGTAGGGGAGCAGTGTTGTGGGTATTGGTGTAAATCGTCACAGTGTCATTTAAGTGCCAGGGAGCTGTGCTGATTTATACCAGATAAAAAACTGTCCGTCTGTTTTCTGTATGCTGCATTTTCAAATCTCAGGAGCATACCTCCCTTTTCACAGAGAGACAGTGTTGTGAGTCAGTCCAAGTGGCTATTAACAAATGAATCACATACTGTATGTTAAGTCACTCAGACTTACATTTGTTCTTTGTTGCTTTTCCTTTGTGTCAAGTACATTTCACCCACACCAAAAGTACATGTTTCCTTTGTTAATGGGAAACGTAACAGCAGCCTCTTCACCGGTTGCGGCAATTGACTGGATGTAGTGTGCCGCCAGTGCCTGCTGTTTACAGGATATTTCTCCAGCTTCGGTTGAATTAGTGTTTGCTGTGACATCAGGCAACATGTGATTATTTATTTTTTGTATTATGGTAATATTGAGAGGTTCCAGCTGAGATCAGGGCCCCATTGTGGTAGGCACTGTACAAACACATAATGGGAGCCGGTCCTTGACCCAAAGAGCTAACAATCTAAACAGAAAAGACAGTCAACAGATGAAAGACAGAGAGTACTATTATCCCCATTTTACAGATGAGGCCTGAGGCACAAGGATATTGAGTAGTGGAACTGAGCCCTTTCTCTTGAGTTCCAGTCCACAAGGCTACCCTTTTGCACTGATATAATATTTCTAATCCTGGAAGAGGCACAAGGAGTACAATTTTTAGAAGGACCTGAGTCCCATTTTCAAAAGTGATGTAGACTTTTGACTAAGTCTCAGGCCCTTTGAAAAACGTTACCTATTACCTGGGAGCTAAACAAAGCAAAGACTTTCTTTCGTTATGCTGAACATCACATTAGCTTTATTATATATTTTACTAATAAAATTATAAAATAAATCTCTAGGCTCTTTTAAAGTTTGATATTGAATTTAATGATCTAGAACTAATATGTTTTATTTACCATGCTGAAAAATGCTGTCTTTTACTAGCAGTGGTAATTTATTTCAGTTTACCTTTAGTAATAATGCTCAGATCAACACCACCCTGAGAGCCCTGATGTCCCCAAGCCTGTTCCACGTAATGTAAATTCATTGCACTATATTGATAGAACCAGTGATGCATTTCAAATGATATAGATGCATGTGGAGTAAATGAATTATTTATGGTTCACTCTGCGTAAGTATTAGAACTTTTGAAGTACTAACATTTTTCACTTTTTAAAAATGTTCAAATTAAGGTGCCTCAGTGACAGTCCTGGGGACTGAAGTCTCAGTAGTATAGCAGCGTTAGCTGGGATTGCAAGTTTCCCCAAACTGCTCCTGTAGTGAGTTTAGAGGACCAGGGGAGCGACTGAGTACGGGACCCACCCAGCACTTGTCAAAGGCAATGGGAGTCCTTCCATTGACTTCAGTGGCTGTTGGACAAGTATCGACAGGGTGTTGGACTGCTTCCTACAGGAGTGCAAGAATAGTTCATCTTCTTGCCCCAGCCCTGCCCTTCTGGTCCTAGTTCAATGGTCTTGTTTCTAATCTTTCCTCTTAAATATGCCCCACTCATCTACTTTTTAAACTAAAGAAAGCCAGGAATACTTGTAGCACCTTAGAGACTAACTAGTTTATTTCAGCATAAGTTTTCGTGAGCTATAGCTCACTTATGAAGCTATAGCTCACGAAAGCTTATGCTGAAATAAACTAGAAAGTCAGTGGGACTGTCCATGGTGCTTAAAGATCGTTACTATTCATGTGCTTAAGACACCTGCTGAACTCAGGCCTCATGTTGTAAAACCAGAATTAATATGGTCTGTCCAGCCTGAGCGTCTGCCCCCAAAGCCACAGAGATCATTCACACTCAGTGCAGGATGTAACAAAGGGAATCGAAGAACAAGCATATTTATGTGCACCACAAGCCCTGATTTGAGACCCCACCCTGGAATGTCTCCTCCATGACTCCGGCTGCAGATTGTGAATTCCTGAGAGCAGCAAAAGTGAGCCACATTGTTTCTCTCCTGGCCTCAGTTTTTTGGGATTTGCCTAAGCACAGCCAAAGTGGTCCCTAAATGAGAGAGACAAAAGCTTACAATTAGTTGTTTTTGAATGTTCCTTCAAGATAGGACGTGAAGGGAAACATTTCAATCATGCAGCTGTTTTGTTTTGTTGTTGCTAAAGAGAAGGAAACAGGAAATCAATCTGACCCTCCTGAAAATGAATTCAATCTGCAGAAGCATACTTGTGTGAGGCTAAAGTCTGTTCTTTCACTTTAAATTTAAATTTATCCTGCAGAGGGAGGCAGTGTTTCTCTTTAGTGCTAGAACTGCTGTGACACTATATATAGCTGTTAAATGGAAAGGCTTTGGGCATCCTTTGGCCAGCCTCAATTCTGTTTAGTATTTGTGTCTTATTGACAGGACTCTTCCTAGGCAAGTTACTCCTCCTGCACCATCTGCTCCTAGGCATCATTGCCTTTAACTTTGTATTATACCGTAATGTTATTGTTTATGGCTACCGTGTAATAGCATGCCGTGCACTTCACAAAAAATGGCAGGTTCCAGCTCCTCAGAGCTTACAGTCTAAATTAGAACACAGCAAAGGATGACATTGAGCAAAGAGTGAGCGGGGAAGCTCTGGGGACAATTTGGACCACCATAGTAAAGAAAGAGACAATCTCATTTTGTGTATGCAGGCCAAGACTTTCAAGTGTGGCTGCCTAAAATAAGCACCTAACCCTATACTTAAATACCTCATTGTATGGCTGGTTTTCTGAAGTGTGCTGAAAATCCATAACCCCTACTGACCTCAACAGTTGCTGTTGAGTCTCAGCACCTCTGAAAGTCAGATCACACTTTCAGGTACCCAAGCCTGGAGCCAGGTGCTTAACATTAAGCACCCCTATTTGAAAATTGGCCTTTGTGTTTTACATTTCATTATGTCATTGCTTCCTACCAGGCTGAGTGAACCGAGTCAAACGGATTCGGAGGAGAGCAGCGTTGCCTGGTGTGAGAAGAAGTTGCAGAAGGATCCGAGAAGTTGTGAAGCTGCTCTGCACAAGATGAGGGTGTGAATAGGGAACTGGGGGAAGTGTAGGCAGGGCCAGAGCTTTGCAAGACCTTGATGGTGAGGAAGAGGAGTAAAAAAGGGAAATACTGAAGGAGATTAGAAGGCAGTGCAGGGTTGGTCGAACAGGGGGGGGAAGAAAAGATGTTTTAGGCTTCTGAAGGTTGAATAGGTTAATGGGGATCAATGGGGGTATCAGAACCAGGAAAAGGGAGGTTGTTCTATAGCATTACCTGTCCTAGAGAGCTTTATGAACCTTTGCCTGGCCTTCCATCCTGGACACTGTTAATACCCACTTTCCATAACAACCCACCAATGGCCTGGTCTTGCTCCCATTGAAGTCACTGGCAGGATTCCCATTGATTTCAACAGGAGCAAGATTTGAATACATACATTTCCTTAACACAAGAGTGGTGAAGCACTGGAATGGGTTACCTAGGGAGGTGGTGGAATCTCTAGCCATAGGGGTTTTTAAGGTCAGGCTTGACAAAGCCCGGGCTGGGATGATTTAGTTGGGGTTGGTCCTGCTCTGAACAGGGGCTTGAACTAGATGACCTCCTGAGGTCCCTTCCAATCCTGATATTCTATGATTCTAAATCTTTCACTGGGCCAATTTCCATTGGGGAAAGAGACAAGCTTTTGAGCTCTTTTACCAACAGCAGTTATTGCACCCACCTTGTCTCTCTCATATCCTGGGACTGACACAGCTACAACAGTGCTGCAGTCAACACCAGGAGACAGAGAGGTGATTGCTTCTTAGGGCAGTGCTACAGGTGGGGTCAGCAAGCAGGATTTCTACACTGTCAGATATGCAAAAGTAATTACCCTGTTTCCTCTCACTTAGCAAAATTAGTGGGTTCCTCTCAAGCTAACACTCATGCATACCTCCTGCTGTGATAGTGCCGCTGAGCGAGCAATGGGTGTCAAGAGAACGTTTTGGAACGGGAGCAGGTGTGGACTCCAGGCGGGCTGCTTTTGCATTATAAGTTTGCTCACACGTTTGAGGTACAGATCCATGAAAATTAAATGCCTCCCTTTTAGTTCCTCTTCCTCATCTGTCATCTTCTACCTTGTCACCCAAACTACATTTCCATCCTTTTTATTATGTGGTATGTGGCAGCAGAGAATGGTTTCAGAAAACGTCAAGATTATGAACTGCTGGTGTTAGTGGCTAACACATAGCTGCTGGGTAGAGTGCTTTATCTCTGGAAAGTGACAGACGGACACAATTATTGCTATTGCACCCCATTCACCAAGGGAGCCTCTTCAAAAACAGGATAACAGTGAGGAGTAGGAATGGGTTGGGGTAGGAATGGCACATTGCTATGCTGTGCTTCTCCATTTGTGGGGGACTTTCAAAGATGCAGCTCCCATGCATCTGTTTAATGCAGTTATACCGGTTTTACACTGTTATGACTGGGAAAAGAATCAGGATCTATCTGTCTATCCATCCAGCTTTCTATCTGTCTGTCATTTTAGAAATCTTTGTGACTGATTGGCTGCACAATGGGAGTGCCTGATTGCATATGCATGGACTAGGTTTACACATGCAAATGTGATTATTGTGTTTGTGGTTGGTTTTCATGCTAATTATACACCGAAAGTGTTTAGAAAAAATCAGGGCAATGACCAGCTACTTTGGATATACTCTATCGAATTAACAAATAGCCATTTGAACCAATTTATCGCAACATATCAGAATCTATATCATAATGGCAACTGGTGCTGTTTAACATCAGCTTTTGGACAGGTCAGTCTCAGGGTACAGTACTGCTTCTGCAAGGGATATGAATGACAAAGTCTTAGGATTTAGAAGTTATTGCGGCTCTTGTAAGCCAGTGGGTCATCTCATCAGCCGGGGTTGGGGTTACCAACTTTCTACTCACACAAAACCAAACACCCTATCCCCCACCCACACCCAGGCCCTACCCATTCTCAAAGGCCTCATTCCCCCTCCCTCTGTCATTTTCTCTCCACACTCACTCTCTCCAGGTTGGCCCAGGGGGATGGGGTGTGGGAGCGGGTGAGGGCTCTGCCTGGGGGTGTGGGTTCCAGGGTGGAGCCAGAAATGAGGGGTTCAGGGTGTGGGAGGTGGCTCCGGGCTGGGGCAGGGGGTTGGAGTGTTTGTTGGGGGGGGGGAGGTGTAGACTCTGGGGCGGGGCTGGGGAGGAGGGATTTGAGGTGTAGGAGGGTGCTCTGGGCTGGGATCAAAAGGTTTGGAGGATGGGATGGGATATGGGCTGGGGCAGGGTGTTGGGACACAGGGAAGGGAGTGAGGGCTCTGGTTGGGAGTGCGAGCTCTGGGGTGGGGTTGGGGATGAAGGGTTTGGAATGCCAATCACGTTAGCCCACAGCTATCATCTTGAGCAGAGCGTTTCAGAAATGTCTGTCTACAGCAGCCAAAAGGCTACCTTTTAGGTGACCCCACGTTTTGTAGGGAACATTAGCTAGTAATTTACCCATAATACCCGAAAGTTCCCAAGTTCTCCACCCCTCTCAGCTTAGAATCATAGAAGATGAGGGTTGGAAGAGACCACAGGAGGTCATCTAGTCCAACCCCCTGCTCAAAGCAGGACCAAACCCAGCTAAATCATCCCAGCCAAGGCTTTGTCAAGCCGGACCTTAAAAACCACTAAGGATGGAGATTACACCACCTCCCTAGGTAACCCATTCCAGTGCTTCACCACCCTCCTAGTTAAATAGTTTTTCCTAATATCCAACCTAGACCTCCCCCACTGCAACTTGAGACCATTACTTCTTGTTGTATCATCTTTCACCATTGAGAACAACCTAGCTCCCTCCTCTTTGGAGCCCTCCTTCAGGTAGTTGAAGGCTGCTATCAAATCCCCTCTCACTCCTCTCTTCTTCAGACTAAATAACCCCATTTCCCTCAGCCTCTCTTCATAAGTCATGTGCTCTAGTCCCCTAATCGTTTTCGTTGCCCTCCACTGGACTCTCCAATTTGTTCACATCCCTTATGTAGTGGGGGGACCAAAACTGGATGCAATACTTCAGGTGTGGCCTCACAGTGCTGAACAGAGGGGAATAATCACTTCCCTTGATCTGCTGGCAATGCTCCTACTAATGCAGCCCAATATGCCATTGGCTTCCTTGGCAATGAAGGCACACTGCTGATTCTTATCCATCTTCTCATCCACTCTAATCCTCATAACGTTTCTGCAGAACTGTTGCTTAGTCAGTCAGCCCCCAGCCTGTAGTGGTACATGGGATTCTTCCATCTTAAGTGCAGAACTCTGCACTTGTCCTCGTTGAACCCCGTCAGATTTCTTTTGGCCCCATCCTCCAATTTGTCTAGGTCGCTCTGGACTCTATTCCAACCCTCCAGCATATCTATCTCTCCACCCGGCTTAGTGTCATCTGCAAACTTGCGGAGAGTGCAATCTATCCCATCATCCAGATCATTAATACAGATGTTGAAGAAAATCGGCACCAGGACCTACCACTGAGGTACTCTGCTTGATACCAGCTGCCAACTAGATATGGAGCCATTGGTCACTAACTGTTGAGCCTGACAATCTAGCCAGCTTTCTATCTACCTTATAGTCCATTCATCCAAGCAATACTTTTTTAACTTGCAGGAAAGAATACTGTGGGCGACTAAAGCTTTGCTAAAGTCAAGATATATCACTTCCACTGCTTCCCCATAGCTACGTAGCCAGTTATCTCATCATAGAAGGCAATCGGGTTGGTCAGACATGACTTGTCCTTGGTGAATCAATGTTGACTGTTCCTGATCACCTTCCTCTCCTCAACTCTTGATTCCCTGCTGGAATCAGACTTGGCCCAAATAATATTTTCCAGGCCCAACTGAATTTATTGAGCAGACTGTACTAGTTGCAGATGCAGACAATTGGAAGAGTGCAGTACATATTCCTCCACTTGCCCTGTGCTGTTAAAATATTAATTTCATAATAATTCAGCAATGGGGAATACCATATTCCTGGTAATTAAACTTTATATCAGATATCTGTAATTGAAAATTTGCTGGGTAAAGACTTATTCATCTAGCAAAGAAAGTCTCTTGTGACTTTTGGATCTCTTGATTTTAATGGTGTTCAATAGCTTAATGATATAAGCCAGAATGTAACTCTTCCTCCCCCACACCTCCCCATGAAACACAATGTTGGATTTACATCATTCATTACAGAAAACGGTGGGAATTTAGAATCAAAAGAGCATCACAGGCTAATTGAATGTAATCCAGCCTCTCAAAATGTGAGCCCACAAATCTCTCATATCTGTGAAGAATAAATTAAGAGTAGGAAAGAAGCACTAAGATGTCATGATAATTAGAGGCAAGAGTTCCCTTAATATAGTTAATGTGGCCCAGAAGAACAGCCAGAAGATTTTCAAGTTGCATTGTATAAAAATTCAAGACTATATGTCTAAATACCTACTCTTTACATTGCATGAGATAAAAAAAATGGCATAATACCACATAGTAAGGTATAATCTATTGTATCATTCTGCCCTTCCCAGTTAGGGTGCCAGTTAGTTTCTGGGTAGAGATCAAGGTGTTGGTTTTAACGTTGATTGTATAAACTACTTAGGAACCAGTTAATGTAAAGGGGAATCCCAGACAGATGGTGAAATAGTCTTGTGGTGGTCCCAGAATGGAAAAGGGGATCTCTGAGATAGGGAGAAAGGGTGATTTAGTGTAATATATCTCCTACAAAATTGATTTCTGTTCCACTTCATGCAGTATCCATACATTTCAAATCGTCTTATAATTCTTGCACTCATTTATATGAAATAGTCTCATTATTTTGTAATGTTTTGGTGTTTGACACTCATTCAGATTATTTGAAGCAAAATGTGTAGAGTTACTTAGAATAAAACTTTTCATGTTCTTTGTTGGATCAAAAGGACAAAGTAAAACTTGGCATTCATTCAGGGGTGCAGGAACAATTTGTCTGATGAGGGGGTGCTGTGAGCTACTGACCCAAACTACAAACCCTGCAGATGATGGAAACTACTTCAAGCCAGGGGATATGGCAGCATTTAATTCTTGTTGTAATCATAGAATATCAGGGTTGGAAGGGACCTCACTGAGGTCATCTACTCTAACCCCCTGCTTAAAGCAGGACCAATCCCTAATTAAATCACTCAACAGATTTTTTGACCTAGATCCCTAAATGCCCCCCTTAAGGATTGAACTCACAACCCTGAGTTTAAGCAGACTAATGCTCAAGCCACTGAGCTAACCGTCCCCCTAGCACCTCTCCTTCCAGCACCTAGTTTAGAAAACTAAAAACCAAAACTACTCCTGTCCTTTTAAGGATGGTAGGAGTGAAATGGAGTGTGATAAAATGCACTGACAAACTCCTGCTGGAGAGGCTACTGCCCAAAGCCTTTGACTGGCTGAGAGAAAGAGACCTGAACTTTAAAAACAAAACTGTGATGTGTGTCAGTGTGGCCAGAAAGAGAGCTGGCAGGTACAGTGTTGCAAGCTCTCATTATTTTATTGTGAACCTCTTGATATTTCATGTTTTACTGAAAGGCTCCAACTCCTGGAGTCAAATGAGAACTTGAGAATCCTGGTTTTCAGATAAAAAAATTAAGTTTGTAGCCTTCATGGTTGCAGAGAAAAGTTTGAAAATGTGACCAGAGGGCGCCCGAATGATGGGAAAATGAGAACACAAATGAAAAGAACATATTTTATTTTTAAATCTCACAATTTTTAAGCCAGTCTCATGATTTTTCAGGGAGCCTGACTCATGATTCTTTACTCTTGGGGGTTGGCAGTATTGCAGGCAGTCACCTCAAAGCATGTTTGATGTGTAGAGGAGGCAGACCACGTAAGAGTCATAAGAACCGTGAAGAAAATCTAGCAGAAAGGCAGTGTTGCGTACTGAAGCAAAACATGGCAATGTTCCAGACTTGCCATGGGGCTTAAGTCACATTGAATTCATTTTCATACACTCATTTCCCTTGGTTGCTGTGTGGGAGACCGTTACATTTCTATCCATTCCATGAACATTAAAAACAAACCTTCCCCTCTCTCACAGTCCTTCAGCTGGTGGTTCTGTGTCCTCACCATTTTATATTGTATTGACATAGCTGAAGTGAACTGATGATCTTCATCCAATCCCTAGCAAACCAGTGCCTGTGTAAAAACCCCACTGCCACAACTGGTGCTAATGGGCCAACCTGTTGGCTGTGTCAGCAGAGACTGGAGACCATGGAGGCTGAACTGTCATCTCAGCGATAGCATAGCTAGGATTGAAACACATTAGCAGGGCAATATGTTAAAACCTTCATTGCAGATGATGTTCATTGCACCATTTGATTTATTTATATTAATACATTTAACATTTTGTGGAAGATTTATACATAAACCAAGATCCTTATTATTCATTTGGAAGGCTCTTTCATTCACTTTCATTCCAGAAGGCAGGATTGATTCTGGTATCAAAACCTGGTCCTTACATTCAAAAAACATTTTCTGTAAATGCAGTGCTGTGGGTGTTTGGGCGGGAGGATTTTTTAGTATTTGTTCCAGGTTTTCATCCAAGGGAAACTTGCATGCAAACAAGGCCTTTGTGCCTTTTCCTGATGTCCTTACTCAGGCAAAATTCCAGTTGAAACCAGAACTGAACTAGATGGAGAATCCAGGATATTGCTATGACAACATTTATCGATTAAGCTGTATTCTTTCTGTGTTTTCATCCAGCAAGAGATGTGAATGTCAAATGGAAAAAAATTGTGAATTTATGTAGGAATCAGCCACCAAGATATTAATTAGTCTTTTTTTCCTTCCGTACCCTCCACTTTTTCCTGATGGGAGCATTCCCATTAAAATGTCCATTCAGTGTAGATGGGGGCATAAGAAAGGAGAAACGTAGTGTTGGAATTCTGTCGTCCCACATCTGGTTTTTGTCCCTTTTGGGCAGGCAGTTGAAAACAGCTGGTAAATGTGCTGTGCCAATCTAAAAAGCAAGCAAGATGATAGGCTGTGTTAAAAAAAAGCATGAGACAATAATACTGAGAATATAATGCTGTTATCTAAATTGGTGGGGCACACTCACCTTGCTCACAAAATACACTGGGTTTGGGTCAGCCATCTGAAAAAGATACATTGTAGCAGAAATAGAAAAGGTAAAGAGAAGGGTAAAGAAAATGATAAAGGCATGGAAAGGCATCCATATTCGAAGAGATTTAAAAGATTACACCAATTTAGTTTGGAATGGAGGTGTGTCATAAGTATGGAGGGGACCTTGCCTGGGTTGGACTATGTTATCTAATACAGTGTGCCTTGCCTGGGTGGGGCTTGTTATCTAAGACAGGTAACGTAGGAGTTTCCCTGCCATGGGGGAGGGAGGTGCCTCGAGCCCATGAAGAAGGGAGGAGCAAAACAGTCAGTTCCATCTTGGCTGGTCTCCAGGGAGGAGGCACGGGCCAGGAGAGTTCCATCTTGGTTGTCCATGAGGCAGGGAGCTTGCCAGGCAACATGGGCAAGGGTCCAGGAGTGTGTCTCTAGCTATGGAGATAACTCAGCTTTTCTTCTCTTATACTTCTACTTAGCTAATGTGAGTATTACCATTTGATTCTTCTAATAAGCTGTGCCTTTTGGGGTGTTCTTTCCTTTTCAGAACAAAGTGGGGAACCCCAAATGTAAAGTGTCTGTATCTCTGCTTTAACCTTTTTCTTTATTAAATTTTCTAGTCATAAAACCGTCTGGTTTATTTCTCTTAGGGTTTTTCTCTGCTTCCAGTTGGGAAGGGGGAAGGGAAGGGAATAGGAACCAGGGCAGCTAGGGGCCTAGCTGGAGTGTGAAGACTGTCTCTCCTTACCGTCAGGTAAGACGGGGGAGGGAGGAAGCAGTCTCCAGGTGTCTGCCTCTCAGGTACAGAGAGACAGGGGTGGGGGAAGTCTGCCTTCAGCCAGGGAGGGTGAAGGAGAGAAAGCAGCCTCCAGGTATCTGACTTTGAATCCCAGGAAGGGGCACAAAGTTAGAGTCTGGCTCTCAGGTTGAGAGAGACAGGGTTAAGGGAAGTCTGCCTTCAACTGGTCAGGGTGAAGGGAAGCAGTCTTCAGGTGTCTGACTTTAAAACCCAGGGAGGGGGTACAAAGTCAGGGTTAGGGGAAGATCGGGGGCCCCTCCAAGGTTTTGGAAGTATACCCGATTGGTGGCAGTGATTGGTGACCCCAAGAACCCCAACTGGCAAGGTGAGGGTGTGGGGGGGAAAGGACTTGTTGGTCTGGAATAGAAGAGTGGGCCCAGCCTTTGTACTCAGGAGCATAGAGGCTAGGGGGTAACCCCTCTTATAAGGTGAATAAGAGGTGACATAATAGAGACATTTAAAATAAGGAATAGTATAGAGAAAGTCAGATCTTATCATAATACAGCCATTCAGTAATTATGCAGCCCATTTAAAACAGTTCAGCGGAGAGCCTTTATTACACAGTACATAGTTAACCCATGGAACTCATTGCCACAAGGTTTTATTAAGACCAAGACCTAGCAGGACTCAAAAAAGGATTGAGCATTTTTTAAAAACATAATATTATCCACCATACCTGTGATCAGAATTATAAACAGTATCAGCCCTCATGCTTCAGGGCATAAACCAACAAGTTTGCCTCTGATTAGGAAGAAACATAGCCCACAAAAGTTTATGCCCAAATACATTTGTTAGTCTCTAAGATGCCACAAGTACTCCTCATTCATTTTCCCGGTAAATGTGTAATTGCATGATAATCTATTATGGGGGTTTATACCTCTGAAGCAGGTACTTGCCACTGCAGGATACCAAATTTGATTGATGTTTGATATAATGTGGTAAAATATTTCTTATGGGAGAGAAGGGGGTTTGTGCAGTAGAGAAATTTGACAGGTCAAAGGAGAGGAAAACATTTTAGTTTATGCTATTTTTCCCTCCATACTTGCTGTTCAATTTAAAATTCATTAGTGTGTATGTATAATCCCAAACTACATCTCCCAGTGGGCATTACCTTGCACTTGTTTATGCCGATTCTCAGTTGCTATCATGCTGCTCACTTGTCTTTCTTTGCTAGGTCCTCTGCCCCAGGTCATATTCAATTCTTTAGCATCATTTCTCTGCATTTCTCAAAATGGTTCTATTGACTCTGTAGAAGAGTGCCCTCTTGTGGCCAATCCAACATCAATCCATTCCTACAGGCAGTTTCATGAAAATGTGTAGGTTGTTGAATAAAGTGCCTGCTTTGCATTTCAAAGGCAGTAAGTTCAAATCTTTTGGCAGCTGAGTTTTTTTTTTTAATTTATTTATAAGCAGACTCAGATACTGTGGTGATCACTGTGCTAGACATATGTTGATGTAAAGGGATCATCCAATACTGCACTCAGGGATACTGAAAACGTTAATCCAGAGCTATAGGCAGTCTAATTTGCTTGTTAATATTCAAACATTTCCTTCAATCTGCACAGCAACTGCATTGCCCTGCCAGCCTGAACATGAACAGAAAGAGCAAAACTTCTTTTAACTGGCTTTGTGCTCTATCAGGACTGCTAACATCTGTAAAAATTGGGAGCAGAGGCAAAGAGATAAAGAAACTCACAGGGGGATTAAGAGAGCCAGCCATGGGGTCACATTTGAATGAAAGTTTATTCATAGATTGTTTCTTCTCGGTGTCAAATGGATTATTACATTTACGGGTAACACTTAATGTCACATGAAGCCAAGCTAAATGAGGCAGATAAGCCCCCATGTGTTCAGGAGAGAAGAGCAATGTCCCGGAGTGATGCTCCCACCAACATCAGACTATTGGAGTCTCTCTGCATGAGAACTGTGTGGGACTGGGGAAGTTTAAAAGGAGAAGCCACTACAGGGTATCCTGGCCTAGCAGATTACTTGCATAGCGTAAGATTGATCCATGGACTGAGTGCTATTTAGTGTCTGGGTGGAGATCAAAGTGTTGGTTTTAATCTAGATGGCCCTAAACGATTTAGGGCCTGGTTACCTGAGGAACAGCTTCTCTTCCCATGTCATAGCACCATGCATGGGACCTGCAGAGACACTTGAATTGACCACACCTGAGTTATAAAGGGCATGGGAGAGCCAGGGCATTTCTAGGCAGATCTGTGGCTCTGGAACTTCGTGTCTGTGCTTGGTGTGCCAGCGTTGATTCACCATAAAGCTCACCTTCCCTCCAGGGGTTTTATGAGGTTTGTGGGTGGTTAGAAGTGGTTTTTGCTGTTGTTATTTTGGAGATTTTATATTGACCTGGATAGTTTGGGTTGGGTTGGGCAGTTTATATGTGTGCTCATGGAAAGATTTTTGTTGTGTGTATTTTTTGTCTAGTTTAAATATTTGGTACATGCTGCCATATTGTAAAAGCATCTAGAGCCAGGTAGAGGCACTTCAGTAAGACTGAAATCAGTTCCCCGTTTCTCAACTGGATCTTTACAGAGCACAGCTTTACCAAAGGTGCACTATAAAGCTGGGATCCCCTTCCACACCAGGACTGATCTCACCTGGGGATTTGACCCTAAGAGCTAGCTGCAGAATATGGCTCTTAATCCAGAACTCCGCCTCATCAAATTTTGGGTTTAAGATTTCGGTTTGGTCCCAGTTCTACTCTGACAAACTAATTTTTTTTCTAACTTGGATTTTCCAGGGTTTGGGATCAGAAAAGATATAAATAGAATGTTGTAACTCATTTATATATTTCTTTTCTAAGGGGCCTCAGCCTGTCTTTTAACCTTGGACATGTAAATTTAAAAGGCTGCCAGATGCATGTAGATGGGGGGAGGGGAAATCTCTCCACCTTTAATTTACCTGGGATATAATTGTGTTTTACTTGAATGCTGCCACTGAAAAAGCATCAGATTGTTGCAGTGGGTAAGTGCTGCATTGAAGTGATGAATGATTAAAACTACATCTTGCATAATAAAACACACTCTGCCATGTTGTGCTTACTTAATGTACCAATGCAATGTGAAATTCAGCAGTTAGCTAAATTACAGTAAATCACCTATTTAGAAAAGTTTTCGTCTTAGCTCTTCATGCAAAAAGTGCTAAAGGCAGTAAAACGATAATGACCCATAAGCCAGAAAGATAAAAATCAGTTTCCTCCCAGAATTAAGAGCTGTACTCAGGTTGTTATAGGCAAACTGTTCCCTGTTCCTAGCTGCTCCCTTACAGCAGTGTCTGGGAGTATATTAAACGGTAGCTTATTTCTGCACTGCTGCGTAACAGCCCTCCAGTAAGAGTTCTTGTTGGCGGAGAGCAGAGCTGAGTCGAGGCTGGAGAGCGGGGTTCCTATAGAGCTACATGAGGGGGCACACCTCTGTGTGCTGTGGAGGCCAGTTCCACTGGACATCATTCTGTAGCAATGCTCATGGGTGAGGGAGGTTGAGAGGTAAAATTGTGGATGAGTCAAGGGTGTGCCTAGGCGGGGAGCTAGAAGTCCATGGGTACAGAGGTTCTCTTATTTACTGATCCCCCCACTGCAGGGCAACTTTGGTGCCACCCCAAAGACTGCTCCCTTTCCTCATTGTGTTTTTCCCAGACCAAGGTGCTTGGGGTGTGCATTGGCCAAGGATTCACCAGTAATTTGGGGGCTTCATTGTGATTGTTTGTCACTACACTTCATAGAAGATTGAAGGAAACACTGCAGCATGGCTGGCAAAAATGAGATCCTAACTTTTATAATGCTTTGTTGCAACACTCTGCTGTTCCAGCTTTGCCCACATTTGGGGGCGAACTGCTATTTTTGTTTATGGGGATTACAAAGCAAGCATTTAGCAGTGCAAGGTTTAATGAGCTTCTACTGTGTTATTTCTTGTTTGGCGTCATCTGAATCCTTGGTGCTATACTGAGGAACACACAATGCCTGCCCCTCGGAGAAACTCTGGTGAGTCAGCTCTGCCTCCTTTGCACTGAGTTACTATGCAAGTTATCCCATTGATTGCCGCAAGAGAGGTACTACCCAAAGTGAGTAATTAACAGAACCAGACCTACATTCTAATATATTAAAAAATTACAGCGTCTCATATCATGAATGCAGAATAAAATCAATATTACTTTCTAAGCTTGGCTATGCTAGTGCTTCTCCATGATCCTGTTCTTGGCCTTTCTCTTCCCACTCATTGCATTTCTATTAATCTTCTCTGTTGTGTTTGTCTCCCATCAGATTTTCCCTAGTTTCTTTTTCTGTTGCTTTGTTTCCCCTTTTTTTTTTGTCCTTTGTCTCATTCTATCCTTGTTTTCTCACTATCTAATTCCCCTGCTCTTGAAATCAGTCTGTGGGAGCTGTACTCACTCTGCACCTTGCAGGATTGGGCCCTTTTGTATAGCATCGTTGTGTGCGCTGGTCACAGACAGAGCAGCCTCTTCACCTCAGCCTGTCGTGCTTGCTATTCCCCATCACTCAGAAAACATTGTTTTGACTGGAACTCCCAAGCCCTTCACAATTTACATTCCATGTGTGCGTGTTCAGATGTCCAGGTGAATTGTTTGGCTGGATGGTTGGCTGTTTTTAATCTGTAAGCCTATTGCATACTCAGTGCTTGCAGGCTGCTTTATCACCTCAGTGGTTTGCTGAGAGAGGGTATGGTTACCTAGTGAATACAAATGGGTACACCAGACAGACACCCCATTGCGATGCCGTACACAGCATTTTTAGGTACAAAGTTTGCAGGTTCTATTGCTGTTGTGACAATAAAATGTTATTCTTTAGCATAAGAGCAGAAATGTGATTCCTCATACACTGTAAGGCCTAAATCCCACAGGGCCTTAAATTCTCACCCACAATGGGTAGAGGCTACAGTGATCCCTGGAGCAGGGGTGGCAAACTATGGCCCGCGGGCCACATTCCTCCCCCTGAGCTCCCGGCCGGGAAGCCTGCCGCCGGCTCCTCCCACACCTTCCTCCCTCCCCTGGAGCCTCAGTGCACCGTGCGGGCAGAGATCTGGGGGGTGGGGAGCATGTCTGGCTCCACATGGCTGCCAGACGCATTGCTGAGCAGCATGGTAAGGGGGCCGGGGTTGGGGCTGGAGCCGGGGCATGGCATGATGGGCAGGGAGTCCCGGATGGGGCGTGGGAGTTTGGTGGGGGGAGGGATAGGGGTCGAAGTGGGGGTGGTTGGGTAGGGGGGTCTCAGGAGGAGGTGGTCAGGAGACAAGGAGCAGGGAGGTTGGATGGGGTGGTGTCCCCAGGGGTGGGGTTAGGGGTAGGGGGTCTCTGGAGGGGGTGGTACAGGGAGCAGGGGGGGCTTACATAAAGGGCGGTGTCCGGGGGGTTAGGGACAGGGGTGTCTTTGCAGGGGGCAGTCAGGGAACAAGGAG
Source organism: Sternotherus odoratus (assembly GCA_032164245.1). Classification (NCBI taxonomy): domain Eukaryota; kingdom Metazoa; phylum Chordata; order Testudines; family Kinosternidae; genus Sternotherus; species Sternotherus odoratus. The sequence continues at coordinate 210,780,099 of JAVMKO010000002.1, read as the reverse complement.
AAGAGGGGCTTGGATGGGTCAGGAGGAAGGAAATGGAGGGGGTTGGATAAGGGGTGGGGCCAGGCTGTTTGGGGAGGCACAGCCTTCCTTACCCGGCCCTCCATGCAATTTTGCAACCCCAATGTGGCCCTTGGGCCAAAAAGTTTGCCCACCCCCTGCTGTGGAGAGTTGCATCCCCCACTGGGGTGCAAATGGCTACTAGATCTGTGTTGCCTTAGGTTGACTGTTTCCATCCTGTCCCTGTCCCTCTTCCTCTTCTTCGTCCTATCCTCAAGCCTTCTATGCACTTAGGTGCAAGGACCTTGATACCCTGTGCATGAGATTTTTGAATCCCACCTTCCCCCAGTGGATGGTAACTGCACTGCTTCTGGGGTCCCTGTGTCTGCTAAGCCAGTGTGGCAGGATTTGAACCTGAAAATAAATAACATAAATAGAAACCTCAATGAGAAAGAGGGAAATAAAATGTTTTTCTCTCATTCAGCCTCATTCAATTCCATTGTGTGTCGTTTATTAATTCCCAATGAATATTAATACAGTCTGTGTCTCAAACGCTATCTTACAGTCCTACATCCTGGCTGTTAGCTTGTTTGATTGTCAATGCTAACCAGGTAGGCCTGATTAGCACTTGACTGGGACAACATCAGGGAAGTCCCAGGTAGGAGTAGGAATTGGCAGTGGTGATTCAGCAGATGGCACCTTCCCGCTGCCATAGCACTGAGCCAGGCCTCGCTTTCCCTCTCCAAGTTTCCTTCCCTGGCCCCCCACCAGCGTCTTGGCATCAGGCGCCATTGCACTGCAGGAAGCGTTGTCTTTCAGATGCAATATAAAGCCAAGGTCCTGACCGCTTGTGGTCATTAACGATACTATGGCACCTTTCAGGAAGAGAACGGATGTTAATATTGGTGTCTTGGCTCAGTTCCCACTCAAGTAATTAGATTCTTCCTATCTGAAAAGTTCTTTTCCAGTTAGAATTGGATACAGTAATTTCACTTCCTGTGAAGCTCAGTGGATTCGCTGAGAGAAGTCTGTAAGTCTATCCAGTATTAACTATCAGCTAGTTAATGTGGCTAATGGTAGTGGAAGTGGGATCTGTTGCAAATGTGCTTCTTCATGTGAGCTGTAATGGTGGGAAATAACACAACAAAAGATAACTTACCTTCTTCCAACAGTCTAACTACATTAGGTATGTCCAGCGAACAACTAAAGCACAGCAAGTTACATTGCCTACTCCAAAATAACTTCTCCCCTGAGAAAGCTCAGTCAAACTCTCCTAAGGCGGTTGACAGCGTACTCTGTTGACAAGCTAAAAAGGGCACAGAATGTCTAATCGTCATTGTCTTGAGATGTCATTTTCTTCTTGGTGTGATTCTTGATTAGACCGCTAATTAGGGCATTCTCTGTCACAGACCAAACCTGCCCTCACGGTTCTAATGTGACCTTCTGCTTTTTTACTGTGATGTCTGAAAAGTTGCTGCATGACAATTTTAGAATTTCTATTTTTATGCCTTTCAATGATTTGCTGTGTTTGTTGAAGTTTGAAAAGGTAGCAAAAGGCTACATTATTTTGTATTTATCTGGATGAAATTCTTATTGCTGTGTATCATTGAAAAAGTAGTTATGCTCTCTACAGTGGTGAAGGTAAAATTTTTGACTTACTGATAGGGGGGGGCGCAGTTTCCCTCAGAAGGGGCGGGGCCTCGGATGGAAGGGGCGGGGCTAGGGAATCAGCAGTCCTCCCTCTCTCCTCCCGCTTCTTGGGGCTGGTTAGCTGTTCCTTTTGCCCCTCTCCCCCATCAGCAGCTGGGGGTGGGGAGGGATCCCTTTAAGTGGGAGCTCTGTGTTCCTTCTTGGTTCACACTAATGGAAAGTAAGCAGGATGTGTTGCAACAAAGTAGAGAGCTGACAGAGTCCTGGGTGGCCATTCTAACAGACACACACAAGAAAGGAAACTGTCTCTGATAGATGATGTCATGTATTGGTTACCCACAACTCTTTCAGGTTTGAAGTTAAAATCCACTTAATTTCAAAGAAATATTGATACCCATTTAGTATGGTTGCCATAAAAAGTAAATGTAATCAGAGTGTGTCATCTTTTAGATTGTTGTGACCCTCTGGGGTGTGCTTCGTTATGTCCAAAGGGCATTTAGAAGCGTAAATGTCCTTTTAACTTGTAAAACATACATTAAATTGTGTTGGCATAATGATTCCTTTTATTAGCTGCTGTGAATCTCTCACTGTGTTCTTCTGCAGAATTGTTCTGGCTAGTGGCTAAAAAGGCACAGAATACTGGGCCTTGTAAGCTGGCAGAAGTCCATAATAAACTGTGTAACAAGTTAAAAGGTGTGAAATGATTCTCAGTAGACACTCTCTTCGCTGACAGGATCTTTTGGCAGATGCTTTGAAGGATGGCTCTGAAAGAACAAATCATTAAACTGATATAAGTCCATCTAGTCAATTGTTATCGCTATAAAACATTCACTTAGATGTGCGCAGTCCCTAAAATGATATTAATTTAAGTCTTTGTTGTTTTTGTTGCTGGTTGTTGTTCAAGAATATATATGTTGCTCTCCATTTGTATACAGCTCACTCTGTTGTTGTTTTTTAATCAAAGGCCAAATCCTGGGCCTTGTCTACACTTAAAAGTTTTATCAATGTAGCCATGAGTTAGCAGATTTGCCCATTACTTTGATGTATTCTCATTTATTAGGGTTACTCTTCGGGGTGTGGGTGTGTTCTGTACTTCGATCAATGTACTGCTTGTGTCACTTGTGTTCTCATACGGAGCTCTACTTCTCTCTTCTGCATGTTCCCTCCCAATAGAGCTATCCTGGTTCCCCAGCCTCAGAATCAGATGAACACACACACACACACACAACAGAGCATGTGTGAGAGAACGAGTTAATCAGCACTCCCAAGATGACCCCTTATATGTCCCTGAACTCAGCAGCCTGGGTCGAACAGCATCTCCAAGCTGTCACCCTCATATGCCAGGGTGACATACACCGGAATAGGGCACACCTGAGTGGGCTGGGTTAAACAGTGCTTTCATTATATGTCCTGCCACCTTTATATGTCCCTGAACTCAGGCTGGGTCAAGCAGCATTTCTAAGCTGCCACCCTCATATGCCTCAGGTTCAGCATGTCCTTATCTCCACGTCCATGTTACAATTGTTCTGGTAGTAACCCCCTGATGAGCAAACCCCACAGGCGTTTTGGGCACTGCAGGTATCTTTAGCTTAGGTACGAGGAGCGTTGCTGCAGAGAGAGAGAGAAACAACCAGGTTAACCATGAAAATTATTTCTTGCCAGGGAATAACCACGCAAGGGGAACCAAACAAACAAAACAGTTGTAATATTAAATCTAACTTAAATTTGATTACAAAAGTCAGGTTTAGAAAACTATAACTGATCACACAAGTCAGGGTCAGAAGGCTATACCTAAGGAGAAAGAGAGAGACTTGGGTTCTCTCCAATCAGAGAAGCTTGAATTGATTGGGGTTCCCAGGTGGTGGTGGCTGAGGGTGCGGAGTGCTGGAGACAGGCAGAGCCCCCAGCATGTTCAGTCAGGAGATGAAGTTCCAATGGAACCGATATAGCTTTTGGATCCAGGCATCAGAGCACTTACTTGAGTATGGTTAGGGGGTTTTGTAGGGAAAGAACAGTGGTTCAAGGGAGAACACTAGTTTTGTTTGTGGGTAAACTGATAGTTCAAGGAGTGTACCAAAGTTGTTTTGTTCAAGCTAGACCATAGGAACGGATCATTCCTGACTATGGGCAGTATTCCTTTGAGGGAGCTCACAATGCAATTAGGCAGCTTCATTATTTTGGATACCAATAAAGGATTTATTACTAGAACTTGTCTGATAATTACTGAGCTGGGTGTGGGTTCATTAACATCTGGAGCAGAGCTCCCCCATCATGCAGTGCTTCCCTGCTTTTCTGGTCCCCGAGTCCTGGAATAGTGGCAGCAGGGCTCTGGGGGCTATTTAAAAGGGCGCAGGGCTCCCCTGCTTCTACCGCTCCAGTCCTTTAAATAGCCGCCGGAGTGGTGGTGGGACTCCGGCAGCTATTTAAAGGGGCCGGGGCCATAGAGACAGCGGGAGCCCCGGGCCCTTTAAATAGACCCCAGAGCCGCTACCCTAGGGCTCCAGCAGCAATTTAAAGGACCCGGGGCTCCAGCCACTGCTGGAGTCCCAGGCCCTTTAAATTGCTGCCTGGGGAAGCCGGACCACCCCAGTATGGCACACCGGTTTACTTTCACCGCTGGTGGCAGTTAAGTGTGTAAGCAGGTCAGGCACCTAAATCCCCTTGAAATAAATTGAATTCAGCAGGATAGGTGCTTTGGGAAATCCTTGTAGGTACCTATCTGTATCTGTACCTATAGGCCTCTAAATACCTTTGATAATCTGGTTTTAAGGCCATTTTGAACATTTTACTCCTTGTATAGAACCCAATCCTGCTCTATTCAAATAATGAGAGTTTGACTATTGACTTTACTGAAGCAGGATCTGCCCCTGTTGTGTCCAACAAGTAGAAGCTTCATGCAAGGTTATGCACAATCCTTCTGCACTGGGTAGCAGAACATCTCAAGTCCTGTGAGCACCCTTACCCTTATTTTCAAGTGTATAGGGTGAATAAAAGAGTCAGAGCATGGGCAGAAGATAGCCATGTCTGAGGAGGCAGGGACTTGAGAAGGATACTCAGTCTGCTGCTAAAACTAATTCCTGCTTCTCACCACACTCACTAATGCAGAATTGGGTTCTGTGGCATTGTCTGGTCTTCATGCCTTTTTTTTTTTTTTACCTTATGTCAATACTCTCAATGCTCCAGACCTCTACTATGTAGGGTCAACCCGTAAGATTATTTAAGAGAAATGTTGTCATCATCAATAACAGAGAAATATGAATTTTTTAGAAATTCTTTCAAACCGTCGATTTCCTGGAAGTTGGAAGAGGGAGATGAGTAATCTAAGTAACCTAAACTTCTGACTGCCAGAAGCTGAGACTGGCTATCAGGGGATGTCTCACTCAAAATTGCCCTGTTCTGTTCATTCCCTCTGAAGCATCTGGCACTGCCCACTGTCAGAAGACAGGATACTGGACTAGAGGAACCATAGGTCTAACCCACTATGGCCATTCTTATGTTCTAACTCTGCTGTTCAAGAAATCCATTATATAGTGGAATAAACAGCATCATACCTAAAAATTACAATTTTAGCAACATTTACACTGAATAACAGCCACACCGAAAGACAGATATAAACAATGAGATTCAGTGATGACCTTTATCAACTGTAGTGACAGCTATTAATCAGACCGCAAATTCTCATCAGCTCACTGGACAGAATTCATTAGAGACAAAAATTGCTGTGTTGCTTTTGTCTTTGATTGAGATACATCCCATTAAAATGAATAGTCTTTTGCCGGAACAAATCACACATTTCAAAACAGAAGACTGGGAATATTATTCATTGATTCGTTTGATGACTAAGATAACATGACTAGAAGACAAGCTAAACCTTATTGTGTTTTGCCTGGAATACAGTGCGGATCAATTTGTTCTTCCTTTAAGCAACCCAGCTTCTGTTCATTAAATTGGACCCTTTATTGATGGTCTGTTTTGAATATAATAGCAAGATATAGAGCCTTGACGAATGCTGGTTTTCTCTTTTTAAAATGTGTTTTAGTAGTGCTAGAAACACATAGAAGAGATTAACATAAGATTTTAAGCTTGTTAAACTTTTAGGAAAAAAAACGTTTTTCATCACTTACTTCCAGCTATGGAACAGTATTTACATAGTAACCTTGAAGATTTACAGTTCATTAAAGCATTTTGTTATTATTAGGGTAAGTGTAACCAGGGAAATAAGGGGTAATAAAAGTTTAGTAGAGATTTAATCAGGGGCAGCAATATAACTCTTGTCAGTTTGTGTTATGGTCTAAAAATAAATACTAATTATTAATAAGTGTACAGACCCATGTGATTAATAATATACAGTAAACCCCTCGATTTAACGGACCTCGATTTAACGGACTTCGGATGCAACGGACAAAATTTCTGAGCAAGTCTGATGCATCCGAAATCCATTTCTCGGGGGCTGGCTCCCGGCTCCCACCCGAGTCCCGCCAGCGGGCGGGCTGCCAGCTCCCAGCTCCCACCCGAGTCCCGCCAGCGGGCGGGCTGGCTGCCGGCTCCCGCCTGCGGGCGGGCTGCCGGCTCCTGGCTGCTGCCCGGGTCCCAGCAGCCGGGACCGGGGCGGGCTGGCTGCCGGGTCCTGGCTGCCGCCCGGGTCCCAGCAGCCGGGACCCGGGCGGGCTGGCTGCCGGCTCCCGGCTGCCGCCCGGGTCCTGGCAGCAGGCGGGCTGCAGAGCTGCCGCCCCGACCCAGTGGCGGGCGGGCTGCTGCTCCGACAGCTTGTGTGTTTTTTTTTATTATTAAATAACGGACTTTTTGATTTAACGGACACCCCCTCGCCCGAATTAGTCCATTAAATGGAGGTTTTACTGTGCTTCACCTGTGTGTTCAAGAGGATTTAAGTTCTGGAACACCCTCCAAGGGGAGCAGTGGGCGCAAAACACCTAACTGGCCTCAAGACTGAGCTTGCTACGTTTATGGAGGGGATGGTAGGATGAGACTGTCTACAATTGCATGTAGCCGATCTGCGACTGCTAGCAGCATGTAGCTCTAGTGGCTGGTGATGGAACATTAGATAGAGAGGCTCTGACTTACTACAGAGAATTATTTCCCAGGTGTCTGACAGGTGGGTCTTGCCCACATGCTCAGGATCTAACTGATTGCCATATTTGGGGTTGGGAAGGAATTTTCTTCTGATGATACTGGCAGAGATCCTGCGGGTTTTTTGCCTTCCTCTGCAGCATGGGGCACGGGTCACTTGCAGATTTAAACTAGTGTAAATGGTGAATTCTCTGTTACTTGAAGTCTTTAAACCATGATTTGAGGACTTAACTCAACTGGAGATTACGGATCTATGACAGGAGTGTGTGGGTGAGGTTCTGTGACCTCCAACGAGCAGGAAGTCAGACTAGATGATCATGATGGTCCCTTCTGACCTTAAAGTCTCTGGGTCTCGCTTCCAGTTGAGGGTCAGGTTTTAATAACTGATTTACTTCATTAGAAAATATCCTAATACTTTGAATGAAGTATCTGACCACACTTAAAGTTGGTGTGTAATATAATATACAATTGGGAGATCTCACATGTTACTTACAAAACATGTTGGCTAATAATCTGTGTGACTAAATATCCAATCTGTCTGAATAGTTACTACTGTTTCCCAAATGACAATGAAACGTGGGACTGTTTATTTTTAAAGGACTATCTGGAATTTGAGAAGAATTACACTGTTAAATTTTCATCTATTATCAGTTGGATCCAGCTTAAAAGAAGCTGAGGCCTTGGGTCCATATGCATAGCTGCCATTGATTCCATACAAGGCAGATTTTGTCACATCTGTCTTTCCTAGGTTCGACTATAACACCTATCACCTGTTATCTAAAGATCAAGTCAAAGTTCCAGTGAAATCAGTGGAAGGAATTGATTTAAAGGGAACCCTACGAGCTGCATGTGCCCATTACCTAGGCATTTACCAACATGGAAAAGCTGTCGATGTTAGACTGATACCCCCTTTTATTTCAGCCAAAACAGGAAAAATACATTTCAGACATGTACTACAGAGATTTGTAGAAATTATGCTTGACAATGCAAAATGAATAAACTAAGCTAATGTAAAGCAAAGCATACAGGTCTGTAAGATGTCACAGCCATAGTTTATCTTTTGTAAATCTTGCACCTTTTAACTTCTTTATTATTGTGGTATTGATGATGAAAATAGCTGGGGTACATGTTTGTTCTGTAGGCAGCTGACGTGGATTCAGGGATTTACAAGAGATTACATTTTTCTACTTTATTACCTGTAAATGGGGCATAAGACTTCTTATTTTCTACATTATGCCAATTAAATTGCAATGGTATTTTATTCAAATGGAGGTGATGGGTTGCAAGCAGATATAGAAATATGCTAACCATGTTACTTATACTAATGATGTCATACACTTAAACAATACCTTTTATCCAGAGTAGAGGTGCATAGAGCAGATAGCTTTTGAATTCAGATTAGATTTAGGCTAGAATTTGAGGACAGAATAAAGCTAGCATTTAGATTCAGATTTGGATTTGACAGTCTTGGAATGAATCTTGTGGGCTGTTCTCATAAGACTTTTCCCCAAGCTGATAGAATTCTCACGAGACTACCTGATCACATTGGGTTGAATTCTCTTAAATGCGGCTTCATGCAAAACAAAAAGAGGCTCCACTTGGCCCAGGCTAGGATTTAAATTAGTGAAAGGAGAAGGGGGGGGGGGGAAATCAGCTCCCTTCCTCCCCAAACTAGTCAATGAGTGGCTAGAAACTCTGAAGGGGAGGGGCACCCCTGCATTCCCTCAGCATGTGTTCTCCTCCCCCTTCAACTGGGACTGTCTCAGTCACTGCTGGCCTGGCCTGATCAATTTTCCCACCGGTTGAGGCAGGTGGGGCATTTTAAAACAGGAAATGAAGAATTGCTTCCCTAATGTAAGCTGGAAAGGGGGAATTTAGGCAGCTAGAATTTAATAGCTCAAGTTCTTAATTCAGCTAGGTCTAAAAAGTGCTATGGGATCTTTTAATGACAAAGTGGCCAGGACCTCAGTTTCAGATTTTATTTGAAAGGCGCAGTCTCCAGCAGCATGCTCTACTGGAATTCAAGGACATTACTGACTCTAAAGAAGAGATCCAGCTTCAAACACTCCTTTGTGCAGTACCATGAGTTTTTCCTCAGTGTTCTCCCATCCAAGTACTGATTATGACCAAACCTCATCTAAAAGACCCTCACAAACCTCACCACCTTCCTGGCTTTCTGTAAGATAAACATATAGCACTCTGTGCTTGCTTTGTATGTGTGTATGTGTATATAATTAAAAAATCTGAACAGAAACACTGCCCTGCACACACTTCTCCCGCCGGAGAGGAGGAAAGAACAGAAACATCACAGATGTTAGTCAGGTTATTTAATGCACTTTAGGAAGGAACTCAGAGACAACAGTCATGAGCAGGTTTTTAGAACCTATACAGAATAGATGAGAATGAGTGTGGTATAAGAACACTGAATAGAATAGACAACAGCAGTTCTTTTTGGCAAAAATCCATAGTTAGTTCTACCTAAATAAGCAACTTTGCTGGCTAAAAATGTGTCCAATTTCCTTAATGTTCTGTTTTCTTTTTCCTGCAGATAAAGAATTCATTTATAGAAACCGGAATGGCTCTGTGATTCTGCGGAATGTTGAAACAAACAATTCAATGGTATTAATAGAAAACAAAAAAATTGTAAGTATCTTCTTTAATAAGCAGGATAATTTCACAGTTTTCCTGTATTCGAGTCAATAAAGTGAAAAATGACATTTAATTTTCAACTTCATATATTTCCAAGCGGAGTGCTATGGACTAAGCAACTACAGATAATGTGAAATGGAATCTGTGCTTTCTTTATTAAGCCAGAAGCTCAGTTTCCTTCTGTTTGCAGAAAACTCTCTACGACCGGTATTTGAAGCAAGCCTTGCATATCATATGTCACTGAAAGAGAAATACCTTAGGCTCGTACACAGTTATTTTACAGACTTTGCCATTATATATTTATAATTTCCTTTACACTGCTAGAAATTATTCTCCCCCTCAAACGCCTCACTATACACACACATACCCACATAGCACAAATATTTCTTCAAACACTTGGGAGATGCTGATTTCATTTGCACAAAGTTTGAACTGTAATGAAATTATTAAAATATTTTTTAAAAAAATATCTGGAGCAATGTAATGGGGTTACTGCATGTCAAGATACAGGGAAAAAGTGAATGAGTTATTGGAATAAGGTATTAGTAAGGGGTTCCTGTACTAAATTGTGAGAACCAATTGATGCATAAAACAGAATTGTATGTATGCAGAAGTTAATGAAAAAGTTTTGTAACATTAAATCATATATTAAATGAACATCGCATGATGACAAAGCTAACATGTTAAATAACAGAATATTTCAACATTTGCTGTAAAAATGAATAGATGAAGTTAGTAAAAGCCAATTGTCTGACATAAAAACTACTCTTGTATTTACAGTAGTAATGAAAGTTGATCCCCATTGACTTTCTAAAGTTAATACTCATGCATTTGAGCTGATGATATTCTGGATGAGAAGCCAGTACTGCAAATTAATATTGTGCACCACTCTACTAGAGACAAGAGATCCCTATCACTTTGGACGACCTGTTCTGCCTATCTCATCTCCACAGTGCACTCTGGTTCAGATCATTTCCACAAAATTGTATCCATCAAGGGAACACCACCAGAGGCATTTAAGCACCTTAGTCAGGAACATGATATAAATACCTATCTAGATTGCGGTGAAAGATGCAGAAGACCTCAAACCCTAAAACTGTATTAGAGGGAGCAGAGCTGAATATCAGTGGCATCTTGCCTCCTTCTCTGATGCTGTGAAAGCCCTTCTGGAGATATAACCCCGAGAGAATTAACTCTTCTGGTCATTCATCCCCTCCTGCTGAATATTTGAGGCCAGGCAAGGATGAGGAAACAGCAGCAATACTCTAGATGAAGTTGCCTTGGAAGGTGGCTTGGGGGATATTGCTGAGGGTCTGATTCTGTGTGAAGATTCCCCAGTCCTCTGCTAATACACCCAGATATATAGAATTTCTCCCTTTTGCTGCACACGAATCCCTTCAGAAAAGATTATGTAGCAGAAAGCCTGCTGCCTCAAAGCTACAGTGTTTATTACCTAACTTTGCCCCCCCTGTATAGGAGGAATTGGGCCTTCTCTTACCCATATGCACCATCCTCCCGGTGCTAAACCATTTTGCTCTCAGTTGCACTGACTGGAAACATCCTTCAAGATGCCATTTTGACAGCCAACTGTTGCATTCCCACCATCAAGAAATCCACTGCCATTTGGCATCAAACCTGTTTTTTCTCTAAGTTGTGGTGTAATTAAAGGTTCTTCTCTCAAGATCCCAGGAATATGTCTGGTCGTAAAAGCAGAACAAAGCGTAGATTTAACATAACTGCTTAACAGCTGTTAAAAAGAGCTCTGAAAATATTAGAATGAATTTTGCCACCCAAAAAAAAAAAAAGCCACAAGAAAGCCTTGTTCAGGAACCTATTTGGCTTCAAGAAGATACTAAAATCACATTTCATATTGACTTCACACTGCAGTAATTTCATTTTCCTCGTACATAGTTCTAGGACAGTGTCAATGATTTAAATATGCCTAAAAGATCTGCCTAAAAGCAATACTGAAGTACTGTTTTCAAGCTCTTTATCATTGTGCTATATTCAGCTTTAAAGGCCACATGTTTTCATTTTACCTTCATACCTTGCTATACCTCCTGGGCTACACTGTGTGGGGATTGACCTAAGATATGCAACTTCAGCTATGCCAATAGCATAGCTCGGCAGTTCTCAAACTTTGCGGAACCGCGACCCTTTTTTCCTTTCCTGCCTCATGGTGCGACCCTTGTATGTCCGCCGAAATGCATGCCGCGCGCTTCACAGTATCCACTGAAACTGGAAGCAACCACGTCGGCAGCTTTTCGGCGCACATTTCGAAGCGTGCGGCATGTCTGCCGAAAAGTCGCCGAATGCTGAAGGAATCAATTTGGCAGCATATCAGCAGTGCCAGGAGCTCGCGACTCCCCTGGAAGCGGCCAGTGACCCCCAGTTTGTGAACCGCTGACGTAGCTGAAGTAGCAGTATCTTAGATTGACTTACCTGACCGTCCCCAAGGTGGCGAGTCGACCGTGGTCTCTCCCCCACTGACTCTGCCTACTCCTCTTGCCAAGATGGAGTTCCAAAGTTGACAGGGAGCGCGTTCGGGGATCGATTTATTGCGTGTCGATGAGACGTGATAAATCGATCCCTGATACATTAAGCGCTACCCCCTGATCTGGTGGATAGTATAGCCGTACACCAAGGCTGCACTGTTTTACCATAACTTTGTCCACAAGCAGATGCTGCATAGCTAATTACATCAATGACTGATTCCCTGGCACCTTTATAAAGTGAGACACGCACATTCAGTCGAACCACAGGAATTCATGTCATGGAGCTAAAAAGGGGAGAATAAATCAACCGCAAACACAAACCACTAGAGTCCTGATGCGTGTTTTAGACTGTGTCTGTGGAATAAAGGTTTGGTTGTGGTTTTCATGTTTCGGCTTGCAACCAAGCCCATAGTCATCCTGCTCTTTGTTTAGTAGTGCAGCTCTACAATACAGCAAATATTTCATGCTTTCCTTCTAGTAAACCCTGGTGGTTTTTTCCCCCTGTTCATTTCCCACCAGCCTCAAAGGCCACAGGCTGAGGTGCCTCTGTTCCCTGACAATGACTGTTGAATGGAGGTTTCCCCAGAACCTATCCGTTGTGTCTGTCGGGTCAGTGCGAAGCACTGCCACACAGTATATGCTCCCTCTAATATGGCCTCAGAGCACCATCAGTTCATGAACAGACTGAGGCTCGTTTTCATCCATTCTCTGCATGACAGCACCACGTGCTGGATCTCGACCAGCAGGCTGTCTCTGTTGAATACTTTCTGCCAACTGTATACAATAATTGTTCCTATAACTGCTCTATGCTGTTTTTCCCACAAAGAACACCCGCTGTGCTCTGTGTAGAGGAATTGACTAGATTCCTTTAATAGCTGACTTTTCTTAGCTGAATTCATATGAGTTTTATCTTTGATGGCTTTAAATAGCCTCTCACTGTCTGCTCTTTATTCCTTTGGTTCTTAGTTTTTGGCCATACCATAAAAGACTAGCCCGCCTTCCAACTCCCCAGCCCCTACTACTTTGTTTTCTCCAAAAAAATATTTAATTCTTCAGATCACCAATGTGGGTTCTCCAGCCCAATTGATGGCAGTCCATGGACCTGGGATGAGAACCCCTGCTCTACCTTATTCAGAGGTTACAATAACACTATGACTTACCATAACTCTTGATGGTAAGATATGCAGGACCTCACACAGTATTCTGAATGTGGCCTCCTTTGTTTGGTGCTAGATAATCTTCCTCTCTATTACATTGGGCCCCGGTCTCTAAACACTGCAGAGCTGTATTCACTTCCTCTTTACTGCTCCTCCTGCCCTGTGCTGGAGATTTTAACTCTGTTCTTTGGGAAAGAGCCTTTTCCCATGTTCTGTTTTATCATATAGCCACTGAAGGAACATCTAATTTTTGGTTGTTTTTCTTTTGTCTCACTACCTTCAACTGTACTGTATAAGCATTGCATCTGCCTATGCTTCTAGACTATCTAGTTGGTTCTGGATTTTGATTATCCATCTTATTTACATTGACTTATTCCTTCAGTCCCATCCACCCACTTCTTTCATCCTAGTCTTGTGTCAGAGCAACTTTCATTGTCTTGGCACAGGTTCCTTCCTTCGCATTATTAATTTATCAGCAAACAAAATCTGTCTTCATGCTGACAGTGCTTCCTGGCACACTCCTACAGGCACTCCTCCTGTCTAAACCGCTTTCACTGCTCACTGCCCTCTGCCTTTGGATAGCTCGTCTAATTCTTAATGCTCTCCTGCAACTCGAACCTGCTCGCTGACCTTGCGAAGGACTTTTTTGTGTGATACCGTCCGCTTGCAGTATGTCCAAGATCCTACTTCATTGTGCTTCTTGGTAATCCGTCAAAGAATTCCATCCAATTTGTGATGTGGAAGAAAAGGATTTGAAAGCAAGAGGATGAAAAGCATATTAGAGTGATCTCTCTAGGGCCTTGACAGTGTTGAAGCTGGCACTGCATATTAAAACCACAGAGGAAAGGGGAAGGGACATCTGCAGTAGACAAATTAGAAGCAGAGGAGGGAAGAGACATTGCCAGACAAGTATCAGGAGCTGCTATGTATTCATGGTAATCCTAGGGCTAATTTTAGGAACGGCCCTCAGGAAAGGCTGGTACAAACTACAACACCCCAGAACCAGCCTTGGGAGACATGGTGACTCAGAGACCCCCTGTGAGGAACAATCCCTACTCAGATTCTGACTTGCTATCAAGGGGTGTGTGGCGGTAGGGTTTTATGGTTAGCTTGTACCAGCAGTGATGTACTATTCCCCCACCGCTATTTGGTGGCTCAAGTACCTCAACCAGTGACTGGGAAGAATTGGGTGGAACCAAGGCTTCTCCCATGTCCCATTGCTTCTCAGTCACTTCCTGCCCTTCAGCTACAGGGAGGAAGTAAACAAATAAGTAGGCCTGTTTACTCCTATGCGGTCAGGCCCAGGATAGAGCCTGCATAGGCATGCAAGGGGGTTCCTACTCCATGGGGCAGGCACATAGCCCAAGTCACAATGTGTCTTTTATGCAGCACCAGCAGTGTGTTGGGCATGTCCCAGGTATAGAAGATGGCAGGGGTTCCTGCCTCAAGAGCTTACAAACTAAGGAGAAGACAACAACACAGGCTCAGCCACTGAGGGGAAGAGAAGGACAGAGTCCTCTCCAGTTTTTTCTATCCTGTGTTTTCTGTCCCCATCCTGACATGCATTGGTACCTACTTCCCATCCCATCAGCTTTTTGCATAGGACTACACACATGTGGCACTGTAGATGGACATTAGTGTGAGGGAAGGAAATGAGCAGAGGAGAAAAACATGGGAGTGAGACATGATGCTGGGTCTCCACGGGGCGTGGAGGTGTAAGGGGACATGCACAGATGTGCCAGCTCTGTTCACCTTTTTGTCAAGACAAAGTAGGATTTACAAGAGTCTTCTAAAAAAAATGAAGTCTGCCAATACTTCCCTCCCTCCCCCCATGAAAATAGTTTGTCATATGAGGCTTTAGAACTACAAAATCCCTTGAATTTTAACATTTGATTATTTTTAGGTCTCCTTAAAGGCCATTCGCTATGAAGTGTCACCTGATCGGGAGTATGCGCTTTACGCCTTTGATGTTGAACCAGTAAGTACATTGATTTAATCAACAATATATAATTAATTTTTCCCGTTTGCTTCTGATGCAATATTTAACTTAATTCATCATTATGAAACAAAGAAAGAGAGAAAAGTCCCTCACTGTCATAAAATATATCCTCCAAGTGCATGTGTCACTGCCATCTAATAGAGGGGAAAGGTATAAATAACACCATGGGGTAACATTGTCAATGCCAGAGTTTTATAAGGTTTGGAAGGGAGATTGTAAGTATATGTCTTTGCTACAAGGATTTTGGTTCCCCTTTAGTGTAATTCTTTTCCGTGACTCCTTCCTCAGTCACACTATAAATTTCTTCCTAGGAGCAGAAAGCAACTGTCAGTGTCTCCCACAACTGAAATAATACATTAATTATAGTGTCCCTGTTCCCAGTGCTGCACTTAAGGTTGAGCTATCACTTTCATTATAAAGCCCTTTTTTCAGAGATTTATACATGTCATCCATAAAAATTCACCCCAGGCTAGTACTAAGTTTTAGATTAGGGCTAATTTTATTTAAAAATTTCAAGTTAAAAAGAAAAAAACCCTGTAGTTTGGTCACTTTTAAATGATCATTAAATAAGAGGAAACAAGACATTGCCTGGCTCTGGATGCTTTTTTTTGGTCCAGACAAGAATTTCTCTATATTCTTGGTTCTGGTCGGGCACTGGTGACAATGTTGCTCTGCAGTAGCCCTAAATTGGCAGATAAATATTGTGCTAAGAAAACAGAAGTAACCAACATGCATGTAGCATGCTGTATCATCTCAGTGCAGTCAAATCCAAAGTAGAATACTTGACATATATTTCTGATTGAGACGTTTGAATGACAGACATGGGAACCATTGTCTATATATTTGGAGATAGATATTGTGGTTGGTCAGATTGCATCAGTTTCTATTGTGATAATGTTTTTGGTTGCTCATGTTTATGAATCTTTCACCTTTGAGACTACAGTTTTCTATATATGCTTTCTGTGTATAGATTTTTATTTTTAAGTTGGTACAAAAAAGGTTTACACTTCTCTCATTCTGTAAAAAAAAAAATTAAAAAATTCTTGCAACTTTAACAATGCTAGAGTCAAAATGGCTGGGATTTAGAAGTTAGAGGTTGACATGGAAAAAGTCACCATTGTGCATGTTTTATTCTAGACGTGATTGGTTTTGCATTGACCAGCTTACGGGAAGACTTGGCAGAATTTGATTTTTATTCATTTCAACAGATCATATTTGTGTATTTGTAAGGATTTTTAAAAATTTTGTTTATTTAAATTTTCTCTATTGCAGGAAGGTAGGAAGGTCTCAGAATGGGTGTGGGTAGGGGTGAGTGTCAGACAATACTTATTTAATGACCAACCATAGGTGTTGAGATTAAAAAAGAGAAAAGCTTTATAACTGTTAAAACACAAATTGTTAACATCACATCCTATATAATAAAAGGCTAAGGAAGTTTGTGTGAAGCCATCATGTGCAGTAGAGAGGGCCCGGACGAACGGCATGCTGGGAGGTGTAGTTCGGAAGCACAACATGGCCGCCGCGCGTACGCCGCCGAGAGGGAAGCAGGGTCTGGATCAGGGGGCTCGGGCAGGAGGGTGGCTGGGCGCAGGAGGCGCAGGCAGGGGGCTCTGGTGGGGCGGGGTGCGGGAAGGGGGCGCTGGGCCGGCGGGGCGGAGGCGCCCGGGCACAGCCTGGCCAGCTGCGCCCAGCCTAGCCGGAGCGGGCCACCTTCCCCATGCTGCTGGGGGAACGGGAGGGAGCGGGCTGGGTTGTCGGGCGCATGATGAGGGGTTGAGGGGCCGTTGGAGTGGGGGAGGGGGAGAGGGCTGAGCGAGCGGGGGGGCCTTGGAGTGGGGGGGGAGGAGGGCTGAGCGAGCGGGGGGGGCCCTGGAGTGGAGGGGAGGGGAGGCTGAGCGAGCAGGGGGGGCTGTGGGAGGGAGGGGAGGGGAGGCTGAGCGAGCGGGGGGGCCGTGGCGGGAGGGGAGGCTGAGCAAGTGGGGGGGCCATGAGGGGAGGGGAGGCTGAGTGAGCGGGGCAGCCCTTGGAATGGGGGGGAGGGGAGGAGGGCTGAGCGAGCGGGGGGGGGGCTTGGAGTGGGGGGAGGGGGGCTGAGCGAGCCGGGGGGTCCTTGCAGGGGGGATGGGGGGAGAGAGCTGAGCAAGTGGGGGGGCTGCGAGCCGTTACCATTGGCCCATGTCCACGGGCTTTTACACTAGTCAGAATATACAAAGTAAATATCTGTAAATGAAACTAAGAAGTTCTAAAGCAGCACGTATCTTATTTTGCCTATCTATACATTTTAATTATTATTCATGGAAATATTTTTTCATCAGTTTGTTTATGTGCAGGGAAATCTATGTTTATCAACATTTACAGATAAAAATCAAATCCTATGTGTTAGAACTGCAAAATAGTTCTGAGCATACTCAGTAGATTTTATTCCCCTTCCTCAGGAAGTGCTCAGCTAAGGAAATGTACACAGCTAAATTAGCTTTATAATTAGGGTCATGACTGAAGCAAGGTGCACAGATGAGAGCCTTGACCTCATCCCTTCACTCCATCTGGGGTTCTAAATGAGCAAGGATAAAGCCAGGGCAGTAGTAAACCTTGTGAGATGCACAGAGGCTGAGTTAAAGGTACACTGGGCCAGATCCTCCCTCACTCTCACAGATCTTGGGAGACAGACTAGTCCTCGCTTACAGACAGCCCCCCAACCTGAAACAAATACTCACCAGCAACCGCACACCACACAACAAAAACACTAACCCAGGTACCTATCCTTGTAACAAAGCCCGATGCCAACTCTATCCTCATATCCATTCAACTGACACCATCATAGGACCTAATCACATCAGCCACACCATCAGAGGCTCATTCACCTGCACAATCGACCAATGTGATATATGCCATCATGTGCCAGCAATGCCCCTCTGCCATGTACATTGGCCAAACCGGCCAGTCTCTACGCAAAAGAATAAATGGACACAAATCTGACATCAGGAATCATAACAATCAAAAACCAGTAGGAGAATCCTTCAATCTTCATGGCCATTCCATTAAAGACTTGATGGTGTCAGTTTTGAAACAGAAAAACTTCCAGAACAGACTCCAACAAGAAACTGAGGAACTGGAATTAATTTTCAAATTAGACACAATAAACCAAGGGCTAAATAGGACCTGCGAATGGTTCTCTCATTACACTAATTGATTGCATTTCCCTAGTTAATTTACCTTCAATAGTTGTTATTTCCTGCCAGACACAGAAATCCATTTCAAAAGGTATTTTTTTCTCCTGATGATAGTGGCCCATCCAAATTAAACAGCCTCTTAGAATTGGTATGCTAATGTACAACTTTTTTTTTCTTTTCTGCTTTCTGTATGTATAAATGTATCTTACTTCTGTTCCATTCTATGCATCCGATGAAGTGGGCTACAGCCCATGAACGTGTATGCTGAAATAAACTGGTTAGTCTGTAACAGGCTACAAAGTCTTCCTCGTCTTAACCCTGGTGAAGTCCTCTTTGCACTGATCCAATTTAAAGCTGCCACAGTCAGGCTGCCTGTATTGTATAGTAATACAAGAGGAGGAGCAGAGTTATGTCACTAATTTCCTAACTCTTGAGCACTTAACCTTGCAACCTCAGTGCTGCTTTTTATATGGGATAGATGTAATGTACTCACTAGAGATGGGAGGAGCTGATGGTGTTTGTATCTTGGATTAAATTTAGATTAGAGTTTGGATGGTTTGCACCAAAATTTAAAAACACCACCATTTGAAACTTTGGCATTATTTCAGGCAGGAAATAACACCCTTTGCGTTTGGGTGGGACCTGGAACCAAAACTGTAGGATGTCAACAAGGTGATCAGATACAAATACCTTAGCCCCGTAGAATTCAACAGGGATTGGATAGAAGGGGATATACTCATTAGCATGCTGGCTTTTCTTTGGAGTACCTCTTTCCTAAAATGTGCCTGGATTCTAGCCACAAAGTTCAGTGCCTCCGAAGTGCATAGGCACATAATGTTTGTGCCGTAGCCTTTGATGTTAAATATGTCAAATTTCAAGGCCAGCTCAGCAGATTTATGCTCTGGCAGGAGGCCACACTTGGATCATGGGTGTCAGGAAAGGGCACCCTTCTTCACCATTTCTTTCTGCATGTGGTCCCCCCACTCTTGCCAGCTGTACTCCTGGAACACGCTCCTGAAGAGCTGGCACTGCAGTATCTTGAACTGACCCCCGCTCCATTCAGGTTCAGCATGTGCCACTCATGGAAGTTATAATGATTTGAACTTCTGCAATGCCTGTCATCAGAGAATCTCAAAGGGTCCTGCTGGGTTTTGATTTCCACCCGAATTGCCTGCCCAGAATATTTATGGATAATATAGCTTTTAGTGACTGAATTTTAAAATATCCTGGCAAACGGACAGCTTTTCTGTATTCTGTCCCATATCCATAGCTTGTTGGATTTGAAGAAGAATAATTAAAAAAATAATAAACCATAGACTTGTGCAAGTTCTTCTGGTAATCTGAATAACCAGTGGAGTTTGTGTAATTGGTAATAAAAGAAACAGAGGAAATTAAATGCAGAGAAAAGTGATTTTGCTGAGTAACACAGTGAGATATTAAATAGAGAATACTTAATTGCTTTTGTTATGAATGGCTATTATTGTAATGTGGCGGTAAGGGGGGGAAAATTGCCCAGATCCTTTTTAAAGCTGTTTGTTCTCCATTTCCAATTTAGCAGTCCATTACTGTGTGTGAGCTAGTTAAGAACAATTATATCCAGGAAATCCAAGCTGATTAATATGGACCAAACTACTCGAGTTTTCTGCACAACAATTAGGACTTAGGGACTTTTATGGCTGGTACAACAGACACTATTATCTATTTTGCCACTAAAGCAGTTCACTTTATATGGCTGAAAACTATAAAGAATTAATCATTGTTGAAATTAGAGCTGGTCCAACTGTTGAAAATAGTTTATTTGGTGAATTCAGCCATTTGTTCTGTTTTCAAGTTGTCATAAAGCCCATGATCACTTCCAAAGTTTTCATTTCTGTGTTTGATTTAGCATTGCATGACAAAACATTTGTGGACAAATGCCACTTCCTACAGGCTACTCACAAACTGTTGCACTTAGTTATTTATGGTTTGGAATTGACTGTGTAAATGGCTTTACTGGTCACATGGTATTCCTTCTGTGGACCTAAGCACATGCGGAACTTCAAGCACAAGCAGATTTCAGCATGTGCTTTGCTCATTCTGGGCCTTGATGATTTAATGTTATAAACTACTTCTGTGTCCACCCAGAGAAAAAAAATTAGGTTGTTTTGCTATGCAATGAATTTTGTTTCTTGATTAAATAAATCTCAGCTTTGGGTCTAGAACATGTGAAAAATTGTGCTGACAAAACCTCACTCACATGAATATTTTCCAGGCCTAGATTTGTGCTTTTAACTCCAATCACACACGTATCCCGCTTTAAATAAACATTTTAAAATTAACTAAAAAAATAACAGTATGTTTGTTGCCTTCGAAGTACTAATGTTTATGGAAGGATGGAGTCTCCTGTCGCATTGGTGGATGTGTGTTCAACTAGTGCTGACGTGAGTTCTGAGTTTGTTTGGTTTTATGGCTTCTCACGTGGAAAACGAGTCCAATCCGGGCTTTGAAAATGGGGTTGTGTGTCCTGCAAATGTAGTCGTTGGGGGGGGGGGGGGGGGGTTTAAGGCGTTAGCCTTATGAAATGCTCTTTTTCCTGCAGAGGCCTCACACACCTCACCTCAAAAGCGATCATGGCAACATGGCACAGACCGCTCCATCGGGGTCTATCCCGTGCAACAAGTTCCCAGGTTTTACTGTCTATCTTTCATGATTTTCATGGCCTTCAAGGTGTCTTTATATCTGAGGAGGGGTTGAGTGCGGGTTCCTGTGCTCACTTGGCTGTAGAGCATCTTTTTCAGTATATGGGGGATCTCCATGTGGACCCCATGTCTGATCCAGTGAAGCTGAGTCCTGATGAGCATGCTCTGGATGACCGGGATTTGGCACCTCTCAAGGACTTCAGTATGGGGGATCCTTGTGCTGCCACTTGGTGTTGCTGGTGGATCTTAGGCAGTGAGGTTGGAAGCTCTTCAGCTGTTTGGTGCGGTGTCGGTAGAGTGTCTGTGTCTCACAGCCATAGAGGAGTGTGGGGAGCACAACAGCGAGGTAGATTTTTATCTTGGTTCCGAAGCAGACTCCATGCTCCCTCCAGGGCTTGGCCTTTGCTAGGCACTGAGTGATCTCACCGTCCAACAGGGTGTTGCTGCAAAGTATGCTACCCATGTAGCAGGATTTCTGACCTATTTAAGGGGTGTGTTATCATTGGTGACAATGGGTTAATGGGGCTCGTGATGCTAGTGGCCCGGTGCTGACTGGTGCATGACCTCCATCTTTCTCAGGCTGACTGTGAAACCAAAGCATTTTGAGGCATTGGCAAAGTGATCCATGATAAATTGAATGTCCTTGAGCATGTGTGCAATGAGGACAGAGTCATCAGCAAACAGGAGCTCTCTTGGTAGCTGTTCATTTACCTTGCTGTGGGCCTGGAGTCACTATAGTTTGAATAGACCCCCATCCAATCTGAACCAAATGCATACATCTCTATCAAAGTCCTGGAATGCAAATAACAGCATGGCTAAAAAGACAATGACAAGAGGACTGGCGCCATTATACATCCTTGTTCAGTGCCATTGGTGACCAGAGAAGGCTTCTGATGAGTTACCACACTCCATCACCCTGGCTATCATGCCACTGTGAAATGATGATAGCACTTGTCTTCTTTGCGCAGCCAAATTTATGAAGGAGTTTCCATACGCCCTCACAATTCACCATGTCAAAGGCCTTCATTAAGTCGACAAACACCATGGACACATCCTTGTTCTGTTCACAAAATCATGTCCAGGGTGCCACAGCCAGCATGTAAGCCACGCTGTGATTCTGGATATGCTGAGTTCACTAGGTGAGAAACAAGCCTGTCGAGGACAACCAATGCAAGGATCTTCCCCACCATAGACAGCAGTCAGAGTCCGTGATGGTTGTCACCGCTAGATATGCTTTCCTTCCTTTTGTACATATGGACTCTGAAAGCATCCTTATACTCCTAGGGAACTATACCCTGTTCCTATGTAGTCGTGAAAAAGCTGGTGAGTTCTCTGAATACCATCGGGGCCTGCAGACATGCCCCTGGACAGAGGCTTGATGGCTTTGGTATCCTCATCTAAAGGGGCCATGGATAGTTCCTCAAGGACAGGATGCTGCGGGAGTGAGTCGATGGACTGTATTGACAGTTCAAGAGATTATCACGGTGCTCTTCCCTTGAGAGAGAATATTGCCTTTGTCTGTGAGAAGCCAGTTACCATGTACTGTGAGGACAGGGACTGTACCACTGGATTTGGTGCCATATACAGCAATTCCTTCATGTCATGCTTGTCAGCTGCTTCCTGCAGTCCTGACAAACATAGTCTCATCAGTGGTTCTTCATTAGCCTTAATTTTGTTTGTAGTATATGTTTGGCCTCCTTCTTTGCTGATTTCTTGTCTAAGATGTAGGTTCTGTGTGTGGTGTACACAGTCTCTAGTACCCAATCTATCTCAGGATCATTCTAATTGAACCACCCTTGGTGTTTCTGCCTTACAAAGCCAAGACCCTTGGATACTGAACTATATGTGACAACTCTGAACTTCTGCCAGGCTGTTTCAATGGCTGAGAAGTTCTCTGGGACCTCAGCTAACAGTCTCTACTGTCTGTTCCAACTTTGCTTGTTTGTTTGGGGTCATTCATGTCAGCCACACTGATCTTCTTTGATGGTGTGAGGCATCTTCTGGGGCACTTTGGTGAGGAGCGTATTGACATGATGCTTCTCACAAGCTGATGGTCTGACCAGCATCTGGTGCTCCTCAAAGGGCAGGTGATGTACACAGTTTTAATGTTTTTAGACCATACAATTACATAGTTCAGCATGTGCCACTGTTTGGACTGGTATGCATCCATGTTGTCTCATATTTGTTGGCACAAATCTACTACAAGGCAGAGGCTCCAGCAGGAAGAAGGTGAATGGAGGGAAGAGGGGAGGAAGCTGGTGTGTGGGGGGAACTCAGCCCCACTCATTGCTACATGCTGTGGGGGTTGTCTTCTTCCCCTTCTCCTCCCCCACTCTATTCCACCATCTGGGCACAGTGTAACTCATGTGCATGTGCACCCCCCACCCCCCCACCTGAATCTCAAACGTAGGGCTTTGCCTCACCCTCTCCCCTAGCCCTGCCATGCATTGGCCAGACCCAGACCCCACCCCTCCATGGACAGACTCTGCCCTCCACACCCCCAGAGAGGGGCTTTCCTCGCCACCTTGTGGTGGTGGCTCAGACCCTGCCTCTCCTAGCAAGGTTAATTCCTAGGGTGTGGGGGCTCTGTCCCAGCAAACCCCAGCTCCCCCTAGTACAGGCTGCTCCTTTTCCCATTGCCACTAACAGCACCAGAATCAGGGGCACCAGGAGGTCATGGCCTTCCCCCTACCCACTGCTACAAAGATTGTGGTGCCCTTGCTGCATGTATAATGCAGGTTGCCCTTATATTGCCACCTCAAGGAATATCCTTCATTGCCGTTCTCTATGTTGACACTAATGTGTTCTTCGGCATTGTCTGCCAGTAAAGGCATAGTCATAACCCTAGCAGGGAGGTTTAGGGGGTTCCTCACACTTATCCAAGATGTGACCCCAGACTAATGGAAGGTGGGAACATCACACTCGTCCTGTACAGCCCCGTCAGATCTTCCCACTGCCCTAACTAATGTGCATAAATATTAATAAATCTTCAGAACATCAGTTTGAGTTAGTTAAGGACTGTTACTATGATAAATATGACTCTGAAAATTAGATGCTATCACAGCTATCATCAGTAATACTGCTAATATTGTACCCATATTGAACGCAAATTGAAGTAGCTTTAACCAGTTCAGTTGTATACTGGGACCTGGTCTGTAGAGATAATTATTCCTTTATTTTATATGGGTTTGGAAATGGAGGTTTTGGTACTTGTCTATGGAGACTAGATTCCCTTGTGTACTTTGCAGTTGCAAAAATTAAGAGAAATGTTCACTATCAGCAATTACTAATTGCTAAAACTCAGGAAAAAAAGGGCATTTAGCAAGTTCTGCCTCTAAACAATCTTTTCTCAGATTATTGCCACTTTTTATCCAGACTATTTTAGCACTGCTAAATGTGAAAAAAATGCATACTTGGTACCTACCATAATTACTCACACATTAGCTGGATAAATGACTGCAGCTTTAGTTCATATCTACAAACATTCAGCCTTGAGAAGGTCAAACTTTTCATCCCCTGAATTGTTTTGCGAGGATTATGTCCAGAAATACGAGTGCACACATCTCAGGTAATAATAGGTCTCTTTTCCTGTCTCAGTGAAGGACAATAATCATTCAGTGATTTTTTTCCCCTCATTCTTTGGTTTGTTGCCATCAGACTCTCAGCAATCTCATGGAAACCCATGGGCCCAGGCACCAATTCACTTTTTCTCTCTATAACAATGAATCAAGTTTTCTAATCAATGTCGGATCTCTTCCATGGATATAGCAACTTCAGTCACTTCTTTTAGAATCAGTAACTATACATAGGTCTTATGTCATGTTTTTCATCCATTGACCACAAAGCACTTTGCAAAAGGAAGTCATTTGTTTCTATTTTACAGATGAGGAAACTGAGTCAAAGAGAAGACAGAGCCAAATTTTCAAAAGAGGCCATTGATTTTGTGTATTTTTGGTTGCTCATCATGGAACAAAAGTCTCAGAGCTGCTGAAAACTGGCTGCAAGCGTATAGTTCTTCTGAAAATCAGGGCACTTTCATTTAGATTCCTAATGTAGGCACCCAAGTTTAAAAATGTTGGCTTTCATTTCTTGGACCCTCTAGTACTTTAACCGCCTTATGCCTTTTAAAATTCAGAATACTCCATTTCTCAAGAGCAATTAAGTCACCTCTTTTTATTTAATCATGTTCTTTTGTACCCTATTTATAGTGATAAGAATGAACAGAACTGCTCCAACTCCATTTACATAACAAAAGCTGAGTCTTGTATGCACTGAACTATTGTCTTAACAAGAGAGCATTGGAAACACAAATGAGGTTAATTTTGTGTGTGATAGTTTATTTTAGATTCAATAGCTGTGGAAGTAGCTATTATTTGAGAATACTAGAGGCCAGTCAATTGTTAAGACACTTGTTTAAAAGTATGTTGCTTAATATTTTTAAAATTATGAATCTGATCTATTTAAAAATGTGTTGCAAAATACTCTCTGCTTTTTCTAATCTCAAAATCACAATGAATAAATTCCCTGATCCCCTTTTTGCAATTCTGGGTGCACAGCACGAATAAATAGGAAACGGTGATTTTAAAAAATATCCAACAAAGTTAATTTGAAAGCAACCCCACGCTTTCAATCACCTTTCCGAACAGCCAAAATGGAAATGTGCAACTTGTGCAGGAAACCAGTGCTTCCCAGTCACATTGAGTTAAGTACGCTATATTGCCAATGGGGCATGAGGAGTAATCAGAGGAAGTGACAGATGTTACAGCTACTACAAATTAATCACTGTCCATACACGAATACCAATATTTCTGTCAGACATAACAGCATATGGAGTTTTACTTTACTGCATTGGTAGCAGACATTAATTGGTTCAGGCTAATTAAAGCTTGATTTATGTTATGGCACAGGGGAGAGAACACAGATACACACGTCTTGAGGGACTGATGTTGCCTTTTTGGTCAAATTTTTACAACCGTCCTCAAATTTTGTACAAATAACAGCTTTCCAAATGTCATATTTTGCAAGTTCTACAGCAAAGAATATTCAGTCAAGAATGCTCACTGACTTTTATCTGCCTTCCTTCAGTCACTTATATATGTATAACATTAAAATATTTAACTTGAGCTGATCTGAGATGTACGGGTTTCATCTGAGTAACCGCACCATTAAATTGCGGTAACCCTTGTTGTTCCTTCCCGTTATCTGCCTCCTGTTGGTCACTCCCATTCTTGTCACATTTAAATTGGAAACTTTCATTTGGCAAACAAGCACAGGATTGTGGAGCAGAACTGTAGGCAGGCTGGACATCTATACAAGCATTCAGGGCCATTTTGATCTATCTTTATTAATGACAAACAAGAAGTAAAGGGCACAAGTGCATCCTGTAATTTACTATGCCTGAGCACCATTAAAAGGAGGTCATTCCAGTTCCTGGCAAAGAAAATGTGTCCCTTGATGTTCTCCTCATATTGCTTTGCCCTTAAAAGTGACCCCATGCATTGACACAGTTCAGATTGATTATGGAGCATGTCTTGTTTTAAACAAGAAGGTGGGGATTTTCAAACATGCCTCAGGAGGTTAAGTACTCAAATCCCAATGTAATTCAATAGGAGTTGGGTGCCTAACGTCCTTAGGTTCTGCTGAAAAAAAAATCGAGATTAAATTTAGAACCTGTCATTTTCAAAACATGCCCGGAGGGATGGAAATATAACTTGTTGCAAAAATGTGGTGGAAACTATGAATCCCAAATATAAGCTGTTTTTTTTAAATAAAACAATACATGATAAGTGGCTAAAAGCTCACTGGGAGGAATTCTAGATGACATTTCATAGCCTTTAGTTGGCTCTCACGTCCATTTCTACTGGTTGCTAAAATAGTGCTTTTTCAAAACACAGCAAGATTCTGACTGTTGCAACATGGGTGAAAAAAGAGAGGGGAATCAGAAATGTAGGACTGGATGGGACCACAAAATGTCATCTAGTCCAGTCCCCTGCACTCTGTGCAGGAATAAGTAATAACGAGTTAATTCCTGACAGGTGTTTGTCAAACCTGTTAGAAAAAGACCTCTAGTGATGGAGAGTCCAGAACCACCCTAGGCAATTTGTTCCAGTGCTTAACCACCCTGACAGTTAGAAAGCTTTTCCGAATGTCCAAGCTAAATGACACTTGCTGCAATTTAAGCCCATTGCTTCTTGTCCTATCCTCAGAGTGGTTAAGGAGAACAATTTTTCATCCTCCTCCTTATAACAACCTTTTATGTACTCAAAACTGTTATCATGTTCCCCCTCAGTCCTCTCTTCTCTAGTTTTTTCAATCTTCCCTCATAGGTCACGTTGTCTAGAGCTTTAATTATTTTTGTTGCTCTTCTCTGGACTTTCTCCAGTTTGTCCACATCTTTCCTGAAATGTGACTTCCAGAACTGGACACAATATTACAGTTGCAAAGCAGAGTAGAGTGGAAGAATTACTTCTCGTGCCTTGCTTACAACATTCCTGCTCATACATCCCAGAATGATAGTCCCATTTTTTTGCAACAGTATTACGCTATGGATCGAGGTAGGGAGACTTTGTGTGGAGGTAGGGGGGCTTTCTTTAACCTTTATGTGCCCCTATGCAGGGACAATCAAAGAGAAAATGTTTGTGCTCCCTAAGTGAAAAGATTGAAGGATGCCACACTCCCATAGAATCATGGATCAGCATGTTAGAATGGGGACATTCTGTAACTAGAGGCATTTGCTGGGGGGGGGAGCGAATGTTGCTCATTTACTTAGATCACAGGCTCTTCAGGGCATGGATCATCTTTTGGTTCTGTGTTTTGTACAGTATCCTGCATTGGGCTCTTGACTGGAGCCCTTAAGCCATGCTGCACTGCAAATAATAAATCACCTCTGAAGAATATGTAGGATCCACTGCTTAGTGGACTTCAAGACTCAGGTCTGCATGCCTTAGCCCTGCATAGACAGTTTCCCTCTGACCCTGACTGCTGGAATGGTGCCCTTCCACTCGTACCCTGTCATGGCTCTGGATGTAAAAACCATGCTAGAACCTCATTCATTTAGCTGTGTGGCTCCATATGACTCATTTGATTTTCAGTAGTAGGTAAAATTTACAATAGGAGGAATAAGGATATGAATACCCACTCTCCATAGCAACATAAGAATGGCCATACTGGATCAGACAGTGGTTCATCTAGCCCAGCATCCTCTCTGACAACCATGGCCAGTATCAGATGCTTCAGCAGGAATGAACAGAACAGGGCAATTATCAAATGATCCATCCCATCTTGTCCAGTCCCAGCTTCTGGCAGTAAGAGATTTTGGGACACCCAGAGCATGGGCTTGCATCCATGACCATCTTGGCTAATAGCCATTGATGGACCTATCCTCCATGAATTTATCTAATTCTTTTTTTAACCCAGTTATGCTTTTGGCCTTCACAAAATCCCTTGGCAATGGGTTCCACAGGTTGACTGCATTGTGTGAAGAAGTACTTCCTTATGCTCGTTTTAAACCTGGTGCCTATTAATTTCATTGAATGACTAATAGTTCTTGTGTTAGGTGAAGGGGTAAATAACCCTTATTCACTTTCGCTACAAAAATTATGATTTTATGTACCTCTATAATATCTCCTCTTTGTCTCTTTTCCAGGCTAAACAGTCCCAGTCTTTTTAATCTCTACTTGAATTGTTCCATGCCCCTAATAATTTGTCTCTGTACCTTGCCTGTCTCAGTACCTTTTCCAGTTCTAACATATCTTTTTTGAGATGGAGCAACCAGAACTCCATGCAGTATTCAAGATGTGGGCATACTATGGATTTATATAGTGGTATTGTGGTATTTTCTGTCTTACTACCTATCCTTTTCCTAATGGTTGCTAACAGGCTGTTCGCTTTTTTTTTTTACGGTTGCTGCACATTAAGTGGATGTTTTCAGAGAACTATCCACAATGACTCCAAGATCACTTTCTTGAGTAGTAAGAGCTAATTTAGACCCCATAATTTTCTATGCATAATTTGAATTATTTTTTTCCAGTGTGCACTACTTTGCGCTTATCAACATTCAATTTCATCTGCCATTTTTTGCCCACTCACCCAGTTTTGTGAGATCCCTTTGTATCACTTCACAGCCAACTTGAGGCTTACCTGCCTTGAGTAATTTAGTATGATCTGGAAAATTTGCCACCTTACTACATACCTCCTTTCCCACATCATTTCTGAATATGTTGAGCAGTACAGGTCCCAGTACAGATCTATGGCATACCCCGCTATTGGCATTTTCTCCATTTCAAAAACTGACCATTCTTACCCTTTGTTTCCTATCTTTTAACCTGTTATTAATCCATGACAGTGCCTTCCCCATTATCCCATGGCTGCTTACTTTATTTAGGAACCTTTCAAAGGATTTCAGAAAGTCCAAATACACTATCTAGATCACCTTTGGCCACATGCTTGTTGACACACACAAAGAATTCCAATAGATTGGTGTGCCATGATTTCCCTTTACAAAAGCAGTGTTGATTGCTCCCCCACATATATTGTCCATCTATGTGTATGATTATTCTGTTCTTTACTATATTTTCAACTAATTTGCCTGGTTCTGAAGATAGACTTACTAGCCTATAATTTCCAGCAAGACTGTTTTAGGTGCACATGTACCATAGTTCAGTTTCTGACCACTGTCTCCATTTTAGGAAATGCATTGTTTGTGTCATTGACTGGATGAGTGAAATTAACAGCATTATAAACATATATTGACTGCAACAGTTACATAGGAACATGTTGTTTCTTATAAACTAAGGATTGGATTCTGTCTGGCCCCTTCTCCAAAAGATCAAAGAAACTGAGGCCGGGACAAAGAGTAAGCCCTGTGATTTGAGAAGATTATCTTCAGCAACTTTGCACACACATAACTGAGGGAAGAATTTAGCAGTAAGTTTTTCAGTGGAAGCAGGGCAGTTTTGCTCACATAGCAGAAGCCAGCAAATTCTCTTACCCATTTATTCACAGTTACAGATATACATCAGCAAACTCAACATCAAATCCACAGTGCTAGGGAACAGGAAAAGCAATATCAAGAAGTCAGGAATAATTAGCCTGTCATGCAAGAGTACAGAAAGGGGACGTGTATCAATATCAGCAATCTCTCTCTGTAAATATTTTGGTTAGCAAATTAGATTTACATCAAACAGAAAAGGGGGAATTAAAAAGAAGAATGCTAAAAATCTGTGCTATAAAGCTATGCCTCGCTTTGTTTGGGTAGTACTGTATAGCACCATTTTTTATTCTGTTTTTCTTTAACTCAAATATATTTTAAAAACTAAACTAAACGGGCACATAGAGATTGCTGTCTTTGCAAAAATTACCAGACACCTGAAAAGTGGTTGTGATTTTAAAAAATAAAATAGAAATGAACTAACTGTGCGTGTTCCTCCCAATGGTTGATAGCAAAGGGTTATTCAACAAAGAACTGATTGGAAATACACTTTTCTTATATTCGTCTGAGAAGGGAGTAAAGTGAAACTCTTATGGAGGAGTCTTCTAGACTGTAATATGGATGACATAAATACAGTTTAATAGAAATTATTCTAAAAGCCTATATAACTTAATAGAAAATAATATTCCTTCTGTTATGGCAGGGTGGTAGTGGTGATCGTGAAGGCTTCATAGTTGCAACTGAGTTTATATATTAAGTTCAATTTTGCCTCTCCCCATTCCTGTAAAATACACACTTATCTTGGCCTGAAAACTGGTATGTAGAAGTGATTGGGTTTGTTTAAAAATTTGGTTGACAGGAGGACTTTGAGACTGGAACTCAAAACAGGAAAGAGGAGCTCAGTGAGAAGGCATTAGAAAGGCAAAGTTTGAGAGTTGTGAAGTGAAATTCATTCTTTTTGCTGGGCACTGCATACATACAGCGGATATTTCCACACTGCATCTGGAAGCTGCAGACTCAAGCTAGCATATTTAAACTAGCAGTGTGGATGTTGCTGCTGGAGTGGTGACACAGGCTAGTCACCTGATATTTGTTCTGATCCCCACCATCTCCCCCACCCCCATAACTGAAATCAGAAAATAAATTTAATGCCTTCCTCTTGAACAACAAATTTGGCTACATAAAGAGCCCTCAGTTAAATTCATGTGATCAGAAACACCAGTCTTAATGACACAAATGTGCTCCCTTTTGCTTGAGTTATGTGACTAATTCCAGAGAATGTGTTGCTCTGTGTTTACCTTGAACAAGTCTCTTTAATCTCAGTAGCTGCCTGCAGAACTCTGCCTTGATCAGAGATTGTGCTGAAACCAGTAATTAATGCTCTTTCTTGGGCAGCTAATGTCCCAGTTTTGGAAATAGAATCTCTTTCTATTTTCTTCTCCCATTCACTCATCACAGATTTCCCTATCCTGGAAAGGGGAGCAAATCAAAGGGATTTCTCATTCAAAAATGTGCTACACTAGAGTGGTGCCTGAGTTCTCAGCCCTAATGTGTTTAAAGTGGAAGAACCCCTGCTTACCTCGTCTGGTGCTGCTGCTATGGGTGTGTGGGGGGGGGGAGCCATGCAGGGAGTATTATTATTATTTATTATTTCTATTATCACAGCTCTTAGGAATCATAGTAATTGACCAGGAGCCAATTGTGCTACAAACACAGCACAAAATGACAGTCCCTGTCCACTTATAGTCTAAGAGACAAGCAATAACTGATGGATGCACACTGGTGGCGGAATATGGGGAAACAATGAGATAATATTGGTCAGCATGATAGGCAG
The DNA here is from genome assembly GCA_032164245.1 of Sternotherus odoratus. Taxonomy (NCBI): domain Eukaryota; kingdom Metazoa; phylum Chordata; order Testudines; family Kinosternidae; genus Sternotherus; species Sternotherus odoratus. The sequence continues at coordinate 210,748,453 of JAVMKO010000002.1, read as the reverse complement.
TGGTCTCAGCACACCAGCAGCATAACCATGATGAATTCTCCTCCCTCTTAGTCCCATTCACCATGCACCAGCAATCATCCATATTCCTCAAGGAAGACGCACCACTATGTCACAAGCATGACATACAAGAGGTGCAGAGTGCCCATGGTCTAGGGCAGGGGTCTCAAACATGCGGCCCGGGGGCCACATGTGGCCTGCGAAGCCCTTCCCTGTGGCCCGCCAGGCTTCCTGTCCCCCCCTCCCCCATAGCAGTTTGCGGGAGGGAGGGGCCAGAAGCAGAGGCTTCTCTGCTGCCTGGTTGGGCCACGCGTGTTTCTAGCTCTGGACTTCCTATATTGCTCTTGCTTTGTTTGCCAAACAGCTGTTGGTGGTGCCTAGCGCTTTCCAGGAGGGAATGGGGAGCTGCGTGCTCAGAGGAGGAGGTGGGGCAGGGGTGGGACCTCTTGGAAGGGGTGGAGTGGGGGCGGAGCCGGGGCAGCGAGGGCAGGGCGTGTGTCAGTGGTGCGGCCCTCGGGCCAGTGCACTAGTCCTCATGCGGCCCTCATGGTCATTTGAGTTTGAGACCCCTGGTCTAGGGTCTTCTCTCTTCTGAATTCCATTCTTGGTGTCTCTGAGATGCCACCGAGCACATTAACTTTATATAAGATTTCAAAGCCAGTGTTGACCTTCCGTGATTTTCTTCCCCCTGCATATCTTTCACTCCTGCCATTTTTATACATAAAAATGGACTTTTATACTGGAGCAAAGACTTTAAAAAACAGAACTTAGATGAGGACGATGATTACTCTAGATCTTCCTCATTTCCATGTTGGCAGAAATTAGTGTCTAGGCCTTTCACTTAGAGGATAAAACACAAATTAGCAAACAGTTTTGTTTTGTCTTTTTTTTTTTCTGCCAGTTTGTTTTTGTCTGTCATTTCCTGTATTCCGCCTCTGACACTGCATCTAGATCGTGGTATTTCAGTTACCATTTTAATTCTTTACCAAGCCTTGTTCGTCCTGCTTGATTGTACAGTGAAGGCCTAATCCTGTTCTCCACATCATGAATACATCTAAGGGAGTGGCATATGAACAAGTGAAGAAATAGACACAGAAATAATCCCAGGTGATATTTCCCATCTGAGATGAGGAGAAGCCCTCGACCCCAGTGTCATTCCCCTTAGGAGCAGAGAGGGGAATGACATTCCCCTATGCTGTCCCCAACACGGGCAGGGAGCCAGCCCTTGAACTATACATCTCTTAAGTCCCATCTGTGCCTCCAGTAGGACCTCAGTGGTGCATAGACCTTATGCTCTCCCTCTGTGCAGAATGTGAATTTCACTCTGAGTTATTTCTGTGAATGTTTCTTGTTATTCTGTGAATAGCCCTGAAGTCCCATTGAAAGCCTAGGCAGTATATAATCCTAGTGCTGGCTCCCTGCACAGAGGGGATATCACCTTGGGTGAATAATTTTGCATTATAAATACACTTGTGACAATTGCAAGCTATTCAGGGACAATTGGTGAAAGACAAAGGTGACATGAATTAACTGTGATATTATGTGACTGTGAATTATTCGCCCAGATCTAGTTAGTAAGAGTATTAAAGGTGAAAGAATTATATAGATCTAATTTTGGGAGGCTTTCCTGCATTACATTCAGCTCTGACCTGTACAAAGTCCCATTGAAGATCTGCACTAGCCAACCCCTGTGCAGATTTGGGGACCTCTGCTTTGGCAGAAAATATTACTATCTAGCTCTTATGTAGTCTTTTTATTAGTAGACTTTAAACTGCTTCACAAAGGAAGTCAATATCATTATCCCAGTTTTACAGGTGGGGAAACTGAGGCATAGATGGGGGGGGTGTGATGACTTGTCCAAGATTCATGGCAGAGCTTGGTGCTGAACTCCGCTCTCCTGATACCCATTTGGAGCTTGCTCCATTAAGCCACAATTAAGATATTATTACTCAACTGCATGTCTTTGTTCTCATGGCACTAGCAGCATGCTGCAGCATTTGGTTTGCAAAATGTTTTCCCTGCCATTTTAAGAAATGAGTGAAAGTATTTTTTTGTTAATGTTTGGTTTTTTACCATCACCACCACAGCTACCTTGTTAAACAGGAAACGTTTATTTGCTGGGTTAACTCCTTGTAATGTACCTTCAGCACTTAGTCTTGCACCATCAGAGTCAATGGGAGTTTTTGACTGACCAGTCAATATGGGATTTGGTGCTGAATAGGTTTATGTGTCTCTTTGATCCTGCAAGGTTCTGGGGCTTTTGCAAGGAACTTTATGGGCCATCTAACTTTGCTGCAATTATTTTTAAGAATGCACGTGTATAGGTTTTTCTTCATTGATTTTTTAAACAATAACAAATCTAATTTTAACAGGCCGAAGCCAAATTCTGGGAAAAAATGTGCATATTATCCAGGTTTACTTCACCTTTTTTGAGTATGCTTGGAAATATTTTAGAATTTTATTGGACTAAATTCTTCCCTAATGTAATTAGTATGACTAGGAGTCAGTGAAGTTACACCTGACAGGAATTTGACCTAGTAACTCTGCTAAGAATTCACTAGAGCAAAAGGACTATACAAATCTGTCATACAGAGTAGGATTAGCCTACAGAATTAGGTAAGAAACCATGTAGTCATAAAAGAACTATTGACTCCATAATTAAGGTTAGTTCTGTTTTGCATTTAAAGGGATTCAACCTCTTTGTTTTTCATGAAAAATATAGTGTGTCCACCTCAAACGTGCAAAACTTGCTCTTTGAGGACAGAATTAATTTTCTGAAATGTTTACAGGTAAATCATTTAATTACCGTATTTTTCGCCATATAAGACGCTCCGGCATATAAGACGCACCTAATTTTAAAGGAGGAAAATCTAGGATTAAAAATATTCTGAACCCCCTCCGCCGAAAAGCCACAGATTTTTTTAAAAGCGCCGACCCCCCCCCCCCCCCCGCCGGCTGCACCCCTGCCCTAGTCCCCGCAGCTGCACCCCCGCCCCCGGCCCCGCTGCGCTGCCGGATCCACCTGCCCCCCCCCGGTCCCCGCCGCGCTGCCAGGTCCACCTACCTACCCCCCCGTCCCCGTCCCTGCCGCTGCAGGCAGGCTGCCGGGTCCGCCTACCCCCCCCCCCGCCGTCTGCGCCGCCGCCCCTCCCCCGTCTCCACCGCGGGCGGGCTGCCGGGAGCGCCCCCGGCAGCCCGCCCGCGGCGGGGAGGGGGGAACCGGGGCGCACGCGCGGTTTTTTTTTTTTTTTTTTTTTTTGTGACCGCGGGTGGGCTGCCGGGAGCGCCCCGGTCCCCCCTCCCCTCTGCGGGGGGGCTGCCGGGAGCGCCCCAGCCCCAGTCGCCGCGAGTTGCGGCCGCAGGAGCTCGCGACCCCCCGGGGAGCGCTCGGCAACCCCCTGGGTGGTCGCGACCCCCAGTTTGAGAAACCCTGGGCTGGAGCCTCCCGTCCCTCCCCCCCCCCCCCGCGCAAAGGGCTGGCCTGGCTTTTTTACGTGGGCGGGGGAGTCGCAGGCAGTATATTCGCCGTATAAGACGCACCAACTTCCCCCCCCCCCCCCGTTTTGGGGAAGAAAAAGTGCGTCTTATACGGCGAAAAATACGGTAGTTAAAAATCAGGGAAAACTGCATGATGTCATGAAAGGAAAGAAAGTATTTAAAAAGTAAATTTTTTAAAAATAATTTAAATGTAATGTGGGACTACAGATGCTAAAATGCCTTCATCATAATGGTGTCTTCAGTGCATGACACCATTGCATGGCAGAAGATTGGGGGTGTGCCTTAACTGGGCATTTCTTACCTTGGCATGTCTGTATTTATTTTACATGTGACTATAACGCTGAATTTCCTGGGTTTGTAAAGCTGGGCTTTGGGATAATTACAATATCCCTGTAATGTTTTTACCCTTAACTTTCTAGTAGGCGCTCTCAACCTTAACTGCATTTTAATGTAGGTTTTTTTGTGTGTGTGTTTGTGTCTAGGAATATTATATAACCTGGTAAAATAATATGGTTAAGCTAGAGTTTTGTAATACCTTATCCTTTGTAAGCTCCTGTCAAGGACTTTATAACAGGCAGAGACACTACACTTGGAAAATCCATGCCTGGTTGTACACTGAGCCTGTTGCTCAGTGTACATGCCAGAACAGAGCTTTGGGAGGTTAGTCAGTGCCATATGAATGCTTAAATATATATAAAAAGGTTATGAACAATAAATGCTCATGCACTTCACTGTCAGTTCTCAGTACTTCGACTGCAGATGCTTCTTAGTAACCTGGAATATAACAAGTACAAAGCACAAATGTTGGCAGGAAATGCTAAGTGTATTTTGAAGCTGCCATTATTTATTTACCAATAAAAAATTAAACAGTACTTCTTCTCTAAGTCACTCAGTCATTGCTAGCCATTGCTGTTCCCAGTGGTACCACTTCCATGCTGTGAAGGACAGGTGGCTGAGGAGCAAAGAAGGTTTTTGTATTGCTTGGCAGGTCTGCTCTGTATTAGAGTAGAACAGCAGTTGGCAGATTGGATTAACATTCTTCTGGGGCTGGATCTGGCACGCCAGCTGTGTGCATACCTGTAGGTCATATTGATTCCATAATGCATTTGTAAAGAAGACCAGGCACTTTAGCTCAGCTGCATCACAAAGGGCTCAGTCCTGAAGCCAGTGGAAAGCTCCCATTCATAACAGCATCCGCAGAATCAGACCCAAAAAGTGGAATTTGACAACAAATATTTTAAAAAGAAAAGTACAATTATGAAAGAGCATGGCACTAGCTCTTTATGGTCTAGACAGTTCAGTTTGTACAACATTAACTAGCATTATTATCTTATGGTACTAGAGTCTGTCCACTTTAGTCTGGATAAAACACTTTATTTTACTGGTTAGCACTTTACAAACTAGAGCTGGGGCTGTCAGCTAATGAGGTATTCTTTTAGATTTCCTGGTTTAGAGTAATTTGATTTTGGAGCTGAGGAACCAGGGTTCTGCTCCCAGCATCCTCTGCATGTGCGATTTGCATAGTGATTTTGTCAGTTGCCTGCAGCATGTAGCTTTATTACAACTGGTTTGCGTTCTAGCCACAAAAGCCTAAAATGTACCCGGACCAAGTGACCCTATGGCACAGCTGTGTTTTCACTTCATGATGCCACGTGAACCCTGGAAGTGTTTGTGCTCCAAGGGAGCACAAGAGAGCTGGACATTTCTGGAATCAGCTAGAGAAATAGCTTCATGAGCCCCTTGCCTGTTGTGTGCCGAGAAGGAGCCACCCGTCTCCGTTGTCCATGCTCTGGGGATGGGCTCACAAAGTGAGGGCTGTTTTAGGCTGATGTTTCAATGTTCCAGTGCTGTGTCATACAAACTCAGAACGTTTGGTCTAAGACTAAGTCAGACCCACCATACAAAAAAAAAAAATCAGCCCCTTGCACAGACTCTTCCTGCTGTTCCACCTCTCCTTCCTCTTCCTCCCAGGCGCCATCCCCTGCACAGACCATTCCTTTCTGTTCCACTTCCTCCAAAAAATTCTTCTGTTCTTCCCAGTACTTGGAAGACTCCCAAGCCAATCTGATCTGTTATGGTAGCATAAACCTGGAGTCTCTCCAGTGACGTCAGGGGAGTTGCTCCATGTTTACACTGGTGTAAATGAGATCAGAATCTAACCCTTAGTTTGTTCCTGATTCAGTATTCAGTTGGGCCCTTTCCGCTGCCTAGCCCAGAAACTAGGATCCATCCCTAATCCTCTGCTGATGTTAGAGTTTTGGTCTGCAGTCTAAAGCAGACGGGTTTGAGTGGACTTGGATAGGTTTTCTTCCCTCAACCCCGGTACAAACACTCGTTAAGTATCTTTTGCTGCCCTTCCACTCTATGTGTATGGAAGGTGACCGAGAAGCCCCTCAGGCATTGCTGTCCCCATTATTGCTACCTGAGGTATGAGTATCTAGTGCAAGGGAGTAAGGATGAAGGAGGGAAGTTTGTGTGGGTGCACGGGACAGTGGGTGCCCACTTCCACCATTCCTGCTCTGTCAGAGGCTCTGCTCACCTCTCTATCCTGGTATAGGATGTTCACAGGAGGCTTTCTTTGTAGCAGTGGGTACAGTACGTGTGTTTATCCTTTTGTTTAGTGATGTGAATACTGTGCAGTGGGATATGGGGAGATCTCCCTGCCAAATAATACACTTAACAGTTGCATCTATTTGACGGTCGGGTGAGCCAAGACACAACAGGTGCCTGACCTTGATTACAGTCTTCTTAATTTAAAACAGTTGCAAAGTATGTGCAGTGTTGCTTGAGGAATGTGATGACAGACGGACACACACACAGTCCATAGCACAGTAGTTAGGGATATATTACTAGGAAGGAAGGAAGCAAATAAAATTCTGCGATGGCCCAGAGTAGTTGGTAGGGAAGTGCCTCCTACTGGTCAGGACTTAGTCCTGATGTGCAGGTGGGTTGTTGGTAGGGGAGCTTGAGCCTCCCAGTCCACCAGGCTCTGACCCAGGGCCCTTTGAGGGCTATCAGTTCTCTGACAGTTAAGGGATGCTTAAGATGGCCCTCCCTGGGCCACTTCCTACCCACTTCGCTACTGTTATCCCAAGTTGCCATCTGGGGTAAGGCAGTGTGAGGGTTGTCTGTTCGGCCCAAGGCATCTTCTGGTGGCTGTGTGTAGCAGGTCATTCTCTTTTTGTTCTCTGATAACAACTGCCTCCTCCCGTGATATGACCCAGCGTCTTGGGCCAACTCAGTGCAAGGTCTTTCCCCCACTGGGGTGGTCCAAACATAAAATAAAGGGGCTCTATCAAGTCCAGAGTTTATATTCCCCTCAGGCTCTCTGTGCAGCAGGCCCTCCCTTCCTTCATGGAGGGCCCTTGGGCAGTTGTTTAAGGAGAAAGATTCTGCCTTCCCTCAGCTCATCTCTCCTGGAGTTGCCAATAGCTGGTCTGCTCTCTTTCCTGGTCTGCCTCCAAATGAGCTGCTCCCCTGCCTTTTATCTCCTCAAATTGGCATATTTGCTACAGGGAGCCCAGAATATTTCCTTAATCCCTTGTTGCTCAGTGTGGGGTTTTACAGGTGTTACAGGTGCAGAGCAAAGGCAGAATCCTCTGCCACAGAAGAAAAGGTGACACATCGGAGAGGCACCATGATAAATAAGAAAGATTAGAGAGGTGGAAATAAAGCACCAATTACATGAAATTATCCTTTGGCTCTCTCCTTGCAAAAAGCAGCGCTTCCCTGAGTTTAGGACACAGCTATAACTCCAGGATTCCTCATTCTTGGATTGCAGTAACTGTAGAAGGGGTAGACATTTACATAGTTGAATTGGATTCTGCAGGAAACAAGGTTTTTATGGAACTCTTGTTAGCGATAAAATGGCGATGATGTTTTATCCGATTATAATGATAGGTGGGAAGATCATTACCTCAGAATCTGTTGTTATCTAGAGAAACTAAGAGTCACCTACAAAGCAGTAGGAAATGCCTCAACTGGAGGTTGCTTCCAGTGTTATAAGTCATTCATATATAAAAGTGTGAAGAAAAATGTAATTGCATTTTGTGTGTTTGAAAAGGTCAAAAGGTTAACAGAACATTGGACACTGTAACCATGGCAGTTAACAAAACTGGACCTTTCTTGCCTATGAAATAACATACAGTAGCCAGTATGAAAATAGGACTTTGTTCACAACATTTGGTTAGTAAACATAAAAATGGTCCAAATTATGAACTGACTAGTCTCAGCCCATACAGTCCCATTAAAAACAAAGGGATCGCAGGGTGGTTTAGAATATAATTAATCATATAGTGAAAATTTAGCCTTTAGCCTTCCTGATATAAAAATACAGAACTACTACCCAGAGGGGTGCATTAATTTGTTCCAATTATTTAAAAAATTGAATGAAGAGGAACTGCAATGATTTTTTTAATATGACAATTAGTCTTTTCAGTGCAGGAAGATTTAAACCACCAGGAAGTAACAACCCAGTATTACTTCTTGGTGATTGATTGACTCAAGAACGGATGTGACAATGGAAAATTGAACTGATTGTTACTGTGGGTCATCTGTTTTAGCATGCATAATGCACACTATATAGAGGCCATCTTAATAGTGTGTAACACAGTGAAATGCAGCCTACTACTAACACCTGGATCTTATTTCCTCTCTGAACACAGTTCTCCTGTCGATCCCGTTAGTAGATAACAAAGCAGGTCTCTTGCACCCCCACCTGTCCCCTAGTACAACAGAGAAATATGCCGTCACTGGGTTCCACTCATGATCTTGTTTTTCTCCTTCTTGCTACTCTTAGTTTGTCAGCTTCAGAGCCTAGTTACATTCTACGTGCCTAAAGAGTGAAATGTCCCAAGGCATCTTTGATCAAGAGTCTCTTGCATTAATAGTTAACTCTCTTAAAGTGCCATAGCCTCATGTGTTTGGTTTGACACTGATATATTCATTTCTACATTGTACAATTGCAGTGAAGATAGGAAAAATGAACTATATAAACCTTCTGCTGACAAACCACTTTGTTAGAGATATTAATGGAGGACTTTGCTGGCAGATCTAGCAGCTCCAGTTTCACACACCATCTGAGTTTTATTTGTGCTGCTTGTCTCATTGGGGAGGAAATGGGATGGATGATTACAAGAATAGTTTGGGACCAGTGAGGATTCAGAGTGAATCTATTCTTTGGGGTTGCTCTTCATTATTCCTTATAGATATGTGGTACCATTCACACAGAAAAGCCCGGGATGGTTCATGGTTAATTGTTTAAAAACATGCAAGCCCTAATTCCTATTGACACCCTGGTGTTTCTGGTGAGTATTTAGAATGTTCACAGAAATTATCTAACTTGGGCCTTTCCAGAAATTGGCTGTCTTTCTTTCATTGCGATGATCTCCCTGGCATTTTCTCCCAAACTCGTTTTGTTGGTTTAAAAATCCAGCACTACTTCTGTAAGGGCCAAATCATGACCTTGCAAAGAACCAGATTAACAGCAAGATGAGAAGTAGAGGATTCACCTCTAAGACCCTGATCCTGTAATGAATTCTACACGGGGTCTGCTCACATGGTGTCATCTTCAAACAAAGCACCAAAGGGGGTGGGGGATAATATATTCCTGCATGTGTAAAACACAATAAATAAATAAATGAATAAATAACAACAGTACTAATTTTGAGAATGACTAGGATTCAGGAACACCAGGGGCTTATCTCAACTCAGCTGTCCCCTTCATCCACTTGGGGTTTGGATTCTGATGGACAATTTGAGAAATTACCTTTGGGAAGATGGGGACTGGGCTGAATCCCAAACTTGAAAATGCTTTCTGTTAATTTTTTTTTTCTCTGCTTATGGGCATCCTTGGAAGAATCCTTTGCTGACCACATCCGTGTCTTGTTTGTGCTGAGTCAGCCCACCAGTTATAAAATGGTATAATAAAAATAAACTCCTCAGATAAGTGTTGGTTACTGCTGATGCTAGCAAGAAGGCGGCTTACAAAATATGATAGAAATCAACATAACAGGTTGAGGTCTATAATATAAAATACTCTTCCCTTTCCTGAAGCAAATGATAAATCCTTGTTAGGTAATGTCTCTTTATGTTGTTCAAGCCAAGATCTGGTAAAAATTAGAGTTCCCACCACTTCCCCAACTCCCTTCTTGTGAACTGTCAATAAATTGGACTTCTGAGGTCAATGACCCATGGTGCCTTTGATAATTGATTGCCTTTGGAAGACCCTAGTGAGCTTCATATTTAAGCAGGATTTGGTGAGTTACCACCCTTTTGATTTCCCCTTTTTAAACTGACCCAATGACATTCTTAATAAGAAATTTTTCAAATTATGAGGTGATAATTGTGTTTCCAGCTTTGAGTCTCAAGTCTTTCAGTTTGTGCTCTGTGTTTTTCTCATGGACAGTGTAACGGGGTCACCACTCACCCCTGCGGCGCCTCCCGCTGGTCGTCTGGGGAATCAGCTCCTTCAGCATCAGGAGCGCCCTCCGCAGGTTGATGCCCCGCTCTTCTGCTGGCCCCGTGTCCCTCCCGGACCCCTCCAACTGTGGGTGCTGCACCCCTGCAGTACCCCCTTTGGTGTGAGGGTCTCCCCTCCCTGGGGGGAACCCTCTACCCGCTATCCCCACCTCGCCTCAGAGTGTGCTACTGTCAGTCACCACTTGCCCCCGCTCACTGGGGCGGACTGCAGTATCATGGCTTCTCATCAAAGGCAAGGAGGGTTGGCCTGCTGCTGCTGCTGCTATCTCCAGCCCTAGGCTGCCCCCTGCAACCCTGGTAGTCCTGGGTCGGACCTTGTATCAGGCCCGGAGGCCTGGGGCTCTTGGCTAGAGCCTGCCCAGCTCCCTCTACCCTGCCCCAGCTCTGCCCTAACCCAGGTACCTGGCTTCAGCTCCTACAGTCAGGCCTGTCTCCCTCTGAATGCAGAGGAGACTGCTTCTTTCTGCCTCTCTGCCTCCCAGCCCTTATATCCTGGCTGGGAGTGTTTGGGGCGTGGCCGCCCAGCTGGGCCTCATGCCCAATCAGGCAAAGCCTGCTGGCTCCCAGCCTTAACCCCCTTCTGGGCTATTTCAAACCCTTTTTGGGGCTTTTCCAAGCCCCTTCCGGTAGGGGGCGGGAGGTCACCCCGCCACAGGCAGATATTTCACATACCCTGGAACCTTGGCGTCTAAGACACTTTCTGATCCTTGGCTTTTCTGTTTCTGTTTTGTTTCTGAATCTTTCTAATTAGTGATTCATTTTTCTCTGAAATTTGATTACTTTTCCATCTGTAAAAGCAAATCACTGGCATGGTAGCAGAGATATCAGAAAAGAAATCAGTCTTCCGTCCTTCTCTTCTAACCATTTCCTTTCCGGGAGGTGGTCTGATCTCTTAATTTGGTTTTCTTTCTCTTTGCATTCCTCTTTGGGATATACTTGTATGGTGCCAAATCTAAAATTGTCTAGTGACGTTTTTAAAGAAGGTTAGGAAGCCTTTAAAATCAGTGATGATAGGAAAGGAAACAGCCATTTTATAGCCAGATTCTGGCTGACTGTGTGTGGCTTTACTGGAGGATAGGCAGAGAGGAAACACACCCATGTTAGGGGCAGCTATGATCTGACTGCGAAGCACAGGCGCTGGGGGAGATCAGCTATCTGTGTCAGAGTCTGGGAGGAAGCGAGTCATGTCCTCCTTTTGAACCTTGGAGCACTATCAGATGCTGCTGAGGCTGTGATGAGTTTTGGGGCAGGAGCAAGAGCTATGGGATTGCCCCATCCAACACCTCACTTGAACAAGCACTTCACTTTAAGCACTCCCAATGAATATGTGAGGTCAAATCCGTGAAACTACTTGTGTGCTTTAGAAGCACATGCTTAAGTGCTTTGCTGGCCCAGAGCATTTATGGAGACTGTAAGAGTGTCTTCCCTCTCTCTTAACCTGGGGTACAGAGAGGGGTCTCTTCTATGCCAGACCAAATAACTACCAGCTGCTTCCCAGCCTAAGTTAAGTCTTCACACCCCCAAACCCCACACTCTACCCGTGGGGAACTGGGGACCACGCTGCCACCACTCAATAATCACCCCAAGACCATGGGGTGGGGTACCTTGACACCCCAACTTCCCCTTTCCCTCTCCCTGAGAGATCGGGACCCAGACTGCTCCCCCCACTCTCCCTTCTAGCCTGAAGGTAGAGAGAGACAGACTCCGCACTCCAGCTCATACACTGAGCTTGTCCTTTAGACCTACTCCCCTTTCCCCCTCCCTTTCCAGCCTGAAAGCAGAGAGAACCTTAAGGGAAATAAAGCAAACGCTCTTTATAACTAAAAAGATTTAATAAAGAAAAAAGAATAGAGCATACACTTACAATACAACTTCACAATCTAGAGTTTTCTAACTTCCCCTCTGAGAAGGCTAGTGACACTCTAAATAGGTACAGAAAATTATGGAAATCAACATATTACTCACAGTACAGCTATTTATGAATATAGGAAGGAAAGTAGAAGTTTTCTTCCTCCATAGCTAGAGGCGAAAACGTGGGTCTCTTGCCCAAGCTGGGACGGCAGGAAAACTGAAAAAACCCTCCCTCATCTCTACCTCGTGGTCTGGGGCTCTTACATCACTTTCTCTCAGGTAACATTAACCCCATACAGGCAGAATAACACTCTCCAGCACTTTACACTTATGACAGAGACATTACAGACACACTATCCTATTCCTCAGTGCAAGGGGCTGGAAGGTGCTTCCCGCACTTTGTGTTCCCCTGGCTTTCTCCACTTATTCCTTATTATGGGAGTTTAGGAAAGTGACTATTCTGCTCCTATATTGTCTTGTGTTTTGCATTCCAAGTTTCAGGACCCAGTTCTACTCTTGGGTGGATGCATGTATGAAATGAAGTCAATGGTTTCAGGGCAGAGTATAGTCAGATCTGTATGTCTCTGCATTTTAGATAAAATATTTGCCTTTCAGGCTCATAGGTACTGAATCTGTCTTGTCATTTGGTACCATTGTGAAGAAGGCATGCGACTGGTGCTGTGGATAATGTGGATGAGAAGTGGAAACGATGTAGCTGGCCGCAGGATGATCATCCCAATGGAGGGAGATCCTCTGATGGCCTAGGTTTGGCACAGAGACTTGTGTGCCACCTGCAGCTGGCATAGGGAACCTGGCTGAGGATTTTCTGTGGCCTGATCCTCCTTGGACTCATTGACAGCAGAAGTAAAACAGAGCAGCCCTAAGCCTGCTCTAATTTACACTTGGGAAGTGGACTGGCACATATCCAGCCCAGGATCTAGAGAGTAAAAAAAGAGGTTTTCACACACTCCTATCCTTGGTTGTGCTGCAAACTGCTTGGATTTAGGCAAGGATCAGGGCCGAGAGCCCCAAAGCTGTGCAACTCCTTACAATGCCCCAGGGAAGCAGATATCTTCATTATCTTCCCTTTTCTCCTTTTATTGGTGCAGAACATGAGACAGAGTGAGATTTCATGATTTACCAGAAGCCATCAAGTGAGTCTTTGGCACAGCTGGGATTAAAACTAATGAGTTCCTGGCTCTCCTTTTGTCACTCACCTCTCTAAAACAGGCTGTCCCTCTATATCAAGGTTTAGCCAATCTGTGTGAATGGAGAAGTGAACTGGCCACTGCATGGGAGCAGGTTCTCTCATGTCTGTGTTGTTAGGAAAGTCCGATACTTATCATCAGAAATTCTTCAGTTGTTCATTTACTGGAACATGTAACTTGAACACATAGGAAATAACTTTCCAGCCACAATGCCCAAGTCTTTGATTCCAGGTCGCTCTGTCTGGTGTTTTGCCCCGTGGGGGACATTTCAGCAGGTAAATAAGAAAATTGCTCCAAATTCCATCAGAAGTCAACAGAAATTTCTATGGAGAAATTAGATAACGCTAGACATTCTCCCAGGACTTTGGACTAATTTAGTTCTGATTCATATACCAAAGACAGATGCAGCTATTTCATATTGCACCAAGGATATTATATTCTGTCTCTTTTTGCATCCCTTTCTATTTTAGGACTATGCCTACCCATGTGTAATCTAAACATGTATGGGACAGTGGGAGTAACCAGAGCCCTTAGGGCCCATGGTCTATTAAGGATAAGAGGTGAAGTAGCACAATCAGGACCTGTTCCTGCAAACTTTAGTCTTGTAACTAGTCCTTTGATATCAGGGATTCAACACGAACAACAGTTGCTACCATGAGTGAGCTTTGTAGGCAGGTCCCATTAGGAGACAACACACCACAGGTGAAGCCAATATAACATGATAGACTCATAAGACAGAGAGAGAGAGAGAGTGGTCTCTCTCTTTAATGAAAGATGATTCTGTGTGCATCTGTAAGGGCTGGTCCCACACCTGAGTGGGTGTGTGATGACAATCAAATACTAAAGCAAGAGGACCAACCTTGGCCACCCTCTATGAGGTGTTGGCTCTTCCCTTTCTACTGCTCCAGTACGAGCTCCCTTCCCCTACCATTTCCCCACCCCATCCAGTTTACCCTCTCAATCTCTGTCTCTCTGCACTTAACAACCTCTGTGCTGCAGACACTGCTAATTGCTGTGGTGTCAGGGCCTATCTACCTCCACTGACAGAGGAGACTCTCTCTGAGCACCAAACTGAGCCCTTTTTATCAGGGCCAGCTGGGCCCTAATTGACCCAGCCACAGCTGTGGCTGCTCTGCCTAATCAGCCTGGGAGCTGCTTGCCCCCAGCCACAGCCCTTTCTTGGGCTGTTTTAAGCCCTTTTTCCCAGAGTGGGGCAGCCACCCCACTACAGGCTCCATGCAGCGGTTTCTCCTTTGTATTCAGGATTTGCTATTCCCATTCTTTCCCTTCGGGGAATCATAACAGCTTTATAACTCCAGTAACACTAAAGTAAAACCTAGGGACGTATGTTTCCTTCTGTAGGGGGCCTGGGTGGCCTCCCTCCCAGCCAGAAGGGAAAGAATCACTCCCTCCGCCTGAGTGGGCGGGCCCAGAGTAAGCTGGCTCCACCCCCCAGGAAGGGGAGGGCGGGACAGGAAGTACAAAGGGCGAGGCTCGTAGCTCAGTCAGGGCAGCACAAGGGAGGGAGACAGATGCAGGCCGTTCCCTCTACACCTTGCTGCCAAGCCAGAGGAGGCCCTGGACCCAGGAAACCCTCCTCTACAGGAAGGACTGGGGTTTCCCGACCTGCCTGCTGCGGAGTACCCCGAGGGACTTCCGGAGCTCAGCGGGGACCCATACCTGCCAGAGGCAGAAGCTGAGGGAGGTCCGGAGCTGCCAGGACCAGAGTACCCTGGGGGACTCCCAGAGCCCAGCCACACCCCGTGGCTGACGGAAGCGGACACGGAAGGGGATCCGGAGCTCCCTGCGGCAGATGACCCTGAGTCCTGCTGGTGCCCCCTCGCCTGCGAGGTACACCCCCAGACTCTCGCCGGCGCACCCCTGCCTGAGGGGCCCGTCGCGGACACTTGCTGGCCCACCTCCCACTCTTAATTCCCCAGTGCCGGGGAGGTGTGGCCAAGGCCTTGCAACAAGGCAGTAGCTCCCCTTCAGCCCCAGTGGCTCGGGGGACCTATGGACCCGCGTACACCTTCAGATTCACACTGCAGCTCTCTAAGTTTTAACTTTGGGCCCTCTGAGGAGACCTGGGAAAACTTAATGGAATTAAGGGCTGGAAGGGAAATACAACACTAATTAGTGTTGCACCATCTCAGACTGTGGAGGAGACATGTTCAGCATAAATAAATGCAAACCTGCAGCAAAATCATTTGCATTCCTGAGCTTTTTCAGGTGTGTAGTCCGGAGGTAGTTGTCTAAGCTACAAGTGATTTTGCATATCTATCAAGTAAATCGGAGATGCAGAATCCTAACACACCTTAATAGGATGTGATTTTATGAGGCTCCCTGAAGGAGTTTGGGTCTGTAAAGAAATGAATGAAAAGAGACAGAAGGTGCAGATTGCCATCTCTAACCAATTAGATATTGGTCTGGTGTCATACCTCCAGCTTTTGGGAGACCGCTCCCCTTACACTGGATGGCTGCTTCCCTCTTTCATTCACTGGCTTTCATGCACTCTAGCACAAGGTTGCAATGTTTGGGTTGCAGTCGCTACAAAGGAGTGTCTGAATTGGTAACCAAGTAATCAATGTGTATTAGGTTTTCCTTGCTGCCCAATCCACAGAAGAGGTTGGTCTGTTAAATTCACATGCATCAGACTAGCTCAAGCTGCAGCAAATCCTCATATCAGCTCTGGAGGTCTCCAGTTCGGTCCCTGTTGGGTTAAGCACTTTCATTTTTAAAAATTTCACAAAGCTCTTCTATTATTATTGTTTGACTATTTTGTAATTTATATAATGAAACCTACACTTTTGCCCTAACCTACCTGACTTCATCCCATTAATCATTGTCTGCAACGTGAACAAAACAATGAGCAGTATAAAGAAGAAAGGGCAGGGAAGCAGCTAGATACTGCAGCCTGTTTTTAGACTGATTTCTGCAGTTGCTTCTCCTCTATTTTATAGCATTGTCTTGTATTCTGTGGCCTTGGCTCTGGCATCACAATCAAGCAGATTTAAGTTAGTGTGTGAGGATAGCAATAGGTCTGTGTTATGGTCACATCAAGGTTTCTGTGACTCTATAGGGTATCTCTTGGTCTGTGGGAATAGTCAGAAAAATTTGTACAAGATCATAGGTAACTCGTGGAGAGAATATAGTGATGCTGTGCATGTAAACAGGGCTAATATTCAAGAGGTCCCTCTCCCTCAACCTACGACAAAGTTCAAGTGCTTTACAAGCAATGTGGGGGCCAGATAAACTAGCCATTGAAATCAGAGTGGTATTCCAGATGCCATGGAGTGATCTATGTGGGTAAATGCTGATTTTTTTTAATGTGCTTTAAGATAAAGCAATAGACCAGAATTTGAAACCATGGTTGCCTAAAGACAGATACCTAAATCTGTATTTACATACCCACATTAGCAGCCTGACTTTTAGAGGTGCTGAGCATCCATTGCTCCCGTTGAGCAATCGGCAATCCTGTGGACGAATCAATTCACACTGAAAATCAGTCCACCAAGTTTTAAACCATTAAAATGAGTAATAAATTTTCCCTTCTCAAAGGGCCTAATCCTGTGAGGGGAGGAGTGCTCTCACCTCCCAGAAAAGTCAGTCAGAGTTGAAGATGCCATTCAGCATCTCTGAGGGTGAAACAGACCTTAAGTCATTGCTGAGCCCAACGTCAGTCAGCTTTCCTCTGATGGCTACGAAAGTATGTTGCAGTATATACTATATTCCTGTTGTGTCTTGTTATAACCATGTAGTCTGTCTCCAACTGACCAAGGTGTCCTCATTAATGATTGTGCTATATTTAGCATTGCTGGGAGCATGTGCCCCTACCTTAATCAAAGAGCTGGTAGCCATGGCAATGACACAAGAGCATCTGGATGGATACAGTTTGCCAAACATTTTAACAAGGTGTGAGATGAATATCACACGTCACCGTTAGGTGAATTAATTTATCGTTCCTTTCCAGTACAGATTACAAAGTATTCATAACAGCTCCCTTGCCATAAAATGGTAGACTTTGCAGTGATAAGAGCCCCATTAACACAGATTACATTACTAATCTTGTTTCTTTTAAATTTCATTTTGCAGGTGTATCAGCATTCGTATACGGCA
Source organism: Sternotherus odoratus (assembly GCA_032164245.1). Classification (NCBI taxonomy): domain Eukaryota; kingdom Metazoa; phylum Chordata; order Testudines; family Kinosternidae; genus Sternotherus; species Sternotherus odoratus. The sequence continues at coordinate 210,731,303 of JAVMKO010000002.1, read as the reverse complement.
TATTATGTCCTCAGCAAAATACCTTTTGGGTAAGCAATAATTCAGTCTTCATTTTAAAACACAGCAATTTAAAATCCTACAAAGTAATACAAGGTACAACTAATGGTCTGCCTATAACAATCCTGTGCAGCAGTCTAGCATCCACTGTTAAGATGTCTTGTAGAACAGAACATATAACCTGAAAGAAACAAGAGTAGTCCACTTCCTGGAGAGGGCCTCGTTTTCATGTTATTGGCTGGAATGTAGTATAAATAGCTAAAAACTGGGCAGTGAACATAAATTTGTGTCACTGAACATCACACTGGCTACTAGACACACATGCAAACTTTTACCAGCAAAAATGGGGAGATGCAATAGACCTGAATTTTGCTGTTACTAGAATATTGTAAGTGCAGTTCTCCAACTAGAGGTCTAGTTTGCTATTCTTTGTATTCTTTCACTGGTTTATTATTCCTATACAGGTGGTAAACATTCCGCATACCTATAAATCGGCTCCTGCAAAGACTTGCAAGTGTGCCTAATGTTATGCTCCTGAGTAGTTTCATTGAAGTCAATGACACTACAGATGGCCCTTATCTAGCAAAGCACTTGCTTAAGTCCCACTGACTTCAATGGGATTTTTTACTTCAATTGAATTTAAACATCTGCATGAAATTAAGTATGTCTTTAAGTGCTTTGTTGAATCAGGATCCTGTGAACAGTTAAGCATGTATATAAATTTTGCCAGGATAAGAGTCTAAGTAGACAAAATGGGAGGAGAAGAAGAAATGTTACATGCTTTTTTGTAAAGTGCTAAATTGCAATATTCTATAGTACCTTTCTCCACATGAAGCCCCACTGAAGTCAGTATTTGATGAATAAGTTACCACCAAACACAAGGAAACGGGTATCACAGTGTGGCCCAAAAATTGGTTTTACATTTTTCAGTATGTTTATCCTACCATTTTTTTTAATGTAACAGGAAAGTAGAAATACAAAGTATTTATAATTATCTCTTGGAAAGCAATTATCATACTTTATATAAAATTCAACCATGAAAGAATTGAGTCACTTTGGCACAATTTTTTAAAGGTATTTAAGTAATCAGCAGTCTAAATCCCATTGACTGCCAGTGCAGTTTAGACTCCTAGATCCCTTTTGAAAATGAGATTTAGGCTCCTAAATCACTTCGTATTGTGATGCTGAGTTCAGCAACACCTAAATAACTTTAAAAAGCTGGGCCTCAGTTTTCCTGTTGAAGGCCTCTCTGATTTTAGATTTGAAAATAAAGACCGTACTTAAGAGCATGATTTAGACCTCAGTCTGACAGACAGACACCATGTTTACTTTCTTTTAAACAGTGGTAACGTGCAAGTGTTGTGTCAAGGAGAGATCTTGATATATTCCCCCATTTAGTTAAAAAATAGTTCACATTGAGAATTTCTTTCAGTGGTGTCCAATTAACAGCTAAGAAACATAATTATGCTTTCTTTTACAGAAAGTCTGTATTCTGCACATATAAATATAAATCCCCAAATGTAAGAAATTCTTTCAATTAACAATTTAGGAATCCAGACAGTTCCCTACTACCACAGAATTGTTCATCATCCATCCCACCAAATTTACATCGCATAGTGAATCTTTATTTTGTTCTGTACTGGAACTGTGCTATTGGATGAATACTTTTGATTTCATTCATTCAGTGTGAAGTGAAGATTCTGAAAGGAATATCGTGCCAGGAGGCACTGAGTTATCTCAGAGTCCTGTCTATTTTCTCATTGTATGATGTGTTGGTGGATCAGGAAGATATTTTAATGGAGAGAATTGGTATGATTGCTCAGTTTGGTGTTATGAAATGTGTTGATTACATAGTGTGGTTGGGTTGTGTAAGTAAATGTAGATCTTGCAAGCTTATACTTTTATCTGTGTTGCAGAGCAACTAGCAAATTGTTGGGTTTTTTCCTTCAGTGGGCAATGTTGCATGATGCAATAGTGGAATAAGTACAGTAGACTCTCGATTATCCAGGATTGGGTTAACCAGGTTATGGATTAACCAGGATGTCAAAAAAAAATGTGTAACTTGGAGAGCTTTGTTGCCACCCCAAGCACCAGAAAAAAAAACCCAGGGAAGCCAGTCAACCAACACCCTTTCCCCCCCGGCGCAGGGTGGCTGGTGAACCGACCTTCCCCCTCCCCCCCCCCCCCCCAATATTTCCTATGGATGGTGACTATCTGGGATTTTATTAACCAGGATTAACTTTTTTCCTATCATCCTGGATAATCGAGAGTCTACTGTACACTGTAAATACATCCCTTGAATAAGGCTTCTGATTGGGAATTTATAATCTGCTAGGAAATGATTTAGGAAATTCTAGTGGGTATAGTGAAAAGGGTAATCCCAACTGAGTGGGGTGATAGTGGGCAAGGAAAGATGATGCACAACCCAAAAGCAGTGCTTTTATTTAGAGAACAAAACTCTCACATCACACTGGGTGTGCGTGGGGAGGGGAGGTTGTTGGCCTAGCAAGGAGACAGACTGAGACACACACACGCCTGCCTCAGAGCGGAGTATTTATTTGATTGTATTCCTTTAGATTTGACATTAATGAACAGAGCTCTTGTGAATGCTTCGAGTGCCTTGACAGCAATTAAACTTACAATAACCACCCAGCAGCTTTAGTTCCAATATGCAAACAAATGAATGTCACTAGCCACCAGCCTTAAATAATCAAATGGAGGTAACCATTTACCTCAGCTTGCAGACAGTACAAAATGACAAATCTCCCGTAAAGCTGCTTAGCCCCAAATCCCGTCCAAGAACACCCACCTGTCCTTTCTCCAAAGCCCTGTCAGGTGCAGTGCACCCTACTTCTGCTGCAAAAAGAGGCAGCCTGCGTACCTTGTTAGTACATCCTGCCAGCTGGCCTGATCATGCTTCCAAGCCGGTGGCCACAGATTGAGCCTCGGTGGCCACATTAGCTGAGACCCCAGCCCATCTCAGTCCTTCTGTTTCCAAATGTGAATTGCACAGAATGTGTACCCCATGGTCTGTTCCAGTGTAGGTTTCCCCAAACTGTCTCACCCACCTTACTTGCCTGCAGCTCTGACCTTTCCTAAGGAGCAGAGTAGGTAGTTCAGCCTTCATGCTCATTCAGCCCTTGCTGCCTCTGCTAGGATTTACCAATAAGGGAGCCAATTAGTGTCACCACTTTTAAAGCACGTGACATTAATTTAATTCAGTTCTCTCCATAAATTGCATTTTTGAGGGGAAATCACTGATTTTTATGCTGGTTTCCTGTAGATCCTGGTTGTGATTGCAACAGAGATGGAGCTGAGCCACCATAGTTTGGCTTCAAATTGGAACTTTCCCCAAGTTCAGGGGTGTTCCAGTTGGGAGCTCACCTTGGGTCCACCTCTGAGTTTATAATGTACAGTTCAAGCAAAGACACTGTGAAATGTCCCCATCGGATAACTCTTACTCTTCTCAGTGCCTTTGGAGAAATATATCAAACTGCTTGCATGAGTAAGAGAAGCAGGTTTGGGCTCCTTCTGCAGAGTGAGTGATAAATGATAACAGAGCTAAGCCCCACAGTATCTTACATGTTTTTACAAAGTATAAGGCTGAAGTAGAAGGGAAAATAGTGCCTGCGGGGTTTTAAACCCTTCCCTTCCCCTCCCATTATCTCAACTTTCATAGATTCAGGATAAAAATCCCCTATAGATTTTGCCAAATTTCTGTTCAGATTTCTGTGATCCACTGGTGTTAAGAAGGTTTTTTGTTTGTTTGTTTTATGAAGGGACTGATTTATGGTCTATAATTGTTCTTATTTTCAAGAGTGAAGGGTTTTTTATTGCATTTTTTTTTCTTTTTTTAATGGCTGCTGAACAGAGCTGGAAACATCCACGGCCTGACCCGAGTTTTCTTTCTACCAAGTGTCAGAGCAGTGAAGCTCATACTGTTCTTGGGTGCCATCTAGTGGATTTGTTACTTCTGTAAAATTTATCAGGTGTTTCGTCGGGCACAGTTTTGTATCCCATGTTTGTTTTTTTCTTACTGGTGTTCTCAAGATACCTGATGGAAATTGCTTGTTACTTGCATATTAAAATATTTTTGCAAGGCTTCTCGTGCAACATGATGCCTTCACTTGCCAAGTTGTCATTGGCAGCCTGTTGTCATCATTTATTTATTTATTTGCATTGGAAAAACACTTATGAGCTCCATTCCCAGACCAGGTCCTATTGTGATAGACACTTTACAAACACAGCACATAAAGACAATCCTATTTGTTAATTTAAATTGTTCGTCTGTTTACTCAGAGGAGCATGAATTCTGCTCACTAAAGTTCCTCAGTGTATCTGATCCTTGCTAGGTCCCGACTGTCCAGCCCCGCAGACAAATCTTCCACTGCGATGGAAGAAATGTATGCTTTGTCTATGGCCTGCGGGATGAGCACAATATTCTTCAGATAGATTGAAAAAATACCTACCTGCTTGACTCTTCCCCTTGAGAACCACTTGCCAAAGTTTTTGTATTACCTGCATCATATGAACTCCCTATTTCTTGTTAGGTTGTATTATATTTTATTGGTTCTCTTGCTGTGTGGTGCATGTAACTGATTTTATATTATTTAATAAACCAACACAATGTTTAGTCAACTGTGGGGTTTTTTTTGTCTTTTCCAGTGGGGCTCTGTGCTGGGATCCTGCACTGAGATCTTGCACTGAATAATAATAATCTCTTATCTGATGCTTTTCATCCATAGCTCTCAAAGCACTTTACAAAGGAAGTCAGTATCATTATCACCAGTTTTCAAATGGGGAAACAGGAGGAAGTGACGGTAGCAGAGCTGGGACTAGAATCCCGTCTCTTGAGTGCTTCAGAAGGCAGGTTATTGCATGAGTGCCTACTACACTGACCTTGAAGTCGTTGGTTATGGCCCCTGTTGAAAACAGCATGCGGCTCTAGATGGACCACAAGTCTATTCTGCTATGGCAGCCCCTATGGAAGAAGTAGTGTTTGATTCTTCTTTTACCAAGTAACAGTATCTGCTGCCTTCACCGTGGCTTAAAAAAAGACACCATTTTCAGTTCTGCTTTGTTTTTAAAATGCCCAAAGTAAAACCTAGCATAAAAAGTACAGTCTGTTAAACTCCCTGCTGTTCATTCGTTTCTGAGCTGATTGTTATCCTTTAGCGCTCCTGGTAGGAAAAGATTGCTACTGACCACCAAGCAATGAACAATATGTGAGAGTAAAAAAAACAAACCCAAAACAGAATTCCCAAATGTGTTTGTAAGGTTCAGACAGAAGGAGATTTAGCAGCGATTACATTGTATGAGAAGAGGAGGGAATTGTGCACAACAACTTCTAGGCAGGATTTAGGCTTCTTGCCAGATTTATACTGTGTAACAAGAGGCAGCTGGCAAACATATCCGAGGAGCAATCTTAGAGCACAGCTATGCTCTTCATATCCATACTGTAGAACTCTATTCAATATTCCACACTCCCTCCCCCCCCCGCCCCCGCCGAACTCTGATTAGCATAGAGAATTTCTGTGTGTGAACTAAGTGCCAAATCTGTGGTAGAGATCCCCACAATGGATAAGAAGTAGGAGGATTTTGCTCTTTGTGCATCAGGGATATATTTCCAAGGCAGTGCCTGTAGATTTCACTGTACAACTCCCACTAATGTTCAGTTTCACCCTGTGTCTCTTACACCAGCTATTGATAGTAAAATAAAATAATAAAGAAAGCCAGATCACGCTTTATATCTATAGAAAGATGGTTGTCACGAACACACAAGAATCTCATTGCAAAGCAGTAGAGGCTAAAATCCTTCCTGTTGAAGGACAGCAAGATTTTATCATAACACTTAGTGTTTGTGACAGGAGGAAGAAATTATTTAAAATTTAGTCTCATAGCTAAAAGAAATAAAAGTACTGGGAGTAAAGAGAACTGGGTTCAACTCCTGGCTCTGCCATAGAAGACTTTTGATTTCACCTCTTCCTTTCTGCTTGCTACACAGTGGCCCATCACTATGGTGTTTGAACGCTGTGGCAAGTCAAATAACTTCACTGTGCCTCGGTTTCCCCAGCTCTGAAAACAGGGATGATAATGCTATTTATCTACCATGCAGAGCTATTGTGAGATTTTATTCATTAATGTTGATAAAGTGCTTTGAGGTACTTGGATGGCAAATGTTACAGAAGTGCAAAGTACTGTTATTATACCTATTTTCAGCTAATCGGATTTTAGCTAGCGGAAACGAGTGATTTTTCTCTCTCTCACTTACCTATTCATTGAAGCTGTATAGCTCCTCATACAACTCTATGTAAAAATTTAGTGACCTGAAGTATGTCAAACAAATATGGAACAAATACCTTCCATTCACTTAGAAAAATCAATGCTCTCCAATCACTGCTACTTTCTTCCTCCACTTGCGGAAGTATGGCTGCCATCATTTTTGTTGCATCTGTTGTTGTTGTAGCCTGACCCGAAGAAGAGAGGTCTGTGTAAGCTTGAAAACTTCTCTCTGTCCCCAACAGAAGTTGATCAAATAAAAGATATCAGTTTTGTTGTCTTTTCAATCTAATTTACACTCAGGGACCTTTGCCTGCAGAGTTCCAAACTCACCTGTGTCTCTATAAATAACAACATCCTCATGTTGGAGTAGGCTTATTTTTTATTTTGTGAATCTTTTCATTCATTTCAGTTGGCTTTTGACAAGGCCTGATGGAGATGATGTTGGGCCAACTAACTTGTTGCTATTTTAAATTGATCTGAACCTCACACTCTACAGGCCATTGCACACTCGCTGTTATTAGAAGGACGTCTGTTTTTAAAACCCATTTTGTTCCCTTTAGTAAGAATGTGCCAGCCATTTTGTCCAACACAGACCATGCTTAGGGCAACGGCCCCCATCAAGTTTCAGACTCCTTGTTTTTATCCCCCATCAAGTGATTCCTCTCCAAAAGAGATTCAGATATGAAATGCAGTTCCATTTGGATCTCTGGTATGCAGAGTAAGAGGGAAATCCCTTTCAGCAGATCAGTACCACATCTTCTCAGGGAGGTTTTCTGTTCATCCCCATAGGTTGATTTTTTTTACCATTTGACTTTTAAATGTGAAACTTTTTTTTCCATCTGTATGCAGAGCAAATCTTGTCTCATGTCTTTTGCTGGGGTTCTATATAGCACGGGCAGGCACATTAGAGATATGTATAATAACAACAATATGGCTAAACCACCCTGAACATGCCCGATCCTGTCTGATCTTGGAAGCTAAGCGGCGTTGGGCCTGGCTAGTACTTGGATAGGAGATCTCCTAGGAATACCAGGTGCTGTAGGCTTAACATGGGTGTGGGGCTAGCAACTCCACCCCGTAAGGGAACCAATTGCTACTGAAACACCAACACCAGTTGGTGGCCCATACCCTGGCTGGGGGGTGATGGGCAGAGAGAGATAACAGGAATTGAGTGAGGAACTTGATATTTAGAACTGCAGTAATGACTACTGCTGCTAGAAATAATAATCTTTAGTAATTAATAGTTAGGAGCAGATGTTAATGGATAAGTGGGGAGCAGCCCAGCAAATCACCTGTCTGCTTTGTCACAAAGGTTAATAGCTTGTCAGCAAACTGATGATGTATTTATTATAAGACACTAGATAAAAAATTCTCCTTTCTATGGTCCTGAAGCATTACTCGTTGATGTGAATGGAAGGACTCCCATTAAATTCCATTCTGGACTGAAATAGACGAAGTTTTAGAATTTCAGACCTAAGAAAACTGGAAACGTGTCCCAACTTTGCCATGGTTCCTGTACCTTTTTGGTGAATCTCTTCCATCTTCCCCCCAGGCTAGATCTAACCCCCAACCCATATCGAGCTCTGCAGGGTGTATATCCTTCAGCAAACTGACCAGCACCAAATCTAAGCAGTTTGGGCTGAGTTTCACTCCTTGTTTACACCCAGCATTTTAAACATGGCACAAGGACCACAGTTAGAAACAGAACTATAAAGATAGAGGAAAGTGAGAAACCATTAGATCACAGTTCCATCATTCACCACAAAGCAGGCCACACATGTTTGTAGAAGCCTTTTCAATTGTTCTGCTTTTTTGTATCACACAGCCTGATATAGAATGGAAGAGAATGCATAGGATTTTTTTTCTTTTGTTTATTTCTTTAACTGGGACTTTTTTCTGCATTTGTCTGGAGGTTGGAGGAGCTGCTGTTTTATTTTGGTTTCTTGTTTTTGTTTTGGTTTGGTTTTGCTGATGTACAAGATGTTGGGATTTTCAAGTTACACAGAAGTAAACCAGATGCATTTCCCCAACGGGCCCATTTGTGTGCTGGCCCCTATCACACAGTAGATAGACCCTAGATGCATGAGCTTTGATTAACATTTGCAGCTATGCACACTGTAGGCTCATAAAGTTGTTAAGCCCATTTGAAATCCAGGTGCATTAGTGTTCAATTATGTAACATGCTAACTTGTGATTAGCACATTGCAAGGCACAAACAAAGGCATGGTGGTCCTTAGAAAAAATTGCAGCCAATCGTGCAAGGTTCTGAGCACCTCCCCACTCCCATGGGTTTCAAGGGCTAAGCAGGGCTGGCCTTACCATGAGGCGAACAAGACGGCCGCCTCAGGTGTCAGACTGCCGGGCGGGGGGGAGGGGGAGGGGAGCCACTTTGACCCAGAGTGTAGAAAATTGTGTCTGCTGCTGTGCATATGTATTCTCTCTGCTCTAGATGCACAGAGATGGTGGAGTGCTGTACTGGAGGAAGGATGGCACAAGAGATGTAATAGGCAGGCAGGAGAAAAGGTCAGAGGGAATAATAGAAAGCAGCAGGAGCTGCAGGGAGAGAGGAGGAGGAGCCCCTTATTTACCTCTCTAGCACCCCCAGGAGCCTGAACTGATTAACACCAGCTTTTCAGGGAGCTTCCTGTTTCCTGCTGCTTCCCTGAACTGACTTGAGGACAACAGGCAGTCAACTGAAGTAGTAGGAGCCAGTTAGGCCCCTGAGATGCTGATATTTTCCCTCACTCAGGCCCTGAGAGCTGCTTGCTTATTTGTCCCCTTCAATTGAGTGTTGAGAGCCACTATAGCTGGCACAGAACAGCAGTCATGAGTGAAAGAAGAAAATGCCCCTCTGGAGCAGCATTCAGAAAAAGAAAGCAAGCAAAGGAAGCTTTTCTATCTAAGCAGGAAGGAGCTCGGCTGAGAGACCAATGTTCATGGTGAGTCTTCCAGCCCCCGTGAGGAAGTGAGTGGAGAGGAGATGCCTGATCTTCCAGCTAGTCAGAGTGCAGGTGACTTGGCAGCTACTGCAGCATCCATATCTCCATCTCAAATGGATGTAACCATGGACATTCCTGAAGAAAAGTATAGATCAGAGAAGTGTGTGGTGGAAGCGCAAGAAACAGCTGCTGCTGAGTTTAATTCCTTAAGTCTATATGATCCAGGATTGTGGGCTTACTTGAGCAGTAGCCTGAGCAACTTCCTTGTAGTGCATGGGCTACAGCAAGTGAAAAATTTTATGTTCCCCAAAGACAATGAAAATAGAAGTTTCCATCCAACACATTACTGACGTGAAATCCCCGATGGTGACAAAGTAGAGAGGCCATGGCTTGTGTACTTAAAAAACATAATGCTGCATTCTGTTTTTGTTGCAAACTCTTCCAGTCTAATGTTCCAGCCACATTGGGTTCTACAGGAACAAAAAACTGGAAAAATCTGGCTAGAAATCTGGCATGCCATGGGAAGGCAGCAAATCACCAGAGAGCATTCCATAGGTGGAAAAAGCTTGAGATGAGACTAAAGTTAAAGGTCACCATAGATGATCAGCATCAAGAGGAGATTGCATCAGTCTCGTTACTGGCAAAATGTTCTGAAAAGGCTCATTGCCATTTTGAGAATGCTTGCTACCCAAAACCTAGCACTGCGTGGCACTTCAGATCAGCTGCAATGTGCCAAACAATGGAAACTTCTTTAAAATTGTGGAGCTGATGGCCGAGTTTGATGCTGTACTCCAGGAGCATCTAAGAACATTCAAGAAATGTATACATACCACTACCTTGGAAAAAGAATTCAAAATGAGATCATATACTTGCTGGCCACAAAAGTCAAACAGAAGATTGTGGCAGATCTAAAGTCAGCAAGATATTACTCTGTTATTCTGGACTGCACACCTGACATCAGCCATATGGAACAAATTACTTTAATGGTGCTTTTTGTAACAACAACAGAACCTAGTGAAAATGTCCCTGCAATGGTGACTGTCAGAGAGCATTTTCTAGAATTTATTGACATTGATGATACTACAGGAGCTGTTATGACAAGTCTGCTTCTTAAAAAACTGGAAGATATGGGAATTGCAATAGCTGACATGAGAGGTCACGGCTATGACAATGGTGCCAACATGAGAGGAAAGTACAGAAGAATGCAGACATGGATCCAAGAGTGAAACCCCGGAGCTTTTTTTGTCCCATGCAGTTCTCATTCATTGAACCTGATGATGCAGCATCAGCTTCTAGTGAGGCTGCTGAATTTTTTAATGTAACTCAAAGCATCTATGTATTTTTCTCTGCATTAACTCATCAATGGCAAATTTTGAAGTAACATCTGGGAACATTCTCTCTGACACTGAAACCACTGAGTGCCACACGATGGGAAAGTCAAGTGGAGGTGATAAAGCCTATCAAACACCAAATTGGGAAGAGATAGATGATACCATAGTTGCCATTATGGAGGATAATGCTATGACAGGAACTGTTCGTGGGAGAACAGTGGCAGACGGAAATGGAATCACCAGAAACATACATAATTCAAATTTCTGTGTGGCTCAGTGTTGTGACATGACATACTGTTTGAAATAAATGTTGTAAGCAAGAGACTCTAAGGTGTCGACCTTGATATATCTGGAGCAATGGAACAACTGCACAAAGCAAAGTCATACCTACAGTCTTACAGGTCAGATGAGGGATTTCAAAATGTTCTGAAGAGTGCACAGAAGTTGGCAGAGGAACTTCACACTGAAGCTATTTTCCCACCCATTCAAGAATACAAGAGTCACCAAAGAAGACATTTTGATTATGAGGCATGGGATAATCCCATAAGAAACCCAAACAACAATTTAAAGTTAACTTCTTTAACCAGGTGCTAGATTCTGCAATACAGTCAGTTGAAGAACGTTTTATGCAGCTCAAGGAACACAGAAGTATATTTGGGATGTTATACATGCATAAGACCTAGACCAGCAATGAAGGGCACTAGAGACAGTGACACATGATGACATGCGCGATATTGATGTGAGTGATTTAGATGATGAACTGAAAGCCTATTCAAGATACATTTCAGCAGGATCAACTCCAAAGGCTGTTCTGGAATATATGTGCACAAATAAGATGACACCCTCTTTCCAAATGCTTTTGTTGCTCTGCGCATACTTCTAATACTTCCTGTAACAGTTGGCAGTGGAGAACACAGCTTCTCCAAGCTGAAGTTAATAAAAACATCTACACTCCACAATGACACAGGAGAGGCTGGTTGGCTTGCAGACATCTCAATAGAGCATGAGCTGACCCAGACTGTGAACCTTCAGGAAGCAGAAGCAGTTCAAATCTTTGCCACCAGGGAGGTCAGGAAAGTACCACTTTGATTATTCAAACAGATTAAAATGCCACTGTTTACTATGCAGACAAGAAAAGTTACATTTGCTGTTCAGGCATTTGAAAGTTAAGTGTTACTTAAAATTTTTTGAACAAAGCATTTTAAGTTGTTAGTTCTTTATTGGGGTAGGTAGCAAAGCAGTACCATGAGAGGAGTAGAACAGGAAGAAGGCAGAACTGAACTCCAATCTATGTGACCTCCCAGCAGCCCCATGTGCCCCACTCTATCTGATCCCTCCATATCCCATGCCTCCTCACCTCACCCAATGGGCAGGTTACTGTAAGGAAAGCAGCCTCTCCTCCTTCCTCTCCATGTCTGGCTACTCAGGCCCTGAGCCTGCTGCCACCTCTTCTGGCACCACATCATCCCCTGGTGGGTGAAAGGTGTAATTGCAGTGCCTCGCTGCAATTTTTTTGCGGGGGGGGGGGTGCAAAAATGTGCAGGCAACATGAATTCTGCTTGTGTATTATTGATTGGGAAGTGAGGGAACAATGCTCACTGTTTTGAACCAGATATAAGATGGAGCAGGTGTGCAAACATCCCCAATGCACCTCAAACTTGACTTGTTTTAACTCTGCTATGCTAGGCCTAAGTCTCTCTAGAGGAGAGATTGTAAAATTGTTCCAAACAGGCTTAGTGGATGTGTGCAAGCAGAAGGACTCTAAAGAACTGTGAAGACTATAAAGCTAAGCATGTGTGAAGTGTGATAAGAAAAGCAAGATGGAGCACAAAAATCATTGTAGAAGAGATTATGGTAACTAAAAATGTGTCCAAGTACACAAAGAACCATAAGTGACTTTGAGGGAGAAAGCAAATCTTCCAAGAGCTGGGAAAGTTATTTCTGAGAGAAGGAAAAGACATTGTTAAAAAATTAAATGACTTGTTTACTTCAATGTACACAAAGGAGGAGAAGAGACAGATGTCAGAAAGATAAATACTCCACAGGGGAGAGACAGATCTACAGAAAGAGAGCGAGAGAGAAAGAAAACAAAATATTGAAGGGAATCAAAGACATGCATGGAACATTTAATCAAGGACTTCGACTGTCTGAAAATGCAGCACTAGACACCCCCAAATTTTAATGTAAGTGCTTAAATAAATTGGGAAACATCTCCTGAGATATTTTGGGCTTTTTCTCTTTTAAGTGTGCATGTATGTGTGCACACATGAATGTATGCAAGCTTGCACAGCCAAACTTTGTATAGCCCACTTTATGTAAGCCCCAAACAATGTTTTTCAATGATCAAAGGAAAATGTGGGCAATAAAAGCAAATCAAACTCATGAAAAGTTCAAACACAGATATATAGCATATCTGTGATTTGGTCTTAAAAACAACCAGGGATCCTACACATTGTACCCACAGGGCACTGAATTCCAGACATGGAGTATAAAACAGAACAGCACCAGGTAACAAATCAAGTGTGCTCAACAGAGTCAGCAACCCAGTCAAATTCAGCCACAAATGTAAGGAGTCTCACCAGTCTAACTGACTACAGTCTGCCTGTGCGACTAAAGCATACAACAATATAATATTTGGCAGCAGGCCAGGCAAAACCTGGCAAAAATGCTAATACAGTAAAACCTCCATTTAACGGACTAATTCGGGCAAGGGGGTGTCCGTTAAATCAAAAAGTCCGTTATTTAATAATAATAATAAAAAAGAGCTGTCGGAGCAGCAGCCCGCCCGCCACAGGGTCGAGGCGGCAGCTCCGCAGCCCGCCCGCTGCCAGGACCCGGGCGGCAGCCGGGAGCTGTCAGCCAGCCCGCCCGGGTCCTGGCTGCCGGGACCCGTCAGCCAGCCCGCCTGCTGGCGGGACTCGGGCGGGAGCCGGGAGCCAGCAGTCCGCCCGCTGACGGGACTCGGGAGGGAGCCAGGAACCGGCAGCCCGCTCGCTGGCGGGACTCGGGCGGGAGCCGGGAGCCGGCAGCCAACCCTTCCACTGCCGTGACCCGGGCGGCAGCCGGCAGCCAGCCCACCCGCGGCTGGGACCCCGGCAGCAGCCGGGAGCCAGCAGCCAGCCCGCCCGCTGCCTGGACCCGGGTGGGAGCCGGCAGCCAGCCCGCCCGCTGCCGTGACCCAGGCGGCAGCCGGGAGCCGGCAACCAGCCCACCAGAAATGGATCAGGAATGCATCAGACTTGCTCAGAAATTTTGTCCGTTGCATCCGAAGTCCGTTAAATCGAGGTCCGTTAAATCGAGGGTTTACTGTACAATATTCACGGCACAGGCTGGTCTTTGTTGTGAAATTTTGCAAATACTGGAGGTGATTTAAAAATCCAGGAGACACTGGGAAATAGTAAGGAATTACAGTAATCTAGTCTGTAGGAATGGAGGCACTGACTGGAATCTCTAGTTTTCTCTAAGCATCTGCAAATACTGGAAATGGTCTTTAGACACTGAAAGTATCTTTTAAAATAATGACACAATCATATTCCTCATGTGACATCTCGAAAGTGTAGATGACAAGAGTTTTTTTAAAAAAAACTTTTGCTTCCACTGCTGGAATCATATCTGGTCCACACAAAGGGACGTGTACGGCCCTGGACTGCTTGCCACTCCACCTCGTTACCTCCACTACATATGTTCCTAGATGTGGTTCTTAGATGTGGTTAATTCTGCCTAACACCAAGAAAGGCTATTTGAGAACTGCTGCCTTAGAGATTCCCATCCAACTGCCCTGGACTTACTTGTAAGATCTATACAACATGGAGGCAATGTTTACAGAGAGCCATTTTGGGCACCAAGATCTCAGAGGCGATATGGTTGAGATGAATCAGTAAAGACCTAATCTTGCTTCTACCAAATTCAATGAGTGTTCCCCACACACACACTTTAAATTCACTGGAAGCAGGATCAGATCCTCAGTTCTGGCAAGAGATTGAATCCTGGCTTTGTTGTCTGATGTAATCTATCACCTTGTATAGGTTTCAGATAAACAAGACTGACTTGGTATTTTACATATCTTTTTGAAAGCTAGGACTCTGGGTTCAGATTTCACTTTCAGGTCAAGTCAACAGGACTAGAGGAAATCTTGGAGGGTTGAGTGTGTGTGTTTGTTTCCAGGATGGTGGAACACACCTTTTTGTTAAATGTTGTCGCCCCATGCTGGGTTTACTCATCAGACAAAAGATCCAAAATGTACATTTAAAAGAGCCATTATTACCAGACTCTTGTCAATGGGGACATGGTCTGATAGGCAATGCTACAAGTAACTTGATTTTAGATAAATTTTAAAACTGGATTTATAAAACACATTCCTTATTTAGAAGGAACGACATACTATCCCATTCTTATAATTCTGCCAAACAAAAGAAATGTATACACCTGAAGTACATGTATAAGGGGAAGTCTTTGCATATGAAATCTCATCGTGGGGATTCTCCCTCTCACGCATGTGTGTACTCACATGCACCTCTGCATAAGGAAGGACCTTTTGTGCCTCCGTCTCTCCCTCACATACATGAAGGTGGAGAAGAGCAGTCACCTCTACGTTCCATTGCTCCTTCTCCTCTTCCATACTCCATGGTGGGTGTTCTGTGAGTTCAAAGGCTGTGCCAAGGAGTGGGATGGGAGAAGGAAGACCTGGTGTGGATATGTATCATTCCCCACTTCCAGTTTCAAAGTGCCTCATCCAATGACCATAATATGTTTACCACAGAGAATCCACTCCCAAGGTCAGCAGCAGCCAGAAGAATCCCTAGTAACATGGTGCTTATAGAACCATGCAGCTGGGAGAAGGTGAGTGAAGGGAACCAGAGCCCATGAGACATGCTAACATCATTGCATACATTAGTGCACAGCTTGGAGGGGTATTTAGCATCATTAGCCCCAGTGTGATGTAGTGCTGGGTGGAGCCCTTCTGCACACCTACCCGAGGCAGAATCCCCCCTTCCCAGAATTCCTTCCTGGGTCATGTGACTTCACCTCACTCCCAATGCAGACCACTGCTTGCTGACTGAACCCTTCAGGTCAAAGCTGGCTAAGGCTCTAGTGCCTTTATGATGGATGCTTGGGCCTTAATAAGGCAAGGACATTCCTGTCCCTTTTGTTTCACACTAAAGCACGTAACACAGGTGTTTAAAGATCCTTCCCCTGTTTTTCTTGACCAAACCCTGAATGGTGTCATCCCTCACAGCATAACAGGGATGCTGCAGTGGATGATCCTATCTCTGAGACAGAGAGCAGCATTAAAACCGAAAACAGAATTATCAGGAACAACTCAAACTGCAAGAGGAGAATGTTTAGGGGTGGATAAACATAAGGATGGGTGCTTTTAAAACTCCACAAACATCAGATAGTCGCAGCCCATCTAAACAATTTAGGAACTAGTTCAGAGGATAACATTCTTTTGACTTTAAAAATAGGTGTGTGTGTGAGAGAGAATGACTCTTGTCACTAGCAGAGGGTCTTTCTGGTAGAGCAAGTGATGGTCTTGTCCTTCTGTGTTGTTACCCCTTATCAGTTACCAAAGCTTGTTTATGCTGAAGTTCTCATAGTAATAGAATTTAGCTCTCCTGAAAAATGATGCAGTGAGCAGAACTGACATGACTTGTCTTTTATTGGTTTGAATTATTGGCTATAATTGATACACATGTCCCTCAGCTCAATGTGCTTTCTTTGATGCGTTACTGGTTTGAATTCTTGTAGTCTGTCCAATGTATTCATTTGAGGGGAACATTTTAGTATTATAATATTTTACTTGTCTTATTGGCACAGGTGAAAAATTGGCCAAAATAATTTGGGTAACAAGTAGTTGAATTGTGTTTTTCCTCTCAGTAAATCACAATACAATTTCTCATAATTTATCAGCCTGCTATGTTTCTGCCACACATAGAGGCTACCCTCTGGTGAAGTAACCAAAATGACTAACTGCATTGCTGGAATTTTGACAGAAATGGCCGGCTAGTGGCTTAGGCATAAAGTACATGTAACCCTAGAATTAATCATAAACAGATGTGAAGTTGTTCCATTGTGGTGACTGGGAGCTTTGTGACTGATTTTAATGGGAACAGAGAGCAGTCAGAGTAAGTCATTTACTTGCTCCCCAGCTCATATTTTTCAAAGGCAACTAAGCACTACAATAAGCCCTTTATAACCAAACCTAGCAGGAGGGAAGCAGAATTTGCACTGTTCCTGAAGCAGCTCCAGGAGACATTTGCCTTTGGAAGACAAAGGCTATATGAATGTCAGAGGGGTCATGCGTGCTGTGCTGGAACAGTTAATGTTATGCACCTTTTAAAAATGAGCGCAGTGACGTAATAGCTTTCTTTGACAGTGTTAACGACCTTTGTGGATGGGGGAAGTGGTAGATGTGGTATGCAGGCCGTCCTCAGACTTATGACACAATTGGTTCCTGAAAATTGCATCGTGAGTCGAAACATCATAACTCAGAACCACAATCCGCTCCAATTCAGAAATGTCAGAAGTCCTGTTTGTCATAAGTCGAACATCATAAAGTTGAGGCCTGCCTGTGTTTTGACTGTAGTAAGGCTTTTCACGCTATCTCACATGATCTTCTTATAAACTAACTAGGAAAATACAACCTAGATGAAGCTATTATAATGTGGGTGCATAATTGGTTGGAAAAAACATTCCCAGTGAGCAGTTATCAGTGGAACACAGTCAAGCTGGAAGGAAATATCAAGTGGGATCAGTCAGGGATCAGCTCTGCATCTGGTATCTTCATCAGTCATTGAATCATAGGATCGGAAAGGGCCTCAAGAGGCCAGTGATTTAGATAATGGCATAGAGCGTACACTTACAAAGTTTGTGGACGATAAAGCTGGGAGGGGATACAAGTGCTTTGGATGACAGCACTGCCATTTACAGAAACTCACTATTTTTGATTGCATATTGCGATGTCCACTGGTGTTCTTCGAAATGATCAGGACAAACTGGAGAAATGGTCGGAAGTAAATAGGATGAATTTCAATAAGAAGAAATGCAAACTACTCCACTTAGGAAAGAACAATCAGTTTCACACATACAAAATGGGAAATGACTGCCTAGGAAGGGGTACTATGGAAAGGGATCTGGGGGGAAGAGTGGGTCACAAGCTAAATATGAGTCAATAGTGTAACACTGTTGCAAAAAAAGCAAACATCATTCTGCAAAGGGCTGTGGCTGTGGGCAAGCAGCTCCCAGGCTGATTGGGCAGAGCAGCCACAGCTGTGGCTGGATCAATTAGGGCCCAGCTGGCCCTGATATAAGGGCCCAGAGTTTGTTGGAGGGAGATAGTCTCCTCTGACTGCAGAGGCAGACTGGCCTGGCTGCTGGGGAAGCTAGACAGGGTACCCAGAGTGAAGCAGGGCTGGGGCAAGGCAAGAGGAGCCGGGGGAGCTACTGCCTGGAAACCCCCAGGATGCAGGGCCTAGGAGAAGGCCCAACAAGGGTACTAGGGTTGCAGGGGGCAGCCCATGACTACAGAGGCAGAGGCAGCAGGCCAACCCCCCCCCCCTTGCCTGTGATGAATGGCAATGATACTGCAGTCTGCCCCAGAGAACGGGCGCAAGTGGTGACTAGCAGTTGCCTAGACTGAGGCAAGGTGGGGATAGAGGGTTGGGATTCCCCAGGGAGGGGAGACCCTGAGACTGCATGGTGCAGCACCCTTGGTAAGAGGGCACCGGGGTCCAGGGAGGGACACGGGGCCAGAAGCAAGCGGGACTACAGCCTGCAGAGGGCCCTCCAGACATTGGCGAGCTAATTCCTGGACGGACCAGCAGGAGTCGCCGCGGGGTGAGACACCGCCCTGCTACAGATGTATTAGCAGGAATGTTGTAACCAAGACACGAGAAGTAATTCTTCTGCTCTACTCCACGCTGATTAGTCCTCAACTGGCATATTGTGTCCAGTTCTGGGCACAACATTTCAGAAAAAATGTGGACAATTTGGAAAAAGTCCAAAGAGCACAAAAATTATTCAAGTTTTGGAAAACATGACTTCTGAGACAAAATTGAAAAAAGTGGGTTAGTTTAGTCTGGAGAAGAGAAGACTGAGAGGGGACATAACAGCTTTCAAGAACATAAAGGGATGTTACAAGGAGGAGAGAAAAATGTTCTCTTTAACCACTGAGAACAGGACAAGAAACAATGGACTTAAATTGCAATAAGGGAGGTTTAGGTTGGACATTAGGAAAAATTTCCTGTCAAGGAAGTTAAGCTCTGGAAAAAAATGCCTAGAGAGTTTGTGAAATCTCCATCAATGGAGATTTTTTAGAGCAGGTTAGGCAAACATCTGTCAGGGATGGTCTAGATAATACTTAGTTCTTGCCATGAGTGCAGGGGACTGAACTAGGCCCCAATACTGAAAACATTCCACTGAGAGGACACCCAGTGAGGAAAGGAAGTTTTTGGCTTATTAAAAAGAGCAGGATCAGGCTCTTATATATAGCATTAGCCACAAAATATAATGTGTGTGAACTTACTGTGTTTTCCAGTCTAAAAGGGAAAAGGGCACACATTTTTAGACATAATTGGATTTACCTGGTGGTGTCTAATTATTGCCTTTCATTTCCTTATATTGTAAAAGAGTCAGGAGAAAACAATGTGCTTAAGGAAGGAATAAAAAGTCATACAAGTAAAAGAAGAGCAGCAGTGTGGTCTAGTGGCACAGCACTGAATTGAGACTAAGGACACCTGGCTTCTATTCTCACTGCTACCACTGGGCTACTGTGTGACCTTAAGCAAGTCACGTCTCTGCTCTGTGCCTCAGTTTTCCATCTCTAAAATGGCAATAATGATACTGACCTCCTTTGAAAAGCACTTTGAGAGCTACTGTGAATAACACCATATGAAAGTTTTATTAATATTTGTATTTATAGAGTTGTTATATAAATAAAAAGGGTTGTAATAGTGACTTAAAAATATCAAAAATAATTATTTGCATTGAGTATACGTGCCACCAGAACAGTGGGAGACAGCATTATGCCTGTGATGTGACAAGATGACATTATGCAGCACTGACATTTACAGAAACCCACTATTTTTATTGCATATTGCCATGACCACTGGTGTTCTTCTCTAAAACAAAGGTAATGGATGAAGGAACAGGAAAAGCATTTCAATTTTATTTTTAACAGATTTGAGATTCAGTATTATTAATAACAGCTTTTCCCCTGAAATCCAAGCTGTATATCAATTTATGAGATAGAAATAGAGATGCCAAAGTTCCCTGCCATCATGTTCAAAAGGAAATTATCAGGCAGAAAAGCCATGGGGTGAAGAAGATAAAATTATATTATCTCATGGCAGTGTGTTTCAGAACTGTAATTATTGTTTGTCCTTTGTGGATGTCGCAAGTGTTGATAAATACAATAATTTTGTTTGCCTTCCCTTGACTTATATTTAAGGCTTAGGCTAGTAGCTGGTAGAATTGATGTATTTCATTCTTATACTAGCAAAAATACCCGGCGTTGCTCGGGGTATTTGTAATTGGAAACTGGGATGTAAAAAGACTACAATGTTTTTTATTAAAACAAATTTTGGTCAGAAGTCTCATTTTGTCTAATTAATTTCATTCTCTTGCATTTAGATGTGGTTTCTCCGATACATTTTCACTTTTTACGCGACATAAGGAATAAGGTTCTTTTTAAGAAAAAAAACAGTGTATTTAATTATGTTTGCACTACACAGTGCGGGGGCCGTTGGAGGGGGGGGGAGAGAGCTGAGCGAGTGCGGGGTCCGTTGGGGCGGGGAGAGAGCTGAGCGAGTGCAGGGTCCGTTGGAGGGGGGGAGGGGGAGAGAGCTGAGCGAGTGGGGGGGCCTTGGAGGAGGGGAGGGGGGAGAGAGCTGAGCGAGTGTGGGGGCCATTGGAGGGGGGAGGGGGCAGAGAGCTGAGTGAGTGCGGGGTCAGTTGGAGGGGGGGAGGGGGGAGAGAGCTGAGCAAGTGCGGGGTCCATTGGAGAGGGGAGAGAGCTGAGCGAGTGCGGGGTCCGTTGGAGGGGGGAGGGGGGAGAGAGCTGACCGAGTGGGGGGCTGTTGGAGTGGGGGGGAGGGGGGAAGAGAGCTGAGCGAGTGGGGGGGCCATTGGAGGGGGGAGAGGGGAGAGAGCTGAGCGAGTGGGGGGGGCCATGGGAGGGGGGAGAGAGCTGAGCGAGTGCGGGAGCCGTTGGCGGGGGGAGGGGGGAGAGAGCTGAGCGAGTGGGGGAGGGCATTGGAGGGGGGGAGGGGGGAGAGAGCTGAGCGAGTGGGGGGGCGTTGGAGGGGGAGGGGCAGAGAGCTGAGCGAGTGCGGGGTCCGTTGGAGGGGGGAGGGGGGAGAGAGCTGACCGAGTGGGGGGCTGTTGGAGTGGGGGGGAAGAGAGCTGAGCGAGTGGGGGGGCCATTGGAGGGGGGAGAGGGGAGAGAGCTGAGCGAGTGGGGGGCCCTTGGAGGGTGGAGGGGGGGAGAGAGCTGAGCGAGTGCGGGAGCCGTTGGCGGGGGGAGGTGGGAGAGAGCTGAGCGAGTGGGGGAGGGCATTGGAGGGGGGAGGGGGGAGAGAGCTGAGCGAGTGGGGGGGGGCGTTGGAGGGGGAGGGGCAGAGAGCTGAGCGAGTGCGGGGTCCGTTGGAGGGGGGTATTATTACATCATAACTATGTCACAGAGAACAGCAGGTGTTAACCTGCTGCCCAGCTGATGTTAATGGGCTTTAAAGAATTTCACCCCTAGGGGGTGTAAGAGGTGAGATTTGAAAAATTTTCGATTCTCACCTTGATTAGGACCCTAAAGCCTATAACTGTACCAAATTTCAAGTATCTAGCCGAAATGGTGTGGAAGTAGTAAGGGAACATACATACACGCATACACACCCACACACACATATACACCATTTGACTTTTATATATATAGATTAGTGAGAAGAGGTATTTGTCAATTGATCCTACCCACACTTGTTACCAGAAGTAGTGCTGACTTCATGTTAAGTAGTCATTGAAATCCAGTATAGTACTGGCAGGTTCTATCTAAAGAAACGGACATAAGTGGATGTGATGGAGCTTCGAAGTGGAGACTGCACACGTTTAAAGGATGAAACTCTAGGGGCTGAAATCTTTGTTTGTCTTTTTGCAGGGACCCCCAGAGTTTGTATCCACCCGAAGTTACTAACGCAAAGCTTCAGTACGCTGGATGGGGGCCAAAGGGGCAACAACTGGTAAGATAGCACAAGCATGGCAATAAGCTTATACAAACACATACCATTGTAATTTTGGAAAATAAGTATAAGTAGATATTATGCCAACTTGCCCTTGTTCTCTTAGAGCCATTCTTCACTGGCTGATTTCTTACAACTAACGTAGCAGATATGTGTCTGGAGCGTTTATGATATATTGTGCTCACATTATTAAAATCCTCGCTCATCTCTGAATGTTGTGGCTTCACTGCCTGCTTAACAGATCTTGTGGCTGCCCTCTTTTAATTGTGCCTTCTCAGAGAAGGTGACAGTTGGCACTTTAAAAGCTTAGATTTTGGATTTGCACCAGGAATTGAGGGCAGGGGATTCTTGCTCTAAGGGAGGACACGCCTAAGGCAGCAGGAGCCGTGAGCTGATATAGTGGAGATTGCACAAACTCTCACCGTGTGGAAACCTGCATGAGCTATGAAGAGACCACAAGGTCTGTTAAGCAGGCACTGAAGCCGTGATAGTTTTGTTTTTATAAAAAGCCCGTTTTAACATTTGCTTGCAGGCTGATAGGCTTTCCGTGTGGTAGAGCAGGAGGAAACCATGGATGTTTTTGACAGCATTGTCTAAAGAACTTAACACCTTTCGTGTTGAAATCTTACCTTTCAGGACTAAGTGTTTCAGGACTTAGCCAGTTCTAAGGATTTGTTATCTGCTTAGAGGCATTTGTGCTACTGCATGTTCAAATGGGCTTTTACACAGAAAATTAATCTTGAAAAGTGGCCAGGGGAACCACATTTCTTTTCCTCTCAAGAAATATTCTCACAGGCTAGGGGTCAAAATGTTCAGTATGTGGCATTACAGGAAGATGGCTTCCAAAACAGCGAAGGAGCCTTACATGCAGTGCTGTGGTTCATGACAAAGAAAATGGTAGTTGCTGCCACTGCTAGTGTCTAAGTCCTCTCCTCACCACTGTGGCTTGTAGGAGACACAAGAATGACGTTTGTCTTCCATTTCACCAGAAAAGTCAGCTTTGATGCAGCTGCAGACCTAGTAGTGTACAAAGACCCTAGCAATACTGACGCAGAGGTTTTCCCGCATGTGAAAAATGATTCAAAAGAGATTACTCTTCTCACTGTACACACTCACACACCCCTCTCCATCTCTAATCTGTACCATTGGACGCCTTCACTATGTTGACCTTGTGGCCATTGTGGTGTGGATTGTACTGGCACATGTTAGGTTTGGGCTTGAGAGAGAGCTTTGGACTCCTGACTAGTGGAAATGTGAGGTGTCCACACTGATGTAACTCCATTGACTTCAGTGGAGTTGTTCCTGATTTCCACTGGTGTGGATGGAAGGAGAATCAGGGCCTACTGTTCCCAAGATGTGAAGAATCTGCGTCCGTCTTCTTGAGAACATCTTGCTGTCTTATAAGAATAATCTTTTTTTGGTGACCTAAATGAAATGACTTGGTGAGCCTCATTCTATTTGCTTCCTGTTCTGTACATATCTTTTGTGCTGAAAAATAGCAGATGGCTGCTTCCAGAGGTAAAAATGTGGCACTTTTTATAAGGTATAAACAATAAGGTACTGGTGGGGACCTTTAACACAAGAATGAGAACACTGAAAGAGGAAAGCTTGTAAAGAGTTTAGTCATCTTATAGTAAAATTAAAGACAGTTTAAACAGTTACACTACAGTAAAATCTCGATTTAACGGACTAATTCGGGCGAGGGCGTGTCCGTTAAATCAAAAAGTCCGTTATTTAATAAAAAATAAAAAAACGAGCTGTCGGAGCAGCAGCCCGCCTGCCACAGGGTCGGGGCGGCAGCTCCGCAGCCTGCCCACTGCCGGGACCCGGGCGGCAGCCGGGAACCGCCAGCCGGCAGCCGGGAGCCAGCAGATGGTCTCCAGCGAAGGGGACCGGGGCCGCAGCAGGGAGGGATCGCGGTCTGATATGGCTCAGAAATTTTGTCCGTTGCATCCGAAGTCCGTTAAATCGAGGTCCGTTAAATCGAGGTTTTACTGTACTTTTATTTTCTTTTGGAAAAAGAAAAGATTATACCATGATAGGACTCTTTTTAGCATAAAAGGATAACACAGATTGAATAGTTCTAGCTGGTAAGATTGTTTGAGGATGATTTCTGATGCTGACGGAACTCTTTACAATATATTAGCTTTGGCGGTGGTGTATCTAGTTCATTGGGCTTCCAATCAGTACGTATAATGCCATACGTGTAAAGACATTTTCATTAACAAGGAACTGCCTTTAGAAAATCTGAAGAATAGAACAGCTGAAGTTTTTTTTCCTGTTACTTAAATGTTTAATTTTTATTTTAGTACAAAGTGAGCTGTTCAAAACCACAACAAAAACTGCGCTCTTCTAATCTTTAAGACAAGGCAACCTGAATTGTGCTTAGGCCGTTTCTTAGGTCATGAGCCTATCTTCCTTTCTTCAACAGATTTTCTGCTGGGGTCGATCACTATAGTTTCCTGCCATTCACTCCTGGAATCATAGTGTAATGCTATCAATTACTTTAGATTTATTTGATGGTCATCAAGGCCAGCGCTCTGCACCGAGACAGGCATTCACGGCTGAGACTGCCCCTGGGAGGTGTTTGTCCAAACTATCCTTAAAAGCCTCCATCAATGGGGACTCCACAATGGGCAATAAATTTGCATCTTACAAAAAGGAACATAGCCATACCAAAACCAAGACTGGCCCTTCATTCAATTCAGTATCTTGCCTCTATCAACATCCTATAATGAATCCTTCACGGAGAAATCAGCATATTCCATATCATACCTCCCCAATTGACAAAATCTCTTCCTCTCTTCACTGGTGATCATGTAGGGCCTGATCCTGCATCAGTGGTGCCAATGGGACTTTTTTCCATTGACTTCAGTAAGAGTAGAATCAGGGGTTAAATGCATTAGGATTGTTAGTCCTTGTGCTGACTAGCATAACTGCAGATATTTTTTTATATATAAGTGTCTAACTCCATTATGAATCTTGCAAAGACATTTACATCAGCAGCTTCCTGCCACAGCAAGCTAATTATTTGTTTCATTAAAACAGTATTTCTTTTTGCCCCTTCTAAATGTGTTGTCTTCTAATTTAATTGTATTTTTTGTTCTTGTATTCTGGGTGAGTTAAGTAGAAGCTTATATATATACTGTGCATTTTACATACCTTTAGCTTATTACTATTTTTCTCTGTTCCTTGCCAAGCTAAATCATTTTACACTTTTAAACACAATATTGTTGTTATTGTTTTTTAAAAAATGCAAGTACATAGTTGGGCTTTGAGATACACTACATTAGTAATACTAGATTAGTGCATCTCCAATATACAGAAAACAAATCACAAACCTATCATAGCATAGGTGTCCAGGAAAAAAGGACCAAAAACATTCTGTGCTCAGTATTCAATATTCCAGAACTACTTAAACAGCCTTGGGTGTAATGGTCCCCTGCTTCCCAGTGGACATAATGCCTTCTGACAGGGATGCAATCCAAACTCCAAAGGCAAGGGTTCTATTTTTTCTCTTTGAAAAAGGTTGGTGAAGTTCTGAGAGGTACATCCAGTCTCTCACACATTAAGAGAACAGGCTATTTGATTGTTTATTTCACTTGAGTCTTACCAGCCTTCGTAAACTCCATGGGATCAGTCTTCAGTGGTGCTGAGCTTATACTTGGTGCAGCTGAGAACAGTGAAGGGATGGGAGAAGATGGGTAGCTGTGAGCCTCATTTCTGCTCCCCCAATCCTGGCCTGGGGGGAGGCCAAAAGCCCTTGGAGTGACTTAGGTCTGCTCTAAGCTGTGTCAGCTGTAGGGCTGCCATTACGTGTTTTGTTACCCAGGGTGGGAGAGAAATGTTTTTAATTCTACCCACCCACCCCATTCACCAAGTCAGTCTCCCAAAGGTGTATGCAACACAACCTCAAGAAATAACTGCAGATTTGTCAGCCCTGAATGTGATGATTTGGTGCCTAGGACGGACAGCCTCACTGCCTGCCCCTAGGGCCAGCCCCGATCAGCTGGGGTCTACTATTATGCAGGCCAGGGATCTGTCAGATCACCATCCCCTCCTACCCACCTCCTTCCTTCTCTTCTCTTATGTCTCCTGTCCCTTCCAGTCTGCGTGAAGCCAACTGCACTGGCCTTGCGCTAGCTGAGGATTCCGCTGTGTTGAGAGGGTTGTCTCCCCCTTTAGGACAGCTTTCCAGTTGGTTCATGGGAAATGGGAGTGGAGGATCTGGCTCCAGTGGTTTATCTTTTTTTGTGGCTATTTTTTTTTTAATCCCTTTCTTCACATTCCTCCTGAGGGAGCTTTCAGTCACTAACGTCCACTACAATGCTGTCGGCTCTTACTCTGTCTTGTGTGCCTAATTATATTAAAGAGAGAGAGAGAGACCTGAAACAGAAACAAACTAAATGGTCTGCATTCTTTGTAAAAATCCTCTCCCAGGAGCAATTTCCCTTTGCCCGTGTTTTCTTTTGTCTTTTCCTGTGATGTTACCTGTCTGTTTTAGATTAAAAACTCCTTCGGGCATGGTCCATAGGATCAATTTATAGGAGCTTCTTACTCATCTGCCAAGTGCCATGCGCACTGCAGCTGAGAAGGTCTACTTGAGTTACAAAACCAAAGTGCAAATGTATTTCACTTCTGACCCATTGAAACAAATGTTTCACAACACCTCTTCCTTCACTGTTTGAAAATGAAAAATCCACTAATGGATAAAAACATCACAGTGTGTGCTACCAGACTGATTTAAAAATCAGCCACTAGTCCAACACCCAGGGGAGTCAATAGAAGGACTCTTGTTAACGTCATTGGATGCTGTAATAAGTCTCAGCTGAGAAGATATTACTTAAATACAGGTGACTTAATAGGCCTGATTTTTTATCGTCCTGCATCCTGTGTGATCATTTCTGCCTGGGCAAAGTAAATGCAAAAGTGTGCTAAATCAAAATGGTAGTGCATTATGTTCACTTTCCCTGGATGTAAGTGACTACACAAGGTACAGAGCAATGGAGAATCAATCCCTTTCATCACTCACCCTGTAGCCTTCACTCTTTCTCAAGTGTCACACCACCCTCCTTCAGCTAGTAATAGTATGTTGCTAGCTGGGTTTAAATTGATAGTCTGTATTTCCGTAAAACTATCGAGATGCAATTTTGTAGAGATGTGGGGAGGTTGATGTAGATGGCACTAGAAGTATCATGTGTGGCAAAGCTTTGGCCTTCTCCCTGTGGGTACTGCACTTCCAGGTGGTTTGTGCTAGCCTCAGAGGCTCACTGTGATTGGTTAGGGGAGGTAGAAAGGGGGGGGGAGCCCGGGCCCACCTTCTACTCCGGGCTCCAGCCCAGGGACCCTAATAGTATCAGCTAAGATGGCTGACCTTTTAGGCACCAAACACAATACAATTCCCTGGGCTACTTCCCCACAGCAGTCCCCCACTTCTTCAAACTTCTCTTCACCTTTACCTCAAGTCTCCTTCCGTGCGTATGATATGTTGCCTACCACTCAGTCTCACCAACAGCACAACCTCCTCTCACAGCTCCTGACATCCACACCCACCTGACTAACTAGGAGGGTTTTTAACTGGTTTCAGCCAGACCCTGATTGGCTTCAGGTGTCCCAATCAGGTTAGCTATTTCCACTACCTTCTAGAATCTTCTTAATTGGCCCCGGGTGTCTTGATTGGCCTGGAGTAGCCTTTGTTTGGCTATCCAGGGAACAGAGACCTGCACATCCTGAGGCTGATATACCTGCCTTCCAGCACTCTCCTATACCCTTCTGGTCTGACTCCGTCTCACATGGGATAATCTGTTCATTTATGGCATATTTGCCTTATTTCAGGAATTCTTCTTCCTTTCATCCCACAGATATTGGTACCCATCACTCTCCATCTTCCTTCTCTCTAGATTCAAGTGCTATTCGGACTGGCACAGAAACTCCTATAAATTGATCCTATTGAACTATTCTCTCTCGCTCGCTCGCTCACTCTTGCTCTCTCTCGGTTTGTACCTTTAAGTTTTTAGGGTGAAATTCAGCCTTGTGCAGAGATCTCACACAAGGCTTTGATGGTACATAGCACTCATGAGAATCATCAGTACAGGTAAATTTCCCCCTTGGTGAATTCAACAATCTTGAAAGATGTGAGACTGACCAGCCTAAAGCCCTCTATTTATCCACAGGACAGATGTAATATGAACAGCAGCAGGCCAAGCTTCCCTGCCAACTTATTTCAGCTCTGGCCTAGGGAACCACCTTTAGTAAGGAGAGTGTCACCACAGCTCAATTTCACATTTAGGCACTGGAATAAAGGTGCCCAAGGAATGCAGTGGAAATTGGCCACTTTTATCTAGGTACTTAAATGGGGCTTTAGATGACTGCATTCAAATGCACACCGGTTTGAAATGTTTGCCCTAAGACAGTGATGGCGAACCCGTGGCACGCGTGCCGCTGCCGGCACGCCGAGCCGTCTCTGTGGGCACGCCGTCAAAACGCCGGAGCAGAGGGGCGGGGTCAGTAAGAGGCGAGCGGGTGGTGGAGGAGGAAGTGAAAGGACGGCCGGAGCCCAGGAAGGAGAGCGGAGGCGGGGCCGAGGCAGGAGGCGAGGCAAGGCAAGAAGGAGAGCGGAGGCGGGGCCGAGGCGCGAGGCAGGAGGCGCGAGGCGCGGCGCGAGGCGCGGCACGAGGCAGGAGGCGAGGCGAGGCGCGAGGCGAGGCGAGGCAAGGGGGGGGAGGCGAGGCAAGGCAAGGGGGGGGAGGCAAGGCAAGGCAAGGGGAGGGAAGGCAAGGGGGGAGGCAAGGCAGGGGGGGGAGGGGAGGGAAGGCAAGGCAAGGGGGGGGAGGCAAGGCAAGGCAAGGGGGGGGAGGCAAGGCAAGGGGAGGGAAGGCAAGGCAAGGGGGGGGAGGGAAGGCAAGGGGGGAGGGGAGGGAAGGCAAGGGGGGGAGGCAAGGCAAGGCAAGGTGGGGAGGCAAGGCCGGGGGGGGGGGGCGAGCCACGCTGCTGAGGCCGGGGGGGGGGGTGAGCCGCGCTGCTGAGGCCGGGGGGGGGGGGGTCCCGAGTCGAGCGGGGGTGTTGGCACTTTGAAAAAAAACAAGTCGTTTTGGTTTGCAGTTTGGGCACTTGGGCTCAAAAAGGTTTGCCATCACTGCCCTAAGATATTACTAAGAATGTGTATGGCTACTGCTCTTCTGGCTAAGACACAATCAAAGAGGCTTCTATAATTAGTGTACTTAGGGTATGTCTTCATTACAAGACTAGGTCGATTTCCCTTAATTCGATTTTCTAAACTCGACTTTAGAAAATCAAATCAGTGTGTCCCCACCAGGACAGCAGGTCGACAGTGGTCGACACCGTCTGTCCTAGAACTTTTGTAGGGGTCGACATAGCCCACATTGCACTGTGGGTAGGTAGCCCACAGTGCAATGCATGCCGGACACCCCCCCCCCCCCGCCTGCCCAAAGAGCCCCGCGAACCCCCCGCTCACCCAAGCAGCCCCGCGCCGGACACCCGCCTGCCCAAAGAGCCCCGCGAACCCCCCCACTCGCCCAAGCAGCCCCACGCCGGACCCCCCCCCCCCACCTGCCCAAAGAGCCCCGTGAACCCCCCCCGCTCGCCCAAGCAGCCCCGTGCCGGACACCCGCCTGCCCAAAGAGTCCCGCGAACCCCCCCACTCGCCCAAGCAGCCCCACGCCGGACCCCCCGCCCGCCCGGGTAGATTTTGGTTAGAAATCTGAAGTTTATGGAGAAACACCTGGGGTAGATTTTGGTTGCATTTTGTCCTGGGCGAGCGGGGGTCCGCGGGGCTGCTTGGGCGAGCGGGGGATTTCGCGGAGCTGTTTGGGCAGGCGGGTGTCCGGCGCGGGGCTGCTTGGGCGAGCGGGGGGGTTCGCGGGGCTCTTTGGGCAGGCGGGTGTCCGGCGCGGGGCTGCTTGGGTGAGCGGGGGGGTTCGCAGGGCTCTTTGGGCAGGCGGGTGTCCGGAGCGGGGCTGCTTGGGCGGGCGGGGGGGTCCGCGGGGCTGCTCGGAGGTCGGAGGCTTAACATCAGATGCCTCTTCACGTACTGACAATAGACGTAGAGAAGTCGATTTTAGCCTTACTTCTCTCGTCAAGCAGGAGTTACGAAGTCGATTTTGAGTGCCCTTTAAATCGACTTTAAGGGCATGCAGGTGAAGACAGGTACACGTTTAGTTCGACTTAACATCGTTAAAGTCGACGTTAAGTCCTAGTGAAGACATGCCCTTAGAAATAGTACAGGCAAAATGTGCCTCAACAAGTTGAAAGCACTTTTCACAAGAGTTTTTCTACTCCCATTTTGAAATCCAATGGGTTTCTGACATGCTGCTATTTTCAGATTTATTCTGTGAGAATTCATAACTGTCTATCCAAACAGATATTCTTGATACAGTCACATATGAGATGTTGGGGGAGCAATTCTGTGGAGCCCTGTGGCCGGGAGTTATAATCCAAATGTTCTCTCTTCCTCTGATTATACAGTACTACTTGTTCTAGACTGAACAGAGATGATTTATGCTGGTGCTCCCAGCTCTTTCTGTTCTTTGCTGTTTCCAATGTCTTTTTAAACTGCATGAAAGATGTAGAAGGGGATTATGTCTGTCCCTAGCAGCTAAACACTCTTTTTTGCTCTGGTGTTTATTACAAACCCACAGGATGGTCAAAATTCATCCCCCTTGCATTTCCACAGAAGTCAATGGATCTTTTCAAATGTAAGCTCTTTGGGTTTTTATTTTTGTGCCTTGTACAGCACTGAGCATGAAGCCACTGCTAAACAAATAAATGATGATGGAACCTGTAGTAATTCCAAGAAGAAATCTCAAATTCACTAAAATTCTTATGCTAGGAAAAAAAGGAACATACATCAGCCAGTGGCAGGTTAAGGTTTTGTAGAAACCCTCAAGCAATGAAGATTAATGCAGGTGAACAGCTCTCTGTAGTTGATGGCACTGTATAGAAAGTGCAACATGGGTAAGAGTAAATTAGGAGTTCATATATATATTGATAAGAGATAGGAGTTCATATATATATATTGAAGAGTTGAATCACAAAAGCTACTGTACAGGACTAGGACATGCCTATTTAATTTCTCCATATGGCTGGCACTGAATTAGTTCAACACTAGTATGCGTCCCAGCTAGCTGGGTTTTTCAGTTGCAGAATGCTGGTTAAGTGATGGCACCTGGAACTAAACTGGACTGACTCCTCTAATTAGCTTTTTTCCGCTTGCCTGAATTCATGCCTGTCAGTCTAGCTTAGTTCCAGGCAGAAGTGCTGAGCAGATACCAAGTGAGGAAGACCTCTTTCACAGGAGTAAGTGAATCATCTGTTGTTGCTTCTGATCCAACAGGGCCTTTGATCTGCAGTGAGAATATAAATCCTGTAGGTATGATTGTTTCCAGCATTATATCATAGATTCTGCATCATTAATTTTTCATGCTGTTGTTCTCTTATATTTTCCATTGCAATGACATCTGAATCAATACTGAGCTGCAGTCTGCTATATGTAATTAGTCTGGTTTGGTTTGCTTGTTAGGAACAAGGAAAAAAAGTAGCCCTTCCAAAATGGCTAAATCCGTCCTGTTTGAATGAAACTTTATGGGGCAAATCTGAAGCATAGCAGCCAGCTGATGTAGACAGACAGGACCTGGGCAAATGAGCAAGGGTGGAAGAAAAGATTCTCTGCATAGGCTTCTGTAGCCAAGTGATTGGAGCAGTGTACACAGTTCCTCACCCAGTTCTTCTGTCATGGGAAAAACAGAGGATAGGGGCAACTATGGATCATCCAGTCTGTCTCTTCCCCTGCCATGCCCTGAACTCATGGTACTTCCTGATCCCCAAGTCCAAAGAAGGGATGAGACCTGTCTTTGATTTCTGCTGTCTCAAGAAGTAAATCAAATACATGAGGTTCCACATGGTTACCCTGGCAACTGTTCTCCCTGCACTTAATGACAACTGGATTGCAGCCCTCGATTTCAGGATACTTTCTTCCCTGTTATCCCAAGTCATGGGAGGTTTCTAATATTTGTAGTGGTAAGTCAGCATTATTGGTACAACGTGCTTCCTTTCGGACTGTCCTCTACTCCATGGGTATTTACCAAACATGTGCCTGTGTAGCAGTATGTCTCATGTCTTCCCATACCCGAACAACTGGTTAGTGAGAGGCAAATCCAGAGAACAAGTCCTCAGCCATGTCAAATTCACACTATGTCTCTTCAATCATCTGGGCCAGATTTTGAACAAAGGAAAGTCTATATTAATACCACTTCAAAAAACCAAGTTCATTGGAGCCCTACTAGGCCCTAGGAGTTCATTCTGCCCTACTAGGCCCTAGGAGTTCATTCTGCTGAATGAATGATTTCAAGTAGTTTGTCACCTGTGTCTGGCACTCCAAGCTCAACCTTCAACTATGGTCTGCATATACCTAAAGTTACTAGGTCACATGGCTACATGCACTTACCTAGTCCAGCATGTGAGATTGCACCTTCTTCCTCTTCAAGTGTGGTTGA
This sequence comes from Sternotherus odoratus, assembly GCA_032164245.1. Lineage (NCBI taxonomy): Eukaryota > Metazoa > Chordata > Testudines > Kinosternidae > Sternotherus > Sternotherus odoratus. The sequence goes on along the minus strand of JAVMKO010000002.1, from coordinate 210,699,018 downwards.
AGGTGGTCTGGCACCTGAGTTGTCAATTGTTGAACAGGCTTCTCTGAATGTCTTCAGCCATCCTGGACTCTGCAGTAATGGGCAATTCTAAGCAATGTGTGTCAGCATGTTCTCTTTGCTTGTCCTCCATCAACCAGGATTATAGTCACCGTACTTACATAATAGGTTGGGAAGCACATCTAGTGACATTGAAAATTCAGGTTTTGTGTTTGTAATAGGAGGCGTCCTTTCATATTAACATCCTGGAGCTTTGAGCTTGCTGAGTGTTTCAGGATCACATCAGTGTCACGCGGTTCATGTACTTACTGACAACACCACTGCAATGTATTATGTGAACACGCAAGGAGGAGCTCACTCCAGCCAGCTTTGTCAGTAGCCAATAAAGTTTTGACAGTTCTGTATCATTGAGAGCACCATTCCCTTACTTACCAGAGGTCCAGATTACTTAGCTGATCACCGCACTGGAAATTTGTCCCAGAATCAGGAGTGGTCTCTGAAGACCAGTATGTCTTCAGGGGGTGGGGGGATAGCTCAGTGGTTTGAGCATTGGCCTGCTAAACCCAGGGTTGTGAGTTCAATCCTTGAGGGGGCCATTTAGGGATCTGGGGCAAAAAATCTGTCAGGGGACAGTACTCAATCCTGCTAGTGTAGGCAGGCAGATCCTGCTAGTGTAGGCAGGGGACTGGACTCGATGACCTTCAAGGTCTTTCCAGTCTAGGAGATTGGTATATCTCCATTATTTATTTATTATGTTCAGGTCCATCTTCTCAGAATGGGGCATCTAGACTACCAACCTGTTTTCAATGAGAGACAGCTGTTTGCCTCTTGAGCGGGTCTCAGTCCAGGTGCCTTAACCAATATTTTCTGTCTGAATAGGGGATCAGGTCTTATGTATGCTATCAAGGTTCCCTCCCCACTATGAACTCTGGGGTACAGATGTGGGGACCCACATGAAAGTCCCCCTAAGCTAATTTCTACCAGTTTACGTTAAAAGCTTCCCCAAGGCAACAAATTCCTTTCCTTGTCCTTGGATGGCATTGCTGCTACCACCAAGTGATTTACACAAAAATTCAGGAAAAGATCACTTGGAGTCCCTATTCCCCCAAAATATCCCCCCAAGCCCTTTCACTCTCTTTCGTGGGGAGGCTTGAAAATAATATACCAACCAATTGGTTAACAAAGTGAGCACAGACCAAATCCTTTGGGTTTTAGGACACTAAAAATCAATCTGGTTCTTAAAAGAAGAACTTTATTATAAAAAAAAAAAAGTAAAAGAATCACACCTGTAAAATCAGGATGGAAGGTAACTTTACAGGGTAATATAAAGATTTAAAACACAAAGGACTGCCCTCTGGACTTGGCTTCGTAGTTACCGAATCAGAAATAAAACTAACTCTTAGCATAAGGAAGATTCACAAGCTAAAATAAAAGACAATCTAATGCATTTCCCTGCCTTACTTACAATTTTTGTAATCTTAGATGAATCATTTCAGGTATGTTTTCAGGAGATGTTATTCCTGCTTGGTATCTCTCTTCATCCAGAGAGGGAACAAACAAAGAGAGCACAAATAACCCTCCACCCCAGCTTTGAAAGTATCTTCTTTTCTTATTGGTCCTTTTGGTCAGGTGCCAACCAGGTTATTTAAGCTTTTTAACCCCTTACAGGTAAAGATTCAGTTCAGCTGCCCAGGAGGGATTTTATGACACCCTACTCTGTATTTTTAGGACACGTCTTTCCCCCATATCACTCATTCCTCATCTTATTCTGAAACCAAAGTTGGATCATACCAAACAAAATCTCATTGCAGAGACAACGTAGGTTCTGTGACCTATTCAGTCCATTGGTTCAATCTCCCATATCTCTTTCTTTCTCTTCTGATCTACTGACTCAGCACCATGGTCAAGTTTTGCATCCAGTGCTGAGCAGAGTAGACCTCACGGGGCAGAAGCTGCATAGCTAGATGGGTAGGAGACATACTGTTTGGAATCTGTTAGACAAATGCTACCCAATAGTAGAAAATTCTCCTCTACAGCTACCTATTCTGCCAAGTGGAATCAGTTGTTGATTTGGTAACCAGCCTGGGGTATTCAATGAAGGGTAGCTCTCATTAAGGAAATTTTGGTGTATCTACTACACCTTCAATCCTCTGGTCTGTCTCTCAGCTTCTCAAGGGTCCACTTAGTGGTGATTTCAGAGTTCCATCTTCTGATCCAAGGAAAGTCAATTTTTTTGAACTCCATGGGAGCAAGATTTCTAAGAGTAAATTACTCATCTCCACCCACTGGTGAAAGAGCCAGTTCCCTTGTGTGGCCATAATACTGTGTTAGCTTCCGTTTGAGCCCCTGGTGATTGTTCTCCATCAGCTCCTGTGCCAGCAGACAGTCTTCCTTGTTGCTTTAACATCTTCAAGGAGAGGAAGTGAGCTGCAGGCCTTAATGGGAAAGCCATGTATATGCAGACCCTATAGTCACATCCAAGGTTTTGTTGAAAGTGGTTTCCCAATTTCACCTTAACCAAGTAACAAACTTACCAGTAGCCTTTCCTAAACCATACTCAAAGGCAGATGAACAGCAACTTCATACTCTGGATGTGAGCCAATGCTTGGCATTTTACCTAGAGAAGACTATGACTTTTGTTCATCACCCTGTGTTGTTGTCTTCTATATGGATCGAATGAAGGGCAGGCAGTCTTTACGCAGTTGACTTCCGGGTGGATAACTTCCTGTATTATGACAACATATGAAGTCGTTCAGACGACACCTTCGCAGAGATTATGGGCTCATTTAACAAGAGCCCCAGTGATATCAATAACATTCCTTAGTGATGTTTCAATATTGGACATCTTTAGGGCTCCTATACATACATACTGTTAACAAGCACTATGCTGTTGCTGCTGTGTTTAGGTCAGATGCAAACTTTCATTGTTTAAGTAGACTCCAAGCCCCACCTCCTTGGAGTACTGTTTGAGTCACTTGAGTAGAATACACATCTGCATCCACTGGAAGAAGAAAAAATGGTTACTACCAGTTGTTTTTTGAGATGGAGGTGCAGATGTGTATTCCGTGACCCACCCTCCATCCCCTCTGCATCAGAATCTCTATTCTCAATGTTCAGTGTGAAGGAATTGAGCCGGGGGGTGAGGTGGGGGGGTGGAGGGAGGCAGGCATCAGGGAAGCACTGACTTAAATATCCAGGAGAGGAGCTAAGGGTCAGAGGGCACAAACACAGCCCCTGTGGGAACTGCTAGTCAAAGTTCTCCAGCTTCAGTGTGCTGGGAATGCATGGAATACATGTCTGCACCCTCCTCTCAAAGAACAGCAGTTACAGAACAGGTAGGCAATGGTTTTGTCCAACAGGCTAGAAACCTAATGCCAGTTCTTTCTTTGGGTCTGTGCAGAAGTATTTCTAGCACTTTATGAAGAAGTAGTTGGTTGAAGCTGGCCTTTAAAGGAAGTGTTTATGAAATTCAATATTGCACCTTGAAAGTGGCTATCTTGCTCCATGAAAATTGTCCCCTGTACCAAGAGGGGTAAAATATAATCTTAACTGTAACCAAAAGAGCATTGACTTGGTATGTTATCATGACAGCTGTTGTTGGCAGGATAGCCCAAACGGAACAAAAGAGAGAAATCAAATGGATTGTTGAATAGTTTCTCAAGGACAATAATGGAAGTCTCACCTTCATGAGGTGCAATCAGAACCAAACTTGACAAAGCCACACAAAATATATACCTTAGGGAACAATCTAGTACTAACAGCTGAATGAAATAAGGAATGTGACCTAACAGACATAGGTGATTTCCATTTCTAATTACTTTTTTTTTTTTTGCAAGGAATGTCAAGTGAATTGTCCAAGATCATTTAGCATGTTGGTGAAGGAGCCCAGAATCTCAACCCTCAGTTCTGTATACTAACCACTAGAAAATGCTCTCTTCTTAGTCAGACATTATAATGTAATAAAATACTTCCAACGAAACAGCATATCATCCCAGATGATGAAATCTAATTTACAGTGGTGCCCTACATAGCCATCACTGGTGTTAGGTTACAGAACAACAAGGTAATTCATCATGCAGAACTTAAAAGCATAGTCAGAGATCCATACTAAAGGGCACACTTACATATATACACTTCAAACAATGTCACATGGTAGTTATAAATTAAAATAACCATATTAGAAACTGGGACAGGGAATTTCAGTCAGATGTGGTTCTATTAGAAGATATAGCATAAAACCCTCTTTTCAGTACTGCAAGAAGGAAAACAGAACAGAATATTTTTTAGAAATTTCCAAAAGTACTTTGGCTGGACACCTAAAATTATAAGCCTGATTAGGATTCATACAGCTTATGGAACAGCTTGCTCACAGAATATAAATGTGGAATGCACTGCAGTCTGTAATGATGAAATATCTAAAATTAAAAGAAACTTGCAGAGGCCTGTGGAGAACATTAAAATAATATATACAGACTAACCTGGGAGTGCCAGGATAAAAATGCTGCCGCTTCGGTGCATGATCTGAGAGGGAGAATTTTGGATGATAATGCCAGGTCATAGAGTTTCATGAAATTGCTCTTGCTGGATCTGATATATGACTATGTATCATGCATCTCAGATTTGACAGTTATGGATTCTCACAGAAGAACTTTGAAAACTGCAGCACGTCACAAATCCTTCTGATTTCAAAAAGCTGTCATAGCTGCTCTTGTGAAAAGTGCTTTCAAGCTGTCAATGCAGCCAAAAGCCATGGACACACGATTAAAATGGACTTCCAAGATCAGTGTCTTAGTAAGAATAGAACCAGATATCTATCCTTTGAAATACCTTAGCATCACAGGTGCTGAAGTATGGTACATGAGGTTTTACAGAAAATGCTTCATAGATTAATATTGTTACCTACAGGCAAGTTGTTTACATACGTTCTTTTTCTGAAATCAAGCTCTTTTAAAAAAGGAAAAAGAAAAAGAAAAAAAACCTGTAGAGCCACTTCCCTGTCCTCCTGCAAATCCCTCATTAAAACTTACTTTACCATACATCCCACAGCTATGGTTGCTACTGATGGTATGTTTATTTGGCCATATTAACTTACAAGACAACAAAATATACACTAGACTCATAATTTGTGCCCACAGTTAGCCTATTAAAATAGCTCATATTACTGATACCCTGCTCTCCCTTTTCACCTGTGCCCAGGTTGATTGCTTTTACCTTACTGTTCTGTCTTATCTTAAACTAAAATTATAAGATGTTAGGAAAAGTAATAGTCTTTTACTATGTGGTAGTACAGTGCCTAGCACAATGGTGCTCTGAATTGATTGGAGCCTCCCTGCACTATTGTAATACACAAATAAATGATATTTTTTTTTATATTGAAGAATTGATTGAATTATTTTTCACCCACTCAATCAGAATTCTTCCCTTGGTTGCCCTTGTGCAGAATTTGACCCTTAAATGTCTATTATAAGAGATACTGGAAACCTCAAAGATCTTTTGCTAAGCTGACGCGGATTGTGCTCTATTTGAGTATGGTAAATGTTCTGCCATTTCTCTACTGACAGATGTTTAAACAAACAGTCTGTCTGACAATGCTTCCATTTGTCTTTCATAGTAACTGTGTCTGGAGGCATTTCTAGCTCCTAGTGTTGTATTGACCCCAAGCACTTAATTTCTTAGGCTACTGATGTTAATCACATGCAAGCCTTGAAGCTCAAACAAGGAGACGCGCGTGCTGCTTTTGATGTGTTTGTGGATCATCCAGTGGGGTTCGTGCACACATCAATCTCTAGTGCTGTCTTCTGAGTTCTGAAGCATTTCATTGCCTTGCCCTTAGAACCTGTTCTGCTGCTTCTGCCATCTGGGCGGTTTGGCTTTGGATCCAAACTGCATTTGGGCTTTGGTTAACATTCCAAACCCTCATTTTAACACTGGCACTTTCCAGATACCAATCTAAACACCACCTTTGTAAGCAGATTATGGCTCCAGAGGAACTAAAGCAAGCTATGCAACTATACACAGTTCCCTCAGAAACAATTGCATTCCTCCACATTCTCTTCTTGCTAAGGAGCAATTTAGCCACCTACTTTCAATTAACATAAATGGGGGTTTCAAAGCTCAGGATGAAGAGTTGTGACTTTGATCTCGGTGAAATAATCAATACGTGATCGATAGATATTTGGAAGATTTGCATGGGACTACCCATGAAGATGTTAGTGCAGAGGTGGGCAATTGTTTTGGCCCGAGGGCCACATTCGGAGTTGTAAAATTGTATGAGGGGGCTGGTAGGGAAGGTTGTGCCTCCCCAAACAGCCTGGCCCTTCCCTCAGCTGCCCCTCAGAACCTGCAACCCATCAACTCCCCCTGCTCCTTGTCCCCTGACCACCCCCTCCCGACACCCCCCACCCTAACTGCCCCCCCCCCGGCACCCACCCTCTATCCGACTCACCCTGCTCCCTGTCCCCTGACCCCTTTCCAATCCCCTGCCTCCCTACAGACCCTTGGAACTCCCATGCCTATCCAACCCCCCTGTTCCCTGTCCCCTAACTGCCCCCCCAGAACCTCCGCCCCCCTATCCAACTGCTTCCTGCCCCTTATCCAAGCCCCCGACCCTGGCCCCCTTACCATGCTGCTCAGGGCAGCGTGTATGGAGGCTGCGCAGCCTGCTAGAGCTCACGGTCCCACCCCCTTCCTATGCTGTTCGAAGTGGCAGGAGCTGCAGCACTTCCCAGGAGTAGTCCAGAGAGCTGGCGCCGGTGGTGTGGAACACTGAGGCTCCGCGAGAGGGGAGATGGTGGTGGAGGAGGCGGGGGAGGGGCCAGGAGAGCCTCCCCAGCTGGGAACTCAGGCGGGCCAGACAGACCGTTCCGCGGGCTGGATGTGGCCCATGGGCCGTAGTTTTCCCATCCCTGTGTTAGTGGAAGGCTGAACTATGTAGTTTATAAAGAAACATAAATACCATTGAGAATCCGCTTCATCCCACACCTCCCTCTTAATCTGATCTATTTCTTTTTCCTACCATGCAAAAAATTTACCATTTTGGTAAAAAAAAGATAATTTCTGGAGGTGGGATGTCTTACCTCCAATTTCAAAACTTATTTCCCCCCCAGCTGTCAGATTTAAACAACAATCTTGAAAAGCTAACTGTAAATGTTAGGTGTCAGCAAAAGTCATGCTCATTAGTATTGAATTCTGTCAGTGAAAACCAATGTTGCAATTTTGTTTTAATCTATCTGAAGAAATGATAAGATCTGGCATAACTGTGTCAAATGCATAAAGAACAACGCCAGCAGCAGAATGTATTTATGGAAGCCAGCTGAACATCAAAGGTTGGATTGTTTTGTAGATCCAAAGAAAAGATACATCAATGAAGTGCTCATTAAATAATGCATACTCAATCAGCAACAGGCTGTAGAACTGATTGCGAGTTGATGATATAGGTTTATATTGCTGTCTTTGATGGGAGACTAGGAAAGGCAAAGTGACGGTATTGTCTGTACGGTATTTGTAAGATTACTTTTGTACCCCCAAGTAAAATCCCTCGTGATTCTCTGCTGTGCCTCAAGGTGCATTATGAGCAATGATGGGCAAGCTAGTTCCAGTCAACAGCCACTCTAAATCTCTCAGTTTTCTCTTCGTTGTTTTTCATTTTCATGGGCCTCTGTGGGTCTGTCTACACTGCAGTTAGATACCCGCGTCTGGCCCGTGCCAGCTGACTCAGGCTTGTGGGGCTTGGGCTAAGGGGCTGTTTAATTGCAGTGTAGTTGTTCGGGTTCGAGTTGTAACCCGAGACCTGGGATCCTCTCAGCTCACAGCATCCTAGACCCTGTGCTCCAGCTCAAGTCTGAGCATCTACACCATGCTTAAGCAGCCCATTAGCCAGAATCCCTGAGCCCAAGCCAGCTATGGGGTTTTCACTGCAGTGTAGATGTAGCCTGTGCTTCCAGGTTTCATTCAGAAGTGGAAAAGCCGAAGTACCCAAGCCAGGCTATCGTCAAAGTATTTGACTGGAAGTGGGAAGTACTAGAAATCTCAAGACAGCCTGTTCTCCATATGCAGCCATGGGACCCAATCTTTCTCCAGCTTTACTCGGTGGCAAAACATCCATGGAGTTCAGTGCAAGCAGGTTCAGACCCCAGCTCTGCAGAAATAAGCGAGTCATATCGTTTGGTTAAGTGTCTATGAGGATAAGGACCTGGCCCAAGATGAGGCTCAACCATGGATTTCCTGGATGACTTAGGGCAAGTCACTTAGTGTGTGTAAAGGGGATAATATTTCCCTACCTTCCAGGAGAGGGGTATGTGAGGATATATCTGTTAATGTTTGGCTTTCAGATGCTGCAGTGAGGGATACCATATGTAAATAAGTACATAACAATTACACAGTTCAACTCAAAAACCTCAGAGGCACTAGCATTTTTGCTCTTGTATGATTGGCTAAAATAAGTTAACAGAAGATGCTAAAGTGTTTCCTGTGATGTATTGGGTAAGTTGTTTCCAGTAGAGATAGGGAAGTATTAATACCACTCTACAAGACACTGGTACAACCTCATCTGGAATACTATGTACAGTTCTGGACACCCATGTTTAAGAAAGATGAATTCAAACTGGAACAGATGCAAGAATGATCAGGGGGATGCAGAGTCTATTTTACGAGAGGAAAATTGGCTTATTTACTTTGACAAAATGAAGGCTGAGAAGGGATCTGATTAAGAACATAAGAATCCATATTGGATCAAACCAAAGTTCAATCTATTCCAGTATCTTGTCTTTTGTCAGTGCCCATTGCCAGAATTGCTCCCTATAAGTACATTGGGGTGGAGAGGTAAAAACAAGGGAGGGAAAAGAGCTAGGTAAGCTAAAAGACAATGTTGGCACCAACACAGATGGGCCATGAATAAACGTAGGCCGGACATTATGAGAAGATTTGTAACTATTAGAGGAGCAAGGTTCTTGAATTGCCTCCCTACAGGAATAGTGGCGGTAAACAGCCTAACTAGTTTTTATGTGACTAGGTTGTCTGCGATAGCTGGGACTGGATTTGATGATGCTGGAGGTTCCTTCCAGTCCTGTGTTTCTATAGTTTTTGATGAAGCCTTGTTCAGTATCCCATTATGGGATTGCTCACATGTGTAACTGACAGAACAAACAGTGAAAACAGACTGCCACCAAATGTGTGGAAAAAGAAACTTGAAAAGTTATTTTTCTCTAATCTTTTAGTTACAATGATTTTATGGAAAGTGTTCATTGTGATAGTAGTAGGTAAAATATTTTCAGGCAGAAGTGTAATTTTGAAGTCTATGTGGCCCAAGGTCAGACTGGTAGTTCATGGGAGAGCAGTGTTTAAAATTTGAATCTCCTGACTTCCAATCTTAAATGTTTAATCATTTTGACATCATAACTAGAGTAGCATCTCTCAAACATTTAGGTTCGCGGCCCCCTTCTGCTTTCCCAAGTCCTCTTGCGGCCTGGGGGGGTGTCCGCCAAAATGCCGCCGACTAGAAAGCTTCCACTTTCGGCAGCATTTAGGCGGGACACAAATAGAACACCTTTGATTTCGGCAGCGTCCCGGGGCCGATCCTGCGGCGGCACCGGGACACCACAGCCCCGTGAGGGGGATCTTGTGCACTCTGTGGGGTGAATGCACCCCACTTTGAAAACCACTGAACAAGAGGAAGGCTGGCTTTGTGATTTGAATTCATCATTGGATTGGGAATCAGGAGATGCAGGTGCAATTCCTGGCTCTGCACAGAATTCCTGGGTGACCTTGGGCAAGTCTATTAAACTTTCTGTGCCTCCATTCCCCCATCGATAAAATGGGACTAATAGTATTTCCTTCCCTATAGCTTTTTTCTGTTTATTTAGAGTGTAAGCTCTTTGGGGCAGGTGCTATGTCTTCCTCTGTGTTTGCACAACAACTAGCACTGTGTGGCCCCGATCCTGGCTGTGGCCTTTAGTGCTACCATAATGCAAATAATAAATGATCATGAAATACACCCCCTGTATGTGCTGAAACGTTCACTGCTTCTGTGGAATTTGTGTGAGCATTTTTCTGGGAAGTATAGAGTCTGCAGAGCAATCTGTTGTTTATTCTACCAGAAGACTCCCTCGTGCAAACCAGTTTGCCAGTTTTCAAAAAGAGTTCTTTAGGGGGGGAAATGAGCCATTAACACTAAAAACGAGAGAGAGTGTGCAATGGAGCTAGTTGTAGGGCAGAATGCTGACACATTTCCCCTGACTGTCAATGGGACCTGTTAGTTCAATGTCTTTTCACTTTGTTGGAACTTGGGGACTGATTGGAGATGGTTTTCAATTTTAAAATATCAGAAATACCAAGAAGTTACGTCCGTATGGTACTCTCAATAATGCCAAAGCCGAAGCATGTGATCAAGATGATAAACCTGGTCCTTCAGTTGGATCTGTGTGGACAGAGGCTTAAACTGGACAGAGACCTGTTGAAGTCAGTGGGCTCCTCTGTGGATTTGAAGGTTCTCCTCCAAACGCAGAATTAGAGCACAAATATGAGGCACATGTAAAGCAATAAAAAAGGAGAACAAGAAGCTTAAAATGCCACAGGAGGTACCCTCTTACTTGTATGAAAAGTTCCCTGTAACAATGTTCATAATGTAACGCAATAAAGAGCCAGAACACCAGGCTTGTGCCTAGTGGCAGTAAATTTGGGATAATGTTGCTTATTCAGTTGACAGGGTATACATGTTGGAGATTATACGGGAAACAGAACATTGATTTAGAATCCTGCCCCCAAATTGGAAAATAAATAGAAGCAGTAAAAAATGCAGAGGAGTAAATAGATTTTTCTGTCATCTTGTGAGAGAATTGGAAATGCACTCACCTATGTTGGGGGCTTTGACAAGGGGGGGGGATTGCATTGCTATAGAAAGAGACAGGATATGAAATAGCACTGCTTAGCACTGGCTGGTTGTTTCTATTAAAGAGATTCTTATCAGTAGGTTCACAGAATGTGGCATATTCAAAAAGTTCTAATTATTCCACTATTTTCATTACTAAAGCTTAATATTGTTAATACCACGGTATGTCCAGTTCAGCAAGAGAATGTGCAATTAGAAGCCTGAAAATGACTGCAGAAATATTAAAAAACTGAATTTTCCATAACCATGTTCATGAAGAAGCCCTGATGTAGTTTAAATGAATCAGGCTATTTAGTTGCAGTTAGTTTAGATCTTCCGCTCCTATGGACTTTTTCTATTTTTTGGAACCCTTATTCCTAAGGCAGGATGGAATAGATGGCCTAAACTTATCTCATTGGAAAACTTCCAGGGTTTTAATACTGGATCAGACTGGTCATCTATTCGAGCCCAATGTTTTTAAACCTTTTTTCATTTGCAGACCCGTAAACATTTTTGAATGGAGGTATGGACCCTTTTGGAAATCTTAGACAGGGTCTGCTGACCCCCCGGGGTTGAAAATCACTGATCTAGCTCAAGATTTTGTCTGCAACAGTGCCAAAGAACAGGTGCCTCAGAGGAAAGTGCAAGAAATCCTGCAATAGGCAGTTTTCGAATAAATTGCCCATAGTGATAGTTTCCGTCAATCCGAATCAGGTAGTGGTTTACTGATGCCTAATGCATGAAGGATTTTATCCCTTCCAGAACTCTTGGAGTAAATCCTGTTCCTATTGAAATTAGTGGCAAAAATCCTGTTGACTACAGCAGAGCCAGGATTCTGCCCTTGGCATTTAAAAAAAAATCCTTATTATATTATCATTGAATGTTTTTGTTATCTGTATAAATAGAGGCCTAATTCTTTTAATCCTGCTATCAGAAAGGGTTTCATGTCTTTGATGATATCTGTGCCAGTGAGTTCCATAGGTTAATTTATACATGGTGGGGGATGGGAAATCATTTTATCCATTTTAAATTTGTTGCCTCTCAGTTTCATTCAATGTCCTCTTGTTCTTGAAAAGGGGTGAATAGCGGTGCCCTGTCTACCACCTCTGCGCCATTTGTTATCATGACCCACCCCATTCTTCTTCTCCACTTAGGGTAAACTGCCTCAGTCTGTCCGTGTATGGACATTTTTAATTGCTCTATTCATGCTGCCAGTCTTTGAACCCCCTCTGCTTCCGCTGTTTTTTGGGTGGAATAAGTTGACCAGAATCAATTGGAGTATTCCAAGTGGAAGCATGTTAATAATATCATAATATGTTCTGCTTTATTTTCCATGTTATTAATTATGCATCGTAACATTTCACCTGCCCTTTTTTTTTTTTTTTTACCATTGTGGTGGTTTCCATAGGCTGTCCACAGTAAAAAGATGGATAATAATGCACTTAATGCACACACATAAATCCCATTGTAGTTGCACGTACACAGAAAAAGGAAAGGGCACCAATAAATTTTGTGCTTGATTCTACTCCCATTGAACTCAGTGGGAGTCAGATCAAGCCATCAAATTGCCATGCATTATGTTACAGTTGAAATGTACTACTTTATAAAATAAGCATAAAATAGTGTAGAATTAATGTCCATAAAGTGTTGTTTTACAAATAATTCTTATCATGTAGTGATTAATTCAAAGGAATCTGGTTATTTTAGGCCTATTTCTCTTCTAATGTAAAAAAAATTGAAAATATTGTCATGGTATTTCATAAAATCATCTAATATCTCTGTAACCTGGGATATGGAGTAACATAAAGACATTTCTTTTTGATGGATAGCCAAAATTCAAAAGCTTTTTCTTAATTTATAAGTTACATTATACAAAAGTGTTCCATGTGCTGCTTCAGTTATGTTTTATCTTGATTATGGTTGACATTTTCAGGGTACAAGGCACTGTAGTTAAGAGGATAATTTTAAATTCTCTATGAGGTGCTACAGTTTGGCTCTGAATTATATGGAAGAAATTTTAAATACGGTATTAGTTTTCCATTGCAGCTCTCTGGTACAGTGTGCACACTGATTAGTGTAGCAAAGTTCTGAAAGATGCAAAAAGTGAAGAAATAGAAGCATCACTGTGAAAGAAGATTGCTATTTGGCTTTGTTTACTATTCCTGTAGATTCGTTTAAAAGGTAAAATAACATATAAAGTATGGCAAGCCCTTTAGTTTCAATTTCTGTGAATCTCTGAGGAAGGAACATGTTGCACCACTTGAATAATTCCTTCTAATCTGGATGCTTGATTGGATGATCTTTGCAGAAAAGAGTAATAAATCTCAACTAGAGAGGGCTAAATAGAATCCTCCTATACAGTGACAAGGCCCCCAGACTATAATGTGTTCATTATTATTCATCATGCCATAGAAAGGAGGATGGTGTCTGGGAAAGTAGCATTGTAAGTCTGCAAGTCCCTGATCCATCTCCCTTTTAATATGGCTGGAAAAGCTCCTATTAACTTGAGTGAGAGTTGGGGTGGGCCTAACAGTCAAAATCTGAGGCCAACATTTTCAAACATGGACGTCTAAACCAATAGGTCCACCGGAATGTGTAAGAGCTGGGAGTCTGGGGGACCCTCATCCTCTCCTGTCACTTGGGAGAGAAGGTGTTGGCAAAGTGCCCAGAGGCCAACTGTAATCTGTCCCTTTCCCTTTTGGGAGGCTCAGAAGTGTCTTCACCTAGGTTTGGATATAACCTAGTGCAATGTGCATGCTACCACAATCTAAATAAATAGCCATAATGCTACCCACTAATAGTGCACCACCCTGTGCCTTTGGTATTTACATCACCGAAACCCTAGACAAGTATGAATATGGCTATCTATCCTAGGTACGTATGTGGCCCCTATGACCTTAGTATCTGAGCACCTCACAGTCTTTAATGCATTTATCCTCACAATACTCCTGTGAGGTAGGGAAGGGCTGCTATCTGCATTTTACAGATGGGGAACTGAGGCACAAAGAGAGCAACTTCCCCAAGGTCGCACTGGAAGTCTGTGGTGGAGCAGGGAATTGAATCCATGTGTCTCAAGTCCTAGGCTAGTAGCAAGTCTACCAGACTGTCCTGCCTCTCTCACTGCAGAGATTGGGAGTTGCTAGAAGCTGACCTATTCTGGAGCAAGCTAGGCCTGTTGTGGAGAGCAATATATTTTTTTAAGAACTGCTCCTACACACAAGGACACCCCCAACATACCCTGCCCTGGACCCGCTACCTCTGCCATTGTGAGTACAGAACCTACAGGAATTCCTACACCCCTAACTGATATAAAAGCTGTGCAGCAGCATTTTTCATTATTAATATTCCTTAGGTTGCAGTAGCACCCAGAATGTGCTAGTTATTTGACAGACAGACGAAGACAGACTTCCTGCCCACAGACTTCCTGCCCACGTACAGACACAGTGGCCACAATTTGCTCTTTTTAATGCAAATTAGCTGTAGTCGTTTGGACTCCTTGCTAGTTTAGATTGTGTCTGAGCAAAGTTTGGACACCTCTGGGCTTGCCTGTAAGTCAAGAGTAGCTCCATTGAAGTCAGTGAATGGATTTATACCGATGGCGATGTGATCATAATCTGGTACCCTGGCTCTATGTGGCTTAGAGTTTGATTTGTGTTCGGTTTTCATGACCACAGCAATCGCTTTGATTTTTTTTTATTATTATTTCACCTACGAGGGAGAGTGCTGGTTTTAGAAGCGTAGAAGAAAAATCCAGCATTCTTCTGACAGCATGTTATTCTGCTTAGTCCTGACTTTTTGTGTGCCTCTAAACTTCAGCATATGCAAAATTGTTAGTTAATATAATAGTCTATGCTCAGTACCTCTCATTTCTTTTATCTGCATACTAAAAATAAAAATAAAGGCAGGAGAGAGAGAGGAGAATTTAATATCTGTCACAGCATATTTTTACTTTCAGAATATATTAATTGGATGCAGCTCTTTTTAGCTCAAAAGCTCATGTAGGCTGGAAAAGAATAAAACAAGCTACAGTTTTAGTTCTACCTTTTACCCCAGGCAAACTCACCATAACAGCTGTTGAAATTAAATTAGGAGCTATACTTGCGTTTGGCAGCTTTCCAATTCAGCTCTGGTTGAAACACTACTGTAATAGGATGTGAAACATGAATTGAAAGCAAATATTTTTTCCAGGTCTACCTTTTCATAAGTACATTGCATTCTTGTATCATGGAAAAGATGCTTAACATTTGTTCCAATACCATTAAATGTATAAAAAACCCCACTCTTAAACGTCCATTAACTGTCATTAACAATTTGCCATTCCGACTAAATTGCTTTGCTGATACTTCTGAGCCTTGTATCTCTGCAGCCTGGTAGAATGAAGTTTAATAATATTTTTCAAAGCAAGAGTGTTATTTTTAAAAGGATGAAACTTGCTACAGAGAACCCCCCCTCCCCCCCGCAAAAAAAACCCTCATCCGTTTATTGCATGTGACAGTGATACAGGAAACAGAGCGTTTAGCCAGAGATAAGGACAAAGCTTGAGGCCAAGGACCAATATTTTCAAGAATGGGTGCCTACAGTTTTGCTCTTACTTCCATATTTAAACTCCCAGGAAGAGACCTAATTTTCAGAAGAGCCCAGCACCCACCAGGTTCTGTTGACATAAGTAGGATCTGTGGGTGCTTGGTACTTTGAAAACCAGAATACTTAGTTAGGAGCCTAGGTGCAGGCACCATTTTGTGAAGTCTGGCTAGAATTCGTGACTGTTCATAAATCCTTGAGGTGCGACGGTGCAAACCTTTACTCCTGCCAGTAGTCTTTACTCATGCAGATAGTCCCACTGACCGAGTAGAGCTGCTTGTGTTAGTAAAGGTTTCCAGGGTCAGGCCCCTTGGTCCTGCCCAGTCATTGTCATTACAGGAGGACAGACTAGATCAGGCCTGCACAACATGCGGCCTGGGGGCCACATGCGGCCCGCATGGACTCACTGTGCGGCCCGCGGGGGGTGAGTAGGGGTGGGGCAAGCCAAGCGGGGCGGGGGGGAGGGGGGAACAGATGGAGGGCAGGGCGAGGTTGGGACTTTTCGGCCAGCAGCTGGTTTTTTTGTAGTAATATGGCCCTCGCTGCTTTCCGTGTCGTGCAGCCCTGGACTAGATGATCACAGTGTCCATTCTGGCCTTGGAATCTCTGAATTAAGGATCCCTTGTCACCGTTCTCAAGAGTATGCATATTAATGTTCATGTCCTGGTCAAATTTCAGTTTGGGCAATTACCTTCCAACAACCTAAAATTACCCAGTAATTTCAATAGAATGTGGCAGGAGATTTCGCAGCCCTTTCAATGTGGGCCACACGCTAATAGAGAATCTAGATTGTCCTGTAGACCACCTCTCAAGCCACTAGTAATCAAACAGCCCACTTCCCCTGCTATTCAGGAGCTCATGTCATTCTTGTAGCATCTACAGCAGGGGTCTCAAACTCAAATGACCACGAGGGCCGCATGAGGACTAGTGCACTGGCTCGAGGGCCGCACCACTGACACACACACACACCCTTGCTGCCCCGGCTGTGCCCCCACTCCACCCCTTCCATGAGGACTAGTGCACTGGCTCGAGGGCCGCACCACTGACACACACCCCGCCCTTGGTGCCCCGGCTCCACCCCCACTCCACCCCTTCCAAGAGGTCCCACCCCTGCCCCACCTCCTCCTCTGAGCACGCAGCTCCCCATTCCCTCCTGGAAAGCACTAGGCACCACCAACAGCTGTTTGGCAAACAAAGCAAGAGCAATCTAGGAAGTCCAGAGCTAGAAACACACGCGGCCCAGACAGGCAGCAGAGAAGCCTCCACTTCTGGCCCCTCCATCCTGCAAACTGCTATGGGGGGACCGGGGGAGGGGGGCGCCAGGAAGCTTGGCGGGCCGCAGGGAAGGGCTTTGCGGGCCGCATGTGGCCCCCGGGCCGCATGTTTGAGACCCCTGATCTACAGCCAGATTTTGCATTGAAATCCCTATTTTAAAAAGTATTTAATACACCCTCAGCTATCTTTTAAGGAAACACATTCATCTGCCAACAAGGCGAACCCGACTTCTATGACCAGCCAGTCTCCACACAGCCAGTGGCCTATGCACCATGTTTCGGAAACTACTGGGAAGATATGGTATTTTTCACTTCTTGCCCATAAGCTGCAGATCATTGCTGTTTAACTGCCATATTTCAATATCTAAAGTGATTACAATATTTTAGCAGTGAGTGAAGAAATACTTGTTTGTTAGGCCAGATCCTCGACAGGTTCTGTTAAAGTCAATGGAACTATGCCAACTTAAATCAGCTGAGGAGCTAGCAATATAATTGATAAAAGGCTTTGGGATCCTTTTTATTAAAAGTTGCTGTAGAAATGTGATCTATCACCATATATTGCTGATTGTTGTGAAAGCAATGCACTATAATGGACTCCCTGCTTACCAGTGTTCTCTTTTCCTTTTCCCTTCAAATTAGATATTTATCTTTGAGAATAACATCTATTACTGTGCTCATGTGGGGAAACAAGCTATCCGAGTGGTCTCCACTGGAAAGGAAGGTGTTATTTTCAATGGCCTCAACGACTGGCTATATGAAGGTAGGACACAATATTGAAGGCTGAAGTTAGTTATGAGTTTAAGCTCTAGATTTGCAGTATGGGGTAAAATTAGAAGTGAAACATTTGACTTTTCAGGACTATGGTCCATTAGTTGGAAATTCAGCTGTTCCAACACTTATCTGAAGTGCTGAACTGGGAATAATGTGAGAGGATGTAAGAATTGTATTTTTCAGGGCTTCCCCCTGTTTCAAGGGTGATAAATCACAGAGTGTTAATGAACAGAACTGCTTCATTATGTAATGGCACCTGCAATAACACAAGGTTTCCATCAGATGTGTTTATTTTCTAATCACAGTAAGTGGCAGACTTGTGTGTGGGGAAGGGGTTGGAGGGTTAAGGGTGAGAAGTTAACAACAACAAAAACTCCTCCGATTTAGACTTCTAGAACCAGGTGCTCTGGTCCTTTTGTACCAGACCATGTGGCACAAAGAAGCTGGAAACTGTGCAGATCTAGCTAGATCCCTGGCATGGGGAAATCCTCAGCTGGCACAGAGCCAGTGCAGTTGACTTCTACTCCACATAGTGGTCCCATAAGGGCAGAAGGGCCATCACTAATATGATGTTGCATGCCTGCTATTCTCAGTTGGCAGATGTCCCCTTGTGTGCCACTGCTAGCTGGTATAGTGTAGAGCAGCCCCTAGGCCATGGTAAGGAACTGGCCTCAAGAACCAGGAAACTAAAACCAGCCCTTTTGCAGTTATCACTCCCAGAGACTCAGGGCCCTAAATGATAGTCACACGTCGTGGAAGTCTTTGCTACCCATTTGTCATTGGTTTTGATGTTTAAATGTACGTTGAAGCTGAAATACTTATGCATTACAGAATACTTAACAGTTAACATTTTCCCTGTAATAAGACAAGGTGGGCGAGGTAATATTTGTCTTTTATTGTCCCAACATCTGTTGGTGAGAGAGACAAGCTTTTGAGCTTGCACCGAGCTCTGTGTCTCTCTAATACCCGAAGATAAACATGTCTACAACGACCCTGCATACAACGTTTTCCATTTAGTCAGTCAGAGTGGCTGATGGGATGTTGCATTATGCTAATTTAATCTAATTTTTGCTAAAGAGATGAGGTTTCCTTGTTGTGATCCTGTAGGTCAAGTGTACATATCAGTATCTCTGTTTTGCTGATAAACAGCATTTAATACATAAGGTCTTCTCAGAGTGTGCTGCGAACAGGGCATAATGCTGACAGAAGGAGTTTATCATGTCAGTGAACTCCAAGTGATCAAGCTAGCACACAGTGATGCTGATGTTATGCTGACACACTTTTTTATTCAATTACTGGATTGCTCAGGTTATTTCTTAGATGACACTGACTTTCAGTTTTATAAAATATATTTATAAAAATATTTCTTGTTAAGGCCGCGTTAATTTACTGATAAAATAAGTGATTCTGTGATCAAATACAATGTGAACATACCGGGCCAGATTCTGCAACCCTTACACTGAATGGCACTTACAAAATAAGTAACCCCACTGAAAGCGCTGCTCAGTGTGAGTAAGGGTTGCAGAAACAGGTCCATAGTATCCATTTATTTCTTGGTAATTTCATACTGATATGATGATCATACTGAGGCCTTTTGTCTGTGATGCTAAGAGAATCACAGACTGTGTGGCTGAAAACAGTTTAGATTTGAATAGAGTGACCAGTCCCCATGAGAAGGGTAGAGAAGGGTCCAAAGCAAAACCCCAGATACAAACACTCCCTGAGTTTTGAGGTGGAGTCAGAATCTGAGTTTTGCAGGATGGACCTGTCTCTTTGGCCTAGCCCATAGGCCCCACGCTCCCCAGGAGCAGGAGAACCAGGGAGCAGAGAGCCCTGCGAACCATTGGAGCTCTAGATGGCCTCTAGTTCCCAGCTGGTCTCCATAAGTGAGCTCCCTTCCACATCACAGCATCCCCCCAGACTTCCAATGAGCCTGGTGTGATCTCCACTGGGTTCTCCTGATTTTAAAAGGCTGTAGGAGGCAACGCTGGGACTAGAAGTAGGAGTCAGGATATTGATTGCTGGGGAGCAGAGAATAGATGACTGGGTGAAATGAAATGGACAGTAAGCAAGCAGGAGGGCTCCAGGATCTGGTGTTGCCAGGGCAAGTCTGTGGAGCTCCGGAGCCCTGTAGGCACACTGAATTTGGGATGGGCGGGAAGTCCAGAGGAACTTACGATCTCAGTAGTGGTAAAGGAATCACCAGGACCAGTGGAAGTTGGAGTTCAGGAGTGAAATCCTGGCCCTATTAAAATCAATGGGAGTTTTAACATCAGTTTCAGTGGAGCCAGGATTTATCCTAGCTGCCTGCGTTGTGCTGCGCTGTTACGCTCTGCTGATACTGTCTCTCTAATAATGAGCCAAACCAAAACCTTGACTCCAAACATGCTTGAATGGGAAGCTAATAGAAATCTGGACAAAGATCTAAATTTTTCATCTCATGGTCATCTCTTAGTGCTCTGCCTTTTTCACAGGTTCCTATAGCGTGTCTCTCCCACCTGACCTGTGTAGACAGACCAGGTATTCAGTACCATATTTATAGTTGTTTTTGCTGTTAACATCTCAAAATGTTCTTGGGGTGGATTCTGAACATATGCAAAGATCTCGTACCATCTATGCAAATATATGCACCATATAGTCAGAGAATGAGCTACAGTGAAGGCTGCAGTACTGACATAAAGAAAGAGAGTGTTTTCCTTTTCTCTTTTGTGTTCTTGTTGTCACTGATGTTTATGACCTCTGATAATACTAGCACCCAAGGCCCCGCTAAGCAGTCATTTGAGTTATGGTTACAATTTATGACCTATTTACTACCTTCTCCAAATACAGTACAAAAACTTCCCAAATTTCAAATTTTAAACGTAGGATTATAAACCCTTTTACAGAAAGTCTGTAACTATCTGCTAGCAAAATCCCTACTGCCCTTTCTCAGAGCTGTTTTGCATATTAGACTATGCAAATTACAGCCCCAGCAGTGCCATCTATTGGTGTGCCCCTGCTACTGCTTAATACGAATGGCAACCCCCAGAGGGGCAGTTTTTCTTCATAACATGATTGCTTTTGTCATGATAAAATATCTAGTATTAATCAGATGGTTTTGGTAAATCCGGAAGCAGAAGCAGCTTTAGAGTTGATTAGAAGGTTTTTTTCCCCCTATAAGAATGCAGAAATTCATTGTGATTCACTTTAAATATTTGCTTTTGTAAATCTGCCAAAGGGGGAAAACTTTCTTCAAGGTACTTATGCTGAACTGTTGACTCTTGATAATATAGTGAAAAAACATTTCAAATCAATCAGAGCTGATGTAGCAGCTTAATCTACTTAGTGCTTTTAGCTGGAAGGTTGTAGGCTGATACATAGATTGCTAAAACATGAAGGCTAGATTAAGCATGGTTTTATGAAGCTAAAATAAACATTGCTAGTGCTTTCATATAGTCTGATATAACTTTTTTCTGCCATGCTGTTTACATGTAAAATTGAAGTTATACCATATAAGAAAGAGAACAGCTCCACTGAGTCATTCCAGTAACTATGCTGGATGCCCATTGAGAGTCCTGTGGCTGTAAACAAGCTATGTATATAAATGAGTGACCACTATAGAATGGTGTAGTTTGTTATGGATGATCACTGTCAGTTTATGCGTGTGCGTGTGTTAGAAACAGTTAAATTTAAAGATATTTTTAAAAATAAATAGAGGCCTGATTGAAAGTGTTTTCTGTGAAATGGAGTGCTATTTTGACAAAAGCACTGTCCACTTCCATAAAAAATGTAGTGAATTTTAGACTGCATTGCACTCATGCATTTTGTTATAACACACTCTGACAGCAAAACCTAATATTCTCACCCACATTGTTATTAATGTCTCTTCATAACTGTCAAAATTCTGAACACATATAGATATTGTCTAGAGGTCTTGGTAAGTCGGAGGATGTGAGGGGGGGGGTCATGGCTCAAATGACCTGTGTGACCTTGGGAAAATACCAACTCCCTGAACCTCTGTTTCCCCACTTGAAAACAAAAAGGTAAAAATATTTCACAACCTCACATATTGTGAGGCTAAAAAATGCTTACTTGTTCTGAGGTGCTGAGATACTGTGTTGCTAAGTGCCATAGAAAGTCCTATGAATAAATACATGCCAACACACTACTGTAGTACCTATAATGAACAGTTTGTGGTATAAGTACTGTAATTCAGGCCCAGTACAGTAAACCCTCGATTTAACGGACCTCGATTTAACGGACTTCGGATGCAACGGACAAAATTTCTGAGCAAGCTGATGCATTCCTGATCCATTTCTGGCGGGCTGGCTGCCGGCTCCCGGCTGCCGCCCGGGTCCAGGCAGCAGGCGGGCTGGCTGCTGGCTCCCACCTGCGGGCGGGCTGGCTCCTGGCTCCCGCCCGGGTCCCACCAGCGGCTCCCAGCTCCCGCCCGAGTCCCGCCACTGCCGCCCGGGTCTCAGCAGCCGGGACCCGGGTGGGCTGGCTGACGGCTCCCGGCAGCCGGGCCCTGGGCAGGCTGGTTGATGGGTCCCAGCTGCTGCCCAGGTCCCAGCAGCCGGGACCCGGGCGGGCTGGCTGCCGGCTCCCGGCTGCTGCCCGGGTCCAGGCAGCAGGTGGGCTGCGGAGCTGCCGCCCCGACCCTGTGGCGGTCAGGCTGCTGCTCAGATAGCTCTTTTTTTTTAATTTTATTAAATAACGGACTTTTTCATTTAACGGCCACCCCCTCGCCCGAATTAGTCCGTTAAATGGAGGTTTTACTGTATACGAAGCACCAGAGAAGTTAAACTCCTTTTTGTGCAGTGTATCATAAAATCCCGACCTTACCTTCTTTAGCAGTCTATACTCAATGTGCTCTAGAAATTGGAATCACTTTGTGCTGCTAGATACGTTGCCTCCGACTGCTTGGAGAACATGAGGGAGTTTAAAAAAGACAAGGTAACATACCAACTTCTGATCGTGGAAGGGACAAGTTTTCAAGCTTCATAGAGCTCTTCCTCAGGCCACTTTAAAACATGAACTTCATTCATTTGTTGGCCATGCTCTGCAAGGGTAGAGGCACAGACTTTATTTAGGCTTTTATCTAGGTCTACCCTGTTTATATACCACCAAACTGAGCACTTCCTTTTTGTTTTTTGTGTACATTTCCCTGGATATAAAAAGTAGTCCCTGACAAAGTGACAGAAGCTGCTTTGTGAGTTGATATATAGGGCAGCGTGACACAGAATACCTGGCCTTTGCCACTCCATACAGGAAGCCTTGCAGTCCTACCATACCCAGACCCAGGGAAGGACCAGTGAGGGTGGTCATCAAAGCCTGCTTAGAGAGGCAGCCAATCAGAACCCAGCAGGCTCAGATAAAAGGAGCTTTGGGACCTTAGCCGTTCAGTTCCTGGTGGGGACCATAAGGGCGAGGAAGTGGGCTCCTCTTTGGGCCAGCAGATCTTGAGGGACAGCCAGCATGTTTCTGGCTGCATTTGCTTAATCCGAGTTTGCAGGGAGAGAGGACTAAAGTACCTTAGCCCTGAGGTAAGGATGATGATAAATGGGGCCAGATAGGAGAAGGCCCCGAGAAGGAGCAGCAACGAACTGAAATTGAGCGGTGCGTAGCTGCTATTTATATGGTCCCTGGGTTGGAACCCAGAGTAGTGGGCAGGCTCAGCTACCTGTGCCAGCCACAGGTAAAGTGGCGTAAACCCAGGTAGGAGACAGGCCTTATTTTGGAGTCAGAATAAATGGACAAATTTAAAGGACTGAAAACCCTAGTGAGGGCAAATAGTCTTTTATTTTTTTGGCCTCTTTAATATCCCGGAAGGACTTTGTGACTCAGCCACAGGCCAAAGCCATGGAAGACCCACTAAAGTCAGCTGCCAGCTTGCAGATGGCACCAGGGATGAGATGAGGACTACAGTGCCATATGCAGCCACTAGGAGGTGCTCAAGAAGTGAATGCTGCCCATTACAGATAGACTGTGATTTTTAGGGGACCTTGTTTTTCAGTGGGAAAAAACTGACGTTGAGTTTCTTCCCCATCTGGTGTGGCTGCCAAAGGGATGCTCAAGCAGCAAGTTGACCTGCGAGTCTGTCATCCAGAAGCTGACATATTCAAGTAGACAGATTTGTGTTGGCTTGACTTTAAAGCTAGCCCTGATTTTCTGGTTACAACACCAGGATATTGGTGTTTGCCCTGATTGTGAGAAAGGGAGAACCATATCTGTTGCACTGGGCAGTAACAGCATCTTAAATGTCACTCTTACAGACTTTAATGCAGTAAAAATATTTGTACCCACAATTTACAATTGAACCTCTGTTCAACTGTTGAACCTCTGAGCAACTGTTGTTATATTTTATTTTTGGCTAGCATGGTAGAGAGCAAAAAAAAGAAATGAAAAGAGATTATTTTACTCAGCAGTGACCTTTACATAGGCTCATAATCCACAGTTTGTCTGCACCAAATGCTATCATTGCTAGATACTGTAATGTGACTTTGCAGTGACACCTGGTGGGAGAAGCCAGGATGTTATCCTCATTAAGACTAAATATTTTATAACCGTACAAAAATTTGCTGCAGGATATTGTAAAATAATCCCAATGTCTGCCCTCAGATGCATCTATGCAGTTCCCACTGAACTCATGGCAACTGCATATACACAGCTGTAGGCAGAATCTTGCCCATGTAATTATGCATCCTTTCCTGACTTTAAAAAGACAATGCAGGATGTAATTATGAAAAGTCTTCCTCCCTAATTTAATCAACATCTTGCAAACATTAGAGAGTATATTAGATCATGTATGGTTGTCTTAGAGGTGCAGTGCTTCACAGTATCTGCCAAGTCATATAGTGTTTACTTTGAGCAGCATCTTTTATGCTTTTAATATTTTAAAGTACCTGAAATAGACATTTTTCCTTTCTTAGTATAGACTGGTGTCAAATAAAATATTAATACAGGAGTCTTGTAAGAGCTTGACATTGACAGCATGATAGATACAGGAAAGTTATTAGAGTCTGCTGAAAATATTATCTTGATTTATCTGTTTGTATTATTTTAACTTCATAATATTAGAACCGCAAGTCCCTCTTACCTGAAACTGACAACTTTCATAGTCAGTTTATGCATGAACTTGAAGAAGAGCCAAGCATGACAACAGCTATAAGTGAATTACTCCTAAAATTCCTGCTAGGTGTCACCAGAGAAAGAAAACAGACATTGTAATATTTCACACTAAAGGTAAACTATAGCCAATAAATATTAACCACACAGTGTGATGGGGCAGGTGAAGGAAGAAGAATTAGCCTGAGTCATCTCTGATTAATTATTCTCCAAAGGAGTGAGTGTCAAAAGTGTGTGAACCATAATAGCCAGGGCTCCAGAGACAAGATGGACACAGCCTCTGGGATATCATATGAAACAAGATAATCCATTTTGAGAATGCATGCTAAGAGTCATTGATTCCACAAGGACAGTGAATGGCAAGATTTTTGAATACTTTAATTTCTTTACTCACCCAGAGCACTCTTCACCGTGGGAGATGTAGACATTCCACAGATCTTCCTTCAGTCTAGCATAAAGAGGCAACCATGACACTGGGCCCTTTGAGTTTGTGCTTAAAGTTTGTGCTGTGACAGGGTTGGGACTCACCACTGCAGCGCCTCCCCCTGGCACATCAGGGAATTAGCTCAGTCCATGTGGAGCGCCCTCTGCAGGCGGTGTCCCGTCTGTCTCTCGCCCCCTGCTGGCATCTAGACCCGCGTTGATCCCAGCTCGCTGCCTCCTCTTCAGGACATTGCCCTCTGGCAGTGCCTCTTAGTCCACACTCACCCCCTTCTGGGGGAGGAAGGAGATTAACAGCAGTTCACTTAGCCCCAGCCACAGTGGCCAACCACACCCCAAAGTCTAACCCCTTTCTTCAGGGGCCTGGTGCACTCCGCTATGGCCACTTCCAGCGGCAAGGTGTAGTACAAGGGGAAAGGT
This sequence comes from Sternotherus odoratus, assembly GCA_032164245.1. Lineage (NCBI taxonomy): Eukaryota > Metazoa > Chordata > Testudines > Kinosternidae > Sternotherus > Sternotherus odoratus. Next base: position 210,673,563 of record JAVMKO010000002.1, on the reverse strand, counting down.
GGAGGACTCAGACCCTCCCTCTACTCTGGATCCCGATTCAGGGATCCTCTGGCAGCAGCCTCCCTGCCCTCCTTCTCTCCCCTCATCTCTCTGCTCGCCTTGAGTCACTTCCCCTCTGACCCCTTTGCACCCTCTAGGCCCTTCCGTCAGGGCCTGCAGTCTGGCAGGTATTGGGCTGGAGCTTCCTTTTGCTCCCCTAGGCCTGCCCTGCGCTGCGCTGTCCCAGGTGCTGGTCTCCTATCTCAGGAGACAGACCTTCCCTCCTGAAAGTCCGGGAGAGACTGACTACTCCTCAGCCAGACAGCCGATATATAGGGCCTAGCCTGGCCCTGATTGGCTGCCCTATGCTCGTGCCCTGATTGGCTCTCTCTGATTGGTTGCCCGCCTGTGCAGCCACTCTGGCCTTACCTAGCCTAATCTCACATGGCAGTGGGGCAGTCGCCCCTCCACAGTACCCCCCAGTTATAATATCACAGGGTATGCGTCATACCTGGGAATCACCAGATTGCAAGAGATTTGATACCTAATGAACAGAGATGTTTTGTCAGGCTGTCTTAATAATGTTAATTTAGTCCCAGGGGAGTTGCAAAGAATTCAGCCCACACTGTTTTATAGCTGGTTATTGAGTGGCTGACTGTTGGGGAATGGCTGGGGACCTACATTTTCCATCTTTCTCTATGGCAGGAAAAATATAGCACTGGTGGAATGATATATTCAGGCATTGTCCAGTACAACCCCGTCATTAGGTTTAGGTCATTAAAGCAGCAGTTTAGCACTTGAGGCAGATTAGTCACATTTACTAGGACCCTACTCATCAGTTGAATTACTTGTAAGGTAAAGTACTAGTGAATGTGAAAGAGAATTTCACCGGCTGTACCAACAAAGTGGGACTGGCAGATTAGTTCTCACCTCAAGCACAGGTTTGAGATGGGCGCCTCGCACTGTAAAGAATTCTGTTTCAGGGAAGATTGATCAGATTTGGGACAGTTTTTCCAAAGCATCATGCACCGTATTGTTACTGGAGGGGAAAAGGAACTTAATCTTCACAAATCAAATTTCACCAAGTCATGCAATCAGAGGTTCTTGACTCATCGGAAGTTCCTTGTTCAACTTGATGCATGGGGTAAACTTCAGTTGTCAAGGTGAGTTATGCATTATAGATTGCAGCAGATAGGTGGATGGGCTCCTTGTCCTCAGTCAGTGAAGGCTGTTCAGGCCATTTACCAGTCTAGACTGCGAATGTCTGTGTGGAAACAGAAAGCCCCTGAAGAATTTTAAACATGCTACTATCTAGTCCTTCCTCAAAAAATAGCACTAGGCAGCAACACCCTTACCAACTTCAGCCCTTTTCTGGGGAAGGTCATTTGGAAAGTGGCTGCTGGCCAACTCAAGCTATAACTGTCACCCTCTGAGTATTTGGATTCCCGTCATTTGGGCTTCAAGAGTGACTTTTGGAATGAAAACAACATTGTTTACCATTCAGTGAGCTCCTCGGGGCATGGACAGAGGCCAGATGTCCATGCTGATATCACTAGATTTGTCTGCAGACATTAGTGATGCCAGTAAAGGGTATTCAACTAATGACCCTAGTGAAGAGTGTTGCTTTGAGACAGCGCATCTGACGAAGTGGGTATTAGCCCACGAAAGCTTATACTTCAAAACTTTATAGTTAGTCTTTAAGGTGCCACAGGACTTTGTTACCTCTGCTATTCCAGACTAACACGGCTACCTCTCTGATTCCTTCCTTTCAGTGAGGTCTCAGGGACTGGAGCTTTGCCTCCAAAAGAACCCCAAGCTGTAGAAACTCTGATGTCAGCATTATGCTAATAAACTTTTCTATTTTCCGTTACTGTCCTAGCATGGGACAGAGATAAGGACCAATTGAAACCCATCTGACTTAGACTCAGTCCAGATATGGCAGAAGCTTTGCTGGACTTGAAATGGCAACGTATGTTCAGTGAACTGAGGGTGTTTTCTCACCGGGCGTGCCACTATAGTTAAGGCTGACAAGACATTTCTATTTAAAGGATGTCTTTTCTCAGTGCTCTAAAATCTGTGTGGCTACTCAGATTGCCTTGGAATTTGGTGTTCCTCATGGAAGTGTAGGATGTGTGTAAGAGAGCCAAATATGGGGTAATTTAACCAAGGGATTCGTGAAATACAGCCCCCCAAATAAACAGCTTTTGGAAGGGTTCTTTTGCCTAGACCTAGAGATCCAGCTATGGCTCTGAACCTGGCACAAGGGTCTCACTCACTGGAGGGTTACCTCCAGAGAGTGCATGGCAGCCATTAGCCCTTTGGGAGAGCAAAATTCAGAACAGTATTAGAAGTGAGTTTGGCTCTCCTGCTATGGTCAGCTAAATAGATCACACTTAGAGTGAGGCTTGAAGAGGATGTGTAGGTGGAAAGCTTGCACTGCCAGCGGATAGCTTAGAAGCATAAGCAGCAAGCCTTTAATACTGAACTCATCCCAGCCAGTGACAATTTGAGACTCACCTTGGGCAGAAATCTGGGAGCGGAGAAGGCGAGGGAGGGGCCGGGAGCAGCCTCCCCTACCAGGAGCTTAGGCAGGATGGTCCAGGGGTTATACTTTGCCCAAACCTGGTCTAGATGTTACCCTCCCTCTTGGGTCTCTTCAAGGAAAATAAGTCAGCTACTGCAGAAAGGCATGGAGTAGTGGCTCTTCATTCTCATGATATTTGGCTCTTTGTAACTGGTTTATACTGTGGCTAGGTATCACAGTGATGGATGCTTTGTAAATATTTGTACCGAAATAGAAATAATATCAGCATACACTGCTGCTGCTATCCAGAAGTGCCAGTATTTTGATATTTTGAAGCAAACGTAGCATTGACTGCTTTAGTTGCTGCAATTTAAAAGAGAAAGTCTGTTTAGCTGTTTGATTAAGCAGGTCATTGAACTTATTATGGACATCCCTGGCATTAAAATAGGATGTATCGTGTCACATACAAGAGGCTGAATTCTTCCTAGATACATCAGTTTAAATCTAGAATAACTCTACTGACTTCAGTGGATTTAATGTGGATTTACAATAGTGTAACTGAGTACAGAATTTAACTCCCAAACCCTGATAGTGTCTTTTCTCCTTTGCAGTAGTATTACATTGTAGCTTTAGTGGAGTTAGCTCCTGGTTTAAACCAGGCTAACAGGAGAATCAAGAACAACGTGTTTGCAAATAGTTAACCCAAGTAGATAACCATTGTGATGCTTAAGTGAATCAAAAATAATTCCTCAATATATGGTATTTAGATTAATCTCTAAAGGGTGAAAAATATTCCTATATGTAGGTATCTGAAGTTAATTAACATCTCATACAGTCAGAGAAGAATATTCCTGAAAAAATGTAATGTTTAATATTGCACAATATGACTATTTTGGGTTTGTTTGGTTTTAATCTCTGTCTAATGTTACTTGTATTAGCTCCACGTTGAATACAGTACTCAATATTTCTGATGATGATTTTATTTTTGATTAAAGAAATAATATACTCGCACATTTAAATATTACCAGCTAGATTTGCTGGCTATTATACTGGTCTAAGTCTAGAGTAACTCCACTGAAGTCAGTAGATTTCCTCTGGATTTATACCAGTGTAACTGCAAACAGAATTTAGTTCAAGTTTAATATTTATGCTCCCAATTCACTATAGCCTTAGCTGCAGAGGCTATGTTTTAAACTTAGTCATTATTCCTAGAAAAAGATGTATGATTGTTACATGCCACCTTGTGGTAAACTCACATCATTTTAGGAGTTTCCTTTTTCCCCCCTATAATTGTCAGTAATTTGATCTGAAGATGCTTGTAATAAAGCAGAAGAATAACAATTATGTCCAGACTGGACCAGAAATTTGTTTGTGTTTAAAAAATACACATGTGGCACTATAAACCTATAACATTTACATTGAAAAATGTTTTCCACTGGTGATTTTTTCTGCATATTGATTTTTTTAACCAACTTTGATCCAAACCCACTCTGCAGGAGTTTGTGGGCGAAACACACATTTGTCATATTAGCTAAGGAATGAATAACACTGAGGCATTTCTATGAATAGAAAAATATTTCAGGTTACTTTAGAATGTGTTTGGACTTCCTATCTGCAATTAGACTCATGACAACTGAGAGGACTACAAATGGAGGGTAAAAGTAAAAATAAATGTATCCAAATTAAAACAGGTGAAGGCTACTTGTGAGAGTTAGGAAAATTTTGCAGAGCAGGGTGAAATCCACCAGAGAACTGACCTGCTCATTTCTACTATAAGTCTGTAAAATCAAAAAAGCATCCAGAAATTATGATTGAAGTAGAAAGAAGAATCTATCAGCCCAAGGTTATGGATTTTGGATACACTATCCTTGTTACCTAAAAACAACAAGGTAGAGCATAAAGAGCTACATCTTGAAGTTCCCAGGATCAAGCTAAAAACATTCACAGGTCACAGAATTTCTTTGCTGGAAAGTCAGAGGTGGCAGTGACCTGTTAAGTGTAAAAGGCAAAGTTACTATTGTATGTCATCTTGGCATAATAAGGTGTGGCCCTGTAAAGCTGAAACTGACACTCTCCTTCTGCTGAACTGGCAGGAAGTTAAAACTTTGAATATGGAAAATGACCTTCAAAAATTGTTATACGTATTCCATGTGTTTGGCATTGTATTGGGTACTATATCTGGCACGCAGGTTACTTGGAAAACAAGGGACAGTTTTACTGCTAAACTTCCAGCCATACTCTGCTGTGTTCTGAAAGACAGAACAATAGAGGGATTGAGATGACTGAGAAGTTTGGATGTTATAGGGAATGGACATTATTCAAAGTGATCTGTACCAAAACCCACATGGAGTTATTTGTTTCTATAGTGTCTATAAAGTGACATTAACCAGAAGATGGAGGTGACTCAGTACCCTTTATGTACAATGAAGAACTGTTCAGGGTGCATGGATTGAAGCAGGCCCTTTCGCTGACACACTAGCAATAAATAATGGATAAAGCATCCAGAGATTATATCACCATCAATGCTCAATTAGGTTTATATTGCCATAAGTAACTACCATATGGCATAGATTCCACACCAGCTGTTTTCCAGTCATCAGTGGATATTAGTCTGCAAAGGACACTTGTGCAAAGTTATGTTGATGTTTAACAGGGATTCGAAAAAAGGAGAGAACTAACATATTTCAGAGGTTGTCTTAAAACATGTAGATTAGTATCCAATATAAGGGGCCAGGTGTGGTCTAACTGCACTGTACCACTCTGGGGACACCGAGTGGCTGGTTACACTAGGTTTATGGTTGTTTTGTGTCACAAGATTGGTAACTGGAATGTAGTCCAAGAATGATCTGGCTGGAGGATCATGTGGATTGCACCTTCAGCAAGTTTGCAGATGACACTAAACTGGGAGGAGTGGTAGATAGGGATAGATACGCTGACACCTGTAACAAATGAGCCCCCTCCTCCCACCAACTTTACTGAATCTGGCCTGAGTGTTTTTGAAATGCTTCTGCAGACATGCCTTGAATTAGATCGTCATAGTTGAATATAACCAATTAAGCCTTAAATTTGTGATGTATGAGCAGAAAAAAGTGGGTTTTGGCTAAGAATAGTTAGGATTTTAATTTCAGTCTGAGAAGTGTCAGCAGTTTCCCAGAAAGTGAGTGTTAAGTGGTACGTCAGTATATCAGTGCCATCTTGTAACTTAAATTTTACTTGTAACTACACACAGCAATCATAGTAATTAAAGACAGTGCAGGTTTACTCCTTGCGGTTGTTTGCTAATGTTTTGTCAAGTTTACCTTTAACTCTCCTATGCAACAGGTTTTCCACCACATTCCATTTTCTCTCTGTGCCTTTATCTTTCTCTTTTGTGCTTCAAGCCTTGCTCTTTTCATGAGTCATTTTTAAACTATTTTCAAAACAATTGAAATTAGTTTTAAAACATTTATATTACAGAGAATAAAAGAGAAAAGGATTGAAGGAGAATGGGACAGATTGTCCACATCTTGAAAGGAAAGAGTTAACACAGGGAGACAAAAGAATGCATTGAGCAAATAAAAATAATTCCAAAGTTGTCATCTTAATTTTAGGTTTAGTTGCAGGTTTGGGGAACTTGTAATATTGCATTAACTGAGAGATAAAAGCTACTACATAACAGTGTTGAGTGTTCTTTGAAATGAAATATAGTTTATTTGAAAAAAGCAACCCATTATATTTTGCTAAATTTCTAGAAGAAATGGAAAGCAGCCACCTAAAAGATTGTAATGGCCGCCTGCTAGGATAATAATGATTCTGGATAAGAGGTAATGAAACAGGAAATCAGAAACGTAACCTGTCTCCTTACCCATTAACAGAAAGATGGAAGTTATACTGCCACCTTGTGGTAAAAATATTGCAAGTTAGAAAACAGCACTTTGGTACTACGGTATACTTTAGCATCAATTATTTGACATAAAAATTCCAAATGATTATAATTCTGAATGATTATGTTGGAAAAATCGAATATGTAAATAACATCACCCTGATTAGAAATGGGAAGTAGTGCAAGGAAAAAACTCAGTTTGCTTATTGATTAGTATGTGCTTTTTACCCTAATTTTAGTTCAGATCAGTGGTTGTGGGGCGGAGTGAACAGAGTGTGGAGAAGATTAAGTAAATTGTTCTCTGTTTAATGAGGACATTTACAGGCCTTCATGAATACAAAAATCCATCATCATGTTATTTGTCTTTTGCAATTGTTTCCAAGCTTCTCCATGAATTCTGATTTTCTCAAATACTGCATGTTGTAGTTCTGGGACACTTTCCAATTCTATCACATTTAGAAACAGGGCCCCTGACGCATCAGAAAAAAAAACCTGGAAAATTCTCTGCTTAAAGCAATAGTTATGCTAGGGTGACCAGACAGCAAATGTGAAAAATCAGGACAGGGGATAGGAGGTAATAGGAGCCTATAAGAAAAAGGCCCAAAAATTAGGACCGTCCCTATAAAATCCAGACATCTGGTCATCCTAAATTATGCTCATATGTAGTGTGTTCTAAGTTTCTCTTTTCTCTCTTTGGTACTAAGAATATTAGTAGTAAGAGGATTTGGGTTTTCTGAGTATTGTGTGAGCCTGTGCTTTTCCTCCAATTTTAGTTCATAATCCTTTGTGCTATAACAGCTGGTTGATGTGGAACTTATTGTGATGTCAGACAATCATGATTTCAGAACCTGAACCTGGTGAGCTCTTAGCAATCCTCTGTTTATACCAATTTCGTACCAGATTATTTCTGACTTCTGTGCTAGTGTGTCCAGGCAAGGAGGACAAAATGAACCTCTCCTCTTGCACCTTCCTGGAAAAGGAACTGGCCCCAGTTGTTCACTGTCTAGCTTCCCATGTGTGTAGCTAACCCAAAGAGAGCAAGGAGGAGATGGATCAATGGCAAGGTGTTTCCGTTCTGCAGTGCTTATTAGAGTTAGGGTAGCTGCCTGGTGACAGCGAAAGAAAGAAATCTTTCCTGAAGTGAACTTTATGGAAATCATTATACTTATTGCATTTATTTTGATTTTTCCAACCCGTCTCAGGCTCTAACCACATCACATTATTCAGAGCAAAACATACAGTAGATATTTTTTTTCAATGTGTTTTGATTATTGTTAACATGGGGATTATTATGTCTGATTTTATAGCACACAGCAGTATGCGAGGCACCTTGAAGTACAGAAAGGAAGAGAGGATGCATGCCCCACAGAGCTTAAAAGCTACTTTAGATATGATGGCTGAGATTCTGTGCCACACCTCTAATAGACTGGGCACATTTTCTATAAAATATGATGTGGGAGACATATTTGGGGGAATTTAGGTAAAGAAGTTACCTTTCATAATTTGAATGTGATGAAGTTGAAAATTTTTTTTACTGAGCTCAATTTTGAAAATTGTGCCTTCTAAACTGGAGTTTAAAATATAAGTAATATTTGAAAAATTAGCAGATTTCTATGGGGTTTTATTCCAGTGCAAACCGTTACTATATATCCTGCATGTTGTTTAGACAAGCATAGTTTAACTGTTCCTACATATGCCAACATACCCTTTGAACTTACAGGCCCCAATGCATGCCAACGTCACATTTCTGTAGCTACCCCATTGTGATATGCACCTGTTGAAACATCCACATGCAGGGGATCTGGACCAATTTGTATAGTGGAGGTGCTGAGAGCCATTGAACCAAACTGTAAACCCTGTATATAATAGAAACCTCTTCAAGCCAGGGATGCAGCAGCACCCCTACCTCCAGCACCTCTCTCCGCTGGTAACAACTCCTGTACAGCTTTCGGAGATTGGCTCCAGGGACATTAGCTTGGTACCAGTTCTCCACTGTGTTTGGTACAACTCATTCTCTGATGAGGGATTGTTGCAATTTGCCTGCATCCACAGCATGGCTTGAAAGTAAGTTCTTTGGATACAATAGTGCAACACATCACTTGTTAGGGACAGCGCCTCTGGTGATCAAATGCTTGGAGAACAATACCACCTATGCCTTGTTGCAGCTCTCCTCGTCAGGTAAATTGTACATGTTGCAGATGAACTTTTCTGATGAAATGATTATTTCATTCTGTCAGTCATCTTCCCCAAGTTTCTTAGAAGCCATGTTATTCCATGATTGTTGTCCAAGAAGTTTTCTTCCCAGCAATATGGGAAACAGTATCAGCCTGTCGGTGCTTCGAAGAAGACTATTGTTTCTATGTCTGCTTGAAAAACTACAGGCAGAAGTTTCTCTCGAATAGCATGAACAGGATTTTTTTTTATGTTCCAGCCTTCATCCACAACTTGCTTCAAGGTATTTTATCACAATATGCCACTAACAGAAGAAGAAGATCAGTGTCTTGTGCTGACACAATCACACAGCCATCCTGTGTATGCATGCAGTGCAATACAATCCTGGTGTCTGCCTCTTCACTGTCTGCTTGCAACTGAGTTGTGTCCAGAGTTGGGATTGATGATTTAACCGTACTGTTTCCTTTGAACCCTCCAGGTATGACAATTGTTTTGTGTTGTGGAGCATTGTCTAGGAGTTCTTTAGAGAAGAACCAAGCCAGACCAGGCTTATTTGGGGGATGGGCCAAGAAGTCTGGCCATCTGTTAGGAAATGGAACAGATCTGTCCTCAGTGATTTTCTGAATTGACCTAGAAGCTTTGGAGTGCTTCTGTTGCATAATTCCTTTAATAGAATCCCATCTTAACCTATCAGAAGTTATATCAGTCCTGTTGAAATGCTGTCCAGAATGAAGACCTGGCTCAACATAAATGTTTGCAAGGTCACCAAAGGTTGTACATGGAAGAGGTTTTCCCAGTGCCAGTACAAGTGTTTGGCCATCCATCACCACAGAGGATGTACTAGGAAGTGTTATCTCAGGGGAACAGGAGATGTGTCTAGTTAAAACATCTATCATAACAGACTTACTTCCAACTCTAAGACACTTGTACCTCAGCAAGAGCAAATGGAACGCAATATTTTATGCCGACCCATTGTCCTCCCCGCATTATAGGCACAAATGATTTGCTGCTCTATGAGAGAATCAGCCTTACTGTGACTTTCTTTTCTTTTCTAAGAGGAAGGCTAATGCACCATATTTATTAAGAATACAAGTTAGCATATGCTTTACAGTCACATACACACATATACATATCATGCACACAGTCCTGCCAGTGTTTTATAGTTACCAGTCCAGAGTCTGAATCAATCTAGTGGCCAGCCAGATTGATCGCAGAGGGGAGCTGGGCTCAGTCGGTCATGATCTGATGCTCCTGAAGTAGTGGCAAGACAAACCCAAAGTTCCATGGCAAAAACACCCCATCTTATAGTTCCTTTTCTCTGTTGGAGTCTATGGATTTTGCGGTGTCAGTTTCTGACAGCTTAGTCATTTGATTGGTGTTATCATCTGATGTTAACATTTCAAAACACTTCTGAGAGGTTTTCCCTCCTGGATTGTTTTAATCTCTTGTCTTTAGGGGTGCTAGCGCTCACTTCAGGGTCGTCAATTTGCCCTTCTTCAATTATGGATGCGCATTGATGGTTCTCTGGTGTGGATAAATCCCCTTCAGGTCTTCACACCTCCTATTTTGACCATCTGGTTAAAACAATGGCCTTTACACCTTATCTTTTTCTGATGCATACATTCCTCATTCAGAAACCTTTAAAGGTAGCAGAATACAGAATACATTGTAAATTAAGCCTTTATAACTGAAATGATTCACATTGGCTTTAATCTTTCAACATTTCTCTAATCTATTTATTATAGACATAATACAAAATCAGGGTGGTAGCCGTGTTAGTCTGGAATAGCAGAGTTAACAAAGTCCTGTGGCACCTTAAAGACTAACTATAAAGTTTTGAAGCATGAGCTTTCGTGGGCTAATACCCACTTCGTCGGATGCAGGCAGTAGAAGTGTTCAATTGTTCACAAACAGGCAGTTATAGAAAAGTAGGTAAGAGCCAGGGGGGAGGTGAAAAGGTTAGTCCAATTAAGCTGAGCCAGCTTGTTATCTCCGATCAGGGAGTGTGGATTATTCGTCTAGCATTTGAATGGGGTGTGTGGACATGGAGAGATGAGAAACAATGTCTGTAATGAGCCAACCATTGTAGATCCCGGTTCAATCCCAAAGTGTGTGAGCTGAATTTGCAAATGAATTGAAGCTCTGCAGTCTCTCTTTGCAGTTTGGATCTGAAGTTCCCTTTCTGCAGAATGGTGACCTTTAAATCTGAAATAGTGTGTCCAGGCAGGTTGAAGTGTTCCCCTACAGGTTTTTGTATATTGCCATTCCTAATATCTGATTTGTGTGCATTTATCCTTTTTCGTAGGGACTGTCCAGTTTGGCCGATGTACATAGCAGAGGGACACTGGTGGCATATAATGGCATATATGACATTGGTTGATGTACAGGTGAATGAGCCAGTGATGGTATGGTTGATCTGGTTAGGTCCTGTGATGGTGTTGCTGGTGTAGATATGTGGGCAGAGTTGGCATCGAGGTTTGTTGCATGGATTGGTTCCTGAGTTGGAGTTATTGTGGTGCAGTGTGCTGTTGCTGGTGAGAATTTGTTTAAGGTTGGCAGGTTGTCTGTGTGCCAGGACTGGCCTTCCTCCCAAGGCTTTTGAAAGTGAGGGATTATTGTCCAGGATGGGTTGTAGGTCACTGATGATGCGTTGCAAAGGTTTTAACTGAGGACTGTAGGTGATGGCCAGTGGTGTTCTGTTGTTTTTTTTCTTGGGCTTGTCTTGTAGCAGCAGGCTTCTGGGTACACGTCTGGCTCTGTTGATCTGTGTCCTTATTTCCTTGTGTGGGTATTGTAGTTTTGAGAAAGCCTGGTGAAGATCTCGTAGGTGTTGGTCTCTGTCTGAGGGGTTGGAGCAAATCCGATTGTACCTCAGTGCTTGGCTGTAGACAATGGATCGTGTGGTATGTCCGGGATGGAAGCTGGTGGCATGAAGGTAGGCATAGCTGTCGGTAGGTTTTCGGTATAGGGTGGTGTCGATGTGGCCGTCATTAATTTGCACTGTGGTGTCTAGGAAGTGGATTTCCTGTGTGGACTGGTCCAGACTGAGGTGGATGTTGGGGTGGAAGCTGTTGAAGTCATGGTGGAATTCTTCTAGAGTTCCATGGGAAAGAAACTCAGATCCAAACTGCAAACTTCAGATCCAAACTTCAGATCCAAACTGCAAAGAGAGACTGCAGAGCTTCAATTCATTTGCAAATTCAGCTCACACACTTTGGGATTGAACCGGGATCTACAATGGTTGGCTCATTACAGACATTGTTTCTCATCTCTCCATGTCCACACACCCCATTCAAATGCTAGACGAATAATCCACACTCCCTGATCGGAGATAACAAGCTGGCTCAGCTTAATTGGACTAACCTTTTCACCTCCCCCCTGGCTCTTACCTACTTTTCTATAACTGCCTGTTTGTGAACAATTGAACACTTCTACTGCCTGCATCCGACGAAGTGGGTATTAGCCCACGAAAGCTCATGCTTCAAAACTTTATAGTTAGTCTTTAAGGTGCCACAGGACTTTGTTAACTCTAATAATACAAAATCCTGTCTCTTACTAACTACACTTTATAACAGGTCCTAATTGTAATGCATATGGAAAACATCACAGTCTCAGACAGTCATTCCTTTCTGATACTCAAAAAGGGTGGCTGGCAGAATGAAATCAAAGTTTACATTAATTCTTAGTACAATTATAAAATCCTATTCCTACATATGTACTGCCATCAGTAATGGAAATTGGATTGGTTGTTTGTGTTGCTCAGCACAGATGATGTCATCTGGTGACTGAAAGTTGCGGATGACAGAATAGACACTAGATTATTGTGATCTTCCGCAGCATCAGATTTTGCACAGTCCAGGAATTTTTCTTTGAGTTTCTTGTCATTTAACTATAGATAGCTCAGAGGTTCTAGTAATAACAGTTGCCGTGTTGCCTGCAGATTGATCTTGTGAGCACAAGATTGCTTTTGCATCATTTTTACCATCAATTACATGCTATATCATTCATCTACCTAAAATTCTACTTTCAGTCTGCACACTTGACAATCCAGAATCTTTCGTATGCTTCCCCAGGGCTTTTGGGAAGTTCATTGATAACTGTAGACCTCCAAAGTGTGGATTCAGGACATCTTTATATTCTTGAACCAGCCATTTTAGCTCCTTCAGAGCAGGGAAGAATGTTTGATCAACAGTCAAGATTACGTGTTTCTGTTGAAGATAATGTGTGACTTGTGCAAGTCTTTTCACTACAATATTCAGTGTATCAACTTCATGATCTGGGGACTGAATAAGAGGCATGTAGCCATATGTAGTTAATGGAGAGTTATTGTCACTGTACTTTTTATTAAAAGTGTCCCACCAGATTTTGGATTTTCAAATTGACGTATAAGGAAAAATTCCATATTCTGTGCTTGTGCTTTCAAAACTGACTGCCAGTCATTTATGTGTTGATTAAACCATTCTGCCAAGACATCTTCATTGAATTTTGGTTCTGCTTTACCTTATGTAATATAAGCAGGAAAGCTGGTGTTCATTACATCTGGAACATTCAAAGTAGCATTCTCTGTGGGCTCAATGTCCTGCATATCAGATTACATGTGGGTTCTCTCTGTCAGGGTGCATACTGTGTGGCATGAACGTGTTTTGCTCATCAAGTATACACTCATTTATATCAATGTTCTTTGCAGCGAAATGGGTAAATCTTTCTTTAACCAAGTTTTATGGGATCACTGTTCCATACTCATTCATTGCCATCTTGGCCAGTGCTCAGACAGCTCAAAGTATGTCCTTGTAGCTAATATAATGCTCAGCAATGTGTAACATCTGGACATGTTTTTTTGATCTTGTAACCCAGTGAAGGGTACTTCCAAGCCCAACATGTTTGCGTGTCCACTTCTTACCTCCACCCTTACACTGTAGATGAAATCTTGTGCAATAATTAACAGCCTGGATTGCTTATATGATTCTAATTTCTCATCATCACATACTTCTACAACGTTATCTTCTGTGTCCTCCTCATCACCTTCTTCAGTTTCCCCTACCTCAAGAATATACTGGGCACCCACAAGGAATCACAAAAACAGGTATACACTCTTTGACACACAGGCTAGTGCCTCTTCCTCACTGACCTTTGTCTCCCTGTATCCAAGATGAGCAAATAGGCCTGCACATAATTTCAGTGCTCTGTGCACCATTGAGCAAAATTAATCTTCCAGCTCAATCTTGTAAACTGGAATGGTTGGTAAATGTTCTTCATCTCCTCTGTTGAACAATTTAGAGAAAGGGATGTAATGGAATTTGACGGACACTAATAATGTTTGTCTCTTTGAAGCAGGTTGATCGTAAGTCTTGTAAGAACAATCAAGATGTAGAATCAGTTTTTCTTTGAAGGTTGCCATATGACTTGCAAATGAACATGGAACCTCTACAGCAGCTTCATTGGAAAGAAAACAGTAATGAGCCCATATCCATGGAAGTTCCACAACAGCCTTTTTCTGCCCAATGTTTTAATTCATTACCAAGCCGGACCATGACCAAGACAGTACCACTATGAATGGTTTCATGCTTAGTTTTTGTCACTTTTCTCAATAAACATATAGCAATTAGGATGGTATTTCCCTTTTGAGGCTATAAGGTCACTTATCCCAGCAACACATACACTGAGCTAATGTTCATACTCTCCAGTCTCAAATATTTATTTGTTCATTTTGAATGTTGTTACAGAAGAAAGTTTTTCTTTCGAATTTCCATGCTGGCAGAAAATGCAAAGACTCTAGTTCACCGGGAGGACCTTGCTTCAAAGTTCTCTCAAGTTTTTGGTGATTAAAACACAGGGTTGGGTTTGCAGTTCATCCTTACTGGTTGATGAAGCAGCTTGAATGGATTTATGACATCTGCTAATTTTACCTTTATCTGTGTACATTGCATAGCTGTTTTTATGCCAAAGTAATGATTGCTTTTATTCGGGTTGAAGAGCTCTTAGAATTTTACCGATTGCAACCTTATTTTGGAAATTACTGAGTATCTGCCTTGCATTGGTTACCTCTTGTATTGTACCGAGTCCTTGTTCACGAGAAGCAAAAATGGTGTCCTTTTTCACTTTTGGCAATAATGCATTGTTTATAATATATTGTTGAGAGACCCCTCAGATTCAAACTACTCCATGTTTCGTCTTTGGAATACCTGATGATGATAAATATAATTAATAACTTTCATATGAATATGAATAATTAACAAATATATAATAAATATATACTAGTATGTAGCTTATGCCATGGCACTGGTATCCAAATCAAAACTCAACTTACTTACACTGTAAGGAAAAGTCAGCTATTTTTGAAAGAGGAGAACTTACTGAAAGAAACTATCTGTATCATACTTTATGTAATGCATAGCAGTGCATTTAACTCCTTCACATATCAAAAATATCTGAAAAGTAGTTAGTTTGCTTAATCTTAAATGTTGTCCTAACCGCAAAACCAACAGAATTCTAGAGCATGTCATCACATGATCAGAGGAAGCTGAAAATATGATCTTCAACAGAGATCTATCCTTGCATTTTCTGAGAGCATGATATTCCAAATTAAGAACATATTCCACATTTAGTACCTCTTCTTTACTTTCTATTTATTTTTAAAGTTACAAATAGTAGCCATTTTTATTTTTTACTTATCTTAAAGTTCAAAGTTCAGTTTGATAAACATCATTTTTGGATTAAGCACATTCTAATGATTAAAGTAAACACATTTACCAACTTTCCCCCAGAAAAGCTCTCTGTTTCATAAATACAGATTTATCCGGGAATTTGACATACACTATAATAGGCGCAGCACAAACTTGTTCCAGTCTGTTCCAGGGGCTATCCCTGGATGTAACTTAGACAGCCCTTGAGGCCTGTTTGAGTTACAGTAGTCTCCCAGGCTTCCCTGTGGTATGGGTACTGTGGAGATTCCAGGCTGCACTTCTTGCTTAGGGTTACCAGATTTCAATAATCAAAAAAGAGGACATGGGAGGGGTGGCGGGGGAGCCCCAACCTAGCCCCACCCCATCCACTCCCTCCTACTTCCCACCCCCCTAACTGCCCCCCTCAGAACCCGCAACCACCCCTCACTCCTTGTCCCCTGACTGCCCCCTCCTGGGACCCTGCCCCTAACTGCCCCCCCCCAGGGCTCCACCCCCCTACTTAAGCCTCCCTGTTCCTTGTCCCCTAACTGCCCCCTCCTGAGACCCCCCCAACTTTCCCCCTAATACCCTACCCCCTACCTTCCCCAACCCTTATCCACACCCCTGCCCCCAGACAGACAGACACCTCCCTCCCCCCACCCGGAGTTCCACACCTCTCCAACCGCTCCCAGCCCCCTAACAGGATCCCCAGAACTCCCAACCCCCCCCCCCCAACTCCTCCTGCTTGCTGCCTGCCCCAACCCCCCTCCGCATCCCCACCGCCTGACAGGCCCCCCCAGAACCTCCAACCCATCCAACTCCCCCACACACACACACTCCCTGATGCTCCCCGGGACTTCCCTACCAGGCCACTCAGACACTGGCTACACGTGGAGACAAACAAACAGTGCTGGTCAGCGAGCATACGACCCCTCCCCCACAGAGTGCTGAGGCAGCGGGAGAAGGAGCGGGGGAGGGGCTCTGGCTGCTGGAGGCCAATGGGAGCAGCTCAGTCAGGCCCAGGCGCCCAATCACACACTGCATGGGGAAGGAGAGGAGGGGAGGAAAAGCGAGGGGAGGGGTGAAAAATCCCGGACCTTTCAACGTTTTAACCAATTCCTCCCGGATGGCTATTTAAAGATGAAAAAGCCGAATATGTCCAGGGAAATATGGACGGATGGTAATCCTATTTCTACCATCTCTATTTATCAGCCTTGTTCTATGCATGGCAGAGACCTGCAGCCAGATCGAGGAATTTAATATCACTGGTGGAAACTATGATTTTAGGTCTCCACTGGTGGTAAATCCCCTTGAGAACAAGATGCTCGCTGCTTGTGTACAGTGCTTGGAGCCAGTTAGCACAATCCTTATAGTATATGAGGCCATCCTCAGAGAGATCTGCATGGCGGAGGATTCACTCATTGCGTCCTCTGCCAGAAGAAAGATGTCCTTTGGATTCCTGACCAGATCTCATGGCTAAATCTCTTGTCTGCCCCAGGAGATGCAATTCGTACCTTCTTGTAGCGTCGGGACTCAGGGATGAATCTTAACCCTAGTCTAAATACTGGGCTTGCGTCAGTGCTTTTCTCCTCACATCTTCACTGTGATATTTATGCATTGTCTTCTCCCGGCTAAGCATGGATGTTTGAATAATATTCCCTAAATATGCTTCCCATATACAGTGGGGATCTGGTCCAGAGCCTCAGCTAGCATGATGCAGTATTCACAGAGATGATTTTTGACTAGCACAACTCCGGACCAACGTGATTGATCCTAGGGAGAGATGGTTTGGGTTCTTTTTACAATAAGTTCTTTGGGAAACCCTTACATTGTGAAGAGTGTTTGTAAGCCAGTGGAACTGCAGGTGTTCAGCCCTCTGAAAATGAGACTACTTTTATTTAGGAGCCTAAATATGAATTTTAGGTGAATAATTTCAGTAAATTGCTTAAAACTTTTGGCCCATGTGGCTTCCGATTAGCAATTGAGCTTGGGAAGTCTGGCATTCATCGGGAAAGGCTCTCTTCTCTCAGCGCTTTAGCGAGAGTCTGGGAGCATGCAGGAAAGTATAGTCATTGCTCAAAGGAGAAAGGGGAGCTTCCAGTGGGTTATTCTGGCTCTGTTAGCATAGAGCACACAGTACCAGATGAGAGGTGGGAGTGCTAAGGTTGAAATGTAGACATAATAACAATTTTCTTTCAGTGTAAGCTGCCATTCAAAAGTGCTGTACTACATGATCTACTCATTATAGAGTCCCAAGAGTCTTTAATAAGCAGATCATGTAGTACAAAAATTCTGAATGGCAGTTCAGACCGAAAGAAAATTGCAAGAGCAGAGTATTCGTATGATGGAGGAGAAAACACTTTTTTTTTCTTTGTTTTTCTTAACAGGAGAATGTTATTGATCCTATATCACAGCCAGACAAAAGGGGCAGATAATAGCAGTGTACTTTGAAGGAAGAAGTATTTCAATATTCTGCCTTTAAAGGGACACTGCAAGATCAAATTAGGCACCAAATTTAGGGGTTTTATTTAAAAAAAATTCATTTTATAGAACATTATGAAATTATATAGGACTTTTCCATAAGGGTTGTTTCAGTCTTTATACCCTTTATATGTATCACTATGGTTAGTTCACTGAGACGTTCCTCACCACCTTCTGCTTCAAGGTGCATTTCTTTAATCTTGCTTTCGCTAATATAAATACATAGCAACATGTATATTAAAAAAAGATGAGGAAAACCCTACTGAAACAAGACACTCCCCTGCTCAAACCTCTCTCCCTGGGGAGAGGATAAGAGACTAAACAACACGACAGATATTAGTCACGTAGTTTAATGCACTACTATGGCAATGGGCTTGGTATAAGAACCTTTATAAAACGGAACACCCTTTACTGCCATTAACCCTAATGCAGCACAGTGTTGTTCCAACCAACAATACTTTTGTTTCTGTATCAGGCTGGATGTTCTCCAATATGATCTGTTTTCCTTGTAGCTGGGTGTAGATGGCCAGTGTAGATTCTCTTAAAGATTTGTAGCAAAGTAAAAGTCATTGGTGGAGAGCGACTGGATCCTGCCTGTGCCACACCTTGGGGGAGTTCTTTGGCCACCAAGCTATAGAGTCATTCTCATGCTTCTGCCTCCTCCTCCTTGGACCAAATGACTCTTTAAGAGAGGGTGGGCAGGGCATGATAGTGACTGTGGATTGATCATTGGAGCACTCACCCAAGAGGTGGGGATCCAGTCCCCCTGCTCCAATGATGCTTTAATCATTTATCCAAAGTGCAACAGGAAAAAGCGGGTGCCCCCCCTACATCATCATAACTCAGTGGTTAGAGACCCCCATCCTGAGAGATGGGAGTCATCTGTTCAAATCCTTTCTCTCCCTCAGACAGAGGAGGAAATAGAACTTCGCTCTCTCACATCCTGGGTGAGTACTCTAACCACCGGGCTAAATGTTCTGAGGTTGGCCCCTCCAGTCTAGATCCAGACTAACACAGCTACGTCTCTGAGTCTTTACATAGCAAAACTATGTGAGCACACATCTGTCTTACACCCTTCCTTGTTTTCAAATGTCCATCAAACAGCACACCCGTTTCTAAATACATTATACACAGGTATACAGTTTGCAGGCTGCTGGTCAGCAAGGAGGCTGAGGTTATAGCAATACCAATTTATTAGGTTTTTGTAGCTAATTTGTAAATGGAAATTAAATTAAACTCTCAGTGAGTATTTCATACAAAAGTCTCTAGCTACTTTAAATTGAAAATAATTACAATCTGTCTCATACAGTAGATCACGCATAAGCTCATCTATTACTTTTAACACATTTTATAATATTCCAGCTGAAATCTTCTAAGCCTGATGCATGATCAAGATGAAACCTCACACTTTTCATGCTGATATGAAATAACCAGAATTTATAACTACAGAGTCTCTAGGGGTGAGAGTGAGCAAGAGAGAAATATTCCTTTGAAGACATCAGAATGATAAATCATTGCAGCCATTTCTGATGCGCAGTTACACATACTGATCTGTATTCCCCTGGAGCCCGGGGCATGTATACCAGGGACTGTCCCGAGCCGTTAGGTATTGGCTAAAGGGAACATTTAGTCAGCCTGCAGCATGCTAACTTATCCAGGGGAAAAGTGTTGTGAGAATATCATCATAGTGGTCCAGGAACGTTTCAATGTGAACTCTGCTTAAAGTGCACACAATATTTTGTTTTCCTCTGTTGGCAGCAACGAAGTTAGAACCCAAATCCAAATGCTCCCAAAATAACAACACAAATTAAAGGAGAATCAACTTCAGCTGTTAGCACTGGGGCTGGGCACATGAGTCAGTGGTTCTGATTCGATCTGATAAATGACAGTCATTCACATCCACAGGAGTCAGGGCGTTGCAACTGTAATAGTTTGTGCTTTTACAATGCTTTTCATCCAGGCATCTCAAGCACTTTGGAACATTAATGAAACCTCAGTGAGACAGCCGGATCGCTGATTAACTTGTTAGTACGTTAAATGTTGCTGCTGCTGTTATTTGCAGTAGTGCCTAGGAGCCCTAGTCAGAGGCCAGGACCCCATTGTGCCTAGGCACTGTACAAACCCAGAACATAAAGCTTCTCATAAACTCATAGACTTTAAGGTCAGAAGGGACCATTATGATCATCTAGTCTGACCTCCTGAACAATGCAGGCCACAGAATTTTACCCACCCATTCCTGCAATATACCTCTCACCTATATCTGAGCTATTTGAAGTCCTCAAATCTTGGTTTAAGGACTTCAAAGTACAGAAAATCTTCCAGCAGGTGACCCATGCCTCCTGCTGCAGAGGAAGGCGAAAAACCTCCAGGGCCTCTGCCAATTTGCCCTGGAGGAAAATTCCTTCCCAACCCCAAATATGGCGATCAGCTGAACCCTGAGCATGTGAACTTCTGATCTAGATGTGACCAGATGTCCTGATTTTATAGTGACCGTCCTGATTTTGGGGTCTTTTTCTTATATAGGCTCCTATTACCCCCCATCCCTGTCCTGATTTTTCACACTTGCTGTCTGGTCACCGTATTCCGATCTGAGATAGATACGGATAGATGGACAGGAGAGTGCAAGGAGACAGTATTGGTTGGCATGATAGATCGTGGTCTCAGCACAACAGCAGCCTTATCATTGTCGAGTATTTTATAGGTGTCATGGGAAAGGAGAGTTGAATGAGGATAACTGAACTAGTGTTGTGAATGTTTAGAGGAGCACCTTTCATCTGGGAGGGGCAGCATAAGAGAAAGCAAGAAGGTGCTTTGAAAATTTAGCAAGTGGGTGATGGAGGCAGGCATCGTGGTTGGATCAGAGGTGGGAGTGGACATCTCTTCAATGGATGAGAGATGATAGGTAGACTGGGGATAGGCTGTGAAGATGCTGGAAAGTGAAGACAAGTAGTTTATTAGAAAGGCAATGTAAAGTGTTGTGTCTACAGGGTTCAGTGTCTTAGAAAAATCATAAGAAAAAAGTGCAACAGGTACATTTTTAAAAAATGTTGTTTTCCAAGCTAGTCTTGATCAGCAAAAGTAGTTAGTACCTGAAATAGTCTTTTGATGGGTGGGGAATTGGGGATGTGTATATTACATTATTCTCTGGTAGGTTATAAGCTTTACTAGAATTTTGAATATTTGCCAACTACATCTTGGGAACAATATTGGCAGGATCTTATATATGCTGTTTATAAATCTGTGCATCTCATTTATATGATAATAGGGGGAGTTTCCTCTCATCCCCAGCGAGTTCTGCAAAATTCTCCATGCTGGTTCACAGCATATTCAGCTTGCTCCAGTCTAAATTAAAATGCATATTCGTGTTCTTTATACAGTGCAGGCAAAGATGATTAGTAATTTGATACTGTGTTATATAGAGCAGTTCAAAGTAATACTTATAATTTGCAGTTAATTAATCAGGGTTGGGTTTTTTTACTTAAAATTCCTTATTACCTTCCTGTTATATCCATTTTTTACTACATACTTTCCCCAATTTTAGGCATATTTATGCTGACAGTTGCTCTCTACTGCAAGTGCTCATTTGTGTATATATATTTATATGTATATAAGTAGGAATAGGAATAAAAATATTTCAATATTTGTTTCAGGGTGGTAGCCGTGTTAGACTATGCATCTGATGAAGTGGGTCCTACCCAGGAAACCTTATGCCCAAATAAATTGGTCAGTCTCTAAAGTGCTACAAGTATTCCTCATTCTTTTTAATATTTGCATGCACTATCCTAAAGATCCTAAAGAGAAGGATTCTGGGTGGAATTTTTTGTCAATTTAAACAAAAGTATTACAGAAAATAACAGCTGGTATATGAGCTTGAACAGCAAGATGCAACAAGGAATAGGAAAACTCCAAATAATACCAAAAATAAAAAACTCTAGAGTTCCTTTGCCAATGTGAATAGTTAATCTCATTTGGTGTTTAATTCACTATCCAATTAAAACTCTCATTACAAGGCTCTAATTGTTATAGTTATACAGTAAAATAATCAGTTGTTAGAGAAAAGTCATCAGCACAAACTTTGGACTCTCTAAGGAAATTAAAAATTGGGATAAAGTCAGTAATAAAAGCTGCCGCCCTCACAGGTAAGCAGTGGGTTCTACCTGCATGAAAAATACAGCTATTTAGCCTTCTTTAAAAATCCCAGCCAGTTAGTCTAAGGGAGTTAGGCACCTAGATCCCCTTTGAGTCAGGGGCCTTTATACCGTTCACAGTCTTTGTTCATTAACATTTCAGCCCAACGCATTACAAACATTAGTGGGCAGAGTCATGCCTGTCTGCAACAGATCGCTGATGCACAAGCTGTGGTAACTGCTCCATCCTTGGATTCGTTCGGAGTTTCCCCATTGGTCTCCATTGCTATTATTGTTTGTACAGCAGTAGCACCTACAGCTACAATCAAGGAGCAGGTAGGCACTATAAAGTCACACTGTAAAAAGAGCTCAAAATTAAGACAAAGTGAACTAGGTGGATGAGACAAATGGACGAAGAGATAACAATACAGTCAGCAGGAGGTCCCAGCTCACCTCCTTCCTAGCCAGCTTCATTGTGTGTTTACTGGTTTTTCAAAAGACTGGACCTTTTGTACCTTCTGTACAGAAGTCAGCTGTGACTCTGCTGGAAACAGGAAATACCTTGTTTTACCAGAGAAGAATACCAGATATTTTATTTTTTTATTTTTATTGTGGTAACAACGAGGCGCGCCAGTCATGGATCAGCACCTCATTGTGCATAAGTGCTGTACAAACAGAGAACAAAAAGATGGTCCTTCCTCCAAAGAGCTTACCTCTTCTAAATGTTTGTCACTTTTCCTCATGCTGAGCAGTTCCCTCACTCCGTGGGAGTGTAAAGAGACAGTTTTGCTGCACAATTCATGCACAGTGCAATGATGCAGCAAGACATCAAATGATTCCCAAACTTGTTCTGGCAGGCCGGTCTCTTATGGAACCAGGGTTGCTCTCCAGTCATGAAAGTCTTTGGAGATGAGGCATGAGTGATAGTAAAGAGCAAACATGGATTGTACCCAGACAGGCTCAAAAGCACAAGACTCTGTTATCCCTCTCTTTGCCTGCATCACTGTAAATGGGTTTATTGATTGAAAAGTTGTCCATCTCTTTTTGGGACCTGCCACGTCGTTTCTGGACTTGATGACAGAGTCTGTCTCCAATGAGTGAGTGTAGCACAAGGTTAGGGCAAACTCTCTTTCCTTTCCAATGTTTGTAACAATGATTGTAATAAGTTCATGTTTTCTGTTGATGCGTTTTGTGCACAGAACTTGAACAAGTTATATCCCTCTTATCAGCCCGTCTCCATGCCCTGCCCCTCGTCCTCCGCCACCACAGAACTGTCCCAAAATGTGTTTCCTTTGTGAATTATCTATTGAATACAAACTATAATATCTATTCATAAACACAGTGAAACCGCAGTCACCAATCTAGAGCCTATTACATACCATCAGGATAATAATAGCATTTTAATAATAAACGTTGCTGTTATTTAAAAAAGATGGCTATTCTGGCATACTGCTATGGACTCACTCCCGATCTCACTTCTATATTTCACCAGTATAACTCCCTTGACTTCAGTAAAGTTACTCCCGATTTACACTGCTGTTAGATCATATCAGGCCCATAGCCTTTACTCAGATAAAACTCTCATTTGACCAGAGCCTGAATCCTTAGTTAGTGATGAAGATAATGGGAGTTTTGCCTGAGTAAACCTCTGAGTGAGGGTCTCATGTGTTGGCTCATAGGATTCTGTTTTGCCTTGGTAAGGGCTTCAGGACTGTATCAAGGTCTATTAATGTGCAACAATTTAACATTTTACAACTTTGGACCTAACGGTGCAACCTTTACTGACATATATTAGCACTTACACCAGGTGACCTATTTGGAGTGAACAGGATTACCTGGGTGAGTAAATGCTACACAGATGGAGTAGTTTACTCAATTTACTCACCCAAGTAGTTTTGACTTCAAAGGGGGCACCTTGCATGAGTACTAATAAAAGTCCCGTTGACTGCAGAGTCAGATTCTGTAATAGCAACGTGCTGCTGTTCAGCCTTTTTGTCTTTCATATTCCTATGAAACTTCACGGGAGATTGCAATATTTCAGGAACACAAGTGCCCCACAGCAATCTTGTAATGAATTTTGGAGAGTCGAATTCAGGGGGGTTTGTGATTGCTAACTTTCTCACGATGTCACTTGCAGTTGGTACCGGTCCCTTGTGTCAAGCTCTGCAGCGCCTTGTTTTTCATTCTTAAAGCCCACAGGTCAGCCAGGTAGAGTCTATAACCCTTTTATTTAAAGGGGAAAGTGCAGTGAAGCCTACTTCTAGTGAGTTTGAATAGACTAAATTTGTGCTCATCATGAAACCCCTGGTTTGTTTCATTACATTGCACAGATGAACAAATTGTATTTCCAACCACAGCGAAGCTGTTATGTGGAAGGAGAAAGACTTCTCTGTAAGGGTATCTACGGCCTTCCAGTCAGATGTGCAAACATCACTTCTCTCTCGGTTAAGTCTTAACAGCAGAAAAGTTATGACAGGCCTGGCCAAACCATGGCTCACGAGCGGCACGTGGCTCTTTTACAGTTAAAGTGCGGCTCACAAAGCTCCCCCCCACACACACACACACTTCCCCAGTTCTCAGCTTACCAGCCTGAGGGGCAACTCGGGGCTCCTGCCATGTGGTGGGGTTAGGGGCTTTTGCCCTTTGGGGAGGAGGGTCTCAGGGTTTTAGCCCCACGCCCTGGGAGACAGGTTGTGTATGTCTTGTGGCTCTTGGACTTCTGAAGATTATCGTATGTGGCTCTGAGGGTCAGTAAGTTTGGCCACCCCTGATTTTTGTTATGACTTTCTTGCAATGTACACCTAATACTATACCAATAATCATTGCCGGTGCAAAATATTGCAACTCCTCAGAGGATTTCTGCCAGCAAAAGGCTATTACATATTCAATACCTCTTTCTCCCACAGGCTTTCATAGAGAACGGGAAACAGGCCATGGGTTTATGTTTATGCCAAGGGATGGGAAATTACATTCTTATTGTGCATTAGCAATATACAAACAGACTGCCACTTTGGACTGGGTTTTCCAGATGTGTGTGCTGTTTTGGAATGGATGTTAGAAATGAGAATGATTCATTATGAAATCTTTAAGTAACATCCTTACTTTCATAATTGGTTCATTGTTTTGATTGTCGCCAGGTATCTTGGCAGATGAGAGACTCGCTTGTTCCTAAAATATCTTCTGTGCATTGATCTGGCACCAGTGATACTAGAGAGATTTTACAGTGACAGTGATTGATATAAACCAGCAAAAAATACAGCTTGCTCAGCATTGAGTGCCATCCTGAGAAACACTGAGGACATGAATCCATCACATGCCTGAATGTATTTAACAGCAAACAGCAATGGCTGTTTAGAGAGTATGAACTGACTGATCTCCTCCACTGCAAGGCATGAACAGAAGGCAAAAAGGGTCTGGAACCCTACCACAATGGGTCCTGGTCTATGACTAGGGCTCTGAGACAATATGCTAATATTAAGATTAGCAGCCGTGTTAGTCTGTATCCATAAATAAAACGAGGAAGACTTTGTGGCACCTTGGAGACTAACCAGTTTATTTCAGCATAAGCTTTCGTGGGCTATAGCTCACTTCATCGTGGGCTATAGCTCACTTCATCGTGGGCTATAGCCCACGAAAGCTTATGCTGAAATAAACTGGTTAGTTTCTAAGGTGCTACAAAGTCTTCCTCGTTTTATTTATGCTAATATTGTTAATGATGATAATCTGGGAAGTTTCTGTCTTTGCTTTCCTATAATACATTCACCGTACCTTGGGGATTGCATTTTGTTAAAGTTACTGAAGAATTATGCTTGATTCTGATATCATACCAATATAAATCAGGGTTATGTCCACCAAAGTTAGTGTGAGATCTAGATATACCAGTGGTATAGAAATACCATAGACAGCCTGAGTCAGGCAATACCTATATAATATGTATTATCTTCACAATTTTGTACACACAATAGGACACACAAAGTTATGGATTCACTGTTATTCTGGGATTACACCAAAGTAACTGAGGGCTTGATGACACAGCTTTATAGCAGTTTTGATTATACCTGCTGTCATATACAGCTATAGGGATAGCGCTATAGCATGTCCACACTTAGACCTGCCAGCGGTATAGCGTGGCCACATTTGCGACACTTCAAGCGGCACAGGAGTGGTGCATTATGGGCAGCTATCCCAGCATTCTGCTGGGTGCAACGTGCTTTTCAAACGGGGGGGCGGGGAGAGGGTGAAGTGGAGCGTGTTGTGTGTATGCAGACGGAGCGAGTGAGTGGATTTTTGGCATGCTGAGAGTGTGTGGCAAATTGTCTTTAAAATGCAGAGCCTGCTGCTTTTCTATTTCACACTGGCTCACTCGGTAAACATTTGCATTGTTGATTTGCCGAGTTAAAGATAAGCTCTGAAAACGTACTTCCGCGTTCCTCCAGCCGAGTTCAAAACAAAGGGAAGACAGGCTTAATTGGTTTAAATGGCTTAGAGGGCGTTTCCAGTAATCACTCAAAGCGCTGTATTGTTAATACCAATTTACACGGGAGCTAAAATGGAGCACCCAATACGCTACAGCTGTTAATGCTCTGGCAAGGAGAATTACCAGGACCAGTATAAACATGCCTTGCCTGTCTGGATGGGTAGTGAGTTAAATCGCTCCTGGTGGCTTTATAGAGCTATAAAGTGCCAGTGTAATCAAGCCCTGAGAGCAAAAGTCTAAGGGAGCACATCAAGAATGTGACACCGTGATCCTTGGAAACAATCAGTACAATAGGGCTCACTGAAGGCCCATCTGAACAATTCATTTTCCATAACAGTAAAACAGCCTGTTTTAAGACTGTAAAATGGTAATCTAGTTGGATGTGTGGTGAGTGATTTGAGATGATCTAATAATTGATTTTAAAAAAGATGGCACCTGTCAAATGAGCACTTGTACAGGTTTGCTATTTCAGTGAAGACCCCTGGGGTTTCTCTTATCTCAGAAGTCTTTGTTTTCTCTCTTTGCAGACCCTCCTGCCTTTCTCTGATCTCTCTTCCTCTTATCTTCTTTTGATGGTTCTTACTGACAAATCCTTTCTCTCCTAATATAAGATGTGGCCTTTCATAGGCTTTAATTTCCTTTTGTTTAAACTTCCATTTTATTAACAGTTTTAATAAAACAATACAGTGGTTTCACTGCACCATCTGCAATATACTCCCATGAATAAAACTGTTGATTTTCCTTGATCAGAGTCACTCATACTGGGTTTAACACATTAGCAATCAAAGCAACAACAGAAGAAAAGGAAAGTCTCTTCAACAGAGAACATTTCACATAATTTCTTACAGGAAAATTAATATTAAGAGAGTAATTGATCTATGAACAGCAAAGAAGTGTGTGGAGAGAGAGAATCAAAGTATTTGCTTTCTATTATCTGTGATCATGGCTTTTTTGGTCCGTATTTTGATTTTCTACTGAAAGAGAGAGAACATGAGCTCTGGAGCATGAATCAAATAATCATGTGAAAGTTATGGATTTCTTGGGGGGTGAGGAGGCGATAAATAAAAACTCCTTCAACCCATTTCACCCTCCTTAGAGGTTGCTTCTCACCTTTTGAGATGCAAAAGGCTTCTGCTTGTGTAGTTGCAGTAAAAAACATAACCTTGACTACTGAGCCATTTCCAGGGACAGCTGGTGTGAGGTAGTTCCATTGAAGTTAATGATCATGTACCAGTTTATGCCACCTGAAGATCTGGCCCATGCAGCTTAATGGAGTTCATCACAGCATACTCCAAATTCAAATCTTTAGAAGCTTTCTTGACTGCCACAGATGTGAGTCTATACTTTAGTTATTACAACTGAAAAAAGGGAGAGAAAATCTGGGCTTCTGTATTCATTGCAACCTTCCATGCTGAGCATGCTGATAACAGTCATAGAAATTAAGGATAGAAAAGACCTTGGGGGCAATCGTGCATTGATTTGCACTATCCTGCAGAAGAGTTTTGTAAATACCTGCAGGAGAGCTGCATTCTGTACACATCTCCACACAGTGCAATGCTCTGCTCCATATACACTGGTACAAATTGAAATGTGGATATAGTGAGGCTGACCAGGGTTGGACCTTCTTCCATGTGATCCTGCCTCCCTGGAAGCTAATTGGCCCCTTCCTGTATAACTAGTCTCTCCAGCTCCCTTGCAGGAGTTATTTGAGATAAGAAGCAGAGGCAGAGAGGCTGCTTATCGGAATATCTTCCTCACCCATCACCTGCATCAGCTGAAGCTAGGATGTTTAGCCACATGCTGTGTTAAGCCGTTTACAGATAATATGGAGACCTGTAAGTACTCTCAGCACAGCAGTGGTCCAGGATGTTGGTTCTTTCAAAATACAACAAACATTATGAACTGATGTTAGTGTTAGAGCTGGTCAAAAACTGTAAACACAACTGCATGAAAAATGTCAGCATTTTGGAATTATTTTTATTTTCCAGGGTTCAAAACTGACCTGTGATTTTTTTCTATTATTATTATTATTTATTATTGGCCCGAAAGGAGGGAGGCAGAGAAAGCGAATTGGATTTATTTTATTTCATTTATTAGAATTTTTAGGGGGTTTTTCCTATGTATTTTTCTGATTCTCTTTTTTCACTTTTTGGTTTTTCCTTCTATTTCCTGTTTTGATTTGTTCCATTTTTTTCCTTTTTCAATTCATTTTTTAAATGACTCGGAAGGAGGGAATCTGGGGCAGGGAGAAATAAAGAAGGAAAAACGAAACATAAAAATGATAACTGGAAAGCTAGAGAAAAATGTCACCAACAATACTTTTGATGGCAACACTAAGGGTGGAGTGATGGATAGGCGCTTAACCCACGTACTGCGGAGAGTGCTAGCCAGTCCTAGAGTGAAATGATAACAATCACATTCTGCATGGATGGACAAAGGACAGGAGCTCCCTATGAGCTTTCTCCTTCCAGTGCACTCATGCAAGAGAAGAAATAATTTGTCCCACAATTTCAGCTCTTGCTCAGGCCAACCTATTCCCTAACAAGATATACGGTCAGGAAGGTCTTAGTGTCACATCGGGTTATTGCAGAATTGGGTTGGTAACTGGAAGCCACAATCACACAGAAAGGGGTGCCCTTTTCATTCCCATCCTCAGCAAAGAAACTGATCATGGATGCAGTAGGGCTAGGTTGTGGAGCTCATTTGGATCATCTATAAATTCCAGGAACTTGGTCTCTGGACAACATGAGACAGTTTATGAAAGTCTTGGAGCTCAGGGTCATCAGGCCTGTATGGCATTCCTTTTGTCCTACAAACCTCAATAATACAAGTCTTCACAGACAACACAATAGCCGTGTACTATGTAAACCAGGGGTCTCAAACTCAAATGACCACGAGGGCCGCATGAGGACTAGTGCACTGGCTCGAGGGCCACACCACTGACACACACACACACACACCCTCGTTGCCCCGGCTGTGCCCCCACTCCACCCCTTCCATGAGGACTAGTGCACTGGCCCGAGGGCCGCACCACTGACACACACCCCGCCCTTGCTGCCCCGGCTCCGCCCCCACTCCACCCCTTCCAAGAGGTCCCACCCCTGCCCCACCTCCTCCTCTGAGCACGCAGCTCCCCATTCCCTCCTGGAAAGCACTAGGCACCACCAATATCTGTTTGGCAAACAAAGCAAGAGCAATCTAGGAAGTCCAGAGCTAGAAACACACGCGGCCCAGCCAGGCAGCAGAGAAGCCTCCACTTCTGGCTCCTCCGTCCTGCAAACTGCTATGGGGGGACCGGGGGGGGGGGGGCGCCAGGAAGCTTGGCGGGCCGCAGGGAAGGGCTTTGCGGGCCGCATGTGGCCCCCGGGCCGCATGTTTGAGACCCCTGATGTAAACAAACAAAGGTTGCCTGCTCCTTGCTACTTTGCTTGTAAGCCATTAAATTTGGGATCTAGTGCCAGCAGAACAGGATATCCCAGATGGCCTTCATCTCGCAGGAGTTAACAACAACCTAGCAGACACCCTGAGGAGCTAATCCATAACTAACTCTGAGTGGTCCCTGCACAGATCCATCATAGGAGCAATAATTCATCTTTGGGAATCTATTATAATAGACTTGTTCACCAACAAGGAAAACAGCAATTGTCAGAACTTTTGCTTCAGAGGAGGTCTGAGAGCTCAAGACGGTGGAACAGATGTTCTGTGCCATTCCACCAATTCCCCTGATTCCCAGGATGAGTTCCAGGATTAACAGAGACAAAGCCATGATCATTCTCATAGCTCCATATTGTTTAAGGCAATGTGGGCTGACTGACCTCTCAGAGATGACCATTCAGTGTCTGTTCCAGCATCCAGACCACCTAGATCTCACAGCACCATGTCCAGATGCTCCAGCCAGACCCAACGTGACTGTACCTGATTGCTGGCCTGCCCATTGACTGACTGAGTAGGATGGACAGGGGCTGCTCCCTGCAGTTCCAGAAACTCCTGGTATAGAGCAGGAAAGCATCTATCAGGAAAATGTATTCTACAATGAAAAGGTTCTTAATATGAGCAGCCCGGCACAATTAGTACCTTATACAAACCCCAACATCAAAGACCCTGGACTACATATTACTCTTAAAGCAGGCCAGCCTTTTGTTCAGCTTGAGTAAGGTCCATTTCGTTTGCCATCTGCCTGTGCAGTCATATATGATCTTTTCTTACCCAGCATTATCAAAAGTTTCTCACACTGGGAACTACCCCTGCCTGAGACTTCAGTATGGTCCTTCTGAAGATCATGGACCCTCCATTTGAACATGGTTTAGACAGCTCCATTTATTACATTACTCTGAAGATTGTTTTCCTGGTGGCGACCATTCCAGCCAGAAGAGCGAGCGAGCTTCGGGCACTTATGGCCAAACCTCTCTATATGATGTTCCCTAGGGACAGGGTGGTGTTGAGAGCTCACCTGAAGTTCATTCCTAAGGAGGTCTCAAAATTTAATCTAAACCGGTCAACTTGTCTGTCTTCTTCCCAAAGCCACACTTGGCACCATGAGAAAAGAAATTACACACCTTAGATGTATCCAAGAGTTATTAAGTTGACAGGCTAAGTCATTCTATTTCTAGCCATAGGACAGGATGTTCTAAATATTAAGCTGTCTCATTACGAAGGAAGCTGGCCGATGCACCTCTCCCCCCAAACATCAAGGCTCGTTTCACCAGAGCAAAAGCAGTATCCTCTGTCTGGGTCAGGAATGTGCCAGTGTTGGAAAGTCACAAGGCAGCAATACAGAGTAACCTACTGACTTTTGTCAAGCATTGCGCCTTGAACTTATGCATCAGGTCAGATGCCACATTCAGGAGAGCAATATTGCAACTGCTGTTTCATTAATACACTGAAACTATTCGTTCCCACCATCCTGAGGGGATACTGCTTACCATTCACCTACAGTGGGTTCCACAATGACACACGCACGAAGAAAGATTTCTTACCCACAGTAACTGTGGTTCTTCCAGATGATGTAGTCAATGTGGATCCCATTACCTACCCTCCATACATGCTTTTCAGTGACTTCAGATACCATGGGCTTTAAGCTGTGAGAGAGCCGAGGGAGCCCTGCCCTTTTTGCTCAGAGACAGGCGCATGAGGAGGCAGAGCGTGCGTGCACAACCCCAATGGACACTGCCAGCCAAAGACGCTGATCCCATGTTGCTGTACCATGGGGTCAAAGTTTACAGCAACATCTTGAAGATGCACGGTTGCTGTAGGGTTAGGAGCTGTTCCTTATGTTCATGAGGTGATTATGAATACGAAGAATAAATAGGCCCCTCCTTTCTGATACTCACTTTGTATTCATAAATATGTTCTCTGGTTTGCTAAAGCTAATTGCTCTTTCTAATAATGGCAACATCCTGGTGTTGTTTCAATGCAAAGGTTCATGCAATTAAATCTCAGCAGCAGAGGCCTGCAAAATGGGCACTAAAACCTCACTTGGCATGTGACCTTCAGCTGAACTGCTTCATTAAGCCTGAGAGCTCGGAGAAAATGTTTGCTGAATAAAGTCATTCCTGATTAATGTGAAAATGTCAAAGATTTGTCTCCCATCCTTTTTACCCCATTCCTTCTAATGCTTAATTATGTCTCTAATGAGCTGCTAATATAAAAAGCCAAGAGCCGTATTTTAATAGGACAATACAATGACAATATTCCAGCAACATTTTGCCAAGCAGATCCATGCTGCTTTTTGTAATATTTCACATTTCTTACTCACCCTCCCAAGCTCTTACTGCGAAGGTCTTG
Organism: Sternotherus odoratus; assembly: GCA_032164245.1. Classification (NCBI taxonomy): domain Eukaryota; kingdom Metazoa; phylum Chordata; order Testudines; family Kinosternidae; genus Sternotherus; species Sternotherus odoratus. The sequence continues at coordinate 210,641,495 of JAVMKO010000002.1, read as the reverse complement.
GGTTGTCCTTAAGTTATGATTATTAGTAGTAGAAATAGTAATTATTTACATTGGTTGCCATCAAAACCTTTCCAATCTGCCTTGTATAACTGGACAGCAACCACAATCTCAATGTTTGCAATGTCCCTTATACTTAGGCAAATATTATCCTTAAACATAAAGGAATATTGCCAATTCTGACCTAATGTATCTAACTAACTCAGGCAACCTAAGAAGTTGCAAGAATGACTGCTGTATATAGCATTGTATAGCGTTATTAATTTTGTTGTGCTAAAATTGTATATGCTGCTTTAAGATATCGAACAAAAAATAATGTCCCTGTCCCTTAGACATTGCAATCTGACAAATGATGTAAAAGAAGGTGAACAGAATGGGCCAAAACCTACTCATCGACTCAGGCAAACTCCCACTGAACTCAAGGGAGTGAGATTTGGCTCTTAATGAAAATAGCCTGAGACTGTTTGGGTAAAATGAATAACAATTATCTAACCCAAGGCTGCATGATTATCATCTGTTCAAAAAAGGTTCCCTTGATCCATCTGCCAAATTATGTAGTGGGATTTTGTTATTATTTCTTGTTTTATATGAGTATTTAGGGACTAGGATGAGACATCCAAAGTCTTTCAACAATATATATATATATGAACAAATATTTTAAAAGCTATAACAGTTTATGCATAGTAATTACTCTAGGAAACATGTCTAAATTCTTTCCCCATAGAACAATAAACAGCATTCTGTGCCCATCTCTCTCTTCGTCAGTTTAGGAACAGCTTTATCTCTTGCTGCATTCTCTGCCACCAGGCAGAGAAATTCTTTTGCCATAGAAACAATTCTAAATTCTTTCCCCATAGAACGATAAACAACAATCTGTGTCCATCTCTCTCTTAGTTAGCTTATATAGAATAAATCCTTGAACACTCTGTACACCCCATGTGTGAGCGGGTTCTTGGATGGGCCACATGGAGAATGCCACACTCAGGGCACACTGCAAGAAATAGGGCAGCCCATCCCCCAAACTGGTGATTTATTTATAATGAGATTTACTGAGCCAGTAACAAAAGAATTATACCACACTGGTTAACAAGAAGCCAAACAGTATGCTGTAGGCAACCAAATCCTTGGCTCCCATCTAGACAACCAAGTCTAATATAATGAGACATTACTGAAAACCCTCCCTGTTCACTATACTTGACGTTCTGCCAATCCCAAAGGATCAGGCACTCACCCCAGGTTAATATGGGTCTCCGATCTTACCCAGTAATCACACTGATGCCAAGTCTTTTGTAACTAATAGCTAAAGATTTAATAATATAAAAAAGAAAAGAAGAGAGTTATCAAATAGTTAAAGGATCATATACATTCAAGTGATTTTCAGTGTTCATAGCTCAGTATCATAGCAGTGATGCTATGGCTGTTGGTTTGCAAAAGTCTCTCTGGAATCATCCCAAAAGGTTTGTATCAAAATGCCGTTTAGATGTAGAGTCTTTTCATGAGGATTCCAGGGTAGTCCAGGTAACTACATGGTGACCTCGGTCCTATGGTTAGACTTCCCTGTTAAAATTTAAGCAGATCTGAGGTGAAAGGGTGAGGTCCAAGGTTTCACTTCATAGCTGAAGTGGGCTGTTAAGTGTTTTGAGCACAGCATGTAACTGAGGATTCTTCTTTGAGCACATATCTCATCCCTTTCAAGTTAACACCCTATGTACTATGCATACACAGATAATCCAGTTATACTATCTCACATCTTTGATTTTAAGATTAATTGACCCATCCACATACATGTTGTTAGGAAATTAAGACATGGCAGGGAATTAGCATTCTCAAACTAAGCTGGTTATATTGTTAAACTTCTAACAAGATATAGGTAAACACAGACAAATACACTTAGCATCTACCCTTGATTTCTGTTACTACAAGTGAATGAGTTAATGATTGCTAGTCTAGTGCATCTCTTTGAAATTCACATATAAGTAAATAGTTTTGATTACAGTTGTAATGCCTCCTGTTAAGTTACTATGGATCATACACAGGTTGACCAGTCTGTCAGTGTCACATTGTAGAAAGCCCCAAACACTTAAAAGTTGTATGTGTGTCTGTGTCTGTAGTGACAACCAGGGCTTTGGAATGGAGCACGGCACAGGAGCACAGAGCTGCAGGTTTATGCCGAGAACTAGAGCAGAGCAATGCAAAAATTTGATTGCGCCAAATCCCAGGGGTGGGCAAACTACGGTCCACGGGACATGTGCGGCCCGCCAGCCATTTTTATCCAGCCCACGAGCCCGGGGTGCTGGGCCGAGCGTGGCAAGCCGCAGGGCCCCGTTCTCCTGAGCAGAGGTGCCGAGCTGAGCGCGGCGTGCTGCGGGACCCCATGTCCAGCTGAGCATGGTAAGCAAGGGGAGAGGGGCCGGCTTAGGTGGTGTGGTTCTGGGGGGAGGTTAGGGTAGGGGGGTCTCGGGAGGGGGAAGTCAGGGAGCAAAGAGCAGGGGGGCTTAGATAGGGGGTGTGGGATAGGGGGGCAGTTAGAGTGGGGGGGGTCTCTGGAGGGGGCGATCAGGGGACAAGGAACGGGGGGTTGTATGGGTCAGGGGTTATGAGGGGGGCAGTCAGGGGCGGGAAGTGGGTGGGGGGGTCAGATAGGGGGTGGAGCTAGGCTGTTTGGGGAGGCACAGCCTTCCCTACCCGGCCCTGTTTACAATTGTGAACTCCAATGTGGCTGTTGGGTCAAAACGTTTGCCCACCCCTGAGTTATAGGCCCAAACTCTCAATATACTAGTACATGACATTATGTACAGTATGTACTTTATATGTACTTTCACATATCTATGTACAGTATACCTAACACAGCAACAGCAGTGCCTTTTATGGTGTCATGGGTATGTGTTCCTGACAATATAAGCAACCTGATGTTTCTTGAGCAGTATTATGCCTAGTACCGTATATGTTGAGAATAATTATTATCAGTTGTGTTCATTAGTGATATCACATAATTTAATGAGCATTTTTTACTGATTTTCCTGTTGTATCCTCTATGTTCTGTGATTAGACTAGGATCTTCAGATCTCTGCTGCTTGGTTTCATTGCTAAGTAGCATTATATGTCTAATCGGTGCTTTTTTTCTTTTTAAATTAGAGGAGATCTTGAAGACTCATATAGCACATTGGTGGTCTCCTGATGGCACCAGGTTAGCATATGCAACAATAAATGACTCCAGAGTCCCTACTATGGAAATTCCAGTCTACACTGGCAGCCTTTACCCTACTGTTAAAACATATCATTATCCAAAGGTAAGGGGAAATTTAAACAAACATTCAACGGTTTTTGAATTTTTCATGGTTTTGTTTCCAGCCTATTCCAATATGGTCATGTACAATGGAACATATTCATAAGCAGTGCAATTAACAGAGAAAAGATCATTCATTCTCCCATTGAACTGTTAAACTGTTGTCTTCATTATTCTTTTGCTGCCTTTGTAAAAATACATTTCTCTGACACTGGTAGTAGTCATTGAAAAATGTTAAAAGAAAAGTCTAAATCCTTTCTCCCTCTTCTACCTGGACAAAATCAGTGGGGTTTGATGCTAGATGGGGCATGACTACTTCCAAGAAGTTGCAAACAAAATTATTGTATTTGTTGGTTTTGTGCCTTTACATCAAAAGGGCAATCAAGAAAATTTAGTATTTAGACTTTCCTGTAAAATTCAGGATGGAATAATAGTCAGGAGAGCTAGTTGGGCTTCTGAGACACATCACACCTTAGCTTTAGGGAGAGAAAATGAAGTAGGGATGAAAAGGGCCAATCCTGCATTGTTGTGCAGAGCCCTGCAGAAGATTGTTGCTGCAGATGAGCAGTATCTGGTGCAAATCTCCAGCCAGCCAGTGTGGAAATATTATTATTACTTTCTGCTGCAGTATAGTGTGCTGTTGTACTGTACTACACAGCTGCTTCCTGCAGACATCTCACTTTGGGTGGCGATTCCCCTCAGATCTCACATGCTAAGCCAGGTCAAAACCAGCCACTCCTGAAGATAGGAGACATCAGGAGAATATATAGATGCTGCAGGAAGTGGTGCTGATGATTCAGTAGGAGGCGCTCTTTCGTATAAGTCAGTGTTTAACCAATATCCCACACGGGGCTAAGACACACCCTACCATTTTCAGATAAGGCATCAAATTGAGATCCTAGCCCTTGTTACTAAAAATACCATGACATTTTTTCACAAATGTGGCAGATGTTATTGTCAATGTTTTAGCCACATTTTAATGTGGGCAGTTACATCCTACCATCCTAAGTTCCTCATACTTCAATGCCTGCTCTAAACTGTTGTATGCTTTTTCTGTGCACTGTTAAACAGTTTCTGCATTCCAGCCAAGGAGTGGTTGCACTTCATAAGATAAGATATTTTTGTTTATATTATTATTGCAAAGCATTTTAGGATCTGCTCAGGTAAAAGGTTATATCTACAAGTGTAAGGTGTTATTTATGGTAAGATATATAGTAATGTACTCTCATTTTTAATTTCCAGGCGGGAATGGAAAATCCAAGCATTTCTTTACATGTCATTGGTTTGAATGGCCCTACCCATGATCTGGAAATGACTCCCCCTGATGATCAAAGAATGAGGTATGTTGCTTCATCTGTTGTCCATGTGGCTCTTTCATTATGCCATTGCCTTCAATCGAAGATTGACTTTATAAATATTAATTGCACAGCCTTTTCCTCCAATGCTATTAAATTATTTCATTCTGTGCAAGTAAAAAAAAGTAACTACTTGAACCACTTGGAAGTGATTTTTCTTCTTAAGTGTGATTTTGTATAAAAGTTATTTTTGTTTGTTTGTTTTTCCTTCTTAAAATCATTTTGCTCAGGATTAGCCGGAGGACTATTCTAAGGAAACTGTTTAGATTGTGCTAAAATCTGCACAAGAAATTCATTTGACATACTGATTTTAACCATTGGAAAGACAATGCCTTAATGACAATTTTCACCAAATATGGGAGACCTCCAAACTGAACACTGGGACACACATACAGTGCAAGCATGAAACTCAGCTGGTTTGAGACTCAAACATGAAAATGAAACAGGCTCTATGCAAATATTTTTTTATCCAAGAACTTATCATCAAAATCAGAAGCAAAATGTTTTGCTGTTTCTGCATAGTCTTGAGTTTTTAAGAAAGTAAGGCCCCAATTCAACAAACTAGTTAAAGAGGTTCTGATCATTAAGCATGTACTTAAAGTCTATTACTATTCAGCCAATACTTAAAATCCTTCCCGGGATTTAAGCATATTCATTGGCAAAATACCTATGTTAACACAGAGTTAAGGTTGGTTGGTGATCTGGCATCCCCTTGCAGAACATGAAGTTGAGCAAAACACAAACTTCTGAAAAACAGGGCATGCACAGTTGGGTTGCCTATGTAACCTAACTCTGCCCTCTCTCAGAAGTGCCCTTGTGCGCGCCGCCAACACACATACCTCTAATCTGCCCAGTCTACAGTTGCTAAAATGTACTAGCTGCTCATCTTTTACATCCCATCGACTCCCACCCATGGGTTTCCATCCAGTACCATTAAAGGGGGAAAAGGGTTATTAAATCTTTCTATTGCCCAGGTGTAGAAAGGTTTGGACTAGAACTGTCACTGGTAGCGTGCTCACCAGAGGCAACAATGTTGGCATAGTCCCTTGAGTTACCCAGGCAAGTAGAAAATGATTGGATAGAAACCCTCTCAAGGGTTTTTCCTTTTCTGGTGCACCCGCACTGTAATCACAGCACATCTACGCAAGTGAAGAAGTGTACGTTCTCTTAAACACCATTCACCGTTTGAGTCCCTCAAAGACTTTGTGGGTACCATGTATTACCATGTGTAAAAACTGACCAATTGAAACCATTTTGACCTGTGTCACAGCAATACAACAGTTTGCTCTATAGCACTGTGCAAAAAAAAAGTCCACCCAGAAACTTTTTGGAAAATAGCTCTTCTTTTTGGGGCCTATGTTTCTGGAACTCCTGGCTCAATTGATGCCACATTTGGGTCACTAACCCTATCATGCACTACCATGAGGCAGAGCAAATTTCATGATAATAGGTGTCACCATGTGGATTTCAGGGCATTTTAAAGTGTCCTCCTTTGCATAGGAAGGATAGAGACACAATACAGACATAGATCAGAAAGATAGCCGGGTTAGTCTGGACATTTGTTAGTCTTTAAGGTGCCACAGGACTCTTTGTCGCTAACACAGACATAGGCCTCCTCTAGGGGGCTTTGAAGGGTGTGAACTGGCTCATTCATCTCAATGTGGTGTTCTCAGTTGAATGAGAACACCCCTTGGAGTTTAATACAACCTGAAACAGTATCTCTGAGACTTGTGAACTGCTCTGTTCATCTGAGTAAGTTTTCCCTTCCCCTTCCTGAGTGCTTTAAAGCTGCCCTGTGATATGAATTAAATATGCCTGTTCTCAGCTCCCCGCTCAAAGGGCAGGATTTCCCTAGATCCTGGCTCACATGGGTGGAGGGAGGGAGACTCAGACCCTCTCAAAAGGGCAAGCCCTTCCTCCCCAAAACCCAGCTCATGTAGTACAGAGTGGGGGTTCAACCCCTGAAGATGGGCAATGGGACTACCAGACACTGGCATACACATGGGAGGCAGTCAGAGGGGCTCACACACCCCCAGAGGGGCAAGAGCCCCCCCAGATCTGAGCATACATACAATAGATAGAGCAATGTGGGACTGACAGGCACCTTCACACATATTCTGCCGCAGTCCTCCTGACATTTACACCACATCCCCCTTCCCAGGGTCAGACCCACCCCCAGAAACCTCCCTCGGCTACAGGAAGCTCTGTGCCCTCCACCCCCTGCTTACTGCCCCCATTGCTCCTCAGCGATGGGGGAAGGGGTCATTGTACTGGGCGCTGCTCCCCTGTCCACGCAACCCCCATTCATCCAGACCCAGATGCACCCTGCCAAATCTCACCCCCCTGATGTGGACCACCACGATGAGCCCACACACCGCAATGAGCCCCATTCTCTTAGCACCCACCCTCCACTGAGTCCCCCACACCAAGACTCCCCCTGCTGAGCCCCAATCACATTCACCTTGCTCCTCCTGCAGTGTCCCATTGCCCCTTCACCTGGAAACTCCCAATGAGCCCCTGGGCACCCAGATCCCCCACTGAGCCACCCGCACCCAGATTGTCCCACACAGAACCCTCTCATCCCACACCTGGATCCCTCCAGACTACACTCCTCCACACGTCAATCCTGCTGCCTGCCTGCCCACTCCTGGTGCACCTGGCACAGAGAAGCAGGGCCCTGGGGTGTTTCTGAGGCAGGCCCAGCCCTTGCTCTCATTTAGGGTTGGATGCAGCCTCTCCACTGAGTCCGGGTCCCAGTGGGGGGCTGCAGGCTGATCTCCCACCTCCATGCTCCCCACTGCCATGCTGAAGCCTCCCCATTTATTTATAGACAAAATTTGCAGAATTTTGCAGAATTTTAAAATATTGTGCACAGAATTTGTATATTTTGGCACAGAATGCCCTCAGAATACTTTCTGTATCAAACATGCCATTTGTCCTCCTCCCTTACTGCATCGCCAAATACCACTTCCCCAATTTCCCTACTCCTCTACCCTCCTAATCCCCTTCTCCCACACAAGAAACATTTATATGTCTAATTTTGTCCCCAGATACTTTCATTACATTCCACCACCCCCCAAATAAAATTGCCACCCCTGACTCAGTAATTGTAGCCACCTCCAGTCACTTAATCCAAAACGCCTTTTGTCTTCTGTGGGGGTTTGTGATTAATTTATCCTTAATTGTGTTAATTGAAGGGTAAATTCATAGCCATTAATCTGAACAAGATCTGTGACTCACCCACTCATCAGTCCCTCTCATTTTAACAGTACAAGGCAGCAGGGCCGGCCCACAACATTTTGGCACCTGAGGTGGGGAGCCCAAATGACGTCCCCACGCTCCCTCGCTTGGGCCAAAGCTTTGAAAGTCCCCAATTCTGCCTTCTTACTCCTCTCATGGTACCGTTCTGCTACCTATCCCAATAAAGGAGAACAAACAACTTAAAATGCCTTGTTCAGAAACTTTAAGGAGCGCTTAACTTTCAAAAGCCCGAACAGCAAATGTAACTTTTCTTGTCTGCATAGTAAACAGTGGCATTTTCATCTATTTGAATAAGTGGTACTTTCCGGGCCTTCTTGGCTGCAAAAATTTGAGCTGCTTCTGCTTCCTGAAAGTCCACAGTCTGGACCAGCTCATGCTCTATTGAGATAGTTGCAAGGCCAACCAGCCTCTCCTGTGTCATTGTGGAGTGTAGATATGTTTTTATTAACTTCAGCTTGGAGCTGCGTTCTCCACTGGCAACAGTTACAGGAAGTGTTAGAAGTAGGCGCAGAGCAACATAATCGTTTGGAAAGAGGGTGGTCATCTTATTTGTGCACATATATTCCAGAACAGTCTTTGGAATTGATCCTGCTGAAATGTATCTTGAATGGGCTTTCAGTTCATCACCTAAATCACTCGCATTAATATTGTGCATGGCATCATGTGTCAACACTGTCTCTAGTGCCCTGCATTGCTGGTGTTGGTCTTCTTTGGGTATAGTGAGGAGTTTTCAAATATTATACAGCATCCCAAATATACTGCTATGTTCCTTGAGCTTCATGAAATGTTCTACAACTGACTGTATTGCACAATCTAGCACCTGGTTAAAGAATTCAACTTTAAATTGTTGTTTGGGGTCTCTCATTGGATTAGTCTGTGCCTTGTGATCAAACTGTCATTTTCTTCAGTGACTCTTGTATTCTTGAATGGGTGGGAAAATAGCTTCAGTGTGAAGTTCCTCTGCCAACTTCTGTGCACTCTTCAGAACGTTTTGAAATCCCTCATCTGACCGGTAAGACTGTAGGTATGACTACCTCCTGTAGAATTAGGGCTTGCCAATTGCGCAGCCGTAGTGCTTCAGCGTAGACATTACCTATGCCAACAGGAGGGGTTCTCCTGTCGGCATAGGTAATTCATCTCCCTGTGAGGCGGAAGCTTGGTCGACGGGAGAATTCTTCTGTGTCAACACCTGAGGTTAGGGTGGCTTAACTTGGTTACTCAAGAGTGTGGATTTTTCACACCCCTGAGCAATGTAGCTGGGTCAACTCAATGGTATAGTGTAGACCAGGTCTTAGTCACTGAAAAGAGTTTCAGGGAGGAAGGGAGTGTTTCTCACAAGGATCTACAAACAGAGAAGTCAGTATAAAATAAATCTAACATACACTCAATTAGATATATGCAGTCAATGGCACTTTCTGGTGTGCTGGACGATCTTCATGGTGTGGAATTCTCCTCAATGCAACCGGAAGAGCTAGTAGTCAAAAGGCAAATTATTTTCCATAGAAATTTTGAGAAATTTTCTTTTTTTTCCCTGAAGTTTCTACCCCCTCAAAAGTATTCATTTTTTTACAATAAAAAAACAAAAATTTATCAAAGAAAAAGTTTTAGTTTCCAAATACTGTTTTTGGTAATATTTTTCAAGTTTTGGTAAAAAAAATTGGCTTTCAAAACGTGAAGACTGAATATTTTTACCCCAAACTAGAACTTTTTACCAAAAAGAGAACAATGTTTCTGTTTCTGTTTTACAGAAAAAAGTCATAGACAATTTTGGTGTCTGTATTTTGTTGAAAAGCCAGAAAATTTGGACCATAATGAAAATATCTTGTTGTTGTTGCAAAGCAAGCTCAGTGGAAAAAATATATTTTGATGAAAAAATATTAAACCAACTGTAGCGAGTAGCCTGGTTTATCTGCTGGTCATCCTGGGTAATGGTCCCATCTTCTATTTACCTCACACATACCTCAGTGGTGCATTAGGAGAGCAGACAGTTGAGGGTGGAGACTGCGATTGCATCTGGCCCTTGCACAGGTCATCATCAAATAAACTACTAAGAAAGGAACCCAGTCACTAGGGTCTGAGATAGGAACTGACTGCACGTGATTTGAGATCACAAAATGGAAGTCTCTGTGTCATTTTGCCAGGCAACATTTCACCGTTTTTAGTGATGACTGATATTCCTATTATTATGTGCATGCACAGTTTGAATTTGAGATTCCTACCTGCAAACTGTACGTGTAGTTATGGAAATGGAAATGTCTCATGATGAAACAGTGAGATGATTTGTGCTATGAGAAGCGATGTGATCCTCTTCCAAGGGGTCCAAATATCTCCTGAAAGACTTCTAAGCCTTTCAGGAGAATTTCCTTTGAGAACAAATGAGATTCATTATTATTGTTTGTTACTATTACATCTGTATTACAATAAAGAATCGGGGACCCATTGTGCTAGGTGCTGTGCAGACAACAATAAAGAGATGATCCCTTCCCTTGTGAGCTCACAATCTAAGATTGTGATAGGATGGAGAAGGTGGATAAACAGACAAATGTCAAGTGAGGGACTCAATAAAGCAAGTGGAGAAATGAGGAATACTGAACACTAAATAGGAGTTTCAGTTTGCCACTTGCCTAGTTGTTAAGTAAGAGGAAGTACGATCCAGTGCTTAGCATGGGACTTTGAAGACCCAGGACCAATTCCATGCTCAACAAACTTCCTGTGTGACCTTGAGCAAGTTACTTAGTCTCCTTGTATCTCAGTCCCCCAACTGTAAAATGGGGATAATAGCATTTCCCTACCTCATAGGGAGGTGCTCAGATACTACTGGAGGCAACATAAGTACTTAGATAGATTGCCAGCTGGTTGTGTTCTGTAAGCAATGTGGCAGAGGTAGATGATAAGGAGGGAATTTGAGGTTCTACTCCCATCTTCATTGTCAGGATTGCCTCCCCACTCTGAACTCTAGGGTAAAGATGTGGGGAACCCGCATGAAAAAAGAAATAACCCCCCAAGCTTATTTTACCAGCTCAGGTTAAAACTTTTTCCCCAGAACACAAACTTCTCCTGTGTCTGGACTTGGTTCATTGCCGCCACCACCAAACTAACCCCATAAAACAATGAGTTTGGGTAATTTGGGACCCTTCCTTTAAACCCCCACCCTCCCCCCCAAAAAAAAAAACCTCTCCCCTTTACCTGGGAGAGGTTTGATTTTTTTTAAAAAAAAAAAACCCGCACTTTTCCTGAGAGACTTTTGCTGATTCAAAGCCTGAATCTACACAATGGAAACAAGCAGTCGGAGTCTTAAAAGAAAGATTTTAATTAAAGAAAAACAGAAAGGAATGAATCCCTTGTACAGAAATCAATAGAAAACCCCACTTGCATCACAACAGCATCACAAAGGACTGACCGCTCCCTAGGGATTCTCCTTCTGCTGAAGCTTAACAGTATAAAGAACACACTGGATAACTTACCAAGTGATACAATTCATGCACACAATTCACGTACTGCTGAACTTGACTGGTAATGCTCCTACTTATACAGCCCAAAATACCGTTTGTCTTCTTGGAAATAAGGGCACACTGTTGACTCATATCCAGCTTCTTGTTCACTATAATCCCTGGGTCCTTTTCTGCAGAACTGCTGCCTAGCTGCTTGGTCCCTAGTCTATAGCAGTGCATGGGATTCTTCCTAAGTACAGGACTCTGCACTTGTCCTTGTTGAACCTCATCAGATTTCTTTTGGCCCAATCCTCTAATTTGTCTAGGTCTCTCTGCATCCTATCCCTACCCTCCAACATATCTACCACTCCTCCCAGTTTAGTGTAATCCGCAAACTTGCTGAGGGTGCAGTCCACACCGTCCTCCAGATCATCAATGAATATATTGAATAAAACTGGCCTCAGGAGTGACCCTGGGGGAACTCCACTTGATACCGGCTGCCAACTAGACATGGAGCCATTGATCACAACCCATTGAGCCTGATGATCTAGCCAGCTTTCTGTGCACCTTATAGTCCATTCATCCAGCCCATGCTTCTTTAACTTGTTGGCAAGAATACTGTGGGAGACCGTATCAAAAACTTTGCTAAAGTCAAGGAAAGCCACTTCTTTCCCCTCATCCACAGAGTCAGTTACCTCATCATAGAAGGCATAGACTTGCCCTTGGTGAATTCATGCTGACTGTTCCTGATCACTTTCCTCCCTTGAAGTGCTTCAAAATTGACTCCTTGAGTCTGCTCCATGATTTTTCCAGGGACTGAGGTGAGGCTAACTGGGCTGTAGTTCCCCAGATCCTCCTTCTTCCCTTTTTTAAAGGTGGGCACTACATTATTTACTTCTGATTCTCAATGGGATTTATGGAAAAATGCTCCAATCAAAAATTTGTCCTAAATTAATAGTTACTCTTGTTTTTTTATATTTTTATTTATATGTTTATTGCCAAACCTGCTGCTGACTATTATTTTTTTAACACAATTTAATTTTGCTTGACCGTTTTCCCCCCACCTGGGAATGTGCTACTGCTGATATTGAGTAAAATCACAATTTATTTCATTCACTGAATTTCCAGGACAGTATTACCTTGCCCAAAGGTGTCCTGTCTTCCAGCAATGTGCATGCAGCTGAACTCATTTGTTTTTTCCCCAGCCAAATTCATGCCCTAAATATTGCTGAAAGCTACAAAATTAATTTCCAGCTTGTTATTTTGCTAGACAAACAGATCTTTGTTGCTTTTGCCCTTTCTCTGCACTTTGTATGGGAATCATTTCCAGAATACAGAATACTCTCTAGTGACACATCACATTAATCCCAATGAGAGCAACAACTCTTTATACATATTTTATAGCAAACAAATGAACTAATAAAATTTTTATAGACTGCACACTCTGAAAAGTCATTGTATTATAATTTAAGGGTGCTTTGGCCCATACATTCCTCCAGTATATTATTGTATCTCTATATTTGTCAGTTCAGCAAGTCTCACCCTTTAGATTAATCCCTCTGTGACTGAAGATGGAGAGTTGTGATCGCTGCCACTAACTGGCTAAGAATTTGCACCTCCTTTTATTGGTAATTGTTTACACATCTCCTCCATTCCACCCCAGCCTGCTTGTTTGCACCATCCAGTTGTCTTTTATAAGCTCATTGGGGTAGCGGCTGTCCTTTATTATATGTTTGAACAGCACCTTGCACAATGGGACCCAATCTGGTTGTGCTCCTGAAGAGCTTCCATAATGTAAGGGTTTATTAACAAAAAGATGGTGACAGAGGTTGTGGGCCAGGTTATGATGTAAACTGGTGCAGCTCCATTGACTTCTTTACACAAATCTTTGCTGTGCTAAACACCTACAGTCTGATTTTGCACTCCGTAAAACTAGTTTATTTTCAGCATGGCTCCACTACTAGCCACTGGTTGTCGATGTCTGTAGATGTCTGTTTGAATGTGGGATTCATTTGTTCCTTAGCTGGGTCAGACATCTTGGGCCAGAGTCACCAGAATCTATAAACCATCTCTTTCTATTCCTCCCCAGCCCCCAACAGGCATTTTAACTAATATTCATATTTAGAGGCCAGTAGTTCTATTCTTCTTCTTATCCTCTTCGCCCCTGGTGGAGCATAAGGCACCAACCATTCTTCTCCATTCGCTGAAGATTTGGTTGACGTTTCTGTAGCATTCGTTTTTTACATGGTGGGTTGCCAGCCCAACGCAAAACCCTCCTCCTTTCACATCTTGGGCTTGGGACCAAGCACTGGCGGAGTTCAGTAGTTCTATATGAGAGTGCAAATAGTCCATGTTTGGTCACGTATGCTTGGAGATGTAGCCCAATACACTTTCCATCCATTCTTGGGAGGTTCTGAATAACATGTGTGATACAATGCCACTCTGCCATGTACCTTGACCAAACCGGCCAGTCTCTACACAGAAGAATAAATGGACACAAATCTGACATCAGGAATCATAACATTCAAAAACCAGTAGGAGAACACTTCAGTCTATCTCAGGGGTGGGCAAACTATGGCCCGCAGGCCAGATCCAGCCCGTGGGACCGTGCCATCCAGCCCGCCGGCCGGGGAGGCTGCCCCCACCTTGCCCCTCCCCCAGAGCCACATTGTGTAGCACTGCGGCCGGGTCTGTGTGCTTCCCCTGAGCCACGCTATGTAGGCAGCACGCCGGGGGGGGGCCAGGGCTGCGCGCTGAGACCCTCTCCAGAGCCGCGCGGGCGGCATGCCGGGTGGCCGGGGCTGTGAGCTCCCCCCCTTCCCCCAGAGCCAGGTGAGCACCTATGGTAAGGAGGTGGAGGGGGTTGAAGAGGTTTCGGGGGGGAGGGTTGTGGAGGTGGTCTGGAGGGGGCAGTCTGGGAGCAGGAGGGGTTGGATAGGGGGTGGGGTTCTGGGGTGGTGATTAGGGGGTGGGAGGGTACATGGGGTTTGGGGCAGTCAGGGGACAGGGAGCAGGGGAATTGGGTAGAGGGTGGGGCCCTGGGGGGTGGTTAGGGATCTCTGGAAGGGGCAGTCAGGGGATCGGGGGGGATTGGATGGGTCGGGAATTCTGAGGGGGCGGGAAGTGGGAAGGGGACGGATTGGGGGCGGGGCCTTTCCTACCCAGCCCTCTATATAATTTTGTAAACCCAATGGGGCCCTCAGGCCAAAAGGTTTGCCCACCCCTGGTCTATTTGGTCACTCAGCAGCCGACTTAAAAGTGGCCATTCTGCAACAACAAAACACTTCAAAAACAGACTCCAACGAGAAACTGCTGAGCTGGAATTAATTTTCAAACTGGCTACCATTAAATTAGGCTTAATAAAGACAGGGAATGGATGGGTCATTACACAAACTAAAACTATTTCCCCGTGCTATTTTTTCCCTACCGTTACTCACACCTTCTTGTCAACTGTTTGAAATAGTCCATCCTGATTATCACTACAAAAGGTTTTTTTTTCTCCTGATAATAGCTCATATTAATTGATTAGCCACTTAAAGTTGGTATGGCGACCATCTTCACCTTTTCATGTTCTCTGTATGTGTATATAGATATATCTTCCTATTGTATGTTCCACTCTATGCATCTGATATAGTGGGTTCTAGCCCACGGAAGCTTATGCCCAAATAAATTTGTTAGTCTCTAAGGTGCCACAAGTACTCCTCGTTCTTTCTGCGGATACAAACTAACACAGCTACTACACTGAAACATATGTGATGCTTTGTTGGTAGATCGGACCCCTCTATTTTCACAGCTGGCAAGCAGAGTGGGAATTTGCAGGTACATGCATAGCCCTAAAAATGCCATTTTTGGGTGTTCATATGAATGCATAACTAGCCCTAGAAAGATCAAGACAGAGATGTTCTAATAACAATAGACTTTTCTTTCCTGCCCATTCATGGTATGATCCACAAACCCCAGTGATCTGCCTAGCTGCAAAATATTGTGGCATTAGTATCTCTTGCACGTACTTTAGTGATGTAAATGATCACTGCAGCAGTGATAACTGAGTTCATTTACATTTTTTCAGGGACTACTACATAACCATGGTGAAATGGGCAACTAGCACCAAAGTGGCAGTGAACTGGCTGAACAGGGCACAGAACGTTTCTATACTGACGCTGTGTGATGCTACCACTGGAGTCTGCACAAAGGTAGGAAAGACACTTAAAAGAAGATTGTTTGACCTTCCATGCTCGTAATCCCCCGGGGGAGAATATCCTTTAGTTCTTTTATCTGAAAGTGGGTCACCTGACACACAATACTTTATCTATAGATAGAATATAAGAGACGTATACAGTGTTTACTGTGCAAGGGATATGGGCTGATTGTGGCCCCCTATAGAAAAGCGAGGCACAATCTAGTCCTATCTGTACAAAAAATATGTGTATTTATTATATATAGGGAGAGAATGTAGGTGCATTCTCTATCACACACTCACTCACATACAGACCCCTGCTCTTTTTAACTTGGGTGTCCTTTTTAACATCTGAGCGCAATAGAAATGTACATGGGTTTGTCTATACACAGTTTTGTACCAATAAAGTTACATTGCTGCAATTCCCTAAAGTGAGTACTTTTATACAGATGCAGAGACATGTATATCACTATAGTTTGTTTCAGTACCAACGTATGAACAACTTTTAACTGGTATATCTACGTCCACACTATGTGGATGCACCAATTTAACTAGTTTAGTTAAAGTCAGTGCAAATGCTATGTGTAGACAAGGCCTCACACGAAGTTGCTGGAAACAGTGTAACAACAACTAAACTGCTATCTGTCTTTAGGGAGTAATGGATCTGTTGGGATTCCATTTTTTGTCAGCAGGGTAACATGCCTTCCCATACGCTCACTTGCTTGTTTATCAGAGAGCAACAATAGAGCACAAGAAGAGCAGCCCAAGACTACGTTCCAAAACAGCATGCTTGAACAGTTTCTCGCTCCTTGTTCACCCCTGTTCAAATTCAGTCAAACTGCTTTCTGCACCGATGAGCAAAATGTAACCTGTGCAAACTACAATATTTAATTATGTCATTTCATTTTAGAAACATGAAGATGAAAGTGAAGCCTGGCTACACAGACAGGTAGGTAACAGTGAGCTTCTCTTCGTGATTATTTTTTCAAATGTTTTTCCCTGTAAGAAAAAAGCTTATTTTTGGAACACCAAGGGGTACTTTGATATCATGATGGTTCATATTATACAAGGGATTTTCTTAACAGAATATATAGGCTTTTCTTGTTGAAGTAAGGGGCATCTTCACCTAATGTATCTGAGACGTCTTCTTACATAGCAGACCAGAGTGGCTAGAAATGTAATTCCCAGCATATGTTGAACTTGGATTTAAACAACGTGAAAAACAAGTGTTGGGTGAAATTCACAGTGAGCCAGCACACAGTCTGTCCCCTATGAAGTCCCTGATTAAGCCTTATTTTGGGGCTTATGTTGGATTTAAGTGGTTTATGGGTCTTTCGCTGGCCCTTTGCACAGGGGGAATTCTTCCCATTTTCAAAAATCACTTAGATGTTTAGGAGCCAAAGAGCAAACTTTTCAAAAGCACCTAAGTCGTCTTTTAAAATCAAAGTGATGTAGTGTCTAAGTAACTTTTGAAAATGGTACTTAGGCCCATAAGTCTACACTACGCACCACTTTTGGCAGCATGAAAGTTATATGTAGCTGCATCCACATTATGGTGTATAGCTGCACAAGTCAGTGAAAAGCTTTGGCAGGGGGGAGGCAGCAGGGAAAGGCTGAGCGTTGCCCATTGCCTCTCCCATGTCAGAGCCTTTACCCTGGCAGGGAAAGGCTCCAGCATTGGAGAGATGATGGAGTCTTTCCCCGCTGTCAGTGTCCTTACCTTCAGCAGGAGTCTTTTCCTCCAGCAGGAAATAATTATTATATCAAACTTATAATGTTCTGTAGATAGCACTTACCTAGCTCCAATGAGACACTCGTTTCCAGGAAGCCAGGGCAATAATCAAAGAGAGAAATTCATTCTGTGGAGAAAGCAATGGGAAAAGCAGGTACCTCTGAAGGCTGGTTTTAGATGAGTTTCAGTGGTGGTTTATTTACTTATTTCTTGTAAATATCACCTTATTTTAAATTTAACTTTTTTAAATGGGCAAGTGGAATCCAGGGTGACTATATTGACTTCAGTGGGACCAGGATTTCAAGTCAGGAGTTTTACATAGAGATAAAGAACTGACAACACCTCCTACTTTGGATGAGCCCAGGTCCACCCCTGATTTTGTTCCCTTGGGTTGCACCCTTCACAGCAGTCCTTCTATTTCCATAGCTGCCTCAGCTCAGCTTTGGTCCTATAATGAAGAATGTTGTTGTGTGTTACAGTGAGATATTGAAAACCTCATTCAACCTCCCTGGTTCCCATCACCTTGTGGTGTGAGGAACATGGGGCTAGGGGCAGTGAAGCAGTTCTGAATTCATCCAGTAGAGGGCAGGGATACACATAGACACACACAAGCTACCCAGTTAATCAGAATATTTATGTTGTGTTCTGATATTGTTGGGGGTAGACCCTCTAGCCTCAGAGATGGACACTGGTATGTTGAACCCAACCTCATGGTTCAGTGGGGAGGAAAGGGGGATTGAGGAGTGGGAATTCTGGCCCTTTAGCTTCAGGGATGAAAATGATAGGGGAAGGCAAGAGCTGGCTCCCATAGCTCCAGGGATAAGCAGGAAGGGGGGTGGTGAGGGAGCCTGCCATGAAAGGGGGGGATGGTTCTCATTGATATTAAACCATAATACAGACATTTCAGCAAATTCCCCAATCCACAATCTGACTCAAAGGTGAACTGCAAAGGGTTAAAAAGCCACACTCATCTGTGATGTTATATAGTTACATATAGGGTGACCAGACAGCACGTGAAAAATCGGTAGAGGGGGTGGGGGGTAATAGGAGCCTATATAAGAAAAAGATCCAAAAATCAGGACATCTGGTCACCCTATTCCCATACCATCACTGTCACTGAAAGCTGTCATTCTTGGCATGAAAATAGTTCATGGGGCCAGCCTGCTGGGAATTAGGGAGATATTGTATATGCCCAACAACAATGAACATCTCACTGAAAACCACATGGCAAAATTATTCATTGTGGGACCCGGGGTGAGCTGGGTCAAGCAGACAAATGGCAGGACTGTCCTGAAGAGTGTAAAGGGAGCAGGGAGGGCATCACAGGAGCTATAGGAGACAGACAGGGTAGTTCAGATTATCTGTTTCTATGTGAAACTCCTAGACCCTTTCCCTATAAAATAAACAAGAGCAAATTCATTCAAAACATAATTATATGTACCAATAAATAAATACACATTGACCCTTACTTAAATCAGCTTTCAAAGCTCCCTACTTTTCTGCACTGATCTCTGTGCAGAATTATTATTATAAGTTAGTATGGTAGCACCTAGAGGTCATAGCTAAGATTGGAGCCCGATTGTGCTAGGCACTGTACATAGAAATAGTAGGAGATATTCCTTGTACCAAAGAGTTTGTGGTCTAAAGAGACAAAGGGTTGGAGGAAAAGAGATGAAGTATCTTACTTGAGGTCACACAGCACATCAGTGGCAAACCAAGGAATGGAACCTCACTCTCCCAAGTCCTGGTCAAGGTCCCCTGCTTCTTAATGAATGAGTGAATTCTTCCTCCCTTCCCCCGTTAGCAATGGTTGCAACCAGAGTTAATTTTACTTTTTATTTTTTATCTGCATCATGCTAATTTTTCTTTCAATGCCAGTTTTAGTATGTTTATAGTAGACTGTGTGAACCTAAAATGCATCTCCTTCCAGTTCATTTTTTCTCTTTATATTAATAAGGTGAAAATATTGCACACATCCGCTTTAACTCAGACCAGGTTTGTTTTCAAGATCGTTAGTGCTGCTCTAAACAATATGAAGATTATATCCCAAAAATCTCTGTCCCAATGGCCGCTTTTTGTGTGTCCAAACTGAGTCTCTGTAACATAACTACAGGTTCTTATAAAAATATTGACTATATTAAGGGAGTTTTTCCATCAGCAGACACAACAAACAGACCACTATTAACCTCAGAGGAGTACTGATTAAGACTAGTAATTATCTGTCTGATGTATGACTTTTCTGTGTACCTGGAAATCGATTCAAGAAATCTGCTAAACCAATCTGTACAAAGTCTACTTCCACTGCCAAAGAACTGCTGATACAATAGTACAAATTTGTACAAATATACAAATTCTGTACTTTTATTGATAGGTACAGCTCTGTTGACTACAATCGAAGTGTGCCAGTTTACACCAGCATAGAATTTGGCCCATGGTGTGATAGTTGTTTGCCAGTGGGTTTTTTAATCTTCTTAGTATGCCTCTGGAAATAATCCTATAGATTTTCATGCTTAAAGTTCTAGAAACTATAAGAAACAGGTGAGACTTATTTCATGAAATTTTGCCAAGCAAGAGATTGGTCGTACTTTTACAATGTTCTAAACAGCTAAGGAAGGAAAAATAAAGGGAAACCTGGCAGGTTAGGCTCAACATTTAAACTTTGTAAATCTAACACCAATAGAAAGTGAAATAATTAATTAATGACAAGGAACAAAGTAAAATAAAGCAAGAATGCTATGGCAGTATTAAAAAAAGTAAAATGGATTCATTTGTTGTTAAGGTAAATAATTATTCTGTATCAATAGAGCAATCCTCAGTATGATCAAGTTATGATTATTGATCTTGGTTGGTTCTGCTTGGTGTTTTGACATGTGTTAAGAATGAGACTAGAATATCTGCCATGGCAGGTGCGTTCATTGCGTGGCTGGTGGAACACACAAGGGGCCTACTGAAAGACTCGCTCCATTGAACAGTACTCAGGGGGAAACTTAAGGGACTTAACAGCATACTGAATATGCAAAGAGTGCCCCAAGATGGACAGGGAAGGCAGAGCCTTGTTCATACTCTAAGCAACATCTTACAGCAGGGGTCTCCAAACTACGGCCCGCGGGCCAGATGCGGCCCGCGAGGCCCTCTCATCCGGCCCGCGGCAGGGGTCGGGAACCAGCCAAGGGGCCGGGACGCGCCGCGTGCTCCGCCGCCAGCCGCGGGGCCGGGACGCGCCACGTGCTCCGCTGCCACCGCCAGCCGCGGGGCCGGGATGCGCCGCGTGCTCCGCTGCCGCCGCCAGCCGCAGGGCCGGGACGCGCCGCGTGCTCCGCTGCCGCCGCCGGCCAGGACGCGCCGCGTGCTCCGCTGCCGCCGCGGGGCCGGGATGCGCCGCGTGCTCCGCTGCCGCCGCCGGCCAGGTACAGCTCAGAGCTGGGGCTGGGAGGCGCCGCACCGCCAGAAACAAGGAGCCACCCACTGCCAGGCGGCGAAACGGTCTGTGGGGAGAGACCGGGTTGAGCGGGTCAGTTTTGGGGGGGAAGAGACCGGGTTGAGCGGGTCAGTTGGGGGGGGGGGAAGAGACCGGGTTGAGCGGGTCAGTTGGGGGGGGGGGGGTTGGAGGAAAGGAGGTTTTGGGGGGAGAGACCTGGCTGGGTGGGTCAGTTGGGGGTTGGAGGAAAGGAGGTTTGGGGGGGAGAGACCTGGCTGGGTGGGTCAGTTGGGGGTTGGAGGAAAGGAGGTTTTGGGGGGAGAGACCTGGCTGGGTGGGTCAGTTGGGGGGTTGATGTGTAGTGTTCATGTGTAGTGAACAGGTGTTCATGTGTAGTGTTCATGTGTAGTGTTCATGTGTAGTGTTCATGTGTAGTGAACAGGTGTTCATGTGTAGTGTTCATGTGTAGTGAACAGGTGTTCATGTGTAGTGTTCATGTGTAGTGTTCATGTGTAGTGAACAGGTGTTCATGTGTAGTGTTCATGTGTAGTGTATCAATGTGTTATTAAATAATAACTGAATAAAATAATATTAAATAAATAATTAAAAACAACATCCATGT
Organism: Sternotherus odoratus; assembly: GCA_032164245.1. Lineage (NCBI taxonomy): Eukaryota > Metazoa > Chordata > Testudines > Kinosternidae > Sternotherus > Sternotherus odoratus. Next base: position 210,620,216 of record JAVMKO010000002.1, on the reverse strand, counting down.
TTTGATTCTTTTTTATTTGGACCTCGAGTGTGTTGTCGGCCCCCGAACTGCTATTTGATAGTTAATGCGGCCCTCGGGCTGAAAAGTTTGGAGACCCCTGTCTTACAGCATGGGAAGGAAGGCTTCAGATTCTTCCCAAGTTCATTTGATATGCACTTTTGAGAGATTACATTTTGTACTTTAGTAACCAGTCTTTCTACCAGTAAGAGCTAGAACAATGGAGGTGCAACCAGCCAAATGCTATGGTATATCTAATATATACCATAGTTATAATATATAACCATATATAGCTAATGATTTTTTCCACCATCAGGTACCATATATATCAAAGTCTTCTGCATTCCCTTGTAGTCTACTACAAAACTATCTCCCCCAATAGAAAGATCCCAGCAGCCACCCATAGATTTCTACAGTACAAAAGAAAACAAAGCAGTCTTCAGAAAAGAACTAGTTGCTGTCTGCAATGTCTGATTTCCATACACAGCACCTTGTCTCTCTGTGACTGAAAGTTATCATAATGGGATGAAAATCAATCACTAGGTTCATCTGAGAGCCTTGAAGCAAAGACAGTTTTAAAAGACCTTCTTTCTTTTTATTCCTTCTCCCCCCTCTCCTGCCCCTTGTAAATACTTTTGTGAATTAATCTGTGAGGAGGTAGGGAAGGAGGCAGGACTTAGACTCTGAAGGACAGGTTGGTGATGTTTCTTTCAGGAAATGTATTTGGAATGATACACAGCTCAATGCAATTTTTCTAGCTGAGTAAACAAGATTTTCTAGGTACATACTGCTAAGTCTGTGTTTATTAAAGTCCTTCATTCTGGTTGCTCCCAACCAAACTTCTCTGTAGGTATGTAGGTTTTTTGGTGCTTTGCAAATGTGTATTGCCTTTGAAGCCAAGAATGCTTCCTTACTGTCTGTCTCCCTTTAATTCTGCAAGAGGCTAGCTGAAAGATGACTACTTCTCAGGGGATACAAAAACAAGGGTTTTCAGAATTTCAGGGCTCATTTTTCTCTGTTTTGAGTGGGCTGTTTCTTTGTTTTAGGTGGGTGTTAGAAGTCCTCCATTTTTTGCATTGTTGAACAGTTTTTAAAAAACCAAGAAGCCCTAACTAATGATGATTAAACCCACTCAATTGATATTTACAGAATGAAGAGCCAATCTTTTCCAAAGACGGACGGAAGTTTTTCTTCATCCGAGCCATTCCTCAGGGTGGGCGAGGAAAGTTCTACCATATTGCCATGTCATCGTCACAGGTGAAACAACCATTGTTATTCTTTTTCAGTGCTGACTAGAACATTCCATGAACATAAGACCTGTGTTTAGACCCAAGATATGGCAAGGTATCTATGGAGAATTTGAATCCCTCTGACCATAAGGATGAATATCTTTAACTAGGCTAAATGCTAGTAGCATTTCAGGCATAGGAGGAACAAGAGTTTAAATTATGCAGTTTGCTTAGATTTATAATTAAAAGATCTTCACATTTCAAGCAAAATTCAAAGAATGTCACTTTTGGGGTATTTTTTAAACAAGCTTCTCCCATTATTCCTAAGTGTCTTGTTACACAATCATCCAAGGTTATTATCCAGAAACCATGGGCAGAAAAGGAACACAGGAAAGGACTTACATCTGTATTCTTTATGCTGGGCCCAATTAAGCCATTATCATCAATGGAATTATGTCAGAGATTAATCTGATTCAGTATATTTAAGTATGTCTGAAAATTCATAGCAATACTTTGGGGGATTCACAAATTAGTGATTACTTTTAACAAGTCATGGGGGAGTCATGAGGGGCATCATGTTTTGAGAAATAAAAATAAAGGTTTTTTAGTCTTGTTCAAGTGTCATCTTTTCAGAAAAATAAAACACACTTTTTTTTTGGCAGCCCAATAGCAGCAGTGATAACTTACAGTCCATTACATCTGGTGATTGGGATGTGACAAAGATTTTGGCATATGACGAAAAGAGACATAAAATGTAAGTAAAGAAGTCAGTGTAAGTAGCAAACCAAACAAGCTTTCATCTTTTAGTTCTGACTCTAGAGTTAGCTAGTCTACAGTAGCCACCTTGAAAGCATCAGAAGTGTGGCTGCATGAACAGCTAGATGTACAGACAGCAGGAGAGGGCTGACTACATCCGTTCATGGCTTAATCTCTAGTTTACAATCTAGTGTTTCAATGAAGTCTTGCTTTAGTTTGTTCCCACCCCTACTACTGACTTTGTGTATTTAATAATTTCATTTTGATATTTGACACACAGAAAGAAGCCTGGTTTACAATGATAGGTATAGATATATACATACATACGTGTGTGGTGTTATGTTTCTTTATCAATAACTTGATTCAAAATTTGAAGAGAGAGTTCTGTGTTCATTGTCTGGCTTTGTTCTTTTTAGTCCTCGTAGTCTTAGAAAAAATTCTGTTTGACATACACAAAAAATATTGTAATGAACAAACATTTCTGCTTGGTAAACTGCCATCACATTTTTATCTCATTTTCACCTTGACCTTTTGTTAGTGATGTTCAAGTTCTTGGTGTGCTTGCCATTGTCCTAAATCTCTACAAAATACCATAGAAGAGAGCACTCTGAAGGGGTTTCCAATTCACAACATGTGGAGTTGCTCTTTCAGGCAAAGTTTCAATGAGATGCAAGATGCTGAATTCTAGATTTCTTAAATTTAAAATGCTCTTGTCTCTGGCACTATCCCACATTTGCAGTAAATAACTAAGTCAAAAAGCATTAGCCCATCCCAAACACTGAATGATAATTAAGGGCCCAATTCTGGAAGGAGCTAAAAATGCCGGCAGTTCCTGCTGACTTCAGTGTGAGCTGAGGGCTAACCTGGCATAATTACTCACATTGCTATTTTAACAGCCTGTGATATTTGTAGTTTGACTACACAATGTGAGAACTCTACATATCCAGGTGAGCCCAGTTTATAGGAAATAGACCTGCTGGATTGGATACTTCAGCCATTATGTTGTTCAGTCCTCCCCTCCCACAGTCCACTAAGACAATATCTGCTTCTGTAGGTCATCACCACCCTTGTAAAACGCATGGCCTCTGGCCCCCGTGGAGATGCCAACCTTGACTTTGCACTCTGAATTGAAGTAGGCCACCCCTTGCATATCCAGCTGATTCAAGGACCTGAAACAGTAATGATGACCTCAGAAAGTTGGTGCTTTCACTACTTATCACACAGACATGGAACTGGCTAGACTGTCTCCGTGAAGGGCTTGTCTACACTGGCAATTTACAGCACTGCAACATTCTCGCTCAGGGTTGTGAAAAAACACATCCCTGTGCGCAGCGAATTTCAGCGCTGTAAAGTGCCAGCGTAAACTGCACCAGGTAGAGGTGGTTTCTACACAAGCCTTGCTTTTTTAAAACCTCTAGATAAAATAAATATCTATTTAAAGGTATGGTGTACTGTAAAGTTTTATGCCTTGTGGGGGTAACTTTTCTGTGGTGAAAAAAGAAGTCAAGTTTTCTTGCTTCATATCACTTGAGACCACTTTTATTTTGCATAATATGTATTCCCCACGTATTACACATGATATTATTTTAACACATTGACTTAATGCCATACTTCTTTAAAAGCAATTACAGTATTACTATATACAGTTAACAAAGCTTCATTAATGAGTCCTTGGTTTTGCTTATTCAGTGGATGCAATTTTGATGCTATCTTCTGTTGAAATGCTTGGTCATGTTCCCACAGCATTTTTTTGTCAGCTTGGTTTGAGTGACATACCAACTTTAAACAGTCCACTTCCTGCTGCAATTCTATTAAGTTTCTTTTTGTGTAGTTGCCCTCCCGCTTGGCAGTCTTATGCATTCTAAAGTGTACATTTTCAAAAGTTTTTAACTATATTTCACTAAATTTTAGTAGGCATAATTCTTTAGGTAGACCTGCAGACCTATAAAATGTAATAACACTTAATACGTACATAAAATGAACATTTTTGTACAATATTTCCTTAATAAGTCTTAACCCTAAACGCTTTGGACCTGTTTTCAGACTAAGACATTTTAATCTCTTTTTTTTTTTTTACTTACAAAACTCCACCATATAGTTTTAGTTTTTACTCTCTTAGAATTTATTTTATGCCACAGATAAACTGAACTTTTGAATAGGATTTCAATGGTTGGAGGTTTTGTCATGTTTTTGAATGAGCATTCAAAGTAGCTCTTTTATTCATAATTAATAATTCAAAGTAGCTCTTTTATTCATAATTAATAATTTGTTAAAATAAGAGAACTTGACTGACACTTTCAAATAGGTTTTCGGTGGTTGGGCTTCACTACTTATATTTACTGCCACACCCAACTGTTTAATTCCCCGCAAACTCTGCAGTGTTAATTTGTGCAAAAGCTACTTTTAACGTACACTGTTTTTTTAAATCACTTATTTTCCAAAGTGACACATTTCTCAGCTGAATTCTTTCAGCGGCTCTAAACTTATTTTTTAATGTTTTTTCCCACTTGTTTTTTAATGTAGTACACTTTGCTTGCAAAGCTGTGCTCACTAAATACAGTCCTTGAAGGGTGGCTGCTTTTTACTTTGGATTTATGCAATTAGGTAACAGATATTGTTTTCTCCCTGACCTTTCGGGAATCATTTCCATTTAGTTTATTTCCTTCTTTACAACTTTCATTTGCTTTTTATGCCTTTTACACTCATCCCTCGAAGTGGCACATTTCATTTGTAAAGTTTTAGTCACTGGAAATAATCCATGTGAAACTTCTGCCTTGATTCAGGTTTTATTTGCCTTAGGGGAAGAAGAAACTAAATGCTATTTTTTTATGGCTGCCAATGGGTCCTATTTTTTAACATTTCAGTGGCATCCGACAGACCTCTACTGTTCTCTGCCAAGCATTTTTTTACATAGGTACTGAAAGTGCCTCTCTAATGTCCACTTTTATTTTGTTTTAAAAATGCCTTATTAGACTGCACAGCATATGCCTTATGTATTTCTTTGTGCTCTTCCAACCTCCTATTTTCTCTCTAAAATTTTCCCAAATAATGGTTAGCTGTTTTACTTCTCTACCCGGGGCTTCTATTTCCAGGATTAGTTCTTGCAATAACAAGCTTTTCGCGTCTCTTTTCTGCATTTTTTTATTTAGTACTATTCCTTTTCCGCCCAGTCCCTCGGTACCTTTCTGGGAAATCCATAAGGTTTGCCCTTAAATTTAACCTACTCCTTTGGTGCCCTGGAAACCTCCTCAAATTTAAAGCCTTCCAATGCCATTGCTAAACTGATGGGTTGTGATCCTTCACAGTAAAGCTACCTGTATAATAAACTATATGTTACTTGCTCAAGATGAATGGATCCAATCAGAGTCCCAGCACCACTATGTTGGTGCTGGGACTCTGAGACATCTTCCATTCATTTCCCCCAGAACTCAATTTGCCTCTGGTCTTGATGCTCAAGTTCGCTGAGTTGATTAGACTTAAACGTAGAGGGTGGGTACAGAGTGTACCACACAACCAAAGTTACACAAAAGCTCCCTTCCTTTAGATTGTATCAAATGTTTTGGGATTGGCTTGGTCACTTTGCTGGAACTAATCCATGTACAGCATGCTCTGTCCATTCACTGTCCGTTTACAACTCGTTCTTTACCTCGTGTTCCCGACTTATTGTATTCATTTTTATCTTGTCCAAGGTAAATGGTTCTCTGAGTGTTCCTCACCTATCTTAGCTAGTAAAGACATTCTGTTTCCATTCCAACCTGCTGATCCATTTACCTGCTTAATGCTGTCTCCCAATAAATGAGGCCTCATCCTTGTCCAATTACTCATGGCAAGCCAAGCCTGAATACCTGAATTCAAAGGTTTTTGCATGGAGCATTTTTCCCTTGAAGCACAACTATCACATCTACTTCAGCATTGAAATATTTTTGTTTTTATTTTAAATTGCAGTGCAGTTTACCAAACATTTCCTTGATCCTGTGCTGAAGAGAGGTCCCTTCTGATTGGTTTTTTAATCCAGTGAAATGGAGACGTCACATATCCTTGCAGTTTGCGTCACAAGATTAAGGAAATGTTCAAAAGATGGGCATGAGGATGGAGATGCTGATGGAGATAGAGATGCCCCATCCAAAACTCTAATTCTCACCACTGTACTTTGTGTTTTTAGTTACTTCCTCAGCACAGAAGATTTACCAAGACGGCGACACTTATATAGGTATGTTTTTAGACCCATCATAGATATCATTTTCCAGTTATTCCAGTATGAATGAGGTCATTACAGAAAATGGATTATGCTCATCATTACTGACATTGTTTATTCTCTGACTGAATCTAAGGAATAAACATGAGCATGACATCAAGTAGCAAAGGGGTTTGCAACCAAATTTGAAATGCTTGAAATGTGAGCATTTTCTCATCTCATTGCCAGGTAGAAATTGGTCCCATTCTAAAGCAAATGACACATTAAAATAGAAACATTTTCAAACAAAATTGTTATGCACTGCAAAAAGTTGCATCATTGCATACGTTTGTATTTTTCACAATTATGTTACTGTTTGTATGGAAATCTAACCAAACCACAGAAGTTTGGTACCTGAAAACAGGTGGAACAAAACTGCTGAACATTTGTGAATGTTTTTCTGCCATTTCATGTGGTTCCGATATGTTCTGAATAGTTATGTAATAGGTAAACAATGGTCAGCTTTGGTACGTGATATCTATAGTACAGCTAATAAATACATTGCTGTGTGAGAAGGAAAAAGGAGTAACGAACAAAAAATCCATCCTAGGAAATGCTTCTTTCAATTGCCAAGAGGCTTTAGAATCCAGCCTTATTTTTTTCTCATACAATAAAACCTCGATTTAACGGACTAATTCGGGCGAGGGGGTGTCCATTAAATCAGAAAGTCCGTTATTTAATAATAATAAAAAAACAGCGGTTGGAGCAGCAGCCCGCCCGCCACAAGGCCGGGGCGGCAGCTCCGCAGCCCGCCCGCTGATGGGACCCGGGCGGCAGCCGGGAGCCGTCAGCCAGCCCGCCCAGGTCCCGGCTGCTGGGACCCAGGCGGCAGCCGGGAACAGTCAGCCAGCCCGCCCGCAGGTGGGACTCGGGCGGGACTCAGCAGCCAGCCAGCCCACCTGCAGGTGGGACCTGGGCGGGAGCCGGGAACCGGCAGCCCGCCCGCTGGTGGGACTCGGGCGGGAGCCGGCAGCCCGCCCGCAGGTGGGAACCGGGCGGGAGCCAGGAGCTGGCAGCCCGCCTGCAGGTGGGACCCGGGCGGGAGCCGGCAGCCAGCCCGCCCACAGGCAGGAGCCGCGAACCAGCAGCCAGCCCACCTGCTGCTGTGACCCGGGCGGGAGCCGGCAGCCAGCCCTCGACAAATGGATTTCGGATGCATCAGACTTGCTTAGAAATTTTGTCCGTTGCATCCGAAGTCCATTAAATTGAGGTCCGTTAAATCGAGGGTTTACTGTATAAGATTTCTAAGCACTGGTAAATGCACATTTATTAATTCTCACAGTATTATTGTCCCCATTTTACAAATGAGGAAACAGAGGCACATACTGACAGTTAAGTTTGTTGCATTCCTCCCTTCTAACATCCTTCCTTCAGCCCATCTTGTGGTATTTTTTCCTGTCTTGGAAGCATCCACAATGAAGGGAAGGAGGGAGGTAATGCTAGCTTCATTTGATACAAGATTGTCAGTATATTTACATCCTGCAATATAATGTTATATTTTTTTCTCTCAGGCGGGGAAGGAACTACAACAAACTGAATTACCAGTAATTTAATTTTTCCTTCATGCGTAAACCTCTGCATTTGCCCACTGCTCTCCACAGGGCTTTGTGAGAGGCTAGGCTACTTTCAGCATTTTTAATTAAATGAATCATGCTGAGTCTCTGTTTGGGTCCGTCATTTGTATTGGAGTGACTAAAACTCAGTGTGAAAGCTCAGTTCAGGAAGAATTCTTCACAGGAAACAGCACAATTTACATCGCTTCCACCTTGCCGTACCCCACTAGCCTTTGTAGGTGGCTCATGTTGTGAACTGTCAAGGACAGAGCCTTGACTTATGTAACTTGTCGTAGTGCCATTGAAGTCAATAGAGCTAGGACAGTTTACTTCGGCTGAGGATCTTGTAAATTCAGAGTTAGTGGGTCACACTGGGATTCCGCTCATGAAGAAAAGTGTGAGCTGGAGAAAACACAGGAACGGGAGCCAGGGACAGCTGTGTGATGACCCAAACTCTGCCACTGACAGTTCCTGTGGTCTTGAGCAAGTCACATAGCTGCTCTGCTTCAGTTCTGCTACACGTGAAATGGAATAATAATCTTGACATGCCTCACAGAGGTGTTCTGAGGATCAGTTAGGTAATGTTTGTAAAGCATTTTAAAATTGCAAAGTGCTATCGATGTGCTTAGTATTATTTATTATTTGTTAATAAATGGTAATTTAGCCTTTAACCAGCATGGTGGTCTTGAGCACACACACACAGGCCAAATTTTGTACTTCATAAACGAAGCAGGCAAAACATGATCCTTTCTTTTTACGTGGATGTTGTGGTTAACACTCCATAACCCACTCTTTGAATGTGATGGGAGAGGATTGTCTATGCGGTAGCCACTAGCAAGTCAGAAAAACTGCCTTTTAAAGAAAAGATCTCTAGTTCTCCTTTGTCTGCAATAAACATCATCTAGCATAGAAATAATCCCTAGTTTCATGTCTATTCCCTGAATTAAAACGTGTTCTGTTTATATTGCATCCCTCATTTTCCGGAAAGCTGTAACGTCTGACATAATCACCTGCCTTGCACAAAAGCTATCAATACCCTTTAATATCTTTTCAATTCCAGCGCACCCCACCTCCCACCAAAAAACCAAACAACAATTTAGTCTCTTCGTAATGCTGAACAAGTTGTGTTATTTTTTCCGTTGCAATGAAGTTAAACAAATGTTGCTTCAAGAAAGCCCTCACTCAATTGACCTTCATGTTCATGTATTATCTTTTTCAGTGCAAGCACAAATGGAAACTTCAACAGGCAGTGTCTGTCCTGTGATTTGATTGAAAACTGTACTTATTTCAGTGCGTCATTCAGTCACAACATGGAGTACTTCTTACTGACCTGTGAAGGTAGGTTTCTTTTATTATTAAGGACAGATTTTAGAGCAGGCAATAACCAAACTCAGAATGTACCTTTGAACTGCAACTAGCAGCACAAACACATTTTAAGGGGAAAAAGCCTTAATTCTAACTGAGGGTAGTGGTTCACTCTAATTCAGGCTTTAGTGATTCCCTAGATCCATTGTAGTGTTTTATTTTGTGACATAATGAATTTAGGGAGCGTGGGTAAAATTTCCAGAAGTGCCTAAATCCCATTTTCTAAAGTGTCTTGGGTAATTAAGAGACTAGATTCCATTGATTTTCAATAGATGTAGGCTCCTGATTTCAATGGTAGTTATGCACTGAACCTGCTTAAGAGCTTTTGAAAAGCCCACTAGAACCCTCTCTGAATCTTTATGCACCTAATTACCTTTTAAAATCTGGCCCTAAGTACTCAAGTTACTTTTAAAAATGGAACATAGTTTGCTACATCATTTATAAGCTTCTGAAATTTTACCTAGCATGTCCATGTTTTAACACAGACTTCTGAGTATTATTGACAAGCATGGGTGTATATAGCCCTACAGTTGTGTACGGGGGATTTTCGTAGTGAGTAAAGACAGCACACAAAATAGGATGCTGGAGGAGATAACTAAAGGAAGAGGGTCGGGTTATGGAGTTGCCTGGTGGTACAGTATACATCCTAGTACAGTAGTTGCACTGAACAAGTTTATTTTATTTTGAGAGATTCTTTCAGTTTCAGATTCCCTGTATTTAAAATGGGAATACACCGAACCAGTAATCTCAATGCAGAGGTAACTTTAATTGTCACTACCAGTTCTACTTTTCTGTCCTTTTTTAGATAATTATATTTTTAAAGAAAATTGTTATCTGAGGGATTGTGGGAAAAGATGGGTAGGAGGAATTTGAAGAAGTGCGGAGGTTGATTGGCCTACAGAATCAGAGCGTTGAAGGGTAAATTGGGAGAAGGGTGTCCCAGTTGATAATCTTTTAAAAGATATATTAGGAATAAATGCAGAATTCTCTAACTTTCTAATGCAGTCACCATTTAGTAATACCAAATACATATAAACCTAGGGCCAGATTGCAGGGCCCTTACTCACCTTGGGGAACAAGTATTCACACCAGTAATCTCACTGAAGAGAATGGGGCTGCTCCAATGAGTAAGTGCTCACCAAAATGGGGAAAGACTTCACAATCTGGCTCATCATTTTTTACTGTGGTTGCAGAGTAAAAAGGGTTCTTAATTCTGAGGAGTTTGTAATTCTATAGTAAACATGCAAGGACGAAGGGCCAGATTTGCAAAACCTCAGGCACTAGTGACCATGAAGGTACATGCAAATTGTGTGTGTGTGCGTAACTATCTAGTGTGTGGGCACAGTCGTGATGTAATTGTCCAAGTGCAATCGAATATCTTTTTTTTTTAATGTCTGCAAACTCTCAGTCAAGATGTGAATTGCTCCTTGTCTGACTGTAAAGCACTTCTTGTGAGCCAAGAATTGTCATGTTATAATCAACTCCAAGGACAAAGAAGAAGTACTGAGGATGCTAGATGAGGGAATAACCAGAAGCAATGTGCTGAAACTGAGAAAGGGAACAGTTAGAATGACTATCAGGCAAAACTTACTGAGAGATATGTAATATTCTGGAGTATCCTATCCAGGGAAGTGGTAGAGGCCCATCATTTGGGACACTTATCATAGGAGACTAGATAAAACATTAGAAAATGCCCTGTGGGGAGCATCTCTGCACTGCTAGTGTGGTGAACTAAGTGGCCTCAAGGATAATTTCCACTTGTAATTTCTGTGACTATATAACAATGGAAGGTTTTTACACTGGAGTATAACTGACAGGAAAATATACAGTAGTACCGTAAATATTACCAGGTTGATCTGGTTTGTCTTTTAACAAGGAAAGCTGTGTCCTTTTTTTTTAGTGTCAATTTCAAGACAGGCCGGCAGTAATTGCTGATAACATTGCCCATTTTCCCTTTTTATGTATTAATACAGGTAGAAGTACACGTGAATAACAAGATTGTGGTTCATATCAACCCCTAAGTGTTGATAAGTTCCTATTGCAATCTATAATAAGGCTGCTGTAATTCTTTGAGAGATTTATATAATGTATTAGAATATAAGTCCCTGCAGTAATAAATTACCCAAGTACAAAAGATAATCACTTTCAACTAAACAGCTCTGGACCAGCTCCACAGCTGGTGTAAATCATCATAAATCTATTTACTTCAATGGAGTAGTGCTGACTGACACCCACTGAGGATCTGTCCCTGTGTTCTACTTGTACAGTACCACGTTCTCAAAATGTAATCCCAGTTTCAATGCAAAAGTCAACCCAACCTTAATTACGGGATCACTACTAACATTTCCATAATCAGATAGACTGGGAAAATAAATGCATATAAGAAAAGACAGGAGTCCTGATTTGGCTTTCCCACGCTTCAGTTTTAGATCAATGTCAGTCCACTGACATCAGCAGAGTGACTCCTGATTCACACCACTGGAAGTGAAAAGCATATCGGGCCCTTTATTTTCAACCAGAGATCAAGGAAAATATTGTTTTGCAGCAGGTTTGAGCAAAATATCAACAATGAGGCTTTGAGCTGTCTATCATATGCTGAATATTTGGAGGCATTTCATAATGTAAACTTTTTCTTTTGCAACGTATCCATCTTCATTACACTTCATATTAAGTGGCACAGAGAGCATGTTGGTCTTTATTTGCCTTTCACTCACAGTGATGACAATCAAGAATACCTCCCACAGAAGTCAGTGGAACAACACTAGTGCAAAACTGGTGTACGTTAGAGGAGAATCAAGCCCTTTCTGTTTTATGAGTTGGAATAATATAATAATTCTTTTTTTGTGGTTCTATGTCATGCTTAGCTTGAATCTGGCCCCGCTTTGGTATCCAAAATGTTTTTTTATTGCTGCTGGATAGCTCAGACCCAAGGGTTTGGGAAGGAAATTCCTGATAAGTAAGTAGCCATAGCTCCCTGTGTGTCCACAGCTCACACCGACATAAAACTACTTAAAGGAGTTGGAGGAGCACTGCTTTTCCCCTCGTAGAGAGCTTTGAGGCTGACTCTGCAGCTAGCCACTTTTGAAGAATGCAAGCATCTTTCTAATGTCTTTGTCTGTCCACGCTTTCCATGCTCCAGACACTTCCATGTTCCAGTTCTCTAGCTTATGCTAGTATTCTGTTGCTCCTGTCTATATCTATCCGTGACTAGTGATCAGTGGCTGTGTTGTTCCTTTGCACCACAGCGCAAGGGCCATTAAAAGTCCAGTCAGTGGCAGGTGGGGCTAAGGCAGGCTCCCTGTCTGCCCCGGCTCCTCACGGTTCCCAGAAGTGGCTGGCACATCCCTGCAGCCCCCTAGGCACAGAGGCAATAATGGGGGCTCCGCGCACTGCTTCCTCCCTCATTGCTGGCTCCGCAGCTCCCTTTGGCCAGGAACCGCAGCCAATGGGAGCTGCAGAGACAGCACACAGAACCCCTGGCCCCTGCATCTAGGAGCCGGACATGCAGGCTGCTTTGGGGAGTTGTGCACAGCCAGGGCAGGAATACTCTGCCTTAGCCCCGCTGCACTGCTGACCGGGAGCCACCCGAGGTAAGCGCCACCCACCTGGAGGCCACACCCCAAACCGCCTCCCGCACCCAACCTCTCTTCCCCAGGTTGGAACCCTCTCCAAGAGCCCGTATCCCACACCCCCATCCCTCTGCCAAACCCAAAGTCCCTAAAAGAGCCCACACCCCCTCCTGCACCCAAACTCCCACACCAGGTCAAAACACCCTCCCACAGTGCTGGAGCCCGCGTCCCCTCCCACAGCTCAGCTCCAGCCCCGAGCCCCCTTCCACACCCAAACTCCCTCCTGGAGCCCACATCCCGCACCCTCTCCCGCGCCTGAGCCGCTTGCCCCTGTTCTGAGCCACTTTTGCACCCTAAAGCCCTTATCCCTGGCTCCACCCCTGAGCCCACATCCCCAGCCGGAGCCTGCACCCCAGCTCCTGCCTCAGACCTGGCTCCTGTATTCTGAACCCCTTGGCTCCAGCCCAGAGCCCCCTCCTCCATCCCAAACCCCTCATCCCCAGTCCCTCCCCAGAGCCTGCACCTACAGCCACAGTCCTCACTCCCTCTGCACCCCACCCTCCTGCCCCAGCCCGGAGCCTCTGCCTGCACCCTGAACCCCTCATTTCTGGCTCCATCCCGGAACCTGCACCCCCAGCCGGAATTGTCACCCTGTCCCGCGGCCCAAACTCCTGCCCCAGCATAGTGAAACTGAGTGAGGGTGCGGGAGAGCGAGCAATGGGGGAGGGATGGAGTGAGTAGGGGCGTGGCCTTGGAGAAGGAGTGGGAAAGGGGCGGGGCCTTGGGACAGGGTCGAGGCAAGGGTGTTTGGTTTTGTGCAATTAGAAAGATGGCAACCCTAGTTCTCCTGTTGGAACAGGTGATCCACCACCCCAGCAGGTGGTAGCTAGGTTGACAGAAGAATTCTTCCATCAGCCTAGTACCGTCTACACAGAGACTTAGGTTGGCTTAACAGTGCCACTACTGAGATGTGGATTTTTCACACCCCCGACCAATGTAGTTAAACTGACCTAATTTTCTAGTAAAGAAAGCGAGGAATACTTGTAGCACCTTAGAGACTAACTAGTTTATTTTACTTCTGTTCCATTCTCTGCGAAGTGAGCTATAGCTATAGCTCACGAAAGCTTATGCTGAACTAAACTAGTTAGTCTCTAATTTACTACAAGTATTCCTCGCTTTCTTTATGGATACAGACTAACACGGCTGCTATTCTTGAACCTAATTTTCTAGTGTAGACCAGGCCTCAGTCACACTCTCTGACTCCTGTAATGTAAACACACAAGTGCTATGGATGAGGGGGAGGGATTAAATTGCATTTAAATTGCTAATTGTGATGATGGTATTTTCTCCCCTAGAATGTGCTGTAAAAACTCAACAGTTGTATAAGAAGGGAAAGTGGTTGTGTGCAATAAAGAAAAAGAAGGCAAAAAATGACATGGCTTGGCTAAAGAAAACAAGTTATTTTTGGTCTCTGTAATGGGCTCCATCCTTCATGGGCTAAGCCATCTGACCCCAATGCAGGAGAGCACGTAAACACATGCTTGACTTTGCTCTCATGAATAGTCCCATGCACCTTGCAATGTCAAGCCCTATCAAAGGTATCAAAGGATATCCCTGTAGCCGCACTCCCTGCCCCTGGTCAAAGGATCCTTCCCTCACTCACTACCTTAACCTAATGGCATTTCCAAAGGACCAATATAATTAAGATTGTTCATGATGCTGGGAAGGAGGGATGCATAGCCTGTTTTGGTTGCATAGCAAATTGTATACTTCGCCGTCAATTTACATCAGCAGGCTTGATTCTGGTGTCTTCTCTCTGACAAAAATCCCTTTGAAGGCAATGAGATGTTGCCAAAGTAAGGACAGCAGGGGCCAGCCCAGTACATTTTAGGAGGCAGGATCTTCCCCACAAAAGGTTAATGTTTGATATTCCAGAAACAAGATGAATTGTGAGGGAGACCTACGGCGCAGCATACATTATTGCCAATTAATACATGATCAAAATTATATGGATGCATGCAGTTCATGAAACACTTAGCAGCCCTCAAATTAAAACACTCCATAATCATACATTATCACAAAGGAATTAAATCATTTATTTAAGGATGACAAAAAGAAAACTGATAGATAGACAGAAGGGTGGGGAAACTAAATGAAGGAGAAGCGAAAGCTATTGTATTTTTCTCAGAAATGTCTCTCTGGGTGGTAGTCACTCCACTGGAGTACAAAATATCCTATTATTTATTAAGGGTACAATCCGTGAATAGGGGGGAAAAGTCATCTTGCCTTAGGAGAGACACAATATCACCTCACCGTGAGCTAGATGATGGACCGCTTTATCTGCCTCCACTGGATCCCAAATCTATTCTCCTTTCCCAGCACTAATATGTTAGTCTTTGTCTGAAATATTTGCCATTAAGTGTGATCTGCCCCAGCTCTTTTGGAAGACACATCTCATATGGTTTCTCCACTCCACAACATCTCCTGTGTTGGTATGCTTGAGGGGTAGTTCTTACAGACAGCACAGTGAGAGTGCAGTTAAGAGATGCAAAGAGAAGTTAGACTTTTAGTCAAAAAAACCAAACAGCTTTATCTTCTAATTCAGATGTCATCTCTGCCAACACAGCTGTCACTAAATAGTCTTGGCCTTGTTGCTGTAGGTCAGGAATCACACATGAGAGCAGTGATATCATTCCCACTCTTGGCAAATAAATGTTGCAGATGTAGGACCAGATGCTCAGATCCAACCAAGCTGTGCTTGACACAAGAGCTTAAGGGTTGTGGGAAGCCAGGATACAGCTGAGTGCAAGAGCATCCTAGCTAATACCTGCTTTTCCTAGCCATGTCCCCTGCTCCAGTGGCGAGGAAGGGGCAGCATTGAAGCCACAGTGGTGACCCCACAATGCTGGAGGATGCCCCTAGACATGAGAAATCCTAGTGGGGGGCAGTAAAGCTGGTGTTAAAGCTCCTTTGTGCTGCCAGATCACACCAATGAATCAGACCCATAAAAGCAGAGAATAGGAAATATAGAAGCCGAGGACAGGGAATGCATTGCAACATATGGGACTCCCTGGAGAGAGTGATTGATACCAGTGTAGAAGCAGCACTCTCAAATTAATGATAGCCTGCATCAAATTCCAAATGACCTTGTCTTAATTGGTCATGACATTGAGGCATCTGGTACTATGTTCATCATCATAGCTAGATTATTATAGTTATTTAATATTTATATCGTGGTGTGCCCTGGCTCCCCAGTCAGAATCGGAGCCTCATTGTGCTAGGTTTCAAACATATCCAAAGGCAGGGTCTCTGCCCTCAAGAGTTTATAATTTGAGATCTCGTACCTGCACATTTATACATGTTTACTATTCTGTTCAGGGTCTTATACCATGCCAGTAAATGCACTGTGGTATCTAAGCATCTATCAGAATTCAGTGGAGCTAAACATGTGCCTAAACTTACTTGTGTATGTAAGTGTTTGCAGGATGGGGGGTGTAAGAAGGCAAGTACATATATAGGGCCACAGGGAGGAATATAGTCAAATACTGTAAGGGACCGGGGTGTAGACAGTCTTACTTAGAGATCACAGCTGGTCTGGGGTCCACATGTCAAGAATGGTAGTTGTTGAACAGGGGTTGGAGGAATCACTAGAGCCAGGTTCAATAATCAAGAGTCAAGCCAAGATTGGAGGCCAAAGATCAGACGATGAGGTGAAGTCTGGAGTCACATCAGCCAGAAGTCTGTATGGTTGCCTAGATAACATCCTGGGCTCTTTCAACTGTTTCCTGAGGACTTAATTTATCTTGTTACCTCCCTGTAGGAAGAGCCTAATATGTCATATTTTTAAAGAACATGCAAACATCTGGAAAGTGGAGCACATAAGTGCAATAGATATTTGCTGTCTCCATTTTTCAAGTTTATGTCTAAGCATATGAAAAACATCTTCATTATTCTGCATTTATTTTTCTAGGCCATTCTTGGAGTCATCAAAAGCTTTTACTACCAACTTGTGCTGACTCAGCTGTTTCAGAACATCCCAATTCCTATGGGCCCAGCCACACTAGAGTTGTAACTCACCATGTTGTAACTCAGCAACGTCCAGACCATGTTTAAGCAAGTTTGGACTTACCTGTGTGGAATCATGTGATTACATCCCTAAGCTTTACAACATGTAACTTTGGGTTATAACATGGTTAGTTCCTGTTTACATATGTGCTGTAAGACCAAGCTCTATTATAACAAGGTTGGAGCACTATCATGTAATGACATGAACGCTTGACACGATACATTTTGCATATAGATGAGTCAAAGGGACATTATTAATCATGCTTGGAAGTCCGTTATGTGTCCTCAGGGCAACTTCAGCAAGATATGTCAGCTTTGCATTTACACCTGTAAGGACCCTGTGTGTCCAGGGATCAGAACCTTGGTAGGTACAGTCATGTTCCAATACAGTTGTTGCTAGTTGGGTTCTAGCATGGTTTCCCAGAACAATGTGGACAGAGGATTTTTACTAAGACCTCCCTAGTGAAAGGGGAGTAAGAAGAAGTTGAATTGGTCAGGAAAGTGGACGAGTTAGTCGATTACTGTGTCCGTATATGCTGCTAGCTGAGCGTGCCATGTTCTGTGAGATGAACCTAGATAGGATTCTGGTAGGCGTTAATGTTGTTTATATGCATTAGGATCAGAATATGGCACTGCGTAGTCCAGAGGCTTAAAAGACCAGTGATGGTCAAAGGATAAGTGTGAGTAGACACAAGATTCACACCGTGGCCTGTACTGTTATGTACTCTTTGCCAGGTGACATTACCGAAAATCAGCTGGCTTCAGCTGTCATTTCTGTGTACCATTAGTATCACATTAAATTGTATATGTATTTTCAGTAAGTATGCACATTAATATTGAGCCAATAATTATGGCCCTGTCAAATTCATGGCCCATTTTGGTCAATTTCACAGACAGAGGATTTTAAAAATCTTAAATTTCATGATTTGAGCTATTTAAATTTGAAATTTCATGTTGTTGTAACTGTAGGTGTCCTGACCCAAAATAGTGTTGCAGGGAGAGGGTGTCACAAGGTTCTTGGAGGGGGGGGGGCGAGGTATTGTCACCCTTACTTCTGCGCTGCTACTGGCAGTGGTGCTGTCTTCAGAGCTGGGCTGGTGGAGAGCAGCGGCTGCTGATCGGGAGCCCAGCTCTGAAGGCAGCACCACTGCCAGTAGCAGTGAAGAAGTAAGGATGGCATGGTATGATATGGCCTTACTTCTGTGCTGCCTTCAGAGCTGGACATCTGGCTAACCGCTCTCTGGCCACGCAGCATTGCAGGCAGCACAGAAGTAAGAGTGGCAATACCATGACCCTCCTCCCCACAATAACATTTTGTTCCTCCCCACCCCCAGAACTCCCTTTTGGGTCAGGACCCCCAGTATGAGAACCCCTAGTCTCCCCTGTGAAATCCGTATCGTACAGGGTAAAAGGACAAAAAATGCATCACGGACCATGAATTTAGTAGGGCCCCATTAATAATGGATTCAATGTTGTTTGAGTACAGACCACAGGATTTGCTCCAATACTACAAAGGTGATTTTCCCCACAGTTTAACATTTTGCCCTTTTTAGGTGTCAGTGTTTTGCTATCTCTCTGTTTAGCAGTTACTAGTTTCAGATTTAAGTTAACCAGGCTTCCATGTATGACTAATAAAAGATCAATTAAAACCAATAAAGCATTTGGATTTACTGATGAATTTTACTATACCAAAGTAACATTTTATGTTAAGCTCCTTTTTCTGGATTAAAGCAGATACACCTTATCAGCACATCTTATAACGCTAGGATTTGTGAGCTTTGTTCCAGAAAGCCAAGTAAATCTTGAATAATCTGGGTTTTAACTTTCAAGTATCTACTCAGAAAAAATATATTAGTTGTGAGTTGCCAGCCAGTAATACATTAGTATATTAGTATAAATATATTAGTGAGTATATTAGTATATTAGTATAAATATATTAGTGAGTTGCCAGCCAGTAAACTCTGAGCTGTAGGATTGTAACAAAAATTACTCAGGTGCTTTATCCTGTAAGGGTCCCATTTGAAGTGCTCAGTTCCTTGTTCCCCTCTAACCACTGGAACAATTTATCGAGGCTCGTGGTGGAGTCTCCATCCCTGACCAGTTTTAATTCAGATTAGATGGGTTTTTTTCTAGAAGCTGTGCTCTAGGAATTGTTTTGGGGACGGGGGAGATCTAGGCCTTGTTACACAGAAGATCAGACCAGATGACCACAGCGGTCCCTTCTGACCTTAGAATCTATAAATCTTGAAAGATTCTCTACATCTTATGGTTATCAGGCACTTATTTTTTGACCTTGGTGCATTCACTTCACCTTTTGCTTCAATTTCCCCATCTTTAGCACTGGGATAATATTTAGCTACCTGTGTCGCAGGGACATTGTGAGGACTAGGTAGTATTTGTAATTCACTTTGAACATCGAAAGTGCTGTGTAAATGCTAAATATTATGATACAATTCCTCTGTATTTCTCTGCACTGTGGATTAGCAAGATACAAGTGTGTTGATAGAAGCTTCCTCCTTTGTAAAATGAATACTATCTTACCTTTTTATTTTGTTTTTGCAACATTAACTCTCCAACCCTCTCAACATCTGGGTGAAGTAGGTAAGTACTGTAATATCCATTTTGCAAACTGGGAAACTGAGACATGGAGCAAGTAAGTGTCTAGTTCTTGGTCACACACGGAGTTGATTCTCCCAAACCCATTGCCTTGCTCTGATTGCTAGATAGCACTCCGAGGAAGAAGCGCCATTAACGTTCTGGATCTGATCAGTTATCTGCCAAGGTCAGTAGCCTGTCACCAGTACAGGACGGTGCCTAATTACCAGCTTCAAAATTCTTATAATAATCTGTCCTTAGGGGACATGTCTTCCTAACCCCCTCAGTGGAAGGTTGGCTCATGCCCTGAGGCATGAGAATAATGAAGCTCTTTCTACTCTTTTTCCAATTCTTTCATTTAATCAGAACTTTTAACCTACGCTTTTGGGGCCAGAGCCAGTATCCATGGAATTCAATTGAAAGACCTGTGATACCACCTTAGACTCCAAGGTGACGGGAGCCTTAGAAATGTCTAAGGTTATGTCTACACTGCAATTAAAAACCTGCGGCTGGCCCATGCCAGCTGACTCATGGGTCTCAGGCTAAGGGGCTGTTTAACTGCAGTGTAGACATTAGGGCTTGGGCTGCAGAATGGGCTCTAGGACCCTGGAAAGTGGGAGGATCCCAGAGCTCAGGCTGCAGCCCAAGTCTGAATATCTACAATGCAGTTAAACAGCCCCATAACTGAGCCTCACAAGCATAACTGAGCCCCACAAGCCTGAGTCAGCTGACATGGGCCACCGTGGGTGTCTAATTACAGAGTAGATATAACCTTAGATTGATTTAAGGCTCCTCCGAGTCAGTGGAACCAGTTCTTAATCCAGTATTTTGTATCTAAAACCTAAGCGGACTTACTAATGTGTCGTATCAGATAGAAAACTTGCCTATCACTGTTTCAGCAATACGGTTCACTAACCTTAAAATCAGATTGTTTTTAGTAGTTTTCCTGCTAAATCTCATTCTCATTAGCATCAAGGGAGAGTAATGGTGAAAATACACAGCTTGGGGGAAGAGGCGGGGATGGAATATGTTGAGCTTGACATATTTCATACAGCAGCCAAGACTTTGGGCAAATTAGAGAAAGCAGTAGGTGGACTGATCTCTTTATCCTCTTCGAGATTTAGAATAGAAAGTAGTCTTAGTTTTGAAGCATCTGCTGATACTCTAGATCCCATGCACTCTGAATGTGGATTTGTCCACTGGGCATACTCACAAAATATTCATAAATTATGGCAGAATTCAATGTTTTTGAATAATTTGGTGGATAATATCGGTTTATTTTCAAACATTTTTCTACTTTGCCAATTTAAATGTTCACAGTGTGAGAAATGAGAGGGTCTGTCAGTAATTATTTAATGAGAGTAGATGTTGAGATTCAAAAAGTTAAAACTTTAAAACCATTAAAACATATAATTTCAGCATCACATGTCAAAATAGACAAAGTAAATACCCTTAAATCAAACTTTAAGTTCTCAAGGACCTTTTTTTTTTCTTTTTTTTTTACTTTGCCTATCTCAAAATATCTTTTTGTTGGTTCGTGTGTGTATGGTAAAATCGGCGTTTACTCACATTTACCGAAACAATGCTGATCCTGCCAAACCTAGCTCTGAGCTGCAAGTGTTCAAAGACATTTAATTGATGTTTAAGAGGGTGAAAGGATGGTTTAGTGGTGAGGGTTTGGAGACACAGATTAGATTCCTGGCTATGACACAAACTTCCCGTGTGACTGCAAGCAAGTCACTTAATGCCTCTTTTTCCCATCTGTAAAATGGGGATAATACTTCTTTAGCTCACAGCGCTGTTGTGAAACTAAAATCCATTAACAACTGTGAGGTGCTCAGACACTGTGGTAATGTGGAGCATTAAGTACCCAGATAGATAAATTATAAAAGGGCAGTTCTGTAAGATTCAGTGAGTCTTGAATCCCTTAATTGCACAGAAACCTACCTAATAGAAACCCAGCTATTAACACGCAGCCCAAGAATCCTGTCACAAAAGCAGCATGCTGGGTGATTAGACCATGCAGCAGTGAAGATTTAACTAGGTTCAGTGGTTGCACCCATCTATTTTTAGCTCACAGCACTGTACAGTGGTTTGCCTTAGTAGCAAGTCCATAACAGAATTTAATAACTATGGGCCTGATCCTCCAAGATGCTGAATGGTCTTCATTCCCACTTCCTTCACTGGTGATGGAAGGCACTCAGTATATCATAAGTTTAATAGTCTCTTGAGCGGAGATTGGGATTTGAGTCACATCTGTGTTAAAATAAAATAATTATGAGAAATATAACAAGTTATTTTAGGTTGAACTCTGCCGTCTTACTGGAGTGATATCATTATTGATGACTTGTCTGTGTAGCGTCCAAAGTGTGCTCAGAACTTGACAGAACACATACAAACACGTATGCTTTGCCCTCCAGTGCTTACAATCTAATTGTAGATAGGCTGCAACAAGTGAGGGAAGGATGGGGTGAGAAAGGAACAAAGAGCAATACTAAAAACATGCAGTTACTCTCATTTGGCATGTGCAGTTCTTGATTGTTCTGTCTGTGAGTATCTACGAAATTTAGAGAATTCACTCCTTTCTTATAGGGGACACAGCAGGTGTGAGCTTTTAGGAAAGATTTGAGTAAGGAAAGGGAAGTTCTTTGGCAAACAAGGATTGGGCAATTGTTCCATTTACTGTATCAAGATTAAGCTGTTTGAGCCTCTTTTTGTTATTGACGGGCATGGAAAATGAAATTACTCTTTAACCTCTACACGTGGCCGCTTCAGGCCAGGGATGAGGTACTTTCGTTGGTCGGATGGCTTGTATTGCCACCATTTGTGCCAGACTTTCAATCCAGGACTGTTCACAAGCACTAAATTCACAGAAAAAACATCCAAACTGAATCCCTTCATAAACTCACTCAGTTATGTAGAATTTCTACTGTCAGAAAGTGTCTATGAGGAACATAGTTTTGTGTCTTCTTGCAATATCATAAAATTGCACCCAGTGGTGATAACAAGGCATTTTGGAGTGAGAGTCTGTGAAGGATTTACCTACTTAGATTCAGGTTAAAGCTTTTTAAGTGTTGTTAGGCCAGCTAGGACATCTGAAGCTTGGGATTCAGGGTGACCTTTAGCAGAGACCGTGTACTGAGGCAACGACTCACTGGCATGGTGCCTCCTGCACGAGCTCCAGAGTGCCCTCTACAGGTTGGTGTGTTGCCTGCCACTGGCCCTCTGACCCTCTCGGACCCTGGTGCCACTTTACCTCAAGGTTCTGCCCCAGCAGTACTCCCACGCTCTGGGTCTCCCCTCCTAGGGGAACCACCAACCCTCTAATCCCACCTTGCCTCAGTGACTACTGCCAGTCACCATCTTGTCCCCGTTGATGGGGGCAGACTGCAGTCTGTAATGGCCACTCATCATTGGCAAGGGGTAGGACTTGTTGCGTAGCCTGTCCCTCTGCAGCCCCAGTACCTTCCTTGGGCCTTTAGCAAGGCCTGTAGCCTGAGGATTTACCAGGCTGGAACTCCCCAGCTCCCTTTGCCCTTCCCCAGCGCTGCTCTGCTCTGCTTCAGGTACCTCCATCCCAGGAAGCTAGGTCCTACTCTCTCTATTGCTAGAGAGAGACTCCTCCAGCTCTGGGCTGACAGCCCTTTTATAGAGCCAAGTGTACCCTGATTGGGGCGTGGCCCCAGCTGTGGCGGCTTTCCCAATCAGCCTTAGACCTCTTCAGGGCTGCTTTTACTCCTTCTTTCCAGGAGTGGGACAACTGCCCCACTACCAACCATAATAGATGTGGTCTGCACAAGTGGAACCTGAAGTTGAAAAAATTACTGAGGCTGAGACAGGAGTTTTATTGGCAGCCAATTGCTGATGAATAAAGAACTACAGTGGACATGCTTATGTGTCAACAAAGGTAAAAGGTTGGCTCTCAAATTTAGCAAAAGTAGCTAGAGCCAGCTATAATTAATTATTATTATTATTTTATTATAGTAAATAATAAAATAATAATAATACCCGGCGTTGCTCGGGGTATTTGTAATTGGAAACAAATGGAAATGTAAAAAAACTACAATGTTTTTTATTAATACAAATTTTGTTCAGAAGTCTCATTTTGTCTAAGTAATTTAATTCTCTTGCATTTAGATGTGGTTTCTCCGATACATTTTCGCTTTTTACGTGGCATAACGAATAGGGTCCTTTTAAAGAAAAAAACAGTGTATTTAATCATGTTTGCGCTACACAACACTAAGCTCTCTGGTTATCTGTCTTGTTACATCATAACTATGTCACAGATAACAGCATGTGTCAACCTGCTGCCCAGATAATGTTATGTGAGCTGTGTAGTTGATGTTAATGAGCTTTAAAGAATTTCACCCCTAGGGGGTGTAAGAGGTGAGATTTTAAAAATTTTCTATTCTTACCCTGATTAGGACCCTAAAGCCTATAACTGTACCAAATTTCAAGTATCTAGCTGAAACGGTGTGGAAGTAGTAAGGGAACATACATACATACACACACATACACCATTTGATTTTTATATATATAGATTTATTATGATTGTATTAGTTGTGTTACAGTCGCATCTAGAGACTTACTGAGATCAGGACTCCATAGGCTGGCTACATATATATTGAGACACAGAATGCCATTATGAGATTATAATCTAGACTAATCCAACTAAGGTCTTGTCTACACGGAGACACTTGGGGATGCCTAGTCTACAGCAACACAGCTACAGTGCTGCATAACATGACTACACGAGTGCTCTTATAGCTGTGCTGCTATAAGTGTAGACATGGCCATAGTTAGGTCGATTTAGCCTCAGGTGTAGATGCGGCTAGATTAACAAAATAATTCTTCCATTGACCTAGCTACTGCCTTTTGGAGAAGTGGATTAACTGCATAGTTGGAAAGACCCATTCCATGGATGTAGGAAGTTTCTACACACTGGTAGTCAACTGCAGCACCATACCTGTGCCACTGTGGTGGCTGCATGTTCTCAGTGTCCCCACACAGACAAGTCCTAAGGCTGTGAGGGGAAACTAAGGCACAGAGAGGTTAAATTGACTAACCCAAGATCATGCAGCAGGTCAGTTTCAGAGCTGGGGAGGGCCCAGATCTTCTGAGCCTCAGGCCAGTGCATTTTTCTCTTCTATCTCCTTTAAAGTTAAAGAGCCTTCCAGGTTGGCATCTTACTTCATGATTCCTAGTATCTGTCAAGACACTGTATTAATAATTGTGTTGGAGACAGGACATGGGCTAGGATTTTAACCTGCAACCAATTCCTTTATTGAGCTGTAGGTTATGGCTTGAGCAGGAAGCCTCAGTGCTGGAGCTTTTCCATGTTTCCTCTGCCAATTAGCTTCCATAATGGTAGTATCAAGACAATAGCTTAGTCTCCCGGCCTATTCAATCCAACGCAGCCCCTGAGCTGAGATAGACTGTAATCACTGCTAAATGTAAGGAGAGGTGATGTGTGGTGTGTTGGCACTTCTGTGGAAACCAGGTCTATTCTCGGCTCTGCCACTGGCCTGCTGAGTGACCTTGGGCAAATCACTTTGCCTCCCTGTGCCTCAGTTTCCTTTTCTATGAAACTGGGATGATGATACGGACCTCTTTGTAAATCACTTTGAGTTCCAATGATGAAAAATGCTATATAAGAGCTAGGTATTGTTATTATAGTCCTCAGACAGCCACTATATAAATTCATGGTATGCAAAATTTATTAAGTTTCCATATGAGAGATTAAGAAGGCTGGAACTTTTCAGCTTGGAAAAGAGAAGTGTTAAGGGGAGGATATGATAGAGGTCCATAAAATCATGAATGGTGTGGAGAAAGTGAATAAGGAAGTGTTATTTACTCCTTCACATAACACAAGAACTAGGGGTCACCAAATGAAATGACTAGGCAGAAGGTTTAAGACAAACAAAAGGAAGTGTTTTTTCATACAATGCACAATCACTCTGTGGAACTCATTGTGAGGGGATGCTGTGAAGGTCAAAACTATAGCGGGGGGCTCAAAAAAGAATTAGATAAGTTCATGGAGGATGGGTCCGTCACTGGCTATTAGGCAAGATGGTCAAAGATGCAACTCCATGCTCTGGGTGTCCCTAGCCTCTGACTGCCAGAAGCTGGGAGTGGACAATAGGGGGTGGATCACTGCATGATTGTCTGTTCTGTTCATTCCTTGTGAAGCACCTGGCATGTTCTTATCAGATTATCATAACTTTCACTATGAACCAAAGCAGGAATTAAAGCCATTGAACATCTTATTCACAATCATGTATAATATGATTATCACCTAGTATCCCCCTGCTTTCTAGCACACACAGTGCATATAGTAATGAAAAATGCCACAACTAAATTGAAATTAAATGTAGGTCGGAAAGACGCCTTTCTATTCTGTCATCCAGCCATTTACCTGGGCATATGGACAGCACTAGCAATGTCCCCTTTCTTCTGGGGGCTGGGAGAAGGTTTTAAATTAGGCACCATTATTCCACTCTTAGGCCACAGCAGCAAACCAGACTTAACAGGCCCAAGAATCGGGCCCATAAAATCTGAGACTGGTGTGTAAAAGTGAAAATAAATGTCACTGCGTCTCACATGGAGATGATGATCTGCAGAACCTTGTGCATGACAAAATAACGGGGATGCTTGTTTCCCATCCTGTAGAATACTAAAGAAGTGAAGCAGTAGGATTCTTGGCTGGAAGGACGTGTTGGTTGTTGCTAGCATATTAGGTCACCGAGTGACTGTTATCTGTTGTGGCCAGAATGGTTTCCTATACAAGGACAATTATGAAGAATCTCTTTTTTTTGGTATACCCAGTAGCAGGAGGCTGTAATTAGTGCTTCAAGGCAAATGGTGACCTTTTGGAACTTTTCCTGAGGCTTGTGAAGCTTAAATTAGTTTTTGATGTTTGAAAGCTTGCACAGTCTTAATCTCTGGGTCCCATTTACATTATAATTACTGCATGATTCACATTTGCATTCACTTGTCCCTAGTTCCAAAGGACCTGTATCCTTAACCGTTAAGGATGGCTTCGTGTCTCCAAGCTCCTTTGTGTATGGCTCTGTGTCAAAACTCCTTTGGGTGAAGGAAATAAGCAGTGTGTCCTCCTTTTCTTTCAGTGTAGCATTGCTTCAAAATATAAGGCTGATATGAAAGCCTCTTTCACACAAGCAGAAGCCCTCCTATGAGCTTTAAAAAAAGAGGATAGTATTATCCTTGTTTGGTTTTTAAAAGAGAACATCTGTTCTGTCAGTCGTTTACAACATAGTTATTAAAGTAGTCTGAGATTAATTAAAATTGTCACTTTTGTAGATGTTCAAATTACATTTCCACTTCCTTTGATCAGGCTTTCATTCATCTGTTATAAAATATTTCATTGTAGTGTTATGCATCATTAATTTTGCGTAAATTACCGTTAATTGCTCTCTGACAGGGATAAGAAAGTAAATAGGAAATGATGCATAAGAGTGTTTAATAAAAAAAAAGAATGAACACAAATATAGTTTCCAGGGTAATAAAACCAGAGCATTTATGGGTGAGAAATGAAAATCCCATCACTCCCAGATTCTGAAAATCACTCCATTCTGAAAATGGTGCGGTTACTCATTTTACATATTTTGATCCAGTTTTGTTCTTTAGTTTTGCTCTGGAAATATGAGCCACCCCAAAGCACCCAAACATTGTTTGTTTATGGCCAGGAATCTTCATTGCTTGGTTGCTCTGTACTATTTTTATATATTTAAACTCCACTCTAGGGACATAAATGACGATGACAGCAGGATCCCCATGAGGCTTCAAATAATGAATCTTCACAAATCAGGCAGTGGCATCCTGTACTCTGAAAATTATTTTCAGCTCTATGAGAGACCTTGGATGAACTCATTATTCTTGAGTGTACAGTACAGATGTTTCTAAAGCTTGCTCTAAGGAAAACTGCTTCATTCACCTGGACCACCTATTAGGTTTATAGTTGGCTTTTGTTTCTGGTTGTGAGATACATGTTTAGCACCTTTTTAATGCAGTCAAGGACATATTAAATCCTGGGAATCCATTTGAGAAAAAACAGATTAAGATATAAATCTGAGAAGCAAGGTTTATAACTTCAAGTAAGGATGATATCCAGCATTGGATATCTAGCTAGGAAGATATTATTTTGTTGTAGGAGAAATTTTCTTATGGAAGAGAATAACTTATGATGGTTCTTTACATCAGCTAGATGCTAGTTAATTGCAAGAATCTGGCAAGCTAAATAGAAGCAAGTGCACATGCAACTCTACATTTAGAGGTATATCTTTCTTCTTTGCACCTGCGTTTGTTTCATTAGCACTAATGAGTTACGTGCTTTGAAAAGAGAATATCTCCTGTATGATATGATCACAAGGAAACACCCTTTTCTCCTGCATGAACTTGATTGTACATTATATACACAGGCACACATCACAAATATAGGGGCACGTACCTGTGAGAAATGTTCCACTGCAAATGGTGTTTCTCTTAATATCAGCATGTTGACTGCTATAACACACTCTAGTATATTTGAGAAATACACCCAAATGGTAACCTGTGCTCCAAACTGACTCCTGAGCTTGGGGAAAGCGTGGCTTAAAACTCCTTGCACGAGCCTAATTTGATAAAGGACCCAAAGCAGAATATGTCTTATTCTGAACTTGGGAAAAGTTTAGATCAGTCTGAACTTCACAGGTCAGGCCCAGCTCCCAACCCTGGGTTGGAACCACAATGCTGGATCCAAATGTTTTATTTTATTTCGGGGGATGTGGAGAGAAGGATTTTTAGGGTCCAGCCGTGAATGACACAGCTCACTCCCCCTCTCTATTATATACACATTGGAGGCCTCAGTAATGGTGGAAGTGTAGCTCTGTGCCCTCTCCTCCATCCCAGATGTGCCTGAGCTTCATGCCTCTGCCATCTGACCTGATCACCAGGAGTGTGTGAAAGTGCCAATGACTTTTCCTAGGGATCGCAGATTATTCACATTCCTCCTTACAGCCACCACATATATTAAATCCTTGGCCACAGGTCACTTGCTGGGTGAGAGATCCCAGATCAGTGTGTGACTGGAGAGCACTAATACCATCACAAACACCCGCCCAGCCATTTTCCTGCAGCAAAACTGGCTCCTCACAAAATCTCACAGGTTATCTGTGAAACTGGCTTATTTTACAAAAACCTGGATTGTTTTCAAACTGCCCTGATCCCACAAATGCTTATTCACGTCAGTAATCTCTAAATGAGCTCAACGGGGATATTCATAGATGTAACGTGACTCAGGTTCCTGAGTGCTTACAGGATCCAGGGCCAATACGTGTTTAATTTTTCCTCGCTCAGTTGCCCTCCAGACTCTTCTTTATCGAGACAAGTAGGTGTGTCTGCACTTGAGGCACGTAAGCACGATATCTCCACATAGTAGTACAGAAGCATGCAGCACCGTCAATGCTGTATGAACGCCTCACTGTATGGTACATGAAAATAAGACAGGAGTGATGATTATTTTTTCAGACTAGACACTTATAAGGGAGTAAAGATTAAAAAATGAAATGTCTTGGCAGAGGGTGAATAGCAGCATAAATCTCTGTTTGATGTTTGTGATAACAAGGTTGCACAACAAAACAGGAAAATTTGTCCGTGGCACTGACTAAGCAATACTGTCGATAGGACAAAGATTTTAATTATAAGCAGTGGCTCAGAAGACTCCCCATGCCTTTATTTATTAGTATGATAATATCACCCGATGTAAGAACTTTATGCATTATGTATAAATAATTCATGAATTAGCAAATAAAGAGATCTGGAATCTATACGCAGAGATGGCGGATGCCAATTATCTCACTTCTGCAGAGCCAGACCCGCTCGGTTCACATTGTTTGCAGCTGCTCTTTTAAATCATTCATCAGCGCTTAAGAGATATGCTGGTGGTGCTGGCAGAGACCATTTAATTTTCATTGTTTACACATTGTGAATTTAGCTTCTGGTTTGAAATTATCTGCCACACTGAAGCCTCTGAGAGAATACAAATGAAAAGAATAGGAAAAGGAGCATCTCTTACTTTTTATATATATATATACTTGATTATTTTTCTTTTGCAATTTTATATCTTTTTTAGTGGTTGCTGTTCAATTTTAATTTTTAATTGTCAAATTTTTGCCATGCCGCTCTGAGCATGGAAGAATCACAAACGTTTTCAAAACCCTCTCACAAGTTTTCTGCGCGAACGCATGACAAAAGTTTTGCTCATGGAGATGTTGAGTGATAGAATGTGAGTTTTCAGTTTTTAATTTAGTCATCTATTCTTTGCCATCTAAGCACCGAGGATTGTCTCTTGCTGTCAGTTTTTAAGCTGAATTTCTCTTTAAAAATAACAATAAAAGCTGCTTTAAAAATGCGCCCTGGTCACTAGCTTTTTCTTGTCAAATTACTCCGTTATTCTGTTCATACTTATTTTCAGAATATTGCCAGTACTATATTTATGCTAAATTTATAACATAAGAACATCTATACCAATGGTCCTTCTAGCCCAGTATCCTGTCTGACAGTAGCCCAGATGCTAGGCCTGATCTACACCGGGGGGGGGTCAACCTAAGATACGCAACTTCAGCTGCGCAAATAATGTAAATCGATTCCCAATAGATTGATCACTATCCACTGATCCGGCAGGTAGTGTAGACATACCCCTACAGATGGAATGAACAAAACTGGCCAATTTTAAGTGATCCACCCCTTGTCCAGTCCCAGCTTCTGGCATTCAGAGATTTAGAGATATCTGGAGCATGGGGTTGCATCCTTGACCATCCTGACTAATGGCCATTGATGGACCTATCCTCCATCAACATATCCAAGTCTTTTTTGAACCCGGTTATACTTTTCACCTTCACAAGATCCCCTAACAAGTTCAACGGGTTGATTCTGCATTCTGTAAAGAATGACTTCCTTTTGTTTGGTTTAAAACTGCTCTCTGATTAATTTGCCCTTGTCATTATAGTGACGTGGCTTAATGTTACTTCCAGCATGGATAATGACTGTGATTGTGTTTGCATGAAAGGCTATGTGAGAAAGCCAAATTGTTAGTTTTATTAATTGAAATCCTGTTCCTGTAGCTATGGATTGATACAGGATCATTAACTACAGTACCTTTAGGAACACCTGGCATATTACATTTCATGTGTATGTTCCCCAGTGAAAAATTTCGGGCCTGATTACCCTCTCACCTATGCCAAATGTAAATCAGGAAGGGAGACGTCAGTGACTCGGGCGTCAGTGGGATTATAAAACTGGAGCCAGTGAGAGTCTGTTTATACGACAGGCTGTTTATACAACAACCCCACGTTATGTTGGCTTCCCTTTGATACTGGTGGGAAAGCACGCTCTGCAGATTGATAATTGCTGTATCATTTTATGACTATGCTTCTTTCCCACCCCCCTTTAGTCACCGGGCACCCCCAATCCCTGCAGTTCCCTGCTGCCTGCGATGGTGTTTGGCTTTCTGTGTGCCATGCAGCGAGTGGGAGGCTCCATTCTGGCCCACAGTAAGATGTTTGATATAGTCTTGGACTATTTTGGCCTGATTCTGATCTTCTTTACACTGCTTTTACCCAGTATAAATCCATTGATTTACATGAATTTTCTCTTCTTGATTTTGAACTTAGTCCTGTGAAGTGCTAAGTGCCTTCAGCTCACTCTGAAGACAATGGGTGGATACTAAAGGGCTCAGAACCTCTCAGGATCAGACTGTCCCAGGTGCGAGGCTCCCATGCGGTGACGCACTAAAGTACCTGCTTAACTTTAAGCACATGTCTAAGGTCATCTCTGTTTGGAAAAATACTTAAACAAGTCTTTACTTTAAGCATATGCTTAAATCTTATTTGAATTTAGGCATATACTTAAGTGCTTTGCTGATTCAGGGCCTAACTGAAAGCAGAAGCAGGCCCTGCTATATAGCAGGAGAAGGGGGGAACATGCCCATACATCAGTACTTATTTTAAAAAATTAATAAATAAGTGGAATATGTCAGGACTCAGGAGTCCCAATCAAACTTCCATTTGAAAGGGCTCCAGAGAGAGAGAGAGAGAGTACCATGCAAACTGTGCCCTCGCTCTGTTTCTGTCATCACTGAATATTTCATTGAACAAATTAGATTTCACTATTAGATCTGTAAATGACAGTGGATGGCATTTGCCAGATGGTGTGTGTATTGTAACTGTCACATCATTATAGGTTTAAAATTAAAGTATGGGAAGGCAGTTAATGAACATACACTATGCAATTTCCAGAATTCAACTCTACAACGACAGACATTAGCCACTTAGCACATTTTCTGTGGTAAAAAACAGTTACGTTTAACAAATTTCCACATTTTTAACTAGGCTAATCTCTAAATCAGTTTGTTCAACTTTGTTTCAAAGTCAACATTGAACAACATTATTTACTTCATGCCTAAAATTATAGATTTTTTTCTTGAAAACTTACATTTTGGCCATAACTAACATATGTAATTATCAGGAATACTTAACTAAATTGTCCGGAATAAACTCTCAGATTAACTGAATGACTCTCTTCAATATACCATGTCTACAATTACCATTTTTTTCCACTTGCCAAGAAAAACAATTGAGAACTCTAATTATTTGGGGTTGTGGACATATTTTTTTCAAATATCTTTATTTGATATTACCATGAAATGAGAACCTGACTGGAAGCTTTGCTTAGCTTTATAAAATTTGTTTGGGAGGAGAGCAGCAGAGAGTAAGAGAACATCCAAATAAAATAATACATAATATATGTAATATTGCTAAACTACATCACTGGATTGTTGCTATTTATCTATTGACTTTTTACAGTATTTCCATTGCTAGCACAAAGGGGTTCAGAAAGAGAAATCAGAATATTTTTCTCACTTGCATTCTCTTCTTTGTATAAGGGATATCTTTATTGGTAAGAGACTGATCCAGCTTCCACTGAAGCGAATTGAAAGACTCCCATTGTCCTCAATAGAAATTTGATCAGTACTTGGATAGTACTTTAACTTAGTTTTACTCCAAAAGCCTTAGTTCAGTGACTGGGGGGCAAGCTTTATAAGTCAGTATGTTTAGTATGTCCTTTTATGACAGTAGCTGAAAAGCTGTACCACCCTCTTCAATAATATTTTGCACTGTGTTTGAAATCGACTTTCTATTCAGCTTACTACCTACAAAACAAAATGACTATAGCCTCTCTCCATGCTCTGTAATGATTCAGTTTCATTCTGAAACCGTTTAGCAGACAAAGAATGAAGGAATCATTTTTTTAATGAAGAAAATTCTCTGTTAACAGGGACTGAAAATCAGACCAGCCATATCAGTCAAACTGTACAATGAATAAACTACCTTGCCTCCATTCATATCAGTGCTGCACAAATGGCAAGCCTGTCTGAAATGAAGAATGATATAAATTTGGCAAAAGTATGTTTTCTCTATATCAGGTCCTGATCTCATTTACACTGGCGTAAATCTGGAGTAACAGCATTATCTTTAACACAGTGGTGTTTGATTTACGCCAGTATAATTGACATCAGAATCTGATCCACTTAATTTGATTGATTTCTTGTGTTCTCTATGAAGAAAAAAACACAATACTTTTATGCCACTTTCTCCCTTTCTGCAATACATATAGTGCTGTAGTCTTCAAGAACATTAAATCTAGTATTTTCTGTGTCAAATGGCACATCACAGCCCACATATTTTTATATTGCATGTAAAGAACTAGTGCTAATCAGAAAACGATAAGTATTTAGCATGAAAATTTCAGAACAAACATTTTAAAATAGTTTTGTTCGGTTTTTCAAATTTTTTCGTAGCCTAGGTCTACACTTTTGCTGGCAGAGTAATGCTGGTTAGGGTGCAGGGTTTTTTAAAAGAATATAGATGTAACTCTTTGTAGACACAGTAGTGCTAGCATAAAAGTGCTTTTTTCCTGTATATCTTATATCGATTACCAAACCAGTATAAGCTATAGTGGCAAAAGCTCTTTTCTTCTAGGATATGCTGCACCTGTATGAGGAAGGTTTGCCGGCATGGCTATACCAATATAGTTATACTGGTAATTTTTTTCTAGCATAGACCTGACCACAGAAATTTTCCACTTTTTCAGTGAAAAATTAAAAATGTTTGCTTTTCTGTCTCTGCTCATTTTTTGTTTAGAAAAAAGGTGACGGGATTGTGGGGGCTTCAAGATTTTGGGTGCTGAATTCAAGACACCTTAAAAGGGAAAGATTCTCCAAGGGCAGATGCTGGGCACCATCCAAAAGTCAGGCCCCTCTGAGGGGTGTTAAGTTAGCCACCCGAAATCATTTAGTCGCTTTTGAAAATCTTGGCCCGCCATCCTCTCCTGGTAGTACCCACCATCGGAGACTAAGAAGCTGGGCTACTCCACAAGATCTTCCTTGTGGAGTTCCCCCCACCTTATGTCGTTAGAGTGGGCAGGGTTAACTCGCTACACTTCTACCCCAAGCACAAAGGGATCTTGAGTGATCTTCAGGAGACAAGACCCCTGTGTCTCCGTAGCAGCTCTGGGTCCTGGGCATCCCACCCCTGTATATTTCCTGGCAGCTGAATTCCAGTAGAGCCATTCTACCAGGGTCTCCTCTGGCTGCCCCTGGAACACTCCAATGCAGGAGGGAGAGGCGGGAGGGAAAGGTGCTGCTGAATGGATTTGTTGTTTTTATTTTTAATCCTGAACGTGTACTTCAGGGCTGGATCCTGTAAAGGGCCAAGCACTTTGCAAATTGAAGGTCAGTTAATTTCAGTGGGACTGCTCCTGTGCTTAAAACTAAGCCCAGGCCTAAATGCATTGCTGGGTGGGTGCCAGAGTTTTTAGCACTTTTTGGGATCGAGCCCTTAGCTTTAGGATTGTTAAAGTGTATCTCCAGTTCACTTTCCACGGGCTTACAGGCCATGCAACTCAGAGCTTGCTGCGCCCTGCAGATCACTTGCTGTTTGAAATCATCAGCACAAGGGGAAATACAGAATGGAGCCCCTTCCAATGCCACCTTAAAGACAGTGGTGGGATAAGGTTTCTAACAAGCCTTCCAATGGGTTTCCCTACACAGCCAGATTTAAACAGTGCAGCCTCAGGAGGGTAGACAGCCACATAGCATGCATGACTTGAATTGGAAATATACACTCTATGTGCGTCCAGCAAAACCCTGCCACTAAGATTTGAGCCTGCACCAGCTGCAGGGAAGGGAGCACTACAGACCGCGAGCCTGGCACTGGAGCCAGTGCCACAGAAAGGTTCAGGATGGAAAGTACTGTCTTTCCATAAAGCTAGCATGTATTGCACTGCCAACCAGGTGTGCACACAGGGCGGCTGGGAGTATGGCCAGCTCCCCTTGCTGCTGTGATCCACCCCTTGTTATTGTTTCCTCTTCCTGTTGCCTGGGTGTAATAATGGGAGAAGACAAGGAGCTAGCCACCATCTCTGAGGTTAGGAAGAAACAATTATCCAATATAGGTTTTCTTCCTCATCAACACTGGTAGTGACGGTTATTGGGCTTGTTAGACTGCAGTATGAACCGGTATGGCGGTTCCCACCTTTCTGCCCCATCCCTACTACTCCTCAACACACCTTCCCACGTGACTCCTCCAGCAACAAAGGGCAGGATTTAGACTTTACTGCCAGTTCTCCTGCAGAGTGATGGCCAACTTCTCCGAGAAGATCACTCACTGCAGTTGGCAGGTGTTGGTTCAGCACCTACCACCGTTTGTACAGCACCTAGGAACACTGGTTGTGGCTTTTTGTACTACCTCAATATAAATATTAAATAATACTCATCCGCTTTACAAACTGGCTGATATCACATTGCACAGTAGCTATGCACTGCAGTTCTAGGGTAAACCTGTGACCTTTTGTATTATTGGAACCTCCCTGGTGTTTGATTTAAAAAAACATACAGCAACTATGTAACAGCAACTATTAACCAGGGCACATAACATGTAAATGTTTTGTGCAATGATGTTTGTGTGTCATTAGAATAAATTAAAAAGCAAATGATTTAATTGTGTTTGTGCTAATTAAAATATTTACAAATTAGAGAACGATGCATTTATTGTCCCATTGGGAAAGGGCCTTGGATCCTCGCATATCTTGCAGTCTACAGCGCTGTCATTTATTCGTACACTGCTTTGCATACCTGGGTGATTTGCTTTTTAGATTACTCTTCTATGACACGTAATTCTCAGGAGCCTCCAACTTCAAGGGATTCAAAAACAGGTTTACATGTACACATATATATATGCATGTGTGTATTTTAACCAAATGCCTTTCTTGCCCCTTCTTTACTAGGTCCAAGAGTTCCAATTGTGACCGTTCACAACACGACAGATAAACAAAGTAAGTACTGGGCTGTATTTTGTACGTCCTCAAAAGAAAAGCAGTCAGGCAATGTAATAAAATATAGCCATTCTCCATTATTTTCAACAGGGAGTACCCAGACTTTGCCTGTATGTGGGCCACACAGACATCTTATGTGGAGCTGAAGGGTTGAAACTAATGTGTATTATACCGAGCAGATTGCAAGGCAGGCGGTGTGCCTTGAGTAAAGCTAATTGTGCTAGATGCGCAACGTGCATGTTTTAATGTTACCTTGTCCTCCCCTCCCCTGCTGTGTGTTCCATCGACCTGCCGTGTGTTTTTGGAGCCTAGACTGAAAAGGGCTGACTTTCAGTAAGGGTTTGTACAGCCCCTAGGACAGGAGAGCCCTGGTTGCTGAGAGAGCTCTAGGCACTACTGTAATACAAATAATAAGCAATAATAACAGACTGCTGTGGAAGTGTAGCCAGCAGAGACCACAAGTTGCATCAGACAGTGCTTATCTTTACTGTGGAATGTGGCTCGAAGCTTGACAGATGTAGCTCCCAGCCAGATGGAGCATCGCCTCCTGGAACTGTAGTCTCCAGGGATCACACTGCCATAGTAAAACTAAGCGCAACCACAACCGAGCCTTCACTGGCAGTTCTTGCTCCAGACTTAAAATTATGGGCTGAACACATGAGCAAACTAACCAGGTTTTGGTGCCCCGTATCCAATGGCCATTAGATTTGTTATTCTCCTGGCTGTCAACTTTCAAGGGGATCTGCTAAATGGAAAGAAAAGGGCGGGGGAGGAGGTGAGGGTGACAGGGCAGAGCAGGACAAGGTAGGAGGCGCAGGCAGGTGTGGAGTAAGATCAGCTTAGGGTTTCTGTTTTAGTCTCTCCATGTTTTCCTATCTGTGA
This sequence comes from Sternotherus odoratus, assembly GCA_032164245.1. Lineage (NCBI taxonomy): Eukaryota > Metazoa > Chordata > Testudines > Kinosternidae > Sternotherus > Sternotherus odoratus. Next base: position 210,583,582 of record JAVMKO010000002.1, on the reverse strand, counting down.
AGTGGAGATAGTAATACTTGCCTGCCTCAGAGGCGTGGGGTGGTGAGAGTGGGCTACATTCTACCATCATTTACATCAGTATGAATCTGGAAGAACGTTATTTACAGGGTGCCTGCAGAACCTGGCCCACAAATACTGCTGAGTACCCTCATTTCACGTTGAAGGCTGTGGGAGCTGAGGGCACCTTACAGGAGTCTGTCCGTGGCAAGAGAGTGGGTCTGGCCCAAGAAGTGCAGGGGCAGAGTGGGTGCAGAAATCCAACAGGCACACGTCCCAAAAGAAATGATTTGGAAAGATGGAAGGAAGGGAAGATGTTCCGTGGGACAGACATGGGCGGTTGTTCCAAGCATAGAGAGGAAACGGTGAAGCCAAGGGTTTTGTTATCAAATAACAAGCCCAGACTTGAGCAATCTTAGGGTATGTCTACGTTCTGAGCTGGGGCTGTGGTTGCCAGCTTGAGGAGACAAACCTGCGCTCGCGCTGCTCAGGCAAGGGAAGCCAGGGTGACGCAAGCAGTGGGAGGGGCTGGCGTACTTGAAGTGGCTAACCCCTCCCACCATTCCCTCTGCTGTGGCTACACTCCGTTTTTAGTGTGCTAGCTGGATCAGAGCTAGTGTGAGTATGTCTCCCTCAGTTGGGAATTACACCTCCCACTCAAAGTGCAGACACATCCTATCATTGTCTTTACTGAGCTGGACCTGACCCTGTACTCTTTGCTCGGGTAAATCTCCCATTGAAAACAGGATCGGGCCCAATGCAGTATCATGATGAGTAAAGAAAAACACAAGGCTCCCACCGATGGTTTAAACACTGTGTGTGTGATTTCATTCTCCCTGCTCTCTCAATGCGCTTTGCTGTCAATGTGCTGTTCAACTACTTCTCCCACACCCCACCAGAAGAGTCTTGGACACAAACCGTCGGTACAGCACAGCCACAAATGTGTATCTGGATAATTTAAAATCTCTTCCTGGAAGAATGCAGTTGTGACTGGGCAAAGTTATGGCTAGAGAAGACAGTTGTTTAGATTCCTATGGGTGTTTGGGGGGAAAACAAATAAAATCAAGGTTTGCTTGTTGTATGGTTTAACGGAAATATAACAGGGTGAGTCAGAGTGGAAAATGTCTGATTTGATGAATATTGTCACTTTTGCTGTTGAGCCATAAACACGGAGTAGAATAGTGTGCTTCATTTGGGAGATTGCCAAAGAAGATACATTGTACATTGTAATAGGGTCCGATGCCTTCTGAGTGCCACCATGTGGCCCCTGCCTCTTGATTCCTCAAATAACTCAGACTTCTCTCTGTTCAATAATACCCCTCCTTTGGGCCTGGTTTTATTGGCAAAAAAAGCTAAAAACAACACAAAAAGCCTTCTCTCCTCCCCAACCTTAAACTGGGCACAGCTCCTTCTTTCTGGGGTACTGTCTCTAAACTCCCCTGCCGTCTCATGGCCCTCCCTGCAAAGAACCTGTGCCCAGGTCTTCCTGCCTGGAAACTTGCCTGGTGTCTCAGGCACTTCCCTGCTTTAGCAGGTCACTCCCAGCCCTTCTTAGCTGGAGCAGCTCCCCTTGGTTCAGGCTCATTCCTGCAGGAGCCTTTCTCGCTCTCTGCTACAGTTTCCTCTTCCTGTTTCCTTCTCTCCTGGCTCTTTGTAGAGCTTTCTGTCAGATCGCATTGAGAGGCTGTTAATGAGGCACAGGAGGACTGGACCAGTTCTCTCTCAAAAGGCCCAATCCACCTGTGACGTACATTTAACATAATTTATTCCCCTCCCCCGTCTCCAATTAACTGTTGAAAATGAAAAGTTTTCTTTATGATGAAATTCTTAATACAGGCAGGCACAGAAATCAGCAGCATCCCTAGGAGGAGTTACGTGCATGAGACCCAACATGCCTCTCATCTCTGAGAGCGTTGGCAAAAACAGAGGACGGGGCTGGGATTCAGGACACCCGGGTTCTGTTCCTAGCTCTGCCATTGACCTGCAGGCTGACCTGGGGCAAGTTCCTTCGTCTCCCGGTGCCTCAGTTTCCCCATATGGAAGGTGGGGATAGTGATGCTGACCTCCTTTGTAAAACGTATTGAAATTCTGGATGAAGAGCGCTCGGTAAGAGCTAGGTGGTGCACTTCTCAGTGATGCATTCCTGGAGGAATAGTACAGACACGAGCAGCAGGAGCTAAGCAGGAACAGATCACCCCTTCCTTCAAGAAGCACCGGGGTGGGGAAAAGAAACTCCATGAGGTTTTCCCAGATCATTTTGTCTGATGGGGGTGGGGGAGGTTATCCCATGTGGAATGGACAGAAGGGTTCTGCCTTAGCCCACAGATCCCACAAGATCTGTGCTGATCCCCACTGGAAGCACAGTGCCACCCACTCCCTCTAGCTCTGTTGGACACCCTGGAGCCTTCAAAGGACCTTTCTGGGAGCCACCCCAATGGTGTTCCCCAGCATGGCTACCCTGAAACCACCTTTAAAGGAGGATTGTCAGTATGGACTCAGCTGTGTAGAAAAGTTATTCCGACCTTGGCCTCCATTTGTTTTTCTGCACATGTATTGCTGGTTTCAGCAGTGAGCATGGGAGAACGGGGTAACTATCCCCAGGCCCGTGAAACTCCCTCTCTGAGATCCAGAGCAGAGCAGATGGAAACAGTGCCATGGAGGCAGGACAGAAGCAGATCCAAGTACAAAAAGAATTTCCAATGTGTGGAGCTGGGCCCTGGTGAAAATGCAGCTTTTGCAACGCACAAATACCAGCTGGTACTTATTGCTAGATATTAGATGCCAAAACTGTCAAAGAGACCCAGAAAATACTCTTTACATTTAGGTTAATAATATTGAGCACATATTGCAAACATGCTGTTTCTTTAACCTTAACACACTGTATAAGCATCTACCAGCCTCTCAGCCTCTCTGTGCTCTCTACATCCACCCATTTTGTCCCTGATAGAGGCTTTGGCCTGACTTCCCCTTTGCACCGGTTTAAGTCAGGAGTTGTTCCCCTACAGTCAGTGGAGTTATACTGATGTAAATCTAAAACTGGGAGGAGCAGTACAGCCATAGAAAAAGCCAAACTTCAGCCAAGGTAATCTCTGTGTTTCTGCTGGCTACCCAGTCCTAGGAGGCTACAGAAATGTTTCCACAAGTCAGGGATTGCTTCATAAATCTGGGAACTGCCTATGTGAGCTTGTTATTAATGAGTAATCATCCTCATGCCTAGCGTATAGGTTTTGTGCAACTTGTACAGTATTGTCTAGTCACTGTTAAGCCTAGGTCAGTTTTTCATTTTGTTTCTTACAGAAGAGGGAAGGGGTTGACCACTTCTAGGAGAGGGGGGATCTTCTGGAATAAGCGTCTTTATTTTACATTTTAAGGACCTGAGAAAATGGCCTGCTTTGTATCTGCTTATTTTATGTTTCTATGAATGTCAATGAGGCTAAGAGCATGACTAAAGCAGTCAAGATTTGTCCCTGATTTTGGACTTCAGCATGGAGGTGATTCAAATTTTGGACATTCATGGGGCTTTGGGGGGGGAGGGGAGCTGTTTTTTTTTCTCTCCATTTTCTTTTTCCTTTTATGTAGATACAGTACTTTGATTTTCCCATGACTATAGATGTGACTGATTGCATATAACAGCATATACTTCTAGTGCTCTCATGATATTGAAAACAGTATCATAAATGTCTATTATGTGTATAACGTGAGAGCTATCATGAAATCTAAAAAGCAAATATAATATTTGACAGAAGTGGCATAAAACATACTGAGAATGTTGCTGTATATTTAGTTATAGGTGTATAGTATTTATTGCATAGGTAATTAGATAGAGGTGTGCACACAACTCATCCTGTTTGCTAGAATGCATGATTTCTGCATTTGATTAGCACTTTCTCTGGTTCCTCATTTTCTAGCATTTTGTTGCTTCTAAATAAAGGAGACAATTATGACAGTTGAATGTACTCATTTAATTTAAGGCCATTACTCTATAAAGGGAGTTTCTCTCAGTATTCTGCAATAATCTGATAACAATGAGTCACGCCGAATATTATAGAGTGCTTACATTTAATTAAGCACTGACCATTTGTACTTCACAGACAAGGGTTCCCTGTAGTCCTAAAGCAGAAAAGAAAGTCCTTTAGGAGATGTGCCAATCTTTTCTTATTTCCTTCACTCTGTTCCTGCCTTTCTCTGGGTGCAATTATATGAACAAATAAAATGGCTTTACTGAACTCCCCTGTGTGGCAGACCTCTTTCTGCTGATAAAGCTAGTTGTGTGGGCCGTAATTAAAAGAGGATCCTAATATTTAACTAAACTTAATAGTCTGTTGCTTTGGAGCTTTTGTGGGAGTTATGAATTCAATAGAGACGATCCAGGCTTTTCAGAAACATGTTGAATAGTCATTGGACCATTATAGCCACTTGCTGAAAGATCTGTGAAATGTATTAACTGGTAACAGCATGTTTTTGTGTGGTGACTGTTTTTCTATTCACTAGAGATGGGCATGACTAAATGTGATTCAGAACATGATCATGAACTACCTTCAGTATTATATTTTCAGGAGGGCCTGAGGGAGTAGTATTCATAAGCATAAATGTCACTAAAGAGCAGTTATAGTCAATAAAATGTATAATTGGTGTTGGAAGGTTCCACATTATATTCTACTCAGTGTCTTCCAGATCAAATAGACCATATTTATTATCATTTCATAGGGAAACATTTTCTGGGTCAGACACTCACCTTACAGAAGATGAAGTGTTTGTGGGGTCCAGATTTCAAGAGGGATGGGGTCAGAAGGATGGGCCCCTGCTGCAGAAGGTCCTTGTATGTGGAAGCTGAGCTCTCAATACACACAGATTAGGTTCGTGAATTAAGCCTGCCTCAGCCAGATTCTGGCCACGAGAATCAAAAAGCACTGACCCTTGTCAGAACTCCACTGTATCAAGGCAAGGAGGGAAGGTATCACCTTGCTCCCTGCACCCACAAAACAGAAAAATTACCCTGTGCCAAGATATTAGGGTCCAGGCGTGTGGTGCAGAATCTGGAAACCTGGGAGTTACAGCTGAATGTGAAGAGGTTGATTGAAGGACGCTAGGGGACAGATGAGTACTTAGTTGAAGGCCTGCTGGTGCAGAGACCACTCCTCTGACAGAGTTGTTTCTGGCCCAGCCAGTCCATTGGAAGATTCAGAGAGCTGGGTACATGCAGAGCTTTGAAGGATTCTGGAGGAAGAGAACATTGGATTCTCCTGGAATGCAACATTCTAGTCCTACCTTGATGATTCAGGTTAGCCACCATGGTTGTGTTGTCCAATGTGACCAGGATTTGGCTGAGGCAGAAACTGGAGACACAATCTCCAACAGCACTGAGCTTCAGCAAGTTGCTGTGGCACTTTGTTTCCAATGGCCTGACTCTGATGAGTTGTTCGATGCTAGAAGTCTTGAAGTAGGGCAAGGCCTGCCCAGCCTTCACTTGGTGAAGGGAATGAATTAGGCCTTCCCTGTTGAGAGAGAAGAGAACAAGTCTTGCCAGAAAGGCTAAGAATGGAACCTGGCCTGCAGCAAAGCCATGCATCATTAGTAGGGTGACCAGACACCAAGTGTGAAAAATCGGGACAGGGTGTGGGGGGTAATAGGAGCCAATATAAGAAAAAGACCCCAAAATCGGGACTGTCCCTATAAAATCGGGACATCTGGTCACCCTAATCATTAGACACAGTTGCTCCATGTTGGGATGTGTCGCCTGGCCTCTCCGCTTAGCACACAGTGCTGCTGAGAGCTCTTCAGCCAAGCAGCCACTCAGCTCAGTGTAGGGGGGGCGCTCAAGGTCCATTGTTAAGTTCTTCTGGAGAAAAGTCACTCAGCTGCTGACCTCCTGCCTGGAAAAGAAGGCCCAGCTAGAGATGAACCACCCGATATGGGCTAAAGAATTTGCCTCCAGAGAAGGAGGGAGGTTACTGCTCAACAGGAAGCAGCTCAGCTGCTCAGCGTTCAGGTACAGCCTGAGCAGATGGGAAAGGGTGCCACCTGGAGATCAGCCAATAGGAGAAGGGAGCAGCTCAGCACCCGATGAAGTGGGCTATAGCCCACGAAAGCTTATGCTGAAATAAACTGGTTAGTCTCTAAGGTGCCACAAGTGTTCTTCGTCTTATTTACAGATACAGACTAACACGGCTGCTAATCTTAAACCGGAGAGGAAGCTGTCATCCTAGGCAACTGCATGATATGGCTGTAAGATACGGCCAGTCCTAGCACCAAACAGCCAAGTGGGAGCCACGTGGGTTCAGCCCTCAAGTTGGGAATCCACAAACTGGGACACTCAGGTTTTGTGGAACACTTGAAAATGTAGGACTTAGGCCTTATCCACTAGAGGGGTCTCCAAACTATGGCCTGGGGGCCGGATCTGGCCCGCAGCGTCGATTTGTCTGCCCCCCCAGCCCCAACTGAGCAGGCACATGGAAAAGCTGCTGCTGCTCTCTTCCCCCCCCCCCCTCCCCGCGAGGTGCAGAGGGATGAGTGCTCCCAAGGTGCAGCTTGAGGAGCAAAGGGGGGGGGGGTTTGCAGCGGCCAGAGGAGCAAACACTAGATCCCTCCATAACACAAGCGCTATCTGTCTGTGTTGTCTCTGTGCATGGCTGTCTGATACAGAGCATAGTGCTGGTCCAAGGGCGATGTTTAGAATGTGAACCAACGCTGCCGCCATTTGCAGAGCTGTGTGGTAGATGATGAATGATGTTCTGTTTAGGGCTTTCATTGGCTCTTAATTGTTTCATATTGATTTCACATGCCTGGAGAACTCTCAAACAAAATATCTTCCCCTAGCGTGAAAATCTCAGCAAATATACATCTGCACCAAAAAATCCTCTTCTCCCATTCCACTTGAACAGTAGAGTGAGCTCCCAAAATGCATCGATTCAACCCTAATCTTCAGTTGCTTTGTCTGAGGCGAAAACACTGTTACAGCATTTAGACTTAGAAGAAGACTAAGATTCTCAGCTGGTGTAAATCCACTTGTGGAAGCCAATTTGTACGACCTCTTGATCTGGGCAAAGTTGTTGTTGTTTTTTCCCTCTGGGAATCCAGAAACTGGGACACTCGGGGATAACAGAGTCCATAATAATTCTTTGGATCTACAGCATATTTCAGAAATATTACAAGGTAATGACTAGCTTTTAGCTGTGAATCTCTCATCATAGACTTCAGAAGGGACAGCGTGTCTAGAAGGAAAATATTTGTTTAAAAATATTAGGGGCATGGGTAAAATGTTAAGTTGTCCATTAATAACTCCAGAGGGTTTGTGTGGTTTTTGTCCTTATTCTTTCAGAAATCTTTGAACTGGAGGTAAATGAAAATGTGCAGCTGACTGTAAATGACCGGCAAATGCCTAAAGTGGAGTACATGGAAATCAAGATAGATGATTACAGTAAGTATCTCTTTTCACCTTCTGCTATTATTGTTGTGAAATGGCACAGTCATCTCGACTGGATTGGCAGGAGGAAAAATTATTGTGGCTGTCAGTGACCTCATCCAGTTTGGGAAGCAGCACTTATTTGGTAAATGCCACATAGAAGGAAGTTATTCTGGAGATAGGAGTTAATGAGGATGGTAGAGTCAGAAAGAGAAAAGGATAAAAATTAGCTTATATATAAAAAACATAATTGACACTAGGAGATGACATGATGTGGATCAGCTGTCCATTACAGGGCATGTTTGCTGTAATATGATTGGTTTATTAGTTAAAATAGGTTTGAAATGGAATATAGTATGTGCTTACTACCCTGTTTCCCCGAAAGTAAGACATACCCCGAAAATAAGACGTACTTCCAGTTTTGCCTCTCGCTGTAATATAATGTAATGTAATTTTGGGAGCAAAAATTAATATAAGACACTGTCTTATTTTCGGGGAAACACGGTAGCTACAACTGTGGCAGTCTCTCAGTGCAGAGCAGTAAACTGCAGTGAATCAAGTAATCACCAATCAGGAGACATGCAAGTAAGAGATTTTCAGTCTCAGTGATTTAAAATTTTTCCTGAAACCCATGTAATTTGATAGAGGTTGGAAAAAACAGCTGTACAAGAATAGGAAAGACAAAAGCGAAGGAAGATCTTATTTGCAACAGAGAAGAATGAAATTTGGAGCAGTTTAAAAATGCAGCTAGTTCTTTTTTGTGCCACCCCTTAATTAAATATTCTCTCCACATATGTGTGCAAAAGAGGCGAGACTGAAGGAAGGGGATGGGAACAGAGATACAAACAAATAAATCTAATACAGACAAAATAGTTCAGATATTTTTCACCAGCTTCCTTAGCTGCACATGCAACATTATTAAGAGCGTCTGTTTTGTTATATGGAAACTCCACATTTGAAATCCCAAAATATCTTAATTTCTTCATGACATTTGTGTAGCTATACTTGACAATTTTAGAAGCAGTTAAGGAAACAGGGCTGAAAACGTGTTCGTTGACATTTTCCTTATGATGGGATTGGTCATAGAGATTTCCTTCAAATGTAGAGTACCGTAATAGAAAATGTCCTTTCAGATATGACTTAGAATTACACTGACACAGAAAAGCATGAGAGATGCTGTGTTACTGCATAATCTGGACATGTGAAGAGTGATATAAAAGATGAGGTCGAGTGGCTGTAGCTATTGGAACACTGCAGTAATTACGTCAAATGCTGTGCCTCGATCATTGATATTATGAAGAGAAATTGATGCATAGAAATAAGGAAAACAGAGCTGTGCATTTCCTGAACATTATGGGCAAAGATAGAACATCCTTGACTGCTTATCATAGACAAGTATATCCAGACCACATGAGCCATTTCATAATTATATTTTGAATTGACTATAAATAACTCAAGAGCCGTTGCTAACATTATTAACTGTAGTTGTTGGTGAAAATATCTTCTGCTGATCTTAACTAACTTGTTATTTCTGTGTAATAAATACAAATTGGCCGTATTTTTTTCATGTGCCTTCACCATGTATCCAAGGTCTGCCCTGAAGGCGTCACAGTAACTGGAGCAGTATGTGCCATGTTTTATGTATATTTAAAGTCAAATGGCTGTGTCTCTGACTGTCCCTGGGCCATTGATCCAATTTGCAGTCCATTAGCATTCAGATGGAATAAGTAATTAGACTGAGTGTCAGAAAATGATTGCAAAACAAACCACTTAAACCTAGTGGTTAATCTGTATATTAATTGTATTGAAAATCCTGCTCATACTGATTTAATTGCCATGCCTTTGGTAATCTGGATTATAGTTAATATTTTAAAAACAAATGAAGTTTTATTAATGCTGAAAGCATTTGTGTGGGAGCACTTTCATATGCCGGTTGGTGGTCAAGAAGAGCATCTCAGAGCACTTAAATGAAGTTTTGGGGGGTAGCATAGCACAACTGGGGCCTAACTCAGATGTCACATACAGTGATTTTATACCAATGTAACTCTGAGTTACTCCTGGTTTGGAATTACTCCTGATTTGTGTTATACCAGGGGTATGTCTTCACTACCCGCCAGATCAGTGGGTAGTGATCGATCTTTTGGCAATCGATTTATCACGTCTTGTTAAGACGCAATAAATTGATCGCTAATGGCGCCCCCGTCAACTCCAGAACTCCATCTTGCCACAAGGCGCGACCTGGAGTCGATGGGGAAGCGTGCCACTGACCATTGCTGCCATGAGGATGGCAGGTAAGTTGGTTGAAGATACGCCGACTTCAGCTATGTTATTCACGTAGCTGAAATTCCGTATCGTTGGTCGATCCCTCCCCCTAGTGCAGACCAGCTCCAGAGGAAGTGAGATCAAAATTAGGCCCCTGGAATTTAGGATTATGAGGCAAGTCCATCCCCAATCTGTCTTGAAGGCCCTAAAGCAGAAAAATTCTGCCTGTCACATCATCTACAATGTTTTAATTGGCAATTGTACCTTACTTTCCTTTTGTTTTAAGATATCATTACCCTCCCTTTCTCTTCCTCCCCAAAATATTGATTCTTGGCAGTGTCACTCATCTAGCTGCCTAAAGGGAAAATCATAGCTATTGCCAGATGTTAATTGCCTGTTGTGTAAGTGATGCATGACTAAACAGCACACTCTAGGTGTAAATTTCTTGTCACCTCAGCTATTACAGTCTGGATCTTATCCTTGATTACATCTGTGTTTTTAGGGGTTTATTTACCAGAGCATCATATGAAATGTTGTTTTATTTCTGTTGATAAGTGGCCACAACATTGTAAAAATCTGTGATGGTTATCTCAACATTCCCATATTAAATCCTTGTTGTTTGTTACGTTTGCCTAGGATTGCCAATGCAAATCTTAAAGCCAGCAACCTTTGCGGACACCATACACTATCCTTTGCTACTGGTTGTGTAAGTCTTCTTATTTTTATTTGTAAACACATAAAAGCAACCAAGATCAGAGCCACAGTGGGCTAGGTGCTATATAAATCTATATATATAAAAGTCAAATGGTGTATGTATGTATGTATGGGTGTACGCTTACTCCTTCCACACCGTTTGAGCTAGAGACTTGAAATTTGGTACAGTTAGAGGTCTTGGGGTCCTAATGACCGTAAGAGTCGAAATTTTTTCAAATCTCACCTCTGACACCCCCCAGGGGTGAAATTCTTTAAAGGCCAGTCACATCAGCTGGGCAGCTGCTGTTCTCTGTGACATAGTTATGATGTCATAATACCCCCTCCAACAGACACCGCACTCGCTCAGCTCTCTGCCCCTCCCCCCTCCAACGGACCCCGGAATCCCTCAGCTCTGTGCCCCCTCCCCCCTCCAATGGAACCCCGGAATCCCTCAGCTCTGTGCCCCCTCCCCACCTGCGACGGACCCCGGAATCCCTCAGCTCTGTGCCCCCTCCCCCCTCCAACGGAACCCCGGAATCCCTCAGCTCTGTGCCCCCTCCCCACCTCCGATGGACCCCGGAATCCCTCAGCTCTGTGCCCCCTCCCCACCTCCGACGGGCCCCAGAATCCCTCAGCTCTGTGCCCCCTCTCCCCTCCGAAGGAACCCCGGAATCCCTCAGCTCTGTGCCCCCTCCCCACCTCCGACGGACCCGAGTTGGGTTTGGTCGGAGGGTAAGTGAGGTGGGGGTGTCGGGTTTGGTCGAGGGGTAAGCGAGGTGGGGGTGTCGGGTTTGGTCGGGGGGGTGAGATGGGGGTGTCAGGTTTTCTCTCTGCCCCCATCCAACGGACCCCGCACTCGCTCAGCTGTCTGCCCCCTCCCCACCTCTGACTGACCCGAGCAACGCCGGGTATTTTCACTAGTAGAGAATAAAAGATGATCCATGCACTGAAGAACTTACAATCTAAGGCCCCTATTCTGTAAAGCATTTCACACATGTTTAACTGTACACACTCTGTGTATTGCCATTGACCTAAGGGAAAACATACTTCATTTTTAAGAGATCTCTTACACCTAACCAAGTGTAACCACACACAGTACTCCCTTCACGCTATGCCAACTTCTTTAGAGCCAGTCTACACTGTGTAGTCGCAGTAGAGCACTGGGAGAGAGCTCTCTCAGTGCTCTAAACAAACCACCTCCACGAGGGGCATAGCTACCAGCACTGGGAGTGCAGCTCCCAGCACTGGTGCACTGTCTATACTGGCGCTTTACAGCACTGAAACTTGCAGCGCTCAGGAGTGTGTTTTTTCACACCCCTGAGCGAGAAAGTTGAAGCGCTGTGAAGTGCCAGTGTAAACAAGCCCTTAAACTGAGGGTACGTCTACAAAGCAAGTCAGATTTCGTAAAAGCAAGCCTCAGAGCCCACAAACATTGCTACAGCCTTAAAAGTAGCCGGGCAGACATTCACACTCCATCTGTGTCTATTTTTAGTGCATAGTGTGAGCCCACGTCTGTAGACCCATGCTCTGAGACATGCAATTCTGGGGTGTGACTTGCTGTGTAAACGTACCCTAAAGACCTTCATAGTTAAAACTAGAGTGATAGCAGACCCAAACCCATTGGATCATGCTATTTCAGGATGATAAAGGAGGTGTCTTAAAAAGGAGGGATGCCTATAAAAGAACTGGCCAAACAAAAAAAATCAGCAATTTTTTTTTTTAATTCACATTCTTCTCCCGTTTGGGTGAAGCTCAGGGGACAAGCTACGGCGTTTCCAGTCTGCTACAGGAATGTGGAACTTCCTTAAAGATCTTCAAATAGATTGTTCACTGAACAATTTGCATCATCTCTCCACCACAAATAACAGTGCTGGCTCCACTCCACTCTTCCAAATTGGTTATTATCTCTCTCAAACCTTGGCTACTAGGCTTGTAAATGGCCTTGAGCAAAAATGGACAAGGCCCTAATGAAAATTCACTCTAAACCTAGCAGCGAGTTGTGAAATCAGCTTTTCTCAATGCTGCGACTATTACGAGGGATCGTTTTTATTTAACTTGAACCCCCCGGCATGCCACTCCCTCCCATGGCTCCTTAATAGTGTAATATCTAGGGATCTCTTAGTGGGACTGGGTGAGCCCACTCACATTAGAGTACTACATTAGGGGACGTGCTTTCTTCCTGTTAAACTGTGGCAGCCACTGTTGGGGAATAGTGATAGGTTTACTTTTTAATGGGATATTATCGCCTCTGCAAACTCTTAAACCTATAGATACTCAGCCCTGTGGTCCTAGAAACAGCTGTGAATAACCAACCACCTCCATCCAAATGATGGAGCATAGCAGCACCAAACTATTAATGCCATCAATCCCAACAATTGAAGTGTCCTTACAACTAGTCCACTGAGTCATTTAGGCCCAGAGCTGCAAAGATTTTCAGGCACCTAACTCCCATTGATTTCAAGCAAGGATGCACTTTGCTGAGAGAAAGGAGTCTAATATAGGAATGAAGGAGGAAAGATGCATTGCGAATGAATTCCAAAACACCATCCTGACGCTTCTTTCAATGAAGGACAAAAACACTGCAATAAACAGGCTGCCACATCACAAAATTACTTCAGTGAAAACGTACTTCATTATACAAGTGCTTGAGGAAGATTGGTACTCATCAAACTAACGACACTTGATTAGGCTGCCTCTGAAAGTGGATGCTCCTGGGCCTTTGTGGAGCAAATGCAAATAATTAAAGTCATGCTCATGTTACAAAATTGAGAGAAGTTTTCTCGTGTCTCTGGGAGGTCATAAAAGGAACTGAAGGAGGTGGAAATGCAAGTATCCCTAGTCATTTAGAATTAACTCAACAAAATCTCCTGTCCCTTGCTCACCCTATTTCTGTGGGTGCATTGTAATTTTTGCTTTGTATGGAGAGTTTGAGACACTCAGCTCAGTGCTGTTTCCAGTGTGCATGTGGTCATGTGTGTTTCTTGTGATCATTTAGGACTAAGTGCCCCCCTCTCCCCCCCCCCCCCCCAGCATACAATCTAAGGCCTTGATTGTGCAAAGAGAACTACATTGGTGGGACCTGATTTGGGGGGTGGGAGAGGTCTGATTACACAGTTCTCTGCCAGGAACAGGGATTTCCCTGAGACAGAGCCCTGTTCGGCTGATCACCCATTGCAACCAGAGCTGAACTGTTATTTAAGTCAATTGTTTTATTAATCAGTCCTGCTGATAATAGCTCATCTAAATTAAATAGCCTCTTAGAATTGGTATGGCAGCTTCCACCTTTTCATGTTTTCTGTGTGTATATATACCTCTTACTTCTGTGTATTCCATTCTATGCATCCGATGAAGTGGGCTATAGCCTACGAAATCTTATGCTGAAATAAATGTGTTAGTCTCTTAGGCGCCACAAGTACTCCTGTTCAGTTTTATCCCCAGTTTGTTTTTTTAAGTTGCCTTTCCCTTGTATCTATTTTAAGCAATAGTGACATCAAGTGACTGACAGTCACACCTGTAGCCACTATCCAACACTCCTGCAAGAGAGGGGAGGTTTATGATGGGTGACAGGAGGCTAACGACTCAATAGGCTTTCCTTCCCAACTTTTCTGCCATGCACCCAAGCAAACCTCCCAGTTAACCTCCGCCATCAACCTCACAAGAGTTCAGTCCCTCCAGACTGGAGGGATGAGAGAGAAAGAAAGAAATATAGACCGGAGCCAGTTCCTCGAGTAGTGTATAATGGCATAACTCCATTCACTTCAGTGAAGCTGTGTCGCTTTGGACAAGTTGAGGATCTGTATGATTCCTAGTTTCACAAAATGCTCCAGTGTCCTTATGGTGGCTGCCATATAAGAATCTAGACAGCTAGCTGGGAAAGCCTTCCTGCAGCTTCCATGCCTGCCTCAAAAACCATCCCATGCACCAGACCTTCCTTTGGCAGTGCTGTATGAAGACAGATATCATGGCTTTCTCTTTAAAATCAATGTCACCTTATAACGCATGTAGCATCGGTACAAGCTGGTCTGCAAACTCACCTTTAAAAGGAGAGATTATGTTGTCACTTTTAAAAGAGATTATGTGGCAGGAAAGGTCTCTAGTCTTGGACAGCCTTGATATTGTTCCACTGAGCATGAGTAAGATGCATTTGGTTTGTCTCCTTTTTTGTTTCAGTGACGGAACACCTGGTAGCCAGAGTGTGACAGAAAAGTTTGAAGTGAATTGGGAAAGCGTGCTGGTCAGCTCCCACAATGCAATTGTGATGAAGTTTGATGGCCGGGGCAGTGGCTTCCAAGGCACTAAGTTGTTACATGAAGTTAAAAGAAGATTGGCCCTTTTGGAGGAGAAGGATCAGTTGGAAGCTGTCCGGTGAATGACACTGTCCTTATAGAAATGAATTGTATTCAGAATTGAAATGTATTCTCAAAGGCTCCACAGCTGTATCTGGACACTAGGAAGTACTCTAAGGCCCTGATCCTGCAAAGAGAACTGTGTTGGTGGGACCTCACTGAAGTCCACAGGGATCTGTGAAGGAGGGGTGGGAAAAGTCTGCTTACACTGTTCTCTTCCAGGGTCAGGGTCTCCCTGAGATGGATCCCTGTTCATCTGATCAGCCTGTCCAGGTGCTGCAACCAGAGCTGAGCTGTTGTTAAAGTCAATTGTTTTGTCTGTCTAGGTACCACTCACTCCTCCTATTTGAATACTTTTGTGTAAACAATTGAAGAAACATGGTAAATTGAAAGTACAAATACAGTCCTGTGTATTTCAATATAGGGAGTAAAATGTGAGCTTATATATATATATGTATAAGCCAGTAATTTTTTTCTGATGTTAACATTAATAGGGATGGAGCTAAAGGTCTTACCTTTTAAAAGTTCAAGGGTCTGCTTTAAAATATTTGGGGGAGGGACAGGAGGAGGAATCTTTTTTTAAAAATGGTTGGGTTCATTTGAAGGCCCATTCAGTTGTTAAGCGAAGGAACTATTAGAGTCCTGTGAGGTCTTCCACAGAGATGTTGCAAAACCATCAGAGTAATGCATGCCATGTGACTACAGTAATAGCCTAATATATTGGAATGATGGTTCCATGCCATTATGAAGCTAGTTCGATTGATAAAAATAAATTCTTGGTCTCTAAGGAAGTGGGCATGTATATGGATGATGCTAATATTTTTTATAATAAATAAACAAACAGCCTTTATTAAAGGCTAATAATCTAGCATCAAAATGGTGGATTAAGATGCTCTGATTTCAGATTCTGTGCTACTAGGGATAAATAATAGAAGGGGCAGAAAGACTACCGCTTGATTTTCCATGCCTGGATTAATTTTGCAGTGCTAGCAATTGGGGGAAAAATCCATCATCTGACTTGTAAAGTAAAGATATTTTTAATATGGAAGTCATTGCAAGACAAAAAATATGGGACCCTGTACTATTTGCAGAGTTACTGTTCTAAGTAATTTAGAATATCACACCTTAAGAATGCCATCGGAACCATGTATAAGTAAAAATGTTGTCATTGGTTCTACAGGTAAGATGTTGTGCTTTCATGAGCCAATCAAAATTAATGGAAATTAGGGTGTACCTGGTACATTTTGGCTCACTGGAGGTGTGTTCTGCATGATGTACCTGGAATGTTCCATATCAAGCAAGGGGTTAAAAGAGCAAGAACAAATCAAACAAAGTTACATGAAAGCAGGAGCCATCAGTGTGAGTTTGGATTAGCCTATATAATTCGCTTGTGGCTTGGGTAATACAATCATCCTAAATTCATGCTGATAAAATCTTCAAGCCACACACTGCCATCATGTATTCCATGTATCTAACAGTGTCCTCCTTGAACTTAACTATTTCTCATCTGTTTCATATTTTAGGATAATGTTGAAAGAACATTATATTGATAAAATGCGAGTTGCTGTATTTGGGAAGGTAACATTTTCCTGTGAGCTCTACCCTCTGTTATTGTTTGCTGATGTGTTTAAGCACTTGCGCTTGATCTTGATGTATTAAGTTTACCTGTGGTGGTGGTTTTGTTTTTTGAGACAGGCTGCTTCTTGCTTAGAGATTCCAAAGATGAGAGCTTTCGTTATATGAGCCCATTTATCAATGTTTCCTTTGAAATTATCTTAAAAAAGAAAAACATCTATTTTTTCTGAGGGGAAATGCTGTCAGATATGAGCAGGGGATTGTTAGAAGAAATTATTATTGCTATCGAGATAGAGGTACAATGGGTGAAAAGTGCAGAACAGATAATAGAATCCCTGTCTCAGAGATTGCTTACCAGTTCATAGCAGCCACTTAATATGCTAATAACAGTTTTGCTATTGGCACTATTTCTGAAGGGGGTGAGGAGAGAAAATGGGTTCTTGGTTTAGTACCAGTTCATTCAGACTTGATGGAAAACATACTAAGGTTGGCAATACAGAATGAATGTAGCTTTGTAGCTTTGAAAACTCAGACCTTACACCCAAAAAATTGGAGTTTTGTCCAAGCAGGGACTGCTGGTTCAGGGTCTAAGTGTAATCAGTGTGAGTCCGACTCTGTTTCAGATAGATGAGAGACATCCAGATTCTGGCATATTGGGCATTGCAGTAACCAAATTCAATGCCATTGACTGATGATTTCTAGAGGATGTTGCAGTTTTACAGACTCTGCAACAGAACAAGGCTTTATTTAACCACATGAATTCAGGACCCAATCCTGGACACAGACACATTTTGAAGACACAAGTGGTCCTCATGGCTCAGAGACCATTCCTCTCCTTTGGAAGAGGACCCAGGAGGGAATTCTGGGGGAAGTGAGAATTGCCAACAGGAAGTAGGGGGAATAGACTATGGGCCCACCCTTGAACCTGGCAGTTCCCCAAAGACCCCGGGAGGGCTTTGCCATGTGTGTGCACTCCCCTGTACCTGTGCACTATCAGGGACTCCCATGGCCACTGCTTTCCTTAGAGACCCTGACCGAATTAACCCTCCCTCCCATGCACTCTTCTCACCCTGGTCTGATGAGCCTCCACCCCTCTTCCTGCACAGAGATCAGACTGCAAAGGTGTCTGATTTCTTTACACAAGGGGGAGGGTCCCTCTGGGAGGGTCCCTTCCAGTGTACGCATCTGCAGGTGGACGCTCTCGGCTTATAACCTTTAACCAGTGGTTCGAACACGCACCCAGGATGTGAGAGATCCAGGTTCAAGTCCCACTTCCTCTAACTGGTGTGGATAAAGGATTTGAATCTAGGGCTCCTGCCTCTCAGGTGAGTGCCCTAATCAGTGAGGACATGGGGTATGCTGGAGTGGGTCTCATTCAGTTGCTCCTGCTGAAGCTGTTCCACTTCATATGAAATACTTAGTAGTCCTAGGCCAGGGAGCGTGAGAACGACTGTACTGCCCAGAAGCTAGAGCGTCCCCCTGGGCCATGGGAGACCCGAATTCCAGGCCCTCTTCCAATGCCTATGTAATTGTTTATACAAAGTGAACAGTTTCCATAGGCGAGATTGAAAGCGATCTTCTGCAGAAAATCCCACAGCTCAGTGGTTAGGACGCCACCATCTCCTCCACCACCTTTATTCTGGGTGAGGCCCGCAGGCGAGATGGGGGGAGGGAACACCTATTTTGAGGGTCCTGTATGGGCAGCAGGACTGAGCACATGCCCAGCAGCAGAAATGTGGGTGCCCCAGGACTTTACCAGTGGCAACTTAGGGGCTTAGGGACATAGGCACCTGCTGGGTTAGGCAGCAGCTGAGCAGGGTCTGAAGATCTAAATTTTGGATTTAGGTGTCTCAATCCCTTTGTGGATCTAGCCCAAAGTTATTTAAGTGCATAAATGGTTGCAGGATCAGGTCCATAGTTAGGCTTCCACTGCTTACATGTGCAAAACTCCCACTGAAGTAGAAGGGAAGATTTGCTTGTGTAGAGCCTGCAGGAATCCGGCTTTGGGAACAGGCTAGTTTAGTAACTTTTTGTGGGGTTGTGGCACTGCTTTAGAACCCTGTTTCCCATTCATTAGACAGTGAAATGAATTGAAAACACCACTGCCCCACATAGGGCCCACATAATGCTAGCAGGATTGTCAGAACACACCTCACTGGGCCCCAGTGGCTCTCAAATTAGCTACCAGTCGTTACATTGGGAAGCAGAGTGGAATGGTTTTTAATCCAATGAACACTCTGCTCTGCTGTACCTTGGCCTGGTGGGATTTTGTGTCATCTAATGGGGTGGGGAGTTTGTGTACGCCTGACACCCAGGCTAAGGCATTATCTTTATTAGTCGGGCTCAATTGACAGCCATGTCTCAGAGTACTGTACTCCAGTCAGAAGTGTGCCATGTAGACATCCCCTCACATTCTAAGCAATCTAGACAGGGAGCCATTTCTTTGCTGCATGTCTGCACAGTGCCTAGCACCTCTAGATCCAATACAAATAAATATAAAGAAAGAGACTGTACGCTATTTGTCATAAGGCACCCCCGGCGTTATTGGACCTCAGCTGTGCTGCCTCTACGACCCGTTAACACAGTGTTGCATCGCTTCAGCATGGCCACGGTTCTTGGTAACGCTGACTGATGTGTGAGACGACTGTTTTGGTGCCCAGCATTTCTGCATTCTCACTGACACATGTGGCTGTTTGTCTGTCTGTACTCTAGGATTACGGGGGCTATCTGAGTGCTTTTATTCTCCCGGCTGGCGAAGAGAATCAAGTGTTCACGTGCGGAGCCGCTCTTTCTCCATTGACAGACTTGAAATTATACGGTAAATACCACTCCCCGGAGGCCACAAAATGCCAGCTCCCAGCCATCAGTGACATTCCCACCCTCCCCTTGCTAGGTTTTCCTTCTCTTTGTTTCTTATAAGCTGGCTTCTGCCTCTCCCGGTGTCTCTGGTATTTGTTTAATTCGAGCCAAACTGTAAACCGTGTACTCCCCTTCTCTTCAATGGGGTGAGTCCCCTGCATAAGTAAGTGAGAGCTCCACAATACGGCTCAGGCAGTAGGCTCCTTAAGGTAGGGACACTGTGTCCTTCTATGTCTTATACCACACTGAGCACACATGAAATAAAGAGCAACTGCAAATTGCCACTGTTTACCCCAGTAAATCTAGAAGCTCACCCATAGTAGCATAGATAGAATCATAAGACTGGAAGGGACCTTGAAAGGTCAACTAGTCCAGTCCCCTGCACTCGTGGCAGGACTAAGTATTATCTGGACCATCCCTGACAGGTTTTTGTCTAACCTGCTCTTAAAAATCTCCAGTGGTGGAGATTCCACAACCTCCCTAGGCAATTTATTCCCATGCTTAACCACCCTGACAGTTAGGAAGTTTTTTCCTAATGTTCATCCTAAACCTCCCTTGATGAAATTTAAGCCCATTGGTTCTTGTCTTATCCTAAGAGGTTAAGAAAATTTTTCTCCCTCCTGCTTGTAATAACCTTTTATTACTTGAAAACTCTTATCATGTTCCCTCTCAGTCTTCTCTTCTCCAGACTAAACAAACCCAATTATTTTAATTTTCCCTCATAGGTCATGTTTTCTAGAGCTTTAATCATTTTTGTTGCTCTTCTCTTGACTTTTTCTAATTTGTCCACATCTTTCCTGAGATGTGGTGCCCAGAACTGGACACAATACTTCAGTTGAGCCTAATCAGTGCAGAGTAGAGCAGAAAATTTATTTCTCGTGTCTGATTGTTCCTTCTTAAGTGGAGTACTTTGCATTTCTCCTTATTGAATTTCATCCTATTTATTTCAGACCATTTCTCCAGTTTGTCCAGATCATTTTGAATTGTAATCCTGTCCTCCAAAGCACTTACAACCTCTAAGATAAAGCTATGCCATTCCCACCCAGTAGACCTAGATAGGGATTTTCCTCCTAGCTGCTGGAAGGCACAGCAGCCTCCTTGCCTCCCCTCCATTCTCTCCTTAGCTGGCTACTCGGTGGGACTGAGACTGCCTCCCTTTGCACTGGTGTAAATCGGCAGTAGCTCCCTTAAAATCGAGGTGCTGCTCCTGCGTTAGGGCCCCTGCAACTTCCACCGAAGCCAATGAGAACATTCCGATTGATTTTAACTGGTATTGGATCGGCCATTAGGTGAAAGCAGAACAGAAATGATATCACTTGTAGCTCCCAGTATATTTCAGTTGCATTCAGAAATCAATAGCGGAGCCCTCCTGTGACTAATTTAATATCTCTCTCTATACACTGATGGTGAAAGGCCACGTAGCACAGTGTTACACAGGGTTGGTGTTACAAATGTGTTTTGACTATTCTTTTATTAGAATTAAGTTTTCTCTGTCACTGTTATTACAGACAGAGTCATTAATTCTGACCAGGTTTCTAAAACAAAACCCAGAGCGTCTAAAAGGTTTCTCATTTAATGAAAGCTGAGTCAGAAAATGTGGCTTTTATTTTTGGAACGGACTGCACTGAAGTAAAAAAACGACCGATGTGTTTTCTTTATTTCTTTTCAAGCCTCTGCCTTTTCTGAAAGGTATTTGGGACTACATGGCATCGATAACAGAGCATATGAGGTAATTGCATGGAACTTGGAACAGAGCTGTGAGTCAGTGTGCACACTTTCATGACAAAATGTAAAGCTTTCTTTAACTGTTTAACCCCGTCTTCTTACGTACAATTTGGGCGCAGAGGGAAACCAGTGCCTGAGAGTAGTAAAAAGGTCTTTGAAAGTTATTTTGGCTTTAAGCCTACAGACTAACTAGCTGTTTGTGTTTCCTTGAATTTAACAGTAAAGTAATTAATAGTCTTGTCATTCATTAATCCTCAGGCTGCCCCTCTGAAGTAGGTAGGTATTATAAGACCAGTTTTACCAGGTGGGAAATCTGAGGCAGTGAGGTTGAGTGACTTGTGTATGGCCACAGGACGGAACAATGTCAAAGCTATGATGAGAACTCTGTTTTGGTTCTCAGCCCATTAGATCATGCCTTTTAAGCTACAGCCCATTTAAAGTCCCTTTAACATTTCACCCAAGGATGAGCTGCAGATGGTGGTAAGCACCGAATGGGTAGTTCAGAATGCCGAAGCTTGAGTTGGTGGTAAGCAGAACTCTGGGCTTGAGTCTAGCAGGATTTTAAATGCAGATAGCTCATTAGTTAGGATGTTATTGTTCAGGGTGCGAGGGAGGCTCAATGGGCGTGAATGCGTCAGTTGTTCTGAAGAAACTAGAAAAGAGTAACTACGTGGAGGGAAAGGGTCACTGGGCTGTGTCTGAAAAGTGCTGGAAAAAATGGTGCACACAGTCCGATGAAATGGATTTTGCAGAGGAGTTGAAATAATTGCCCACTTCACAACAAAGAAAAATCAACCAGCGCCTCTGTGCTCCTCCTTAAGAGGTGAGGCTTGTGGGGAGGGGATCCATATAGTGAATTTGCTGGGCCTCAGAAATTTCACAAGCATAGTTAGGCCATGGTAGATTTTTTTTTTCCTAGAACTTCGAAGGCAAATGAATCAATGGGGTTCCAAAGCAATCCGTGTTCTCATTTGGATGTAGTGCAAAATCGCTTGGCTGTATGGTTCAGAAGTGGTGTGGGCAAGTACGGGTACTTGCGACTAGCTTGGGGTGGGAACTATTTAACTGTTAAATGCCATTCTGGTGATCAAATATAAAACAGAGTTAAGGGCTGCTTTGCTATGTATAGAGAAATGACTAATTTCTGGCATGATGCTTAACCTTCCCTGCAACTTTTATCTTCACAGATCACCAAATTAGCACACAGAGTCTCATTACTGAAAGATCAAAAGTTTTTGATAATTCATGCCACAGCTGATGGTAAGTTAACTCACTCTTTTAGTGATACATTTTGTAGTTTGAGACGCTTTGATTTTTTTCTTAATTAAATTTGCCACTTTTATGCATTTATTGATACTAATCTGATTTTACAGAAAAAATCCATTTCCAGCATACTGCAGACCTTATTACACACCTAATTATGGCAAAGGCTAATTACAGCTTGCAGGTACCGTATATGTGTGTTTCCATTTTTCATACTTAATGTCACTTTGAACAGAAAACAGATGTTTTTAAGTAAGCTGTAGAAAGCCCTTACTGTATATACAATACAGTATAAAAATACAAATAGAACGGTAATTCTAAGTTGTATGTATATTATATAGTTTCTCTTTCACACACACACACACTCACTCACACACACACACAATTATATCATTATTTAAATTTGTCCCAATACTGCACAGTTGTTAGAGGGAGGTGATGGATGGCAGGAGAGAGATCATTTGATCGTTACCTGTTAGGTTCACTCACTCTTGGGCACCTGGCATTGGCCATTGTCGGTAGACAGGATACTGGGCTGGATGGTCTGACCCAGTACAGCCAGTCTTATGTTCTTAGAGCTCAATGCTTATGATCTTAGTCTGGGATTCCCAAAGGAATTTGGAATTCAACTCCTGCTGACTTTCAGTGAGAACTTGGAACCCATCTCCATATTCCCCTTTGAAATTTACAGCTTTAGAAGTCTGTTATAATCAATTGACATTCATATAACATGTAAAAAAGTTGCTTGTTAGATCTAAATTAAAAGCATAGTTGAGATTACGTAGGACATTTCCTTTAGGGAGTTATCAACATTCCTTTTAACAAAAAATAAATTCCTTTTTCAACAAGTTTGCATTCAACTTTTTAAGTAATGAAACTATTTTAATTCACATTGCAAGGAGTAGATCTTAAGGCCTTGTCTACATAGGACTACACTTATTTAGTTCAACTGGAGGATACCCCTGTGTGGGTATCCTAAGGGCAGGTCTCCACTACAAAGTTTTGTCAGAATAGTTTTGTCGGTCAGGAATGTGAAAAAACCACCTCCAACCGCCATAGCTGTGCTGGCAACACCCCCAGTTCATGTCCTTCAGGGAGCTGATGGTACAATGCTGACAGAAAAACTCCTTCTGTCAGCATAAGCTTCATCTACACTAGGGGGCTCTGCTGGTATAGGTATTACCTGCAAAGCATTCATAGTGTAGCTAAGGCCTATTTAGATTTAACTTAAACCTGATCAGAGTCTACTTGTAGCTTGTCTTCACTACCCGCCGGATCAGCGGGTAATGATCAATCGCCCGTGGCGCCCCCGTCAACTCCGGAACTCTAGCTTGACGGGAGGCGCAAGCTGGAGTCGACGGGGGAGCACGCCGCCAACTGCCGCCGCCGTGAGAACGGCAGGTAAGTCGGCTGCAGATACGCAAACTTCAGCTACGTGCGTATCTCCAGTCGATCTCCCCCTGTAGTGAAGACCAGCCCTTACACTGAAATAAGAATGTCCACACAGACATTGGCATCAATTTAACTAAATTGGTTTAAATACAGTCTGTTAGTTTAGCAAGTGCAAGACAAGCCCCAAGGGCCCTGCGATAGTGTTTGTATCGATGTTTATTAGCTAGAGCTGGGCCTGAGCTGCAGAGGTCAGCTCTGGGTGGATCCCAGGTGTTCAGATCTGGGACTGCAGTTTTAGGCCCATCTCTAATCTTAACGTAAAGCTACTCACGGTCTCCTTGGTTCCTTTCCAGATATACCCCGACGAAAGCCATTACTTTAACAGTGCGGCACTTGAGCAGCACTTGTTCAAGTCCCTTGTCAATTTCTTTGTGGACTGTTTCAAAGTTCAGGACAAACTCCCAATAGTCACACTGAAAGAGGACGAGGAGGAGGATTAACCCTTTTGGTTCGTGCGAAGCACAAGGCCGTTCTTTATAACAATATGCAACTGAATGATTTTCCTGGAGAAAGAAATGTTATGTTGTTAGCATGTCTTTAAACGAAACTGAAAGCAGTTTGCCTGCTTTACGGACAGCAGCTCCTTCCTGAATGGAAGAACATTAAGCATGATGAACTCAGCAGAAACTGCTGTCTTGACATGAATCCGTCACAGACATCACCGTCTTATTTGCCACAAAATGACTTTGGGAGTAAAAGGCTCTCAAGAAATTGGACTTGAAGGACCACCCCAAGAAATCACTTTGAGGACTAGAAGGTTAAATGGCCCTTTTGCATCCAAGAAATGAAGCAGTAGCAATGAAATACATCTCTGTTAGGGTTACCATAGTTAGCATCCCGTTGTGTCAAATAAAACTTAATAAATGGAAAAGATTATAGCACAATTATTTTAAAGGTACTGATTCATACATATTTGCCTGTTCTCCCCCATGTTTAGAAATTTCATCACTGATATGGGCATACAGATTCTAATTATACAAAGTATCACTGTACTTACACTAATGTTTAATTAGCCTCATGTTATTAATTACTGTTTTAGATTGTTTTTACCTGTTCCTCTTTACATTTGATCTCATGCTCACCTTATCAGCTTCACCACTTGTCATGGATGTAGAAGAAAACATGCATTGAACTAATTATACCAGTGTTTTTCAATTGCTGGGTCATGACCCTAGAGGGGGTCAGAAAAGGCAATCAGGGGAGGCGGGGCGCAAGGTGTTAAATTTTTATTACAAGGGAAAGCAAAGAAAATCTTGTTCCCTCCCTCCCTGCTGGCACTTACCCTTCAATTATTCTGTTAACCACTCCAAGCGCACACACAAATAAATTATTTTGGGGCAGTTCAATGGCTTGTGTTATACAGGAGGTCAGACTTGATGATCACAGTGGTCCCTTCTGCTCCTGGGATCTATGAATTTAGGCTTAGCGTTGATATAATTTTTGCTCTTCTAAAGTAAATGTAAGGGGGTTGCAAACATGTGTTACTTTGAATTAAGTGGTCAGAAAAGATTGTGAACCGCTCATCTACACTCTGGTAGAGGGAGTTTGTATCAGATACTTTGCTGATCGTCTTGTGAAGCATTAAAAAAGAAGATGAGTGTGGATAGATTAATTTCACATGCTGCCTGCAGCTTAGTTTTGATTTTGGATTCCAAGTCCATGATTATCACATTCCACTTTGTTATGTTTTCTGTTTGCAGGCGATTTGTAAAATCAGAGCATCTAAAATCATACTGGTCTTTGCAGGGGTGGAAAACAATGTTTAAAAACCCATGTGAAAATCTTTCAAATCTCAAAAGTCATTCCTTCACCGCCAGTTACCATATCATAAAGATTTTGGCTAATGTTGCTCCTTGTAAGATATTCTGACCAAATGTACAGCCAGTATTAATATTGTATATTTCATTTTGTTGTATATAAAGGAATGTAAGTCAGTTATTTGTCAGGTCTCCAATCCAATATTAGTCTTGTGTTGAGCATGCATGCTGTAACCTTCCTTTGCTGATCAGGACTCTCTAGAAGTACGAGCTTGGAAATATATCAATTAATGTAATTTCTTTTCTTGTTTTGACAACTTGAATGTCAGCGCAGGTTTCTACATTTTTACACAGTACTGTGGGCAAACTCACATCCTGACAGCAATGATGATGTATCCATTGTATTCCTTAATGTGTCAAGTTTTATTTTAATCTCTAAGCTTTGACTGTTGGTTGTTAGACCATCCTGGTAAATCACAGAAACAAATCTAGTTTGGTTTGGGGGGATTTCTTTAATTTACAGTTCATTGACATTTTGCGAACAGGAACTACAGTATAAATCTGCTTTACTAGGCAGTCTGCCAAATACACAATACGAATGCTGTGTGTCCAGGTTTTACTACACTAAATGGGCTCAAAAGTCTGAAATGAACTGGATTGGGAAAACATCAGATCTGCTCTATCCGCAATCTTTTGTAGGAGGACATTTAGGATGTGGCATGGTAGTGT
Organism: Sternotherus odoratus; assembly: GCA_032164245.1. NCBI lineage: Eukaryota > Metazoa > Chordata > Testudines > Kinosternidae > Sternotherus > Sternotherus odoratus. The sequence goes on along the minus strand of JAVMKO010000002.1, from coordinate 210,557,522 downwards.
TCGTTCATCCATGAAATAAAACATTATTTTACCACCCTGCTTGCTACTTTTTGGCTTTTAGTGAAGTACTTAAATAAGAGTTACCGTACGTGTGATTTCTAACTGAGTTGGAACCCAACCCCCAGGTGAACAGATAGAATAGATAGCATCTCAGTGTGATTGTAGAAAACCACTTACTGAGCACATCACCCTACGGAGTGATTGCTGTTTCTGAGGAAGACATGAAGTGCTTAGAAAATGTTTGTCCAAAAGAACCTGCTCATGTGAGGGCCTCTTAGTCAACCATCTTTTCTGGCAATTGTGCCCTTCAATGTATGTTCTCGTTCTCTCTTAGAAGAGTCTTCGTGTCCTTTCTACCCCCATTAACCTTGGGGCCACCCCAATTCTTGCTTTGCCTGCGGCTGAATAGCAAGGACATGGGCCAGTATTCTCAGCTAGGGAAGCTTGGTCAAATGGACTCGTAACACCAAATACAGCAAGTTACGATGGAGACCACAAAAGAGTGTTTATCTCTATTGCCATCTCTCTCCTGTCTCTTCTGCTGGAAGAACGACGGTTTTCAGGTGAAAGGAATGGGAGTGAGAACGCGCTATTCCAACACTGATTTTGTGTGTGATTATGGACAAGTTACCTGTGTGTGAGCGTGTCCATCAGTAAAATGGGAATAATACCCATCACTACATGACATTGAGCTCCTTAGTTACTCGGAAAGGGCTACGTTTTCTTCACATCTTATATATAGCTTCTCTCAACTTGAAAAATAATCCTTTATTGTTATAAACACTGGTGTAAATTGGAGAGTTTTCTCCCATTACAAGCCTTTGTTGTGTTCTCACCCCCTTACATACACACAAATGTCATGCACTACCATCCACCTCAGGCTGCTACTTCAAGGGGAGTTGGAAATGTGCACGCCCAGAACTCATCATTCCACCAGAGGATTTTTTTTTTCCGTATTATCCCTTTAAAAGCTTATGGTCGGGTGCTTGCTCCTGGAATAAATACGGGGGGGAGGGGGATAGAAGGCCCATTTTGCAACAGCATCTTGCTGATTGTTTAGGTCACAGGGCTCAGAATGATGTGACATTATCTGATTCCGTGTGCTGGGCCCTAGCTCTGAAGGAGTGCAACAAGCAGATTTTACAATCAACCAAGGTAATGGTGAACACAGTCATTTTAATCTCTGCTACCAGCAATTCTGGCTATGGGCCTAAGGAGTCCAGTTATCCAAAGGATTGCTGTCGTTACACTACACTTTAATTAACCTTATGTCATTAATTACTACTGCACTGGCTGATCAAAGTGAGCTCTGACCTTCAATTTGATGGTGTTTTTGTCTGTCTGGAATATGATAATTTTTGAACGTTGCCTCTGATTCACGGACCAGTCAAAGCAAAACTTGAGCAGAACCTTATTGATTTGGGGGAACTAAGAGACACAGAACCCCTGCCAGCTGGTGAGCAAACCCAGCAAACTGTCTATAGATTTTTTTTTTTAAATGGTTGATGGCATCCATTAACATCTTCAAGGATATCCCTCACTCCCTGCCCTGCCCCCATATCTCAGCTCTATCCATGCTCCCAATACATGTTGACTCCCCGAATGACTTATCTCCCAGACAGAAAGACAAGAAGTGGGGGAAATTCTGCCCCTGCCTTGGTAGGAGAGAACGGAGGACCCTGTCATGGAGGAACGGGGGAGGCCTACAGACCCTGGCTAAAGGAAGAGAATGGGTTAGGGACCATGAATACCCAGCTGTGATATGGCACAGGGGAACAACAGGGCAGGCACACAGCCATTGGCCGGGGGGGGAGAGGGGGGCGCAGGTGAGAATAGAGGGACACAATGAGCCCTTGGCCTGAGTGGGGGTGTGGGTTTGTACAGAGTCTCTGAAATAGAGATAGGACCACAGTTTTTGTGAAGGGAAATCATGCGTCACCAACCTATGTGGGTAGGAGGTTAGCAAACATGGACAAGGGTGACCCAGTGGCTATAGGATTGGTACTGGGACCAGTTCTGGTCAACATATTCATAAATGAGCTGGAAAAGGGGGATAAGCGGGGGGGGGGGGCAAAGTTTGTGGATGATGCAAGATTAGTCAGTCCAAAGCTGACTGGGAAAAGTTACAAAGGGATCTCAAAAAACTACGTGACTGGACAAGAAAATGGCAAATGAAATTGAGTGTTGGCAGGTGCAAAGTAATGCACATTGGACAACATAATCCCAACTCTATATATATATGAAATAATGGGGGGGTCAAACTTAACTGGTAGCCACTCCAGAATGTGATCTTGGCGTTATTACAGATAGTTTGCTGAAAACAGCTGCTCAAGGTGCAGCGGCCCTCAAAAAAACAACCTTACAATGTTAGGATCTCTTATGAAAGGGCTGGGAAATAGGACTGAAAATGACATAATGCCACTATATAAATCCATGATATGGCCGCCATCCCTTCAGTACGGCGTCCAAGTCTGGTCACCACAGCCCAATAAAAAGCTATAGTAGCATCAGAAAAAGTACAGCACAGGGCAACAAATAGGATTGTGGGTCTGGAACAGCTGCCATATGTGAAGAGAGTAAAACGACTGGGACCGTTCCGTTCTTGACATGAGATGACTAAGGGGGGACTATGATAGATACAATCATGGCTGATGTTGAGGGAGCGGTTCTGTCCACCTTCACGACTGTTCTTGCTCCCAGCCGGGCTGGCATCGCAATGTTTCTGCAGTGTCCAAGCATCTGGGCACCCGTTGAGTTTCCCAACGTATTCCTGGCCATTCCAGCCTATGACATAATTTTTAATTAAAGAGGCCATGCCTGGCGGGAACCCTACCTGTACCGAGCAGCTACTCCGCCCTGGAGCGAGGCAGACATACCACGGAAGGGTTTTCGAATGCGCTAAGCCCCCTCTACCCCCGCCCCCCCCCCAGCAGCAGCCCCTGTTGCTCTGGCACAGCCAAGCCGTGGACAGCAATGCAAGTATGATACTGCCACAGGAGAGGCAGCCCCTCCCCACTGCTCCACCGGCTGGCCTGGGGGGCCTCTGACCCAAACAGGACCTACAAACCAAGCAGTGCAATGCAGCCGACATTATGCGAGGCAGGCTTGCTTAGTGGATAGAGCTCTGGAGCGAGTCTCACTCGGCAGCCTGGAGGGAGGTTTCCTCACTGGCCTGCTGGGTGACTTCGGCCACTGCTCAGTTTCCCAGCTGTAAAATGGGGCGAATGCTACTGCCCTTCGCTGTAAAGCACTTTAATAAGATTTCAAAGCACAACGCGACTGTACCCTCACAGCATGACCGAAATTAGCTCTGTGATGTGACAGGGTGTAGCAATAACAAGCGGGAGGAAGCACACAGCCTTAGTTGCCTATTTTAGTAATTGGGTTTCACACTCATCCTCCCCTCTTTCCTGGTCTCATCCCTCTTTATGACCCGGAACACGTTCAGCACGGCGCATCCGTGGGGGCTCTGGTCCAGTGTGCGCGCACGCGCACACACACACACACACACACACACACACACACACACACACACACACACACACACACACACACACACACACACACACACACACACACACACACACACACACACACACACACACACACACACACCCCCCCCCACCCACCCACCCACCCACCCCCCCCCCCCCCACCCCCCTCTGCAAGGCATTGGCAATAAATAACCACCAGGGCCAAACACAATGAAGTGCTCTGGCCATATCCACTTCATTCCTTGGGAGCTGGTTTGTATTTATTCCCTCAGTGGCTGCTTCGCAAGGACCAATGAGGTCTTTTCTAGTGTAGCCTTCCCCCCCGCCCGTAGCCTGGCAGCTTCAAAGATGCGTCTCAATGCTTGTTTTGCCCCTTCCCCAGTGTCCTGTGCAGTCCACCGGTTTCATTTAGTTGTGTACGTTTGGCTGTGTTGCTGCAGAGCGGGATTATTCCCAGTGGAGCCGGGCCGGACGGCCTTTGGAACCATAAACCAGCTCTTGCATTGGGCACAGACTTTCTGCCTATGTGCCTGGCCGTTCAGTGTCCTGACAGCTGCACAACGCCAAGCACAGACTGGGACCCTCACGCCAGCCGTGGCTTGGTCACGTGAAGGGCACTGGAATAGCATCCCCCCTGCCCACGCTGTGGCTCCTCGGTACGGCAACTCCCCACTGGTTCAGGCATTTGTTCACCGGGCAGGACTATTAAAAATGTCCCAGATGAGACACCCCCCTCCCCCCCCCCGATCCTGCATTCATCCAATACAGTATTGAAAAGTGGAGGAACTTACCTCGCAGTGACACATGGCACAACCTGCAAGGCCTGGTACTCGCGCACGCACGCCTGTCCGTGTTCATGCAGCACTAGCTGAACTAGCCTGCGCCTGATGCAGGGCCCACGTCAGTCAGGCTGGCTGCAGAGGTGAGAGCCTCGTAGGGGAGGATGTGTGCAGAGGGGAGGTTGGCTAGGGCTGGGCTCCCTGGGAACGAGTTGGGGGCCAGGTAAGGCCTGGGAGGGGAAGAGCAGCGTTCCAGTGGGGGCCAAGGCACTGGGCTTACAGCAAATTTCAGATGAACACCCCAGGCGCAGAGCCTGGTCAGTCCCACTCGTTCCCTCCACCAAGTTCACTGCCAGCAGTCAGTCAATCCCACCCGTCCCACGGACTCCCTCCATGCAGCCCAGTCCCCACATGGCTCATGCTGCCTTTGCTCTCCCTGTGCCACGTCTCCCACCCCCCTGCATTCATATGGGGTGCTGAGGGTGGGTCCTGGCCGGGGGGGGGGGTTACAAATAGGACCAAGGGAGTGCTGAAATGACAGAGCCTTTTCTTTCTTTCCCACCACTATTGAACTCAGTGCAGTCAATTAGCAAGAGGCCTAGGCGCTGACTTCCTCTATTTGCAGGGAGGTGCTCGACACCCCCTTCTCCATCCCGGCCCTGCACCCTCCCCCCACGCCGCCCCTCCCCCGAAACCCTCACCCCTTTGCTCAGCCTCTGATCACCTGGCACTCCTGCTTTGCTGGGAAAGGCAGACACCTGCAGTGTTTGCACTGACGTCTGCTTCTCGCTGTTAAAGCCTAGACCCAGGCCTCACCGGGTGTAGGGCAGGTTGGGGCATGGAAATCAGGCACTGCCAAGCTTGTGGAAGGTAGACTAGCATTCACTCTAATCAGGGCCAGCGACAGGGGGGTACTACGGGTAGAGCTGTACCGGGCCCCGGACTTTAGGGGGCCCCCGGTACACAGCAGTACCCGTAGTCATCCCCCTTGTCGCCGGGCCCGGAGAGCGGGGAAGGGGCGGGGAGGCGGCGCGGCTCTCCCCCGGACAAGCGCGCGTGTCCCCGGCAGGAGTAGTGAGCCCGGCCGGCGGCAGCGGCACAGTCCGGGGGAAAAAGTGCGGGGTGGGGGGGCAGCAGCAAGGGTGGCTCGCGCCGCAGGACCCCGCACAGCCGCCGTGAGCCGGAGGGGAGCGCCGGCTGGGCTGGGGGGGGGGCCCGGCTGGGCTGGGGAGCCCCCCAGCCGCTGCCAGCTGGGCTGGGGGGGCCCCCAAACGATCAGAGTAGGGGGCCCCCAAATTTCTGTTGCTGGCCCTGACTCTAATGAATGAACTGTGGGGGGAGGGTTTGCGATTATCATCGGATGTCCAGATTGACTTTACAGCGATGGTCCCGATTTTTAGGTCTTTTTCTTATGTAGGCTCCTATTATCTCCCACTCCCTGTCCCGATTTTTTCACACTTGCTGTGTGGTCACCCTAGCTTACCAGCACGCCCTAGAGGTACCCACACTAGTGCAAGGAGACCTAGTGGGCTAAAATTGGTAGTGTAGCCATGGTAGCACAGGCAATGGCAAGCAATGGCACAGGCCACCGCCTCTGAGTACAAACCCGCCCAGGCCCTGTGGGCACGTACACTGTGGTTCAGGCATCGCAGGCAACAGCTTGGCCCAGCTGCTCTAGGGCTTAGAGGGGGTCAGGCAGCTAGCCCAAGACCCTGCCACCTGTGTCCAATCCTGCCCAGTCCCATGGTCTGGACTCTCACAGGCGCTTGGGCTGATGCAACCCCACCCCTGGTTTTTGCACACTAGCTCAAGTAGAGTGAGTGTGCGTAGTGCACCAATACAGGGATTTACACTGCCCAGCTGCAGTGTAGTGGTATCTAATAGCAACCTAATAAATCCATAGTCACCGAGGGGTCATCACTGCCTTGCACATGGGGCCACAGGAATGTGGCCATTGCAGCAAGCATGAAAGCCCTAATGTGACCTAGTGCAAAGGCACAGGGCGCTGGTGCTTTACTTGCAGGATCCGCTCTGCTAGCCGGACCAGCGCGGGGACCCTCAGCAGAGCAGTTCTGGATCCTTCCACTAGAGGGCAACGGTGCACACTAGGCTCCCAATGAAGCCTATTTCGTTCTTTGTTCGAACAGTGAGGCGGAGCAGGCGTAACAAGGGCCTTTCCGCTGTGGGTGGGCCCCTCATTTGGGGCAGGTTAAGCACAGTTTTGTTCCCCTTTATTCATACAATAATAAGCCCGAGGGGGGACACACCTGTACCAGCATAAACGTGCCTTACAGCAGCATTGCTTATTTGCCTTCCTCTACAGGAATGAGCGATCTGGCATAAGCACTGTTAGACACAAATGCGCTCACACAGCCAGCACACCTAGGCCCCTTCTACACTACATCTAGCCCTGGGAACAAGCCGTTTATTACCATAATGGGATCTGCTCATGTGGTTGTCGTGGCATCTGCCAGTGGCTGGGCAAGGACAGCAAACGTTTGAGGCATTTGTAAAAAGACCATTTTACAAAGTTCTGTCCTGTGCCCATCAATCAACGTGACCAGATTAGCAGACACTAGTTCAGTAAAACATTCATTTCTGGGCACAGCTGCATACTGGAGTTGGGGCCAGACACAGGTGTGAGTGGAGACAGAGCAGACTGTATGCTATGGAATAACAAAACACAAGAATAAACCATGCGCCCATGAACCACCTTTAAACTTTAATGAGGTCTAGAAATTAAAAAGAGAAAAGGTGTCTCTCTTTGGTACAGCGAGCATTATATGAATTGCTTTGGTGTGCTGAGATCTATTCCGCTGTACTCCCGGGTACAAACACACAGGACATACGTTTCTCATGTTTGCAGCAGCTGTTGTCAAAGTCCTGAAATGTAATTTATGCTGAGCGGCCACAGGTAATTTGAACTGACATGCAATTTGTCTTGAGGATTGGCAGCTGGATTGCACAATCACTAAAATACCTACTACCCACTGTCTCCTTTAGAACGATGTTCTAAGAGTATAAACTGGTCACCTGCAAAAACAATCCAAATAAAAATACAAACAAGATCACTCTTTGGCTATAGCTTCAATAGACCCTCAAAACGCAGATAGAGCCTAGCATGCCAGACCCAGGAGTCCAGCAAAGCAGCTATTAGCATCCAGACACATTGTGTCTACAGTGGACTGTGCATGTTTACCACAGCTCATAGGAAATCCTCTCTGAGATACATGCTCTCCAACTGCTACTTAATACCATCGCATCAGCTGATCCATTTGTCAATCAAAAACCTCCTCCAACCTGTTCTACCAATCAGCTCCATTTGCAACTTTAAAAAAGGGTTTTCCAGTGCAAAGCTCCAAATTTGGAAGGAAATTTGGTTTTGAGACACTGAGTGCTGAGTGCTGTCAAGGAGACAGTGCCATGCTTAATTTCTGTGGTCCTCACTTACAGGCCTGCCAAGCTACTGAGCTGAGGCAGCCACCTGTCATTAGTTTTTAAGAGTATCCCTCTGAGTGGGAGAGTTCTCTGTCAGATATACATTATTAGCTCCTGTCCCAGTGTTTATCACATCATCACCTCATCCTCATATATCACAACTCCATTGTCACCAGCACCACACATACAGTGTTTTTTGTGACAAAGGCTCTGGAATGTATCACTCCACAAGCCGTAATTACTGCAGGAGTTGTGGAAATAACTTACGGCTCCTTCTAATGACTCTTTGTCGTATGAGAGAGCACTGCTAGCACTAATATTACTTAGTTATGCAGATTGCAGACTTTGCCTTGCACACTTCATTATTATTAGTAATCGGACCAGTAGTCACTGATCGTGATCAGATCACTATTGTGCGAGGTGCTGTACAGACATCTAGTAGAAGTCCCAGCCACACAGAATTTGCTGCCTATGTAGAAGAGACAGAGACTATATAGAAAGGAAACACAAAGGTATATCTATATATCATAGAGCTGGAAGGACCTTGAAAGGTCATTGAGTCCAGTCCCCTGCCTACACTAACAGGACCAAGTGCTGTCCCCTGGCAGATTTTTTTACCCCAAATGGCTCCCTCAAGGATTGAACTCACACCCCTGGGTTTAGCAGGCCAATGCTCAAACCACTGAGCTATCCCTCCCCCCTGTGTAGTAGTACAGACAAAGGAAACAGCCTGCACTAGGTCAGGAGTAGAACTGGAGTCCACTCCAGTTGGTGCCGTGTTTGACTGGACCACACTGCTTTAAAGGGTAACTCACCATTCACTTCTCTTTGAGAACCACAGCACTGATCCCGGCTGCATTGAGATCCTGTTACTTCTGTATCTTCAGCTACAGTCATCTATAAAAGCACAGAAAAAGCTGACCTATGTGTCCAAAGCATGAGATCTGTTTGCTAAGCCATCATGTCAAGACAGGTTCTGAGTTGTGGAAATTGCACTGCTTGTAGCTCTTAGAGGTGCTTGGCACAGTCGGAAATACACACATACAGCAATCGGTAGAGAGCAACAAAGATAAGGAAAAGTGCCTGGTGTTCTTACCTTAGAACAGTCAGACCCACACCTTCCACCCATAAACACTAATGGGAAAGTGTCTCTTGACTGAGAATTGGAAAACATGAACCTTATGACCTGTAAGGGAGTTAGCCTGTGGAGCAGAAAAAGGGTTGGATTAAATGACCTAATCAACTCCCTGACTGCTGTGATTGTAGCATTCCAAGGAAACTGATCTGGCGCTAACTTTCTCCATAGCCTCTAGGGGCAGAATGTAAAGGCTTTATCGTCATGCAGCATATGCCCAGAGCAGGCAAAAACTCAACTCGTACGTCTTCGCGAGTGTCTCTGCTCCAGTGAGTAGTATGCTGTGTCACATCCCAGAGCAGCGCACTTTCAATACACGAGCCACCCTTATTTTAAAAATCAGAGCGGTAGCCGTGTTAGTCTGGAATTACAGAAGTGACAAAGTGTCCTGTGGCATCTTAAACACTAACTAAAGTATTGAAACATAAGCTTTCCTGGGCTAATACCCTCATGATCCTCTGCCACCGGCCTGCTGGTCACTGACCTTCTGCAAGTCACTGTGCATCTCTGTGACTCAGTTTTCCCATCTGTAAAATAGGGATAATTATATTTGTTTGCTTTCTAAAATGCCTTTAGACCTATGGATCAAATCTGCTTTACAACAGGAAGAATACCTAGATCTTATAGTAGAGAGACAAGGTAGGTGAGGCCATATCTTTTAGTGGACCAACTTCTGTAGGTGAGAGGGTCAAGCTTTTGAGTTTACATAGAGCTCTTATATAGCATGTTTCATGAGTAGTTCGCAAAGGATTTTGCAATGGAGACAAATATAATTATCCCCATTTTACAGATGAGGAATCTGAGGCACAGAGAGAGGCAAAGTGACTTGCCAAGGTAACCCATCAGGCCAATGGCCAAGTCAGGTACAGAACCCAGGTGTCTTGAGTCTTAGTCTAGCATGCTCTCCTCTAAGAGATCGGTATTATTGGGGGGGAGTGGGGAAATCCAAATGAAAGTTCAGTTGTTTTTTTTAAATGGTTTCTGTGTCTATTGACTCCTAAGAAGTCAGGTTAATGCCTTAGGACATATTGTTTGGGCAACTCCTTTGAAAGAGCGAGACATGGGAGAGTCTATCTAAGAGTGAGTGTTTTACCAATAAATAAATACTAATTACAAGACAATATTAAAGTGAACAAAATCCCCAGCTTTGTTACAGAGGCCTTGTCATAATGATAACCAAAAAACTTTTGCTATTATATATTTATTTGTTACACTTTTATACAGACAGGAAAGCTTCTGCATGGTAGGATGCCATCTGCTGCTTCAAAATGTTATTTTCTTGTTTCCAAGATTATTCAAGCATGTAACTTATGCATATTGGGGGGACAATTTTCTATGGAAGTGAGTTTATTTGCAAAGGAAAACATGTTGGTTAATTAAATAGAATCTGCCCAGAGGAAAAAAACATTGACTACAGAGTTATAAGATAGGGCACGCCTGGTTTGGTTAATGAACGAGGAGAAGAAGAGGAGGGGTTATAGAATAAATGAGGCATCTCAGAGAATACATACAGTATTTACACTATATCATGCTTTGAAAACAATATTGGAGTTTGTGTAATTTTCAGTTTCATCCTGGGATTTGGCCATAAATGCAATTCTCTGCTATTAAAACAATATCTATTCCCATGAGCCAGCGCAACAGCCTGAAATATAGACGCAGCATGTCATTTTAAAGTCTGCAGAGTGAAGAACAAATTAAAATACTCTGTCAGAGCTTCGGAACTGGAGTTTAAACCTTCAAGCAAGATCTATTAAATCCAGTAATAGGCACCAGTGCTACTCAGCACCACAAGGAAATGAATGGTATATCAGAGTTCCTGAAACTCTGGCAGTAATAGGCATCACACTGGGCTCACTGCACTGGGTAATGCATAATTTATCTGGCTTCATAAATATCAAAACACACCACAGCTGCTAGTACTTCAGTGCAAAACTGGCAAATATTCTTTCAATTATTCAGTAGCTCATCTTAGGGACTCAGTTGACTCCTCCACAGTTGCATTTTTAGAAAGCATCAATTACTCAAAGGTCGCAAGGCCGCGATGCCACACCAGCTCCAGCGGCGCCTTGCGGAAGGGACAGTGATGAGAGTTCAAAAGTTGCTTCTCCTTGCAAAAAAAATAAATCAATCCTGCCGAGTGGGCTCCCAAAAGTTTGCAGAATCCTGCAAAACTCCTGGCTGCCATGCAGTGGCACAGCCCAGAGGAGCCGTCTCCAGGACAGTTTCTAGGGGAGATTTTTAAAGGATTGCTGCTGTCAGGTCGAGCTTTAAAGTAGCTGCTATAGCATCACTAACCAAAAGGATGCTGAATTATTCAGTAATAAAGGGAATCAGCAAGCAGGTGTATTTTCCAAAAAGAGAGGGGAGAGGTTAACAGGACTTAAATACATCGACTGAACTGTTTTAAACAAACACACAAGTAGTCAAAAGTCCATGATGAGTTTTGCCCATCCAACCTTATTATTGAAACAGTAGTTGTGGTCTAGCAGAATGTCCCTGTGAATATTTCCATCCCCTTTGGGAGGATATTGAAATGCCACAATGATTACGGCCTTAGGACAGGGACTGGTAACAATAATGACTGATTGGTTATCTGAAGTCAGGGTTTTGGTTACAGTATCACACTGTGACCAAACACACAAACACCAGTTCCAGGGGATTTGGACATTTCTGATCATTCATTGGATCAGTAAAGTATGGCCCCATTTTTTTATTTTACTATACACTATTCTTTTAAAATACGATGGTCTGTCAGGAAACATGTATTTATATTTTCACTGTATAATATAGTCCACATGTTAGACTCAACACACAAAACCAAATTTAAAACATATGCAAAAATCAGGTCAGATTAATCCATTGCCATCAAAAATGACTAGATCTGGTTGAATTTTTGTCAAAGTTTTGTTGAAAAATGGTCTTTTTTTCATTCTGAATTTTTTAAAATCAGAATGATCAAAAACTGGATTTTCTGTCACTAAAAAGTGTTCAGTGATAATAATGACGGACAATTATTTTGTAAGGAATGAAAAAAAAATGTTAAACAAAAAGAAACCTTTTCACGTGACCATTCTTCCATTTGTGGACCAGCTCCCAAAATGACACAAACTCCCCACCCAGCTGCAAGAAAATCAATGGAACTAAAAATCAGCCCTGCTCCTGAGAGAGAGCCTGGGTAAATACACTGGCCTTGTAACGTCCCGGATAGCAAATAAACTCAGGCACTGCTTGGTGGACCAGTTGTCCCAAGTGCCATAGCAGAGGGCTGTCCTGCCGCCACTCCCCTGATGTTTCAAATCTCAGAACTGTCAGAGCCGGTATTCCAATGGATCTCGTCAGCCCCAAAGACAGGCAGTCTCTAAAATGCACAGCACACATACCATAAAGGGCTTTTTAAACACACCGAATTGCACCTAAAGTGAACTGGAATCCAAAGCAGCCTCTGGAGGGGGGAGAATGGGTGGAAAGTTGTATAGAAAAGTTGGTGTTGAATAGATGGCCCATTTACGATCCTCCCCCACTCCACTGAAGAGTTGCTGTGGAAAATGCTGTTGTGATTTTATTTTTGATGAACTTTCCTTGGATCACAGGCAGGGTTCAGCCCACATAGAATCAGAACTAGACCAGACCTTTAGCTAAGTCTAACCAATTAGAGGATCTAGAGCTAAACTTTGTGGCTTACGTCCATTTTTATTCCCGGAGTCCTGTTCGGCAGTCTGCATCAGTGCTGCTAATACAGAGTCCCAATAGCGATATGCTGTTCTGCCCACTCCAGTGCTCCAAGACCTCTTGTTCACTCTCCCGAGGCCTGGTCATGCATCCCGGGGAGGTTTGCCATGCCTTCAGTGAGAACAGGAGCAGATGCCTGGAACTAGGATGTGCCCATGGCTGTGAGCAGTTCCCCTCTATCTCAGAGCCCATCTCATTTTTAATTTGGCAAGTGACAGTTTTCTGGCACCATGACCTTTGCAAGAAAAATAATGTCCTACTTTTCGATTAAGAGCTTTGCTCAAAGCATTTTCCTTCAGGAACTGAAAGGACAAGTCAGCAGGGAGACAGACACCTGCTGCTAAGCACAGTTCTTGCAAGACAGTGGCATGAAATTTTCAGGCAGATGTTCGCAGTTGGGCATCTCAAAGCCCAGACGTCTATCCCTGCTCTTAGTGAATAAATCACTCAGCTTAGCTAGTGGTATCTCCAACAACAAGGCAACAGGTGGTCACCTAAGATGCTGAGTTTATCAGGAAATCTGACATTATCAGGGAGAAATGTTAGTCTTAAATTTGTGCCAAAGAGGACAAAAGAAAAGAAGAAAAAATTAGTAGAGTAGCCTGAAATACAGTGACAGAATATGGGCATAAGTGAGACTCGGGTGTTGTTCAGGTGTGAATTTCACTTGAATTTATCTCCTCTGGTAGGTTAACAAATAATTTCTGAATCACTCGCAGGTTTTTTAATGCATTTGTTCACTGTAAATATTCACTAAATACCATGGGGGAAACTCTTACTATGTAGATTGTAAACTCTTTGGGTAAGAGACTGAATTCTTGTTCTGCATGAATGGGTCTCTGATCCCTAACAGGGTCACTAGTACAGCCTTTAACAATATTGGTTGCTCAAACTATTCACTTGAGTTATATTTGCCATTCACTGTTCATGTTCTGTGGTTGATCACCTAAATTCCATGATATTTACTCTAATCCCTGACTGGATGAGAAAACGTTCTGAAATGGAAATAAAATGCATCGTTAATAACGTTAATTCAGCCTGAATTTCTGGAGGAGTAACCAGTTGTGCTAACATGCTGGACCCTTGCTGGAATCATGAACATTTTCACAAAGAACTGGAGATTATGCAAATACTCACAAATAAGGACTGAATCACAAACAGCTTAAGGGGCCCATAAGTGGTGGACGGGCCTTGCGTAGAGTGAATTTTCACATGGAATGAACACTCATCGTTTGAATGGCTCCACTTTGTAGTTCAAATACCCCGATACTGTCCTAAAAACCTCTTCAAGACCAGCTACCAGGAAACATTTTTTCCCTTTGCCTCATTCATTCGTATCCTTTTCTATACGGAGCTGTCATGTTACAAAACAGAAGAGTGTTCTCTCCTAGCCATAAAGCGGGGGTGATCCGAGCCCCCTGAACCCTATTTGTGAACCCCAGACTAAGAGCTGTTCGGCTGTTGCATTTACAATGTTCTCTGCATTGTTCTGCTCTTTCTACCACTGACTTTCTCCAGCCCCTCGTTCAGACTAACAGGGACTGTTCTGTGCTCAGACACATATTTGGAGACATATTTTATATTTCAGAGAAGTGAAAAATATATTGCACAGCGTCTTCCCAGTGGCACTTTCAATCCATTTAAATTCACACTCTGACGCTTCAAGACTCCCCGCTTCAAACAGGTGGGCTGTAACCATCCCCCTTGTGCCTGTGTCCAGCAGGTGTCCTTCACCAATCTGCATACAGTCATGACAAGCATTAATAGAATAGCACATAATGCTGAGCAAAGGACTAAAATGCTGAGATAATGGGAGGCTATTAATGCACAGGGCTGCATTTCGCTATGGTCAAGGAGCTTCATTTCCAGAATGATTACAACGCTCGGCCCCTCATGCTGAGAGTGTCTTTGCACCGAGTGTGAATTTTGCACTGTTTTTGCACTGAGAGTGAATTTTGCATTGAAGTTTTTCAGCTTGGGAATGCCCTTTTGGTGCCAAGTTTAAAGTTAAGAGGATTGCAGGTGTAGGGCTAGATTCCTATTTTCAGGGGCACATTGGAGGGGAAGTACTACAGCGAAAGAGCCAGCTGGAATTCCTCGGCCGGGGGGGGGGGGACGGGACATGCTGTGTGTAGTGTCAGTTAGGCGCCCCCCCTTGCATGAGGTTCGTTAATGAGCCCAATGAACAGCCACTGGCTAGTGCAGAGGAATAGAACCGTGGCCCCACCCTCAGTATTCCTCATTCCCTCTAGGGCACCAGCACTAGGAGCACTGTTAGCAGGGCCTGTGCCAGACCATTGCAAAGTGGTGCAGGGAGAGGAGGTGCCATGTTCCTCCTGGTACACCTATGTACAGACAGGTACAATCTGGGCCACAGACTAGAGATGAGCCTGCGTAGGCACTTGTATCCAAACAGCCCTGAATCTGAGGGGACTTGGGGAGCTAGATACAAATACTTGAAGCCTACATTCACCTAAGGGGGCAGAAATAGGGTAGCATGGGCAGTCTCAGGAGTCATTTCCTAACTTTCAATGCAATTGAACATTCTTTTAAGTTTTTTTAACAAAAATAATTATAACATAAGAACATAAGCTATTATACAAACATACACACATACATACACACATACACACACCTAAAATAATAATGTTGCCCCTTCTTCCCACTTAGCAAGCAGCAGCAAATGTCTGGGGCCTTGTATGCTGGCTGCCCAGTGGACAAAGGAAACAAAGAAATCAAACAATGAAACACATTTTAAGTGTCATAAACAGCATGCCAGGAAATCCCTACTCTCAGAGATCCAAGTCCAACATCAGTGCCCAGTTGCCAGGAAGAAACTGCTTTAAGAATTGACTCCAGTAAGAGACCCCAGCTGAGAGCAAACTCTGCTGCTGCTGCAGAGTTCCCTCTCCCCAAAACCCTGCAGAACAAAACTAACCCCACACCGCACATCTCCCCAAGACGGAACATTTGTTCACACGCTAAGAAAAAGAACTTGGAAGCCCATCTTTAACACCGTCATCTGGGGGCACCTGCCATAATAGTTTAGTACAAAGTTCAAATCCAAAAGTCACACCGCCAGGTACGATCAGGTTAGCACTGCAATGCATCATCACATGGCACTAAGGAATCCATTTATGTGAGGATTCTCAGCCCCCTTTTCCCTGTGACAGAATAGCAAGTCCAGTGCATGAGCAGGGGTTAGGGTGACCAGACAGCAAGTGTGAAAAATTGGGACAGGAGGTAATAGGAGCCTACATAAAAAAAAGACCCCAAAATTGGGACTGTCCCTATAAAATCGGGACATCTGGTCACACTAGCAGAGGTTCGAGCTCTACTCAGAGAGCACCGTTTGTATTAAATCATGATGGGGGAATGCGCTCTATTAGTATAGCTACAGTACTTCTTAAAAACAACATGGACTAGCAATCTACATGTGATCATATGGCAATTGCTGTGCTTCTTCTAAACTCCACAACCCTTTCATCCTGCAGGGTTCCATAATTACCAGCTTCTTTGTATATGCGTCAGACCACCTTAACTTCAGCAAGATACACGAGGAGAGCTAGCAGGCAGCAGGCATCTGCTATGGCCCATAGCCCAGTGGCTGTCTGCACACTGTCAGCTGGAGTAGATAAACACTAGCTTCTTTAAGAGCATTGCAAAACCTTCCATTGTCGATGGAGTCCATTTGCTTGAATGCTAGGCTGATTTGAGTTATTTTCAGGAGATTTCCCTGGCTACTTGCTGTGGAGATGAATGGAGGTCACTAATTCCAAGCTCATTCGAGGGCTATTGCTTGCTTTATTAATGCCTTTTTTCCACGTCCATACACTTTTTTCAACAAAAATATTTGGAGTAATAGGGGAAATAGAATATCTGGATTCAGACAATTTATTTAAAAACAAACAAACATCAGGCCCTATTCTGCACTGCCTTATCCTCAGGGTATTGAAGGGCCACCGGTTCTGAGGTCGACAATAGACTATAAATTGGTGCAGAATTTGGCCCTAGACATACTTTTTGTCAGAATGAGCTAATGTCCCAACTTTGTATAGACCAGTCTGTAAAACTAATCACCTTGGCCCATCACCTTGGTGTTGTTTTCTCACCCACAGTCAGTTGTGTGTGTGGAGAGGTTTATAGAGCCAAGTCCAGCTTCCCATACAGAGAGTGCCAGAGGGCCTTCAAACGGCCAAAAACACACTCCACAGTCATTCAGCATTGGCTCAGCCTGTAATTGACCCGTTCCTGGCTGCTGTCCAGGCTCCCGGTGTAGGGTTTCATGAGCCACGGCATTAAAGGGTAAGTGGGGTCTCCGAGGATCACAATGGGCATTTCGACTTCCCCTACGGTGATCCTCTGGTCTGGGAAAAAAGTCCTGCTTTGCAGCTTCTTGAACAGGCCAGTGTTCCAAAAGATGCACGTGTCATGCACCCTTCCGGGCCAGCCTGCGTTAATGTCAATGAAATGCCCACCGTGATTTACAAGCACCTGGAGAACCATGGAGAAATACCCCTTTTCGGTTAATGTACTCGGAGGCTAGGTGGTCTGGTGCCAGAATAGGAATATGTGTCCCATCTATCGCCCTTCCGCAGTTAGGGAAACCCACTTGTGCAAAGCCAGCCACAATGTCATGCATGTTACCAGGAGTCACAGTTCTGAGCAGGATGTGATTAATGGCCCTGCACACTTGCATCAACACGATTCCAAGGTCGACTTTCCCATTCCAAACTGGTTGGCCACCGATCGGTAGCTGTCTGGAGTTGTCAGCTTCCTGATTGCAATAGCCACCCGCTTCTCCACCGGCAGGGCACCTCTCAATCTAGTGTCCTTGCGCCGCAGGGCGGGGGCGAGTTCAGCACACAGTCCTATGAAAGTGGCTTTTCTCATCTGCAGCCACTACTCGTCATCCCAGACTTGCATGACGATGTGATCCCACCACTCAGTGCTTGTTCCCCAAAACGGCGTTCCACGGTGGACAGCATGTCCATGAATCGGACAAGCAATTTTGTGTCGTATGTGTTACGCGACTTGATATCAACATTGGACTCATCAGTGTCACTTTGGCTCTTAAGGAGTAGTTCGAATGCTAAACGTGACTGCTGGCGAGACTCGTCAGCATGTTCTTCAGCAGTTTGGGCTCCATGCCCACAGACCGAAAGGGAAGACAGAGCACACCGCACAGAAACCGTTGAAAGATGGTGCCAAATGTAGATAGAAACACAGGGATTGCTGGGATGTGAAACTATGCATCATGGGGCATTGGGACAGGATTCAGAATGCTCCGCACCCCACGCCCCATTCCCACAAGCCACAGCGCCAGAATGGGAAGAGGTGCTCTGTGGGATAGCTGCCCATAATGCACTGCTCCCAATGCCGCTTCAAGTGCCGCAAATGAGGCATGTCAATGCGCTTGCAGCTGTCAGTGTGGACACACTGGAGCGCTTTCCCTAGAGCGCTCTCCGAAGGCTGGTTTAACCCAAAGCGCTGTACATCTGCAAGCGTAGCCAAGCCCTTACTGTTTGGCTCTTAAAGACTGAAGAATTACTCTGCAATTGAAATTGCGTCAACCGGAGCCTACAATCACGGGGTCATTTCATGGTCTCATTTCTTCTAGCCTGCCAATTTACCACTGATTACCATGGGCTGCATAACAAATCATTTGCAATAGGAGTTCAGAATTGCATTTTGTCTGGAATAAACCTTGATTGGCTGCATTGTGCTCGTAACTGATCAGCACTGCCTTGCCTCATCTTTTCAGTGCTGAAAGCAGCTAATCATGTCGCCGCCGTTTAAACCTGGAGCCCTGAGAGTGCCCTTTTTGCGGAGCTGCTGGGATCAAAAGCATGACTGCTCAAGACAATCAAAAATCTATGGGCTCAGCTAGACTTCAGCTACATGTGGCTATTAGCTTTGTGAGACTAGAACACATCCCTCCTCCCCCAGTGTAACTGAATGCAGAGTAGAGCTCTATATGGGATAATTTAGGACACCACTCTGAACTCCGTACTTGGGCAAAACCCCAGCTGGATTCAATGGGAGTTCCTCATCAGTATGGGTGGGGAGGGACAGATAGATGGTGCCCTCTGTGTCTCTTTCCCTTGGAACAGGCTTTGGGGAGGCAACACACTAGAAGGAGGAAGGAATGAAACCTCCCACTCTGCCCTCTACCTATCTTCTCCTGCTGGCTGGTGGTGGCTCTCTGCAGGCATATCAAGGAGTAACTGTTTAAGTGTGAATGGCTTTTCTAATTTTACAGTTTTCCCAAAATCAAGGGGATTTTGCGGATTGATGCCGCGAGAAGTCGCTAACATTTTGCAGCTGATCAGAGGTGGTATTTATAAGTTTTCATGTTACATCAATTCAAACAAATTTCTAGATTCCAAGTCCAGCAGGAACCACGGTGACCACCTTGTCTGACCTTGTATAACAGCCCATAGGGTTAATTAATTCCTATTTGAACAGGCAGAAATGCTGAACGTAGGGAGCTAGCCAAAACTCAGGATTTTCAGCTCACGAGAAATGTAGAGATTTCACAGTTTCAGCTTTGATCTGAACTGGACCAAAACCAAATGTTTCAAAATATCTTGCAAACTGGCAATCTGGGAACAATTTTTTTCCCCAGAACACGGAGACATGGTGTTTCCTACATGAAATAGGTGTCCCAGGACCTGCAGTTCTAACTGAAGATGACAATCTTGTCCCTTTTATTGTTTCTATTAGACTTTATGGCAACCTCAGGCCTTCAGGCCGTCTTCATGGCAGGGCTGCCATGGACTCCGGAAACCCAGACTCCCCAAAAGCCTGACAGGAGAACTGGCAGGGAGCCAGGCAGTTCTCTGTCTGAACCCTGCCTGTGATCCAAGGAAAGTTCATCAAACCCGGCTCACTTTTGCAAGACATTTCAAGTTCAACAAACCAGCATTTTCTGACAAAACTCTGAGAGCCCCTCTACCCAATATTGTAATACAGATAATCACAGAACTTGTTACCTTGTAACATCTTTTTCTGTATTATCAATACCACGTTTCTCTCTGCACTGAGTATCAGTTTCGTTTTTGCCCCATTCAGCTATCCTCTTCCCCACATTTGTTACCTTGCATTTTTCCAGGCTGAATCTCATTTTCCACCTAGGCTTCTAACCTTCGCCTAATGGCCCCCAACCCCATCCTTCATGACATTTTCAACTCTTTCAATTTATTAGCATCAGTTAATTGAATTAATTTGCTGTTGTGTCCCCTCTTCCAGAACATTCATGTGCATAAAGTAATGGAGACTCGATTCTGATCAGGTCTCCTGGTTGAAATAATGTGAAAAAAAGACTGGATCTAACACCAACCCTTGTGCTACCTTATTACATACCTGTCCCCACAATTCAATACACTGCAGTTTATCATGACGTATATAATGTGTGTGTCTTTCAGCCATCTGACAGTTTTCTATTAGAATTCATTTCAGGTATAAGATTTTTTGATGCTCTATCAGCTACTTTAGTAGTAGCTCAATATACTGCATAGCATCCACATTCCTTTCAATCACTAAGGCATGAATCCTGCAAGCACCTTGGCACATAATTCAAACAGATAAAGTTACTTTGGAATTCCATTTAAAAACTGGGCAACATCTTGACCTTACTGAATGAAATTTTGCCATTGACATCAATGGGGCCAAGATTTTACCCAGTGTTTTAAACAGGGGAGTATGGTCCCGCCTATTATAGAAACAAACCAGCTGTGAGTCTGGACGACTCCTCCCTGTTTGGCATGGGCCTGTGTCAGATGGTTATTAGAATAGCTCTCCTAGTCTTCCAACATTGACGTTATCCAATTCCATTACTGCGTGAAGGACGTCTGTGACACAACCAAAGGAAAAAAACCCCACACGTATATATATAATCCTGCTTAATACACTTATGAAATGAGAATGTTATTAAGGCAGAGAAGAATTAATCCACGAAGCTGTGCCTAGCTGAAGAGGTGCCTAGCTCAGGGAGTGCTAATTAAGAGAAGCACTTTCTGCATAAGAGAGCTCTTTTGCTGCAGAGGAAATAAAAATTTTCTGCTCATTTTAATCAGACATCGACAGATTGCATTAATCAGGTGCAACAACACTTTGGCATTGTCTTCATGCTATAAACCTGCAGATCACTCTGTCTTATTTGCTGAATATCCTTAACACTCATTTTGGGGCATGATCCAAAGCCCAATGAAGTCAGTAGAAAGGCTCCCACTGACTTCAATGGGGTTTGGATTAGGCCTTTGTTGAAAAAGAAAACAGATGCATTTCTGTCCCAAACCCTAAGGCAGTAGTTCTCAACCAGGGGTACATGTAGTCCTGCGATATGCAGGTACATCAACTCATCTTGTTATTTGCCTAGTTTTACAAAGGCTACGTAAAAAGCACTAGCTTTTTTCAAAGTACTTAGGATTACGCAGCACTTAATATGTGCAAAGCCCAACTTTCATTGATTTCAGTTGCAGCTGTGACTGCTCAATGGAAACCGTGTTGACATATACAAAATAGAACGTGATCATGTAATTAAAAACTGCATCATAATTCATATGCACAGGGGAGCTAAACTAAAGTTCCATAGGGAATCTTAAATCTGGGATTTCTTAACTTTTGAATGCTTGCCTCTGCAACCTTACTGTTCTTTTAACATAGTTGGTGTGTGTGTAGTTTCCTAGGTTTTTCAGAGAGGTAGCCGTGTTAGTCTGGAATAGAAGAGGTAACAAAGAGTCCTGTGGCACCTTAAAGACTAACTAAAGTACATGCTCTAATACTTTAGTTAGTCTTTAAGGTGCCACAGGACTCTTTGTTACCTAGGTTTTTCAGTTAGCTTTTAAAGAAAAAAAAACACCAAAAATTCCATCATCTGGCTGCAAATTGACACCCACATGGGTCATCAGTGGGGATGGAACCTTTAGTTCGAACCACACAGACCTTTGCCACTTGAGATACCAGAGTAACTGATAGTAGTTGTAGGTTGTCATCCTCGACGCAAACCAGCACGAGAGGGGGATGGGACACATTGCCACTGGGTTTCACAGGTATTTGCCGACAGCAGAGGAATGGTGGGACACAGGTATCTTGGGTTCCGTTCCAGCCTCTAGTGGGTACAGACCTTTCTGCCCATTTCCTCCAGGCTTGACCCATTCTACCTCATCCCCTCCCAGTCTGTCCCACCTCCTGGCTCCTTGTGAGAGTCCCATTCTCCTTGCCTATCCAGTTCCAGCCTACATTCCTCAGGCTTTTGGTCCCAGCTAGTCCTAGCCTAGCCCTCTGGGCTTGCTGTCCAAGTCCCAATTGCCCTCCCTCACTGGCTCCTGCCTGTCTTTGCCCAAGTAGTCCTCATCCCCCACGTAGTGACAATCTCCTCGTTCCCAGTGTCCTTGTGCAGCCGATTCTAGTTCCACCCCACACCCAGCCCCTTATCCCATCCATCTCTCCCCAATCCCACAGGCTCCCAGCCTCCTTGCCTCATCCAATCTCAGTCTACCCCCACCGTCCTCCCTGGTGTCTCCTCCCAGGCTCTTTGCCCAGACACTCCCTTTTCTCTCCCACACCACAACTCCTGGTGAGGTTGTGAGATGTACCTCTTCTCCCACCACCCCTATTGCTCCCTCCCCATTGTTTCCCAGTCCCCTTCTTCAGCTAGTCCCAGTATCCTCCCCATATCCTTTTTCAGATCGGAGTGCTTCTCCCAGCCAACTGGTTCCCAGTCCCACCACCACACCTATTTCCCTCACAAGCTCTCAGTCTCAATCTCCTTTCCAGCCAGTTCCAGCCTCCCCTCCCCATCCAGGTCCCAGGCTCAGTTCAGGGCCCTCCCTCCCCCGCCCCGTCCTCCCAGTCCAGCTCCAAGTCTCACCAAATAGTATTGCCAACATTGTATTTCAAAAGTATGGGACAGTTTTCCTAGCACACTCACCCTTTCAGGCCGACATCATGGAGATACACTCGTTTTTTGGGGGGGGGGGGATGGAGACCTATGAAATTTGAGGTCTCTATTTTATATATTTTTATTAAGCAGGACTTGTCTACATATCTCAGGGGTATTTCTTTCTGCTTTTTGCCACACTCAGTAATTCCTAATCCTGCTAAGAAATCTTTTCAGGAAAACTGGAAAGATATGCAAATTTGGAGTTTGCTTTTAATTAAATCTACACCGCATCTCTGTGTTCTTCATCAGACCATTTATTCCCCATTAAGGAAAAAAATCCTCTCTACAAACATGTTTGACCTTGGTACACCAAGTACAAATGATACAATTTGGAACAAGTTTTCCAGGTTTTCTTTACAGAAACACTTCCATCCACTTTTCACTCACAGATCTGGAAATATCCTGTCTTGACGTTTCAATCCTATTTTAGCTGGTGCAAAATTCCTCATAGATTCACATTTATGATTTCTTACATTTTGAGTGCATCTGTTACTTCTGGGTCTGAGAAACTAAGCTTCTCGTAAAAGCCAATGGGATTCAGCTTCATCATTACATTGTCAAAAGAGAAATCAAACCAATTATCAATGTACAAAAGGCCAGAATCATAAGACTTAATGAAGCCTTGCTTTACCTTCACTTTTTTAGTTCTGAAAGTAGTTTTTCCAATCAGTTTTTTAGCTTGGAATCCAAAAAAACTATCCTCTTTCTGCTTTAGCATCTTCAACTTCAAATGTACATCTCTCTGCACACATCGGTAACATAGTTTTGATTCCAACTTCATCAAAGACACAAGCCACATTGTAGCAAAAACAGTTACATTTTCACAGTGCAGGTGTTGCGTCCCTTATCTACCCAGTGACCTCTGTTCGTGCCAGTCTCCGTATGGATTCCGGCGGACAGGCCTGGATTCTTCTGGATCCCATCACTCAGCACTGATAAGGCTTCTTTCTGAAACCCAATGAGGGTTTTCAATCTGGGGATTTTGGTGTAGGGCTTTTAATCAGGCCCTGCCCCATGGAAACGAGAGTTTGTCTGATGTATGTTCATTTGGGAGTTCACCTGGGCAACAGGAAGACTTTACTCAGTTATATATTGTAATGAAAAAGAACAAAAGAAAGAAAGCCCTGGAAGCAGCCTGAACCTAAATGCTTCTTTAAGGGAACTCTGAACATGTCCATTAATCACTGCAAACAGAGAGCTTGAGGCAATGAAAGCCTTCGAAGAGAGGAAATCTAACTCTGTGAACATATGGGGTTAGATGTAGAGGATAGTGAATGTGTGTGTGTTTGTGTGTGTGTGTTTGTGTGTGTGTGTGTGTCCATGCACCTCTGCAGTCTACAGGACAGAATCAGAATGGTTTGACTGAGATTCTAAACAACTTAAGCCAATGAGCTAAAAGAGATTCTTTGGTAGCATAAGTGGTATTAGCCTGTACTTCTGAGCACGAGGATCCCTCTGTGTGTGTAAAGTGCTGACTTGCTATGGCGTCCCATGTAACAACCCTTAACTCCCAAGGGACCAAGGATTGTGATGTACAAACCTAGAGGTGGTTGTGTCAGCTGCTGGTTTCACTTGCCCTTGAGCAGGCTCATAATTACCTGTACAATTTAGCTGAAATATGATGGTAACCTAAATTGCCTTGAAAAATAGTTGTTATAAACTGAAAAGCCAGCTTCAATGTGGGTTCCCATTCTGGGTGGCATGGACCACACTTTCAGGCCTTTATCAGGAAGCAAATGAGTGTCACAGGCCCAGATGCAGTTTTTCTTTATAACTTTGCCATCTGTCACGAGCCATCCGCCCTTGGGAAACTCCCAACGAGTACAGAATGCTGAAGCTAGTCTCCTCAACCACTCGGGCTCCGATAAGCACATCAGCCCCTTCCTCCGCTCACTACACTGGCTCCCCATAAATACTGAATCAAATTCCAGGCTCTCAATGAACACGGGCCCAGGGTATCTGAACACAAAGCACCTAAAGCAGTGAGATGAAGACGGGGGTTGACGACTTTGCTCCACCGGCACAATGGCGCTTTCTACAGAAAGGGCAGAGCTCAGCAGTATGGAAGACTGAGCCTTTTCAGGAGCTGGCCTGAGACTGTGGAATGAATTCCCACAGCAAGCAAGAGCCCTCGCAGCCCTCACTACCTTCTGCTCCGAGGGCAGGCTGGACTTCTTCATCCTTCCTCCTCCCCAGAGCACAGTGTGTACCTTCAAAACAACAGACAGGCCCAGAGCAAAACCCTACCCAAACAAAGCACTCCGCCTCACACACACTACTTCCCCTCTCGAGTGGATGAGAGAATGAACCCTGCATGACAGCTGTTCGTCATGACGCAGAATAGCACAACTGGAAGGCCCTCTGATACTATAGAAAATAGAACTGGACCTTGAAGACTATTCGGTAAGTCAGGGCGTAGCTGAGATTGTTCACTTTGAAAATCTTCCCTTGAATCTAAAACATAAATAAAAGAAACAAATGAATCCAGGGCTGTCTGCCAACACATGCAATTTGGGAGGTTTTTACCTTTCTAAATCCAAGGCTGAATCGCCGTCAAAGCCATTGTTTGAATTACAACCACACTGTGAAGAGGAATAGATCTAACCAGCTGTTCCAGCAAAGAAATATGCTCCAACTCAGGTGCTAGAAGGAAGGACGCGCTCCTTGTAAATAAACTACCTCAATAATTAATTGTCAGCAGAGACATCACAACAGAAAAAAACCCACCTCCGGTGATGTTTTTTCAGTAACTTTTTAAAAAGCAGCAGTACACAGATAGTTAGAAACGCTGCATTTAAGAAAAAGTAACCCCAAACCAATCCCCCCGCAGCCCACAGCTCTTCTTTAAAACGGAATATTAGTGGTGGTGGAAGAATTGGCCTCTCTGACCTAGGTCAGAAAGAACAAGGTCTCAGAAAGAGGCTCCATCCACATGAAACAAATGTCCACCCCTCAGTGAAAAGTTAGGAGCCAAAAATTGATGTGGGTCAATTGAGAGGAAGAGCAAATAAAGAAACTGGAAAGAAAGGGAAGACAAAGCGTGCTGGGTCAGACAGGGAGGAGAAGTGGGTGTTTGGGCGTGAGGGGGGGAGAGAAATCACTGTTGCTTTGACAACCCTGGAGATCAGTGGCGGAGCCAGGGTTTAACATCGGGGGAGCGAGCACCGGAAAAAAAACAAACTCCACTTCACACACGAGATTCGCACGGACAAAGTTAGCTGAGAGACAGCGCCAGCCCCTTCCAGGGCTCCGCTCCACAGCGACTCTCCTCCCGCCCCAGGGGTGCTGATCGCACCCAAACCTGGACCAACTTTTGCCCCACTCGCCGGTCTCCCTGCCACCCGGCCCATCTGTGAAGGCGGCTGGGCAGCAGGATGAGAGTCAAGGCTCTTTAACTGTGGCTGTAACAGACCCATTTCCTCTGTGGATCAGGAACACAACCGGTAACACACGCCTTTCTCTGGACATACCTAGTGGGCATGTGCCAGGTGGAAGCCCATGCACACAGGGGACGTGGAACCTCTGCCAGGCCCTGCCCCCTCCGTTTCAGTGAACGGTTCACTCTCCTATCCACACGGTGACAGTGCGGGGATACTGCAAGGATGCATGTTTGCAGCAGTTGGGGAATCTTCTCATCCAGGCTTTTTAGCCCGCGCTATGGGGTGTGAACTATATCTGGACACTCAGCGGGGGGGGGGGGGGAGGACAATTTAAAATGATAGATCCATAGGAAGGCACATTTTGATAGGAATGGGGAGCCCATCGAAATATGCCCACCCACCCGCATTTTTCAGCCTTAGCCCCAAGGAGGAGCTCCTCATCCCTGTCAACATACACAAGCCTTCATTACCTTGCCAGAACTTAAGATGGCAGCCAGGTCCATTTTGATGCAGGGCACATTCTGACAGGACAGTATCACCGTCGGGGGAGAGTTATTCACCAGACAAGGGCGGTGCACTGCACAGGTCAGGACATTCTAGGACTTACAGGCTGATTGCACAAGTGTCTGGAACCATCTGAACGGAGTGCAGCCATGGAGTCTCTGTGCAAGAAAGAGCAGCTGCTTTTGTTCATTACAAGGATGGAAGCACAGTCTTTCATTAAGACAGACACAATAAAGATTTGCGAGAATTCCCTCCTGAGGCCTGCCACAGGGTACAGGGAACAAGCCATGTGGCCACTTCCTGAAAGCAGAGCTAATGAGAAATAAAATGCACCCAGCTAGCAGAACTGCAGCTGCCACTCCGAAACTCCAGTGCAGAAGGTCGCCATTAAAGGAACAGGAGGCAAATTGGAGAGAGGCCTTTGAAAAAGAAATGGCAAGATGTCACTAAATCTTATAGCCTTTAAAAGAAGAAAATTGCACTGAATTTTACTAGTCAAAAACCAGCTGCTTACAGTACATGGCAATGTACCAAGTTAGTGGTCATCTGGTACCTCCTGGTTGTCCTTATAGTGAAAAATTTAATCACTTGGAATTTCATGGAAACATCTGGGATAGAACGCAGACCCTCCTGTCCCAGAAGCGCAGGTCCCTAACACCCGGGCTAAAGAAAAGTCTCCCTTAGCTGTTAGAGATATAGCTAGACAGCTAGTGTGAAAAATTGGGACAAGGCTGGGGGTTTATAGGAGACTATATAAGTAAAAGACCCAAATATCGGGACTGTCCCTACAAAATTGGGACATCTGAATCCCCCCACTTCACCCAAAACACACACACAAGAGAGCAGAACTACTCCATAGACATTACGGCAAGAAACTGGCTTACATTTTTGTTCTTAATTTCATCCCATAGCTCCTATTTTAGACTATTTATTACATTCAAAATTAATTGCCTAGATTTAGGTGAAGATGTAAGGCCAGATTCAGAGGTGAGTGTCTGGAAAACTGGTTAAAATCTAGATAATGGTGTAGCACTCTGCCAGAGGCTGGAAGAGAGGTATGTAACCTCTGAATTTGGTTTATGTAATAATAAGATAGGGAGACAACTATGGCAAAGATGGATTGGTATATGCCTCGCGCTTTGGAATGATTGTGTTTCAAAACTATGCACTTAAGAAATGTGCTATTTAAATTAATCATATTTAAAAGAACCAACTGAACAATTTAATACTTAGAATCCTTTTTGGTACGTGGTTATAATTGTGGAAGAAGAAAGGTGAAGAAAAGACCCAAGGATATTGTCCCTGTTTTACAGCCCCAATCTGTTTCTCATGCTTTGATGTGTGACAAGGTTGGATTCACTGGCAGACACACACTCTCTTCATGAGCCAAACCATTTTCTTAAAATAAAAAGCTGAAAGGATGCAGCACTTAAAACTCATGCCATGCATGGTCTAGGATTCTTAAGAATTCAATTTAAAAAAGTCAATAGAAAATAAATAGAACAAAATGTCACTGAAATGAGAGATTATAGAACAAAGAGAGTGGTGAAAACACATCCAAATCAAGGTTACAATTACTCTATATAAAATGAAATGCAGAGGTAACTATGCACATCAGGCTAATGAAATTATTCCAGACTCACTACTAACTAATGAAATTGCCTAATTAGTATACATTAACCAAGCTGCATCCCAAATTCCAATACAATTGCATTAGCACAAACACATAAATGTTCTATCACTTGTAAAAGAGCAGGGATCCTCATAACTCTCACCACTCAGCTAGAGGGAGACAGGTTAATATTATATCATAACTACTGCAGACATGAGCCCAAGGTACAAAGCAGAGAGATTAGAATCTGAATTTAACCATGGTTCAGGAGTATTCATATATAAGGTTCTGGTCCATCTCTCAATTATACCCACAGCATCTGACTGCAGAGATTAGGGACCATTGTGCCTTGTGTGTCCTGCTGGTAAACTCAGATGAACAAGCTTGTAACTATATAGCCCTAGTGTGAAAAGCAATTCTATATCAGTGACATTGTGTGGTTCCACGTGTATGGTTTTTCAGTGACTCCAGGTCAGATTTGTTCAGGTTATAAAAGTAAAAGATTGTCTTTACTTTGTGCTGGCCCTGCATATTTCACCTGGAATACAGAATTCAAGCCAAGTTCTTTCTGGCTCATGGATCACCCGCAGTAATATTCTGCAGCTGGAACTTCATTAATTAACAATTCTCTTGATTACACCATGAACCAGAATAGAATACTGTACAGCTCATAGTCCTGCAGAAATAATGTAGCTCTGGGAGTAATAGAAATGAATTTAAAACAAGAACAACACCCACCTTATTTTTACCTCTAAAGTATGACTGAATACAAACAGGAAAATGACATGAAGAGTAAGGCAGTGACATGATTTCTATACCCTCACTATTCTGACTACAGTCAGAGACCCTATTGATTCTGATGAAAACTGGAAAAGCCTGATTTCTATTGGGGCAAGACAGATTAGTCACCTGTGACTAATGCCCCCAGAAGATACTTTTTGGGGAGTCGAGCATCTCTAGTATTTGCTATAAAGAGGAAGATATGAAGTCTTCCAGATTATGGGGGATCTAACATTTTGAGCACGTGAGATCAGGTGGATGAGGATAAGGAGAGTTAATCATGTCGGGAATCGCAAGAGTTAGACTTGGAAACTAATGGATGATCCAGACTAGCTTCCTGGCAATGCAGAATGATCTCAGTTTTACATTATCAATCATTTTGTCAAGGCTAATTGCATGTGTCCCAAGTGAGGCCGCGTCCACCATTTCCCTTTGCAGATTATTCCACAGCCCAACAGATCACAGTCACTCCTTTACCTCAGTTTACCCATTTGTAACACAAACACAATTAGCCAAGTGAAGCCAGGCCCTACATTCAACTCTATGGCATTTCTCTCTGTTGCTCTGTAACACTATAACTCTAGAACGGTGTATCCAATCAATTCAAAAATCTCAGGGAATGTTCTCGGCGTCAATGGGAAGGATCCTATTGATTTTGATGACAACTGGAAAAGTCTGATTTCTCCTGGCGTAAAACAGATTAGTCACGTGTTCTTTGCTGATGATATGATTGGATTGTCACAAGAAGAGCTGCAAAAATTGCAAGAAAGAGCAGCCATGGAAGTAGAAAAATTAGGTTGAAAGATATCACACAAAGAGACAAAGATGGTGACATCTAAGTCTGTTGAAAAGGGGGAAGCTATTGCTACCCAAATCTGAGGATGCACTGGTCTGTGCTGAGCACTTCAGATACCCGGGTAGTATGACTACTAGTGATGCTAAACATCACATAGAGATCCGACATAGAATAGGATTTGCAACTGCGGCTCAAGTGACACTCTTTGGAGAAACAAAAGGTATGACCATGAAGTGTAAAATGCAATTGCCGCTGTCTCTTGTCTTCAGCATCTTGCTCTATGCACGAGAGATATGGATGCTAAGGAAGCAGGGCATTAAGTGGCTTTCTGCCTTTGAATTGAAATGCTACAGATGATTGATACACATTAGCTATACCTTGCACACAGCTGACAAGGAGATTTACAGCATAACTGGAATGCTACTAAGTATCATCAATAGGATCAGATGAAGGAAACTTGATTTTGCGGGATGTGTGGGTTGGATGGAAATGGAGGAAGATTTCCAAATACCAAAGACTGGTACCAGCTGTCAGAGGCACACATGGCAACTATGATTTGACAATGTGGCTGTCTGGACAGGATGTGATATGGGGCACTTCTCAAGATTGTGTGTAGACTGTGAAATGTGGAAGAAGATTGCTGGCCAATGACCCCCATGTGTTATATTTGCTGTTCCTTGTGATGTGACTTTCCGGTGCTTTGCACTGGGAGAGAAGGTCATGTATAATGAGAGGAAAATCAGTCCCACGGAGCGCCCATTTTGGTGCCATCAGGCGGAGGAATCTCTCTGGTGTTTCCTGCAGCTGCCTACGCATATCACAGGCAGCAGCTTAATATGCTGCTCTTACCACTTAATATGCAGCTTGGCCCACAGAAGCAATGAAGCATGAGACACCCTAGCGATACCTATCTTCAAGTGTAGAGATCTCTGGGTGAACAGTGCTGCACAGTGACTAAGTACTGCTGATATCACTGAAAGCCAGTGTCACTGGTGTCTTCCTGCCCAGAGAAGACTGGAATTTGGGTGCTGTACTGCTGTTGAAATTCACTGGAGTTTGGCACCTAACCACTTCAAACCTGAAAATCCGGTGCCCCAGGCCTCAGCAAGTCTAACGCCAGCCTTGGAAACCCCATTAAACAGGGTCGTGACCCCCTTGGGGATCCCAAACCAGAGTTGGAGAACTGCTGGTCTAGGAAGCACCATGCTGATGGAGGAGCCATCTTTTAAACGAGGCCTCAGAGATCATTAAAGAACCCTGCACTGTTCAGAAAAGCAGGAATATGAATCCCATTGTCTGAGGCAAATTCCAACCAGGGCAACTACAGTACGTGCTGCCTACAGACGTTCCTCACCCTGCTTCAAAGTTATTCTTCACTTCTCTCTCCCAGGGACGCGTAACAGCCATTGAGAGCCATCCCAGAAGGGACCACTTTTCTAGCCGGTGAAGAAACCTTTCCACATACAACACAGAAAGCTCTCTGGGCTGAAGACTGCAACATCAGATTAAAAGGCCTGTGTGTCAACCTCCTCTGCTCATTTGATTAGTTCCGTCTTTGATGAGCAAAGGAACCGGCCTCCATTTCCCTCGTATCCATCTTGCTTCAATCTCAACCCTTCAAGGTCAGTGAAAGTTTTCAAAGTGTATTTGAAAAAACGTTCTCTCTCCGTAGCAAACATTTCCATCTCCTGGACACAGCCTCATGTTAATAGCGTGGAGTGTCTTTCAGCCTGTCTTTATGGCTGATTCCCTGCTTGGATCCTATTATCACTACTCACTGGGGAAACCAGGTATGTTTGAAAGGCGCCAAGTCTTCCAGCTTGTCAGTTCAGAGAGATGTTGCCTCAGGCGGCACAAGATCTTGTTAGTCCTTATTCAGTATGTGGTCTCTGGCTAGCTGCAGCTCTCATCCCCTTCCCTGCACAGATGTCTTCCTGTTTCAGCTGCTGCCACTGACACAGCGATGATTTGTCGGCCTCTTCGGACACTGAAGGCCTTTACATTACACACACAACTTTATTCGGGGCTGAGGAGCTGTGAAGTACAGTCAGAGGGCAGGAAGCATTGTTGTCTCATGAGAGCCAATAATAAAACCATATGTAAATGGCATTCAAACGCATGCAGCATTTGAAGGTCTGCACCCTGACGTGCCGCTTTTAATTTCCTGAATGTATTTAATTTCCTGGATTTATTTTTAGTTCCTCATCAACTCTATCAACACATTCGTTTTCTCTTTCTCTCTCTCCCCCCTCGCCCCATGCTATGGTCTCTAGCACAACAGGTGCAGCTTCCAAAACCAGCACGTCAGTAGCCATTCCGGGTGCCTACTTGCCAGCTCGAGCACCCCAAAGGAGAACTGGGTGCCTAAGTTTGAACTTTTGGTTCAGTGTGTGGAATGTGGCCCATTTACCTTGAAGCATAATACCCCAGATTTGCCAGGTTATGCAGATACAAATGTACATACATTTGCATACGCAGTTTATAGCAGCAGTACCTGAAATGCACACGCAGATCTAGTGTTTGCATGTGAACATGGCAGGCTATACTTCAGTCAAGCTCCTGCTGCTAATGGGTTAGGAAAAACCTTCCCATGTGAGCAGGTTATCCCATCACTGCCTACTGCAGGGCTCTTTTGCACCTGGCTCTGAAGCAGCTGATTTATCTGGGGGTCTGATCCAATCTGACAATTTCTGTGTGCCACGCTGGCCATTGGCATGCATTGTGCGCACGCATATCAGGCAGGTACGTGCATCAATTAGGCATATGCAAATGAATGCATGGGGTTGCAGGCAGCTTAATATTGAAAATCTGGCCCCAGACAAATAAAGGGGACTGGAACATTGACCACATGCGTTTGTTAGCAGCACCCCTGTCATCAGTATTATAAATGAGGTGTAAACTGTGACGTGCCAATAGGGAATGTTTAAGGAAGAGCCAGGAGAGCCCCTATGGAACAAAGGGAATGCCAACAGGATGGCTCTGGGGACCTGGAGAGGGTCTTGGAGATCATTCCAGCGAATGGAAAAGAAAAGAGGAATGGTTCTGACAGCCCACGGTGAGGAGGGGAGGGGTTTGGAGTCACCCGGTCTGCCAGAGGGGTGGGTGGCTGTTTATATTCAACACTCTTCGCTCCCACAGAGTGGGTACTGGCCCCATGCTCAGAAGGATCAGGGCTCATGGGGTCGAACTTTAAACTAGGTTTCAAAGGGCAGCTCTCGATTCAGCTACATTGCCATGTACTTCTGGGGTAAATTGTGAGAGGGAAGAAGGATCTGCAGGCTGGGCTGCTCCAGAGCATTAGCTGCAGGGTCACTCCCGACAGAGGTGGTGCCACTGCTAACCAGGCCCATCACCCAGTACTGCCAGCTGAAAAGGGGCAGGGTGGGGCGTGACCTGACTGCTGCTGTGGGATAGTCTTCAAGGGAAGTGGTGGGACATTTAGGATGGGACCAAACCCAGCTCCAGGAAAACCTACCAACAGGGAACAGAGGGGGAGACCTAGTGGGTCATCTGGTTTATGGCCAGTTTCTAGGACTCTCCCGTGAGCACCCTCCAAATGGGATTTGGACACCAGAGGTGAATCAGCCAGGCATGGCCCACTCTGGCAGGTAAACCCGGTCCAATAATAGACACAAAGAATTTGACTGCATTTTTAAAATCAATGGTTTTGGTTCCGTTATTTGCAAATAAACGTTTTCCAGTCCCTGCCCAGGCCTAGAGAGGTTCAAACACCTGTTAGCAAGTTATTCATTATCCTTGTTCTTCCCTGACCCACTGGCCAGTAATTCACTCATTCATACTTCCATTAATACTATCCTGCCTGCTCGGCTGGGAGATCAACAAGCCAACCCACCTCTGATTTCCCTTTCTCCACCACCCTGAGGTCATTGCTAGTGCCAATGCAATGCAATGCCGGAGCTCCTTACTGGCCCACAGATGCAGCACAGGCGCAATGTAACATTATTATATTATATTATAGGATTATTTAAGGGGCATGACTAGACATCTCATTACTGAGACTGAGGAGTGGTTCCGTTTCAGAGCTGTGTCACCGGAAAGCTGCATTTCACTACAGCGAACATACAGCTCGTCAGTTGCATCTTATCTGTAAAAGAGACCTTATTAAGGAAGCGGTCAATCAAACAGGAATATTTTCTAGCTAAGGCTATTTATAAAATAGTCAGGCAGACCCAGAGCTTTAAAAGCTCTGCAGAGATGTCAGGAGCGCAGGCAGTGCGCCCTCTAGTGGAAATCTGCCATACGTTCTCATAAGAATGTTTATAAACATTGGAAATTCTATGTGCTAAGTCCAAAGAATGCCCCATACAGAAGGCTAGAGAGACAGCCTAGAAATCCCGCAGGCTTTGCCTTGTGGTTTTCCTGTCATCAGAGCCCCTGGATGGCATGTTCTAAGCTCATAATTTCCAGTGTAGCATCCCATCCCCTCTTTCAATGGCTATAACAGACATGCTAGTCAGAGCGAGTTAAAAAAAACCCCCCAAACAAATCATAATGCTTAGCAGCTGCATAAAGTCCATTGGAATTCACCCTCACCAGCCTTTATTGTCTAATTTTTACTGCAGTAGCATTTAGAGGCTCCATTAAGTTTGAGGTCCCCTTGTGTGACCAACCATATGAACATAAGCAGGCTCAGTGCCTCCCTGAAGAGCTTACAATTGAAGCTGGTAAATACACCCAATGATACAATCAAAATATGGACCATTTTTCAATAGACAGCTCTATTCTGAAATGATAAATCAATACAGATCAGCAATAGCCTATGGCCCCTTAGCCTCATTTGAGTGGTCAGTTTTCTAGGGGGAATAGCAGAAACCGTGCATGTTGAGGGTGGGGATTCGGAGAAGGAAAGTGGAGTGAGCTGGTAGATTGGTCTGAGGAAGGCATTTCAGGCATGGAAGGAAGCATGGCCTCATTTACAGAAGTAGTGGACAACTGAGCCATCACTGCTGGAGAGAAGGGGACGAAGGAGTGATGAATAAGGGATAAGAGTAGATACGGGCCAACCTGGGAAGGGCCCTGAAGACAAAGGAGAAAACAGCTTAAATTCGATGCAGTAGAAAGGGGAGAGCCTATAGAGGGCTTCAAAGAAGGTAGGGGAATGGTGATATGGTCAGAGAATTAGGCAAGGAAGACTATCCTGGTATCTATGTTTGGAAAGGGGTGTAGGGGACAACTGTAGGGGGCAGTGGGAGGGAGGCAGAGAGGAGGAGGCTTCAGTTGTCAAGATGGAAGATGAGGGGGGCCTGGCTGAGATTTATTTTAGTGATGTGGACGGAGAGAACCAGCTGGTTCTGAGCCTCCTAAGCATCAAACAGCTGGTTTTATAGATGAGGAAACAGGCAGAGAAAGATTAAGGGAGAACCCCAAGGCCACAGAGGGAGCCAGTGTCCGTGTCAGGATTAGAATTCCTGTCTCCCAGTCCCCTGCTCAGTAAACTAGATCAGATGCGGTTGCATCACAGACGGGATGTAATTCAGAGGGCTGCTATCATATAGCCATGGTATACCCGTGGGAAATATGAGTGACGTTTCGTCCTGGCAGAGAACAGGTATCAACTCCCTGACTCAAATAGAGTTGCACCTATCTACACCCAGGCTGAATTTGGTCACACAGATGTTTGAAAAAGATTGTGGGCAAAACCTCAAGACGACTCGCCCAGCATTTTTCAACCCACACAATTACTGGAAGTGAACTGAGTCCCGGAGAGGTAATTCAGCTTGTCATCTGCACTTACAGTATATGGTACCTTCCATACAAGTTACTCAGATTGCCGTATTACCACTAATGAATAAAGTCTCATGCCACCTCGCTGTGGAATGATGAGCCCTGTGTTATGAATGAGGAAACTGAGGCATGGTGAGGGGAGCTATGACTAGCCCAAGGTCCCACAGGGAGTTTGTGACAGACTTAGGGATAGAATCAGGTCCCCTGGCTCCAATCCTGTGCCTTAAAAACAAGACCGCTCCACTTCAACCAATGGATACAGTGGACTGGAAACTCTCAGAAGGTTCTGTTTGGATACATCTATGAAAATTTGGCTGCTTAGCTAAATTAGACTGGTCTAGCATTAGGTCTGAAAATTTTGCTAAGAACTTGCTGCTATCAAAATAAATGGGACTTCTTGTGTGCTTAAAATTCAGCATGTGCTTTAGTGCTTCATTGGATGGAAGACTCAGTGCTGCTTATGTTGTATCTCCCGGTTATAAGAATTCAGTGAGGTGAACCATCTCTCATCTGTTAGGACTGTCTTTACTTTGCCAAGTGATGTGTTACAGATTCATTACAATGGGTACATCTCTTGTGGCTGGCAGATATCTGTTAAAACAGGTGGTGGTGGTGGGAATGTGTTGTATTTAATAGCTCTTAGATTATTATAATTAAACACAAGGGCTCCGTGTTATGTCCTAGAAAAGTGCGACAGCTACAGTGTAATTTTTATTGTTAGCCTGATCCCATAAAAGGAGCAATTGAAAGGAAAGACAGGCCCTGGAGGGGAAAAAAAGCCCTGTTCAAATAGCCCAGGATGGCATTAAAACAAACCGGAAGTGCAATGCAGCCAGTCGATGTGGTCACTCTTCATTTAATGCCCTAGGGGCCTAGGCAAGGGCTTTAGGATTTTGGCCAAAGAAACTAAAAACAAACACCAGATGGCAGCAAAGGACATGTTGTGGGAAAAGCATGGCCTAGTACATTCCCATTTTGTCTTGTGGCTACAAGCATCTCCCACCCTAAATATTATCCTCTGTTTAAGCTTTTCATGTTGATTAGGTGCTCAAATTCCGATGGAGAAAGTTAATGGGATCTGTGCTCCTGAATCACTTAGGTGCTTTGGAAAATCCCACCCAGAGTCCATCAGGGTTCTCTGAAACGTCTGGCATTTTAAGGGCAGAAGGACAGATGAGTTATACTAATAATTATAAATGGCAACTAAAATAAAAGGGAAAAAATGATGTTGAATGACGAGAACTTAGGCTGAACTACATTTATGTAGACTGACTATACAAGGGTCTGCATTGAAACACCCATGAACTTAGTAGAGGGGTGGAGGAAGCAAACCTGGAGCTGAGCCTATCTAAGCGAGGCAAACCAAACAACAGCTGCGGGAAAGTTCACATCCAGATGTTGCTGAGGCCCATCTGTAATAAATACCCAACTTTATTAAAGACTTTCAGCAAGCCAGTGCCAGTCATTGTTCGGGATGGGCAGAAGGGTGACGTAGCTACCCCTTGAGAGGTGGGTTTAAGGGTATGCTACCCCTCAGAAGCTCCCAGCAAGAAATGAATTCACCTAGGTTACCTCCAGCACCCACTCTTTTAAAGGAGGGAGAGATGTGAGTCAAGATTTTCATAGGTGACTAGTCATTTTGTGTGGCACAGGTTTGGGATGCTCAGCGTGAGACACCTTAAAAGGACCAGATATACAGAAGGTGCTGAGCACCCAAGGTCTGCAAATCAGACCCCTTTACGCTGAGCGCCCCAACACTGAACAAAATCCCTAGCCACTCCTGAAACTCTTCCCATGGGATTTCCCGTTGGGAAAGGAGAGGGGTTTTTATTTATTGCTGGGGAGGCTAATTTGCCTACTATAGGGTGGCCTAGCTATAATATTTAGATGTAAACATAACCCTAAACCCCCGTTCTTTGTACATCTCTAGCGACTTTCCTGTTTTCTACTCTCTCTTGTCTTCTTAGTACCATTCCTACATTGCTGACAGGGACTAATTTATTCAAGTTTAAAAAGCCTGGGCCGAAGTTCTAGTCTTTACGCTGTTAGAAGAATCTTTCCCTCAACATCCTAACAGCTCGAGATGTTGTTTCTTATGGCAAAGTTTTGTAAAAACATAAAAACCAGGAGAACGTTAACTCAGCCGACAGAAGAGAAGGCAGCATCTTTGTCAAATGACGCCAATGTGTCCAGTGCTGCAGCTGTAAATTTATATGGGCAAAATTAAATTAACTACAGGATTAATTTTTTTAAATGTTCTAATCATGCCGGCAATGCACATATAAACTGGAGAGTACAAAATGTACAACAAGACATAATTAGGTGGACTATTTATTTCAATTAAGGTGTATTATTAGACATAATATTCAGTAGCCCTGGGGATGATGCGTCATTAGGTCTCCAAAGGAATGCATGCAAACATCCTCTTGTGCAGTGAGTCTGCTCCGCATACTGGGTATTCCATACAATCTATACAAAAACAGGACAGCTGCCATCTCCTGAGCGGTGTGTGGGAAATACTGCTAGGTGACCGCGAAAAATATTACAGTACAGGAGGGGTTGGATAGGAGACACGCAAACCTTTCAAGGTTACAAATTCTAACCTAGTCTAGGTCAACGGGGACCGAGAGTTGCCAGCTGGCAGCTGGCCAGCAGCTCTCAGGCAAGGCCCTGTGGACAGATGTCCACACCGTGCTTGGCATTAACTGCCAACAAGAGTGCCGTCCTTATCCAGAGACGCCAAGTATTGAATGAGCACTTAGAACTACGGTCTTGCCCCTAGAAGTGGCCCTTCCAGGCCATGGTTGGGATGCATTGATGGAGCAAAGCGGGGAAGGTTGTGCTCTTGACGGCTAATGAATAGAGGGTTTGACCTTGCACAGGGTCGAGCGCTCTGGTCCCGATCCAGCACGTGACTTGAGGCAAACACATGTTTATGTGCTTTGCTTGATAAGGGTCAGGTGTCTTGCAGGACTGAGCCCAAAGAAAGGACTTCAGAGCTGGCTGCCTGATTACCATGCAAAACACTGAAGACTTTTAGGGCCAAACTCTCACCCTATTGAAGCCTGTGATAAGGGTCCCTTTGACACCAGTAGGACATTTCAAAAACTGACCCCGACACCCCTGACATTTTTCTTGATAGCTGGGGGCCTGGTTCTCTTAGTGTTTCTCTTCTGGGATATGAGAATACAAGATATGGCTCAGTTGCATAAGTGCCTGGCTCAGTTCTATAAGGAGTAATGGTCTCAAGATGCAGTGCGGAAGGTTTAGGTTGGATATTAGGAAAAACTATTTCACTAGGAGGGTGGTGAAGCACTGGAATGGGTTACCTAGGGAGATGGTAGAATCTCCAGCCTTAGAGGTTTTTAAGGTCAGGCTTGACAAAGCCCCGGCTGGGATGATTTAGTTGGGGATTGGTCCTGCTTTGAGCAGGGGGTTGGACTAGATGACCCCCTGAGGTCCCTTCCAACCCGATGATTCTATGATGTCAATCCAAATATTGCAGGACTGGATGACCCTGAAGTAGGGGGAATGGGCAGTGCTATCTTCCACATTATGGGGTGTTTGTAGCTGAATGGGAAAGCAGGCAAAGGAGAGAGTTCAAGCTATGGCGGAGTGCCATGCTCGCTCAGAAATCCGCATCTAACTTTACTTCTGCAAAGCTATCCTAAGAGCCACATGCTGTCCTCCTGCCCTGTGCATCCCCAATTCCAGGTATGGTCCAGAGCAAGGGTGGCCAAACAGCGTCTCATGAGCCACATGTGGCTCTTTTACAGTTTTCATGGAGCCTCCCACACCCCATCCACCAGTGCGGGGGAAGAGGGAGAAGGTCAGGGTTTCTGCCCTGTGGCGAGGTAGTGAGGCAGGGGCTTCTTCCCCATGGGGTGGGGGATCTTGGGGCTTCAGCAGGAGCGGGGATGAAGCCCCAAGCCCCAGCAGGTGCCTCTTGCATGGCTGAAGCACCAAGCCCTGGCAGGCGCGTCCTGTCTCGAACCTCTGAAGAGTGTGATATGTGACTTGGAGGGTCAGCACGTTTGGCCACACCTGGTCAGGAGACTTTGCAATTCCAGCCATGTCAATAGCTCTGCGCTCAATTGCCTCCTGCTGCCCATGCTTCTTTGGGCCATTGTGCATGAAGGAAAGAACCCAAAGGGTTGGAAACAGCCACAGGTTTGTAACCAATAATCTGACCCAAGACATTTTCAGATGCAAAAATTATAAAAACCCCACAACCACATTAGAGAATTGCTGGTCCATATGAAGTTATGAAACCTAAATAAATACATAAAAAATAAAGCAGGCCGTGCTAGGAAAGGGTTACTCATTTAGATTGTTGAATTCAAACATTCTTCCATCCTACAACTCTAACCATTATGCCCCCTTTTACAAATCATAAACCCCCATAGGGGAGCTCTGAGTTGCGGATCTGAAGTTACTTGATGTCTATTTAAACAAACAGGAGCAGATGTCAATAGCCAGACAACTCCCCGCTATGTGGCTGAACTTTTCTTTTTCTAACTTAGTGCCTGATCCCAGAACCCTTTCCATGCCTATACCCTTATTCAGTGATATGACCATTCCTGTTGACCTCAGTGAGATTACTCACGTGAGGAATCAAGTCCTGAGCTTCTTGCAAAATATTTTGGAGCAACTATTTATCTCAATCCTCCTTTGGGAACTGACAAGACTTAATCACTCTACAGTTATATGGATGGGAAAAAATGAATAGAAATGTACGTAAAGGAACCATTCCAACAGGATTAACAACAGGATGTTCCCTTGTAGCATGGAAAAGCAGCAAACTTTAGCGAGTCACATCAGGTGGATGAAGGCCTGTGATTAAATGTAATCCATATTTTGCACACTGCTCAAACAAACCCATGTTGCAAGAAGGTAACAATACTTGTGGTATTTACACCTTTAAGGGAAAAGACACCCCCATATTTCACCTAAATACTGGAGCAATGGGCCTTTCGTGAATGCATAAATGGACACATTCCCAGCTAGCAAGATGTACCACAGAAAGAACAGGTTGCGCCAGTATTCAGGGGTGCATTTGCAGCTTTTCCCTGGCTCTGTCTCAGTGCATAAAAATGCTGCCACCTCTTTGACCCTACGTCAGACCCTGTGTGGGCAGTTAGGCCCTGATCTGGCACCATTAAAATCAGTAGGAGCTTTGCCACTGATTCATGAGCCTAGAATCATGCCCTGAATTGGGATAAAGGGGAAGCGAGAGGTGAAGAAGTAGATGATAATTGTCTCCCTCACTCCATTTTTCCTGTCTGTAGAGAGTTGCTGGGTTTTCTTGAAAACATGGAAGCCAATAGGTCAGGCTGAACCACATTTTTTTTTCTAAAGAGTCTCTTTACATTAGCCATCATTAGAATGAACAGGAGTTTTCGTTGTCCTAAAGATTAAACTTAGGATCGCATTTTAATAGAACCAGAGTGGTAGCTTGCTTGCTCCTGCGCTACAGTGTTTGACCTAGTTATGGGGGACATTGCTTTTCTGTTTCCAAAGGGGGAAGAAAGAAGTCCACCAGTGGTATTTCTAGCAAACCTCTTCTTGCAGAGCAAGGGCCTGGAAATCGGCTGCCTGCCTGAGTGTGCTTCATGCATTCAACGAAGCAGAATCATTTAAAATCTTTCCCAAGCAGGAGGATGGTTTTGAGACTTGGGCACCTGACTGGGACTCAGGAGATCCAAGTTCAAATTCCCAGCCTTGCCAGGGATTTCCTGTGTGACCCTGGCTTGTCACCATGGGGATAATACTGCCTCTCTCACCCTTTGTCTGTCTTCTCTATCAGACTGTAGGCTCTTTGGGTATGTCTGCACTGCTGCGGGGTGCATGCCTCCCAGCCTGTGTAGCTAGTGCACTAAGAATAGCAGTGCAAATGCTAGCAATGGCATGGGCTAGTCACCCCCAACTAAAACCTCTCCAGCACATCATCAAGGATCTACAAACTATCCTGAAGGATAATCCTTAATTCTCACAGATCTTGGGAGACAGGCCAGTCCTCGCTTACAGACACCCCTCCAACCTGAAGCAAATACTCACCAGCAACTACACATTACACAACAAAAACACCAACCCAGGAACCAAACCCAGCAACAAACCCGTCAACTCTGTCCACATATCTATTCAAGGGACACCATCATAGGACCTAACCACATCAGTCATGCCATCAGGGGCTCATTCACCTGCACATCTACCAATGTGCTATATGCTATCATGTGCCAGCAATGCCCCTCTTCCATGTACATTGTCCAAATTGGGCGTTTCTATGCAAAAGAATAAATAGACACAAATCTGACAACAGGAATTATAACATTGAAAAACCAATTGAACATTTCAGTCTTCCTGATCACTCAATAACAGACATAAAAATGGCAATTCTTCAACAAAAAAGGTCAAAAGCAGACTCCAATGAGGTCAAAAACAGACTCCAATTTGCAAATTGGACACCATTAAATTAGGCCTGAATAAAGACTGGGAGTGGATGTGTCATTACAAAACCTAAATTTTCCCCTGCTGATACTCACACCTTCTTGTCAACTGTTTGAAATGGGTCACTCATTACCACTACAAAAGTGATTTTTCCTCCCTTGGTATTCTACTGTTGAGAATAGCCTATTTCCATGGTAACTGAATTATCTCACTAGCATTGACCTTGGTAAGGCAGCTCACATATTTTCATGTACTGTGTATTTATACCTGCTACTGTATTTTCCACTCCATGCATCTGATGAAGTGGGGTTTAGCCCATGAAAGCTTATGGCCAAATAAATTTGTTAGTCTCTAAGGTGCCACAAGGACTCCTCGTTGTTTTTATGAAAACCAAAACACTCTTAAAAGTTCC
Organism: Sternotherus odoratus; assembly: GCA_032164245.1. NCBI lineage: Eukaryota > Metazoa > Chordata > Testudines > Kinosternidae > Sternotherus > Sternotherus odoratus. The sequence goes on along the minus strand of JAVMKO010000002.1, from coordinate 210,515,322 downwards.
TGAACGGTATTGCAGGTGATACTTTCAGTAACACAAAAACAGTTAAAAACTAAATCGATGCACATTTTCGGCATTTAGGGAAGAAGTTGGCCTGAGCTCAAAATTTGGGTGCACATCTAGATATGAAAATCTCCAATGCTTTTTTGGCTTGTTTGTTTGTTTGTTTTTTGAGGGGAGTTGGAGCGGGGAAGGGAATTTGTTGAGTTCAGTTTGACGGGTCCATGCAGTTTAATGCAAAAACATTTCTCTTTCTCGGTCTACGTATTTACTCATTACCGTTGGACTCAGACTACCCAGCTATCATTGCAGTATGATTGCCCATGCAAGTTCTAAAAGAGACACAAAGTTTTCTCGGTTTCTCTTCATCTCCCTAATTGAGGGATTTTTTTTAAACAAAGTAATTATTGTGGGAAAGCAAATTAATATGGTCCCATATTAATGTATTGCTTATTAAACAGAAAGGAAAGCCTTTTCATGGAAACCTCCTCACACACACACACACAGAGCCATAAATCAAAGCAAATTAGCAGCCTAATGCTAAGCAGTAAACATGAATTGATTAGGCATTTCATAGGCAGGATGTGACAGAAGTTTTTGAAAAACTCAATTATGATTTGTGAATCATGCTTTTTCTGTATTATAAAGAGCTCACAGCACGATGACAATGGCTAATGCAGGGCCACATTTTCAAAAGGACCTCAACCAAGCATCGAGATTTAGCTTGGCACAGTTGGTCGAACGGAAATGTTTAAACTCCATGTTGCCAGCTCTTGTAATTTTATCCCAGGTCTCATTATATTTGGTATTTTAATTAAAGCCCCAGCTCCTGGAGGCATGTGAATGCATCAAAAATCTAAGCTTTCGGATTTTTCAAAATTAAGGGTTCAACCTCAGGATTCAAGAAAAAAGGCTTGAAAATGTGATACCTGAAGTCTCTTTCTAAAGCCATTAAGCAAACCCAAACTACCATTTTAAATCTTCAATTTTTAAGCAAATCTTATGATGCTGGAGGGGCCAACTCCTGATTCTCGGTGCTTGGGATTGGCAATATTGTAAACTACCTGACTGGGAGCACAGTTTATTGTCTGTGCCATCAATTGATTGTGGGCATAATTATATCTATAATATGGCAGGGTCAGTTTAAGGCATGCTGTGAAAATTCTGGCCTAGAAAATCAATAGTTCAGTAATAGTTCTCTGACTTGGGTGGCATTTATGTCACTTGGCCATGAAATTTTAAATCGCATGAAGCTTTAAGTTCAAGCTCAAGTTTAAGCCCCAAAGCTTTAAGTTCAAGTCAGCTGGAGCAAAGACGTCCTTCTGAACCATGCTTGCAAGAGTGTAATGGAGAATCAGAGGGCACTTTACACCTTCTCAAATTTTCACTAAATTTGGGCAATTAATAGGCTCTCTGGGTTACTCTGAGAATCAAGTAGGGCCTCTGAAGTTAACTGTGTACGTTCACAGCATGCTACGGCCAAAGTTTTCAAGTGGGACTCAGTTTTGCAGACACCCATTTTTGCTCACAAGAGCATGTGCCTGTCACCCATTGCAGGTGCGCGTTTAGTAGTTGGGGTAGTTTTCAAAGGTAAAAGTGGCAATTTGGCACCTGGCTCCTGTTGGTTTTCAATGGAAGTTAAAGCGACAAAGAGTCCTGTGGCACCTTATAGACTAACAGATGTATTGGAGCATAAGCTTCCGTGGGCGAATACCTATTCCATCAGATGGAAGTTAAGCACCCAACTGCTATTTGTACTTTTGAAAATGTCCCTCTTGAGGCTCAGTAGTTCCCCATCTGCCAGTTCAAACAGTATGAGATCTAACTACTATTTGAGCTTGCAATTAAAGTGTGGGTACGAAATTGAGCTTGGAGAGAATAAAAGAAGCCCCTTTTCTGGTCCTAAATGTGCTAATCCAAGATGATGATTTTAAATGCCCAGAGCATGCTAGGTGTTTTCTAGACAAACAGAAGACATGATCCCTCCCCTGATAACATGTGGGCTAAACAGGCATGACAAGAGACTCCAACGCCAAAGGGAGTGGGATAGGACCAGAATGAAATGACAAGGACATGACTTTGTATAGGTTGGTCTATCAGCATCTTCGTGGTGCGTTGTCATTAGAATACGAGTCTTGGGACGGAATCTCCTTGTAGAGCTGCCGAACAAGCCTGTACATCTAACAGAGCTATCATTTATAAATAATAAATCTGAGTGAGCAATAAACGGCTGGAGAAATCTGGTTTCTCATCAGCTCTTGATTTTCTCCAAGACTGAAACAGGAACGGAACATTGGGAACATGCCATTCTGACAGACTGTAAAGTACAAGAGAATCAACTAACAAAATAAACCAGCATTAATAAGCTTGTTAAAGAGGAACTGAAACAGGGCGCTGTCGCTTTACCTAGCTCCTCAGAACATCCCCCTTTCCGCCTGTATCAAAGTAAAACTGTCAGTGCTCACCACATTCTCTGCACTGAGGCTTCAGGTCAGTGTAGTCATAAGGAATTGTGTGCCAGAGAGCAACAGCATCAGAGGTGACACAGGAGGTAAGTGATGGATTGCAGACAGGGACATGCACAAGTGGCAGACATGCTACTACTGGTCATATATTACACCACACACACACACACACACACACACACACACCACTTCCACAGTACATAAGATGAAAGATAATATCATAATTCAACAAATACTATTGACAAAACATTTGAAAAATGGAAGAAAATCTTTGCCCATGGTCTTCTTGATGAACCAAAAGCACCCTATGGGAAGAAGTGGAATGCTATTAAAAACAAGATGAATTGGGGAAAAATTCACAGCTTTGCTAATTAAAATTTTGGAAGAATGTCTGTTTAGAATATTAGACACACGTGCTTGAAAATGAGTGCAATTCCCCTCTTGCAAATAATACAGCATTATCTGCGGCGTGGATTGAAGAGAGAGTTTTGCTCAGAGGATTCATGGTGCATTAAGTCAGAGGTTTCAATGGAGTAAAAATGCTTATTCTGACTAAGGGAGGATAGAGATCGTTCTAAAGCCACAATGCTTTTGGTTCTGGGCCCTGATTCAGCTTAAAATTAAACTCGCTTGCACAGGCGCTGACTTTTGTCAGAGCAGAACACGGGCGGGGTGCGGTGCAGGGCCACAGTCTGAGCGTGCTGGAGCCCACAAAAGATTAATACAACCCTGCAGGTGCTGCGCACCCCTGTTTGTTTTGGTGGGTGCTTGAGCTGGGAGGCCTAGTGAGTCATGGGGCAGTGGTAGGGGAGCCCGCCCATTCCACCAGGCTCTGACCCAGAGCTCTAGGAGGGTCAATAGTGTTTGACCCTTGCTGGGAGAGGGGACTCTCTGAGTTACCCTCCCTGGGCCACTTCCCCTCACTGCTTCTCTCCCAGGTAAGGAAAAGGAAACTAAACTGTCAGCCCCAACCAGGCTCAGCATATGGTCCTGGTACTTCAGGAAGGCGTCTCTAGCCCCTTTTGGCAGTAGCCTTCAGGGTAGATCTACACTCTTCTCCAGCCTTCTGAGCGGGCTTGATCCCTTTTTAACCCTGTCTCCAGTTAAGCGTGCTCTGCAGGCTTGGAGGGGGGGTGCCCGCTGGCCCCAGTACTGCTCTTTAACCCTTTCTATCCCAGTGTGGAGTTTGTATACCCCATCACATCTATTTTGAGGAATATATATATGCCTTGGGCTGACCATCTACACAAGGGACAGTTTCACTCTGGTTGAATAACTGAATCTTGCCACTACCATTATCAATTCGATTCCTCTCTTAACTCACAGGGTGCTATTATTAAGTCTTTATCAAGTGTAGGGGTGGAATTTTCAATAAGCACTAGGTGCTGGCCAAATTATTATTCCATCAGGAGTCCATGGCTACTACTTTGAATCCTGTTCCTATTCCATGTCTCTTGTGTATCCTTGCTCTATTTCTACTTCCTCTTCTCTCTTTCATCACCTCCCAAAGGGCAAAATATCCATATATCATCATTTTCTAGTCTTGGTATAGTTAACACTAAGGTAAATTCACATAACCCACAGCATTTTCCACCTGGAATTCTGTATGTGAAAGGTAAACAATGTCAATTGACCTCAGTGATGGAGTGTTTGGCTGCCTTCTGTCTCCATCTAAACTCAAAAACAGCTGATGCTTTGGTTGTTTTTTTCCCCTTCTGGATCATTGAGGTTTGTATTGCCGCCAGCTGCTCTCATTTCCGGCTCACATATTGGCAATCCTATCTCCTCCCTGTGATCTAGGCTATTCCTCTCCTGTACATGGAGTCGTCAGCCTAATGCTTTTTCCCCCAGAAAGGAAATAAAGCAGCTTGTTTACAAGCAGCTCCTCCACAACTTCGTTTCATGAGGTGCTGCCTGACACAGAGATGCTCTGGGGTGGTGAATTAGGATAAATTTCAGTTTCTTCACATTTTAAAGCATACTTCTTCCTAATGACTAATGCCCTATCTGAAAACTAGCAGTGACTGATCCAACTTCATTTCCTGTCTCACTATGCCATACCATGGTTTTTTAAAATTCATAAAGTACATTATGATGATTTATGTTTTCTTCCTTTGAATATATTGTCTCATAAAGCTTAGTGATTAAAGGTCTTTCTCTGAGAGAGCAATTTGTACCCTAAGTAGGGGGGGGGGGGAGACACTTTAGAGTACCTTGCTGTGGAAACTGCTAATTTTTTTCCTTATAGAATAAAAAACATTACAGGAGAACTGGTCAGAAGTGAAGTCTGTTTTATTCCCCAAATAAATTGTTGACATTTACAGGGAATGTGCAGAGTGCAATGTTGGCCTGGTCTGGCCAAGTCCAAAAAATATCCTTAGCTAGAGATGGAAAAACTGCTTTCCTTGCAACCTTTTTTGTGATGTTTTAAAATTACCCGTAAAACTTATTTAAATGAGAATCCCCAGATCAGCAGCAAAATAGCTTCCTGTCCAGTCAGACTTCATTATCTGTTGCTGTTTATTATTTGTATACTTGGAGGTCTCAACTGTGACCGAATCACAACTGTGCTACATGCTGTACAAATGAATAATACAACAGCCCTTTCCCTAAAGAGTTTACAGTCTAAAGAGACAAGCTAAGCAAAGGGTGGGAGGGAAACAGAGGGATAGTGAGGCATAGTGTCTTGAGCAAGGTCATACAACAGGTTTCTAGTTGATCACATTTCTAGTTTCTAAAACAGGATTTAAAAAGAAAAACGTGCTGTATTTAGGAGGTTGAAGAATGGGATAATTATTCAATTGTGACGCGATAGAAATGAAAGTTAAATGATTCAATACAACCTTTTCTGGTGCGAGCAGTCCTCCACTTGCTCACGTGAAGAGTTCCATGGAGTTTTTTCTTTTGTCTGCCCTGGGGCCTCTGCATGGCACAGTCCGAGTCTGAGGCACAAAGAGTATTTTAATAATGATTTAAGAGACGCCCCTCTCTCCTAGATCGAGGAAGAGCTCTCAGAGAAGCAGAAAGACAAATCTGGCAGAGTTTTCCCCTTATCACAGGGAGATCCCAAGACATTTTATGAAGTTTTCCATGCCTCCACACAGAGGCAGGAGCTTCCTTTAGCCCTCACTGGTGTTACCCTTTGGATGAGGAATCATCCCTAACATAAGCCATTTTTGGAGGCAGTTTAGGTGAGGCACATTCCCCTGTTTACAGACAGAATAACTACAGTTACCTGTTGCCAAAAGTTTAAGGTAGAAAATCATCGGAAACCATAATGGTTAAAACGGATAGCATGGAATAGAGCAGCAGGCGCCAGCTCTGTATGTGCTACAAAAGTCAGAGATTGACCCAAGAACTCATCTGACAACGTGCTGCTGTAATTCTGGTAATAATTAACCTAGATTATGTACTTTTTGCTATGACTCAAAATGGCAGCTCCATGACCTCTGTAAACAAACTAGATTAGGTATTGTAGGAACAAGCTCTGTCCACTGCCCTCTAGTGGATGGAATCACAGCCAGTCAACTTATGACACAAGCCCTATATTTCTTCCAGCCAGTAGGTTCCCCTTTAGCTCACTGTGCAGCTGGAGAATCAGAGTTCTACCTCCATGCAACTGATAATCACCAAGTAGCCCAAGTGTGCAGCACAGCAACAACCTGGAAATCCTTTGAATCCATAGGTTTGTTACAATATTTATTAGCCCTACGTTGTTGCCTTCACTTTCCATCTCAGCTCCTTACAGACTATTCCTCATCCATAATATCTGTACACCCAAACTAAAGTATTCATCTCTCAGTTCAGTCTCCAAACACTTGCGGGTCATTACTTTATTCCTTTTCATTCAATGAGAAATTCTCCTGGATCCAATTAAATTTATCCAGGAGCCAAAAGTAACAACAGCAAATCAGAATCAATTCATATCTCCGCTGAGTCTAAAGGAAACCAGATGAAGATCCTAGAAGTGACTCAAACTCCATCAATACTTGATTTTTCTGGACTCCTCCTTTCAGTATGGTAAAAAAAAAGTTTCACTCACATTAGTTTCCTTAGTCTAGAGAGGATCTAGGATTAAAATGGCATCTGGATATTTGAGTGTTGCTTTTTATTTTTCAGTCCATTCATTTCCCTTTCCACAAAACCATATATCAGGAAACAGCTGTATGGGAGTTTCCATAGGGCCAAGGATGTAACTGGTTCTACAGCCATTCTGTTCTACTCATGTAAACCTCAAATGATGCATGGGGTAGCCGGACTTTAGGTGGGTGTCTAGCACAAGGGGTGGGGTTAGGACTCAAATCCACAGCTTTCAGACCCAGAGAATGCTTCACAGCAGCCTCTTAGTGGTTCTGTGTGAGTGCAGCTCCAGCAGATGGGTAGACTAGCATTTACTATGCCTCAGCAACCCCATTGGGAGATTTCTTGGGTACTGTAACCACAAATGCAGCAGTGCCTTTTCCAGCCTGCCCTTAGTGCTCTCCGGCACAAGTGTCTTCACAGTCAGCACAGAGCCTGCTTCCCCACAGCACCGAGGCCCACGCAAACACAGCTCATTTTCTGATATTTTGTTCCTCTACCAGAGAAATGACTCGCTTCACTAGCCAATGAGGGCTGACGTAGACACATTGTTCCTGCGCAGCCAAGGGTTGTGGAGAGACTCTTAGCAGCTAGTTTATAGGTAAGCAGGAGGGTAAGGCAAAGCATAAACAATGGTTAAGAGCTATGCCCTTGAAATGGCTGACTTAAGTTTAGTGATGTTCCTAAGTCATTGCAGCACTCTGTAGAGAACGGATGAAAGGAAAGAAGAGCCATAGCGCCCTGACAGCGTGCGTGTCAAAGGAACAAAAAGTTTGTTCTTGAAGAGGTCCCACTTGTGTTACTTCCACTGGCTATCTTCACTCAACACGGCCTTACCCCCATGTCTGTAGAAGGGAGAATGGGGGAGCAGACCGACTATATGCTGCTCTGCTCAAAGGCATCCACTTTGTCATTAAACACCTAGGCATATTTCTATCGAATCCTTAAAAATCCATCACTTGAAGAAATTGAGGATCTGATCAATTCTGAGGGGGAGGGGGAAATTTCAAGAAGGAAAAGCGGGAACGGAGCAGGAAACCTAGGTCAAATTACTCACTAGAAACTCTCTCTACTTGTTCAGTTGTAGGAGGGGGACGGTGTGCCCCCTCCCCACACAGGGCCGGCGACAGGGGGGTACTACGGGTAGAGCTGTACCGGGCCCCGGACTTTAGGGGGGCCCAGGTACACAGCAGTACCCGTAGTCATCCCCCCTTGTCGCCGGGCCTGGAGAGCGGGGAAGCGGCGCGACTCTCCTCCGGAGCGGACGAGCGCATGTCCCCGGCAGGAGCAGTGAGCCTGGCCGGCGGTAGCGGCGCAGTCCGGGGGAGAAAGTGCGCGGGGGGGGGGGGGGGCGCACTGGCTGGGCTGGGAGGGCCCAAACTATCAGAGTAGGGGGCCCCCAAATTTCTGTCGCCGGCCCTGTCCCCACAGAACAGGCTGAAGAAGTGAGGGCTATGCAGTGAGCCTGAGCAATTCACTGATGGCCCAACTTGGAGCTGTGGTGGGCTTGGTATTTGTCAGAATCAGGCCAGCCAGCTCTCTTCACCTCAGCTTATTCAGCTGTAAATTGCACACTGGGCAAATGGCCTCTCAGGCCATCCATAAGGAAACTAAAAGATTCCGGACCTCGTCCCCAAAATGATGTCATTGGGTTACCTTGTTGGACCTCAGTCAAGCCAGAAGTCTGAAATTCACTCAGCATAAAAGTTAAGCAAAACCTCTTGAGTCTCCTTCCCTCTCCCCAAGAAAAAACAAACGTCAACTCTTCTCTTCAGCATTTAAACCAACGGAAGTCCCTGAATTACATCTTGATTCAGAAGGAGGGAACAACACCTGAGTTCTAAATAGATCTAAAACCAACCAACTCACAGGTGCTTTAAAATATCCCCTTCTATGGGGGGTTACTTCCCTCAGTGCAGCTGCTTGTGCATTCAAGCACTCCCGTGGCCAACTTCCTCTTCCTCATTTCCTGGGATGTTAATGGGCTGCAGGTGTTTCTAGGTCCTGCTGGTTAACTCTTGCCTCACCTTAACCTAGAACCCAGAGGCTTCCTGACCCAGCCACTTTTCTGCACCCATAACAAGTATATATAACGCAGTTAATACTGGAAAAGGACTTTGAGATTGTCAGATTAAACATGCTATATGAATGCAGAACATTATGAATAAAAAGCTTTCTGCAAGCCCTAAGGGGTAAGTTCTATTTTAAAAGATCGACTTAAAGTTTAATATTACCAGTGGTAATCCATGAAACAGTACAGGCATTAGGGCTTGTGTCCTTATAACAGGGTAGCTGCCCTCAAGTGAAACCAGGCTCAGCTCTCTTGATCCAGTGTGCACTCGTGTGGTGCAGTGAGGAGCGTGGGATTTATAAATGAATGACAGCCCAAAGGCCAGGGAGAGCTCAGAACCTAGAGCAGGGGATGGGGAGAAGAAAGGGAGAGCGCGTGTGAGCTCACAAGAAGGGTAGAGCCAGGGGTGAAAGTAACTTAACAGAGGACGCCAGAGTCCTGAGCCAGAGGCGTGGTCTAAACCAGAAGAGGCGGGACTTTAAATCCCTGGGCCCTTTAAATCAAGATTTAAAGGGCCCGGTCTCGATTTAAAGGGGTTGGGGCTCTGTGTATCGTAGCGGCGGCTGGGAGCCCCAGGCCCTTTAAATCACTGCCGGAGCAACCAGCTGCAGAGGTGGCTGGAGCAAAACCAGAGACATTTGGTATTTTGCATGGTTGCAAAGAGGTCAATCATTGGGAACCCCCAGTGTTGGAATTTGTGTAGGAACACACGGTTGTTAAGTTCCCACCCGTAGTCCTGAGAAAAGTGCCTGCTTAGGCCGGGTATCTGCTGTGGTGTTCTGGTAGATGTGATGTGGATGTTGTGCCTGCTGCTCCATTGCCAGAGTCTCATGGCTTCCACGCCTAGGGAGTGTGATTGTGCTCCCCCTTGTCTGTTTATGTAAAACATACAAAGCCATGTTGTCTGTAGGGATCTGAATGGCCTTGCCTTTGATGATCAGCAAGAAGTGGGAGCAGGTGTTGTGAATGGCTCACAGTTCTAACAGATTTACATGGAGAAGGGATTCTGCAAGGGACCAGCGGCCCTGGATGGAATGCAGATATAGGTGTGCCCACCAACCCGGGAGTGAAGTGTCTGTAGTGATGGTCAGTGCCGGTGTCTTCTAAACAAAAGGTCATGCTGTCCTGTAGATGTTGTCTGGTTGTGTCCACCAGAGTAGGGAGTTTTTATTTTGTCTGGCATTGTTTATGCTGTGACTATGTGCGACAGTTTATATGGATTCACGCTTGCAGGCAACGCATGTGTAATCTCATGGGTCTGACGATGAAAGTTATGGCAGCCATGTAGCCGAGAAGTTGCAGGCAGGTCCTGGCAGATATCTGTGGACTGTTTTGTAAAGCATTGCCTTTGTAGAAAGACTGGCCTTGGGAGAATTGAGAGGGGCTCCAATGGACTCCAGCTCTTGCACTGTTGTTAGAGTGGACTTTGTGCATTTATTTGGAGACCTAATCTTGTGAATAGGGCCACCGCCACCGTCTGTTTGGTGATTGTAATGCTGCTTTCCGGTTTAGTGCTTTCAACAGACAGTCGTCCAAGTATGGGAATATCATGATTCCGTGTCTGCAGAGGTACGTTGCAACCACTGCTAGTGCTTATGAAAAAACTCAAGGGGCAGTGGATAGGCTGAAAGGAAGGACCTTGTTTTGGAAATGTTCCTATCCTATAGTAAATCAAAGAAACCTCCCATGTGAGGGATGGATCGTTATATGAAAATATGCATCCAGGAGGTCGAGGGCTGAGAACCAATCCCCTCTTTCTAGTGCTGGAATTATAGTGCCCATGTAACCATTTTCAACCACTGCATCTTCACGAACTTGTTGAGTCGCCATAGATGCCACAGATCCATCAGTTCTTCTTCTAGTGCTGTGCCTGTGGAGTCTCAACTTTAGGTGTTTGTGCGCCGTGGTGCTTGTAATCGGAGATCCATGATAGCAGTGCCTTGGTGCGTCGCATATGCAGGGTTCCTGTCTTGCGCCACTTCAGACGCCAAGTACTCAAAGGATCTCACAGAGTGCGCCAGAGACACTGAATGATGGCCCAGTGTGGAGCCGATCTTTAGGCCTATGAGATGAAGCAGAAACTGTTGGATCCTTCCTTTGTGCCTTTCCTTCTTGGATGGAAGGTTTGTGCGGACTTAATTCCTTAGGACTCATCCAGTTTGGAGTGACATGGGGAGGGATCCTTTTTCTTAGAGGCAGACCTCGATAGGGATCTGTCCTTATGACAATGACGTCCTCTGCTCTTGTGAGAGGTTCTCTTAGGCCTGGTCTAGACTGGGGGGAGGAGTTTGACCTAAGATACGTAACTTCAGCTACGTGAATAGTGTAGCTGAAGTTGGCATATTTTAGGTCGACTTACCTGGCTGTCCACACGGAGTCGACCACTGCTGCTCCCCCGTCAACTCCACTTCCGCCTCCTGCCGAGGTGGAGTACAGGGGTCAATGGGGAGCATGTTCAGGGATCGATTTATCATGGCTACACTATACACGATAAATCGATCCCCGATAGATCGATCACTGCCTGCCGATCTGGCAGATAGTGTAGATGTACCATTAGACTTAAGTGTTTTGGGCTCTACATGGAAGGTGCTGCTCACAGTCTGAGGCTAGTATATGGAGATGGGGGGGGGGGGTCTCCGCAGCCTCAATCCATCATGGGCCTCATAACCTTCTCCATGACGTATTTCCGCAGATGGAGATCTTGTCCCTCATGCATTTGAGGGCAGGGACAACAAATATTGCACTTGATGGCAACATGAGCCTCTCTGAGGCAGTAAAAGCAGCACTGAAAAAAATTGAAAAAAAGGGAGAGAAAATCTGGGCTTCTTTATTCATTGCAACCTTCCATGCTGAGCATGCTGATAAGTCATATCAGTAGGAGATATAATTCTTAAACCCTAGGACTCTTGGCATAGTGTGGGGAGAAGCTCTCAGAAGTGGGAAGACTAACTATAAAAACCACTAAAAACTATCTATAATATGTATTTATAGAAATTGAAGTAGAGAAAAACTGTAGTGAACACAGAGAATTCTGATTCAGGCCATGTGGTAGTAAGAAGAAAGTGGAGAGGAGCCAATCTGTACTACCTTCTATTACCTTGGTTTGGAGCATGAGGAAAGCAACTAACTATGCATATGAGGACCAACAGACACTACTTGCAACAAATCTCTGGTCTCATGGAGAAATGCATACCCACATGTGGAATACACATCAGGATCAGCAGTCCAAATTTTTCTTTATTTGAGATGTACAGTAAATTTCCCTTTTAGCATGTATGTTTTCTTCTTCATTCATCAATATGTGCTTCTTATGTATTGTATCTAATTATTACTCTGTTATTCCTTTAACCTGATTGGGTTGGGATTTCTTTACTTTTTCTGTGCATATATCTTATATTTGAAGCTTGTGTGAGGAAGGATTTTCCAGCGGTTAAGGCTCTAGCCTGGGACATGGAGACCTATGTTCAACTTTTCGTTTCACCAGTCTTGTGACCGTGGGTGTTGAGGATAAAACCATTAAAGATTGTGAGACACTGTGATACTACAATGATCGGGGACATATAAATACCTAAAAGAGAGATAGAAAACTGGATTATCAATGTATGTATGTGAGGGATAAACAGATTCTCAGAATCAAAAAGTTAGTATTAGCATAGTTAGAATGAAGACTTTCTACAAAGAATACACAGGAATGTTATGAGCTAAAAAAGTCTGCTTCATGTTGCTGTTCACATTGTTCTGGAAGGGAACAAGCTGCTCATTTTGTCCTCAAAAGAGGAAGAGCCATTAGCATCAGGTCAGACACTAAAGGTATGTGTGCATGGCAATGCAAGCCCAGGTTTAGTACAACTTGAGTTAGCAGACCCTAGTTTGTTAACCCAGGGCGTGAGGGTCTAAACTCATTTGTAACCCTAGATTAGGATTTATTGAACCCTGCGCCTCAACCTGGGGCTCCAGTGACTACACTGCATTATGCAGGTCTGAGTCCAACCACCCATATCCCAGACTTCCTAGTGCCATCCCAAAATGTGGTTACTGTAGCCCTTTGTTTTTTGATGTAGTGAAAAGTGGGCTGCCTACCAAACTTGACTGTCCAGAGGACAAAAAGTTAGTCTGTAGGACTGGAATACTATTGGCAGGTTCCAGTGCATGAGTCCAGTGAGGCTGTGTCTACACTGCAAAGCAATAAGGCTTGGACCCTGGGATCCAGCTTGACTCAGGCTCAGAGCTGGTTTCAAGCCCTAGACTAGCATGATTTGTGTGTAGATGGAAGGGGGGTTAGGCTTGAGCCTGACTTCAAAACTGGGCTTACATTGCGGCATAGACATCCCCCAAGTAACTATACCTCCGTAAAATGCACCTTTCTTTGAAAATACTCTCTAGAAATCTAATATTAGAATCCTGCATCAAATCCTCCCTTGACCACCAATCAAACACACAACATCTGTGCAAGCCAGTTGGCTCTAGACAGCTCCTGTGGATCTTGAAGGACTATTTCTTGGCAGATTTTTTTTTTAACTCTAGTTGAAAGGTTAATCAAAATCCTTCATATTGCATGTTGGCTACATAAACACTGTCTCCACTGATGATGAAACAGATGCTTTACAGCTCATAGTTCCCAAGGGGTTCATTTGTTCCATCATTGCATTCACTTTTCTTCAAGCTACTCTATGCAATACCTGACAGTATTTTGGATAGTTTTCATGAAATGAAATTGTGTTACCTTTAAGAGGCTACAACATTCACCTCTTTTCACTGTTCTATATTTCTGTCAAATAGTAGTACATCAACATCCTGGCTGCTGAAGAGAGAAGAAATTAATCCTAAAGGTCAGAACAGTTATAAAAGGAGTCACAAGTAGGGCCAAATCCAGCATGTTTATTTCAATCCCTAGGCAAAATTTCTATCACATTCAATGCTACATTTGCCTGAGTAAAGATGACAGGGTTTGCGTCACAGTAGGTAGCTCTAACAATTTTAGTGGCGAGATCCCAGTCCTGCAAAAGCCTATGCATGTGCTTAATTTTATGGACAGTGAGTAGTCCCACTGATTTTGCCATGAGTACTTAGAATAATAGAATCATAGAATCACTGGGTCGAAAGGGACCTCTGGAGGTCATCTAGTCCAACCCTCTGCTTAAAGCAGGACCAATCCCCAACTAAATCATCCCATCCAGGGCTTTGTCAAGCCTGACCTTAAAAACCTCTATGAAAGGTGATTCTACCACCTCCCTTGGTAACACATTCCAATGCTTCACCACCCTCCTAGTGAAAAAGTTTTTCATAATATTCAATTTAAACCTTCCCTACTGCAACTTGAGACCATTACTCCTTGTTCGGTCATCTGCTATACCACTGAGAACAGTCTAGATCCATCCTCTTTAGAACCTCCTTTCAGGTAGTTGAAAGCAGCTATCAAATCTCCCCTCAGTCTTCTCTTCTGTAGACTAAACAATCCCAGTTCTCTCAGCCTCTCCTCATAAGTCATGCGCTCCAGGCCCCTAATCATTTTTGTTGCCCTTCTCTGGACTCTTTCCAAGTTTTCCACATCCTTCTTGTACTGTGGGCCCCAAAATTGGACACAGTACTCCAGATGAGGCCTCACCAATGTCGAATAGATGGGAACAATCACGTCCCTCGATCTGCTGGCAATGCCCCTACTTATACAGCCCAAAATGCCATTAGCCTTCTTGGCAACAAGGGCACACTGTTGACTCATATCCAGCTTCTCATCCACTGTCACCCCTAGGTCCTTTTCTGCAGAACTGCTGCCTAACCATTCGTCCCTAGTCTGTAGCAGTGCATGGGATTCTTCCGTCCTAAGTGCAGGACTCTGCCCTTCTCCTTGTTGAACCTCATCAAATTTCTTTTGGCCCAATCCTCTAATTTGTCTAGGTCCCTCTGTATCCTATCCCTGCCCTCCAGTGTATCTACCACTCCTCCCAGTTTAGTGTCATCTGCAAACTTGCTGAGGGTGCAGTCCACACCATCCTCCAGATCATTGATAAAGATATTGAATAAAACCGGCCCCAGGACCGACCCTCGGGGCACTCCGCTCAATACCGGCTGCCAGCTAGACATGGAGCCATTGATCACTACCCGCTGAGCCCGACGATCCAGCCAGCTTTCTATCCACCTTATGGTCCATTCATCCAGCCCACATGAACTATCCACACGCACACATGAACAGAGGCAGCTAACAGGAGGGGTTCAGAGGGAGTAGCTCCAGCAGCAAATTTGGTGCTTGTAGAGAGTGGGACTTGGTGAATGGTCTGTCTGTGGCTGTTTGATGTTCTCTGTATTGCTGGGCCGTGGGCCTGAGTAAGGCCTTGCTAAAGCTGCAAGGTGCCAGCCCTGTCATATTCTCTTACCTGCCAGAAACCAGAAGGAATTTCCTCTGTCTGAAGCACAAACTGGTGGCTGTGCTGGAGGAAGATTCTTGAACTGGAGGACAAGTTGGGACACTGTTGAAGAACTCCTAGACAACCAAGTTCAGGAAACACCAGGAAGGAAGGATCGAGTTCGCTGCAAAGAAAAATCGTCGAGAGAGGGAGTCAGACAGGCGATTCATACCAGTCAGAAGCCAGTATTTGGAACTGGTATTTCCAGGTCATTGGAAGAGCATTCATGCTCAAGCAGATGGCACTGCAGGAGACGCTTCATGTTTTGAAGCTCTCTGCCACAGTCACAGCTATTGAGGTCAGTCGTGTAGCCCCACTTGATCATTGCATCTCTAGTCTGGCCAGCTCCAGTGTGGAGTTGATTAAGGTAACACCATATAGTCCTGGACTGATCTGTACCAAGTGGAAGGTGATCAGCTGTTGAGAGCTAGAGCAGACAGGCTATCGGGTCATTTTCTACTCGTTTGCAATAACTGAACTCTTGTCTGAGTGACAACGTTAGGTGTTTTTTCTTGCCATCATTAGTTTGTTGTGACTCCAGTCAACTAAGTATCCTGTTATAGTGGATGTCTTGGATCAGTGCATCGCCTTGTGCACTTGACTCTTAGTGACTTCGTGGCATATATAAGAAGGAGCAATATTCTGCAAGGATGTAGAGGTGGTTGAAGTGAGAAGGCCTAAGGCATCCTTCAATATAGCGACAGGCAGTGTGAGGGGACTGGGCCCACACCACACAGACTTATTCAGCAGAGAAGTAGAAAAGGTCAGTGCTGTTGATTGGAGAATGGACAGGTCAGCATCCCACTTTGATGTAACCAGCTTGCTAATGTTGTTGTTTCGGATGCCAGCCTTGGCTTTAGTTTTCTCAATGTGGATTCTACAGGAGTGTGCAGCTGAGAGTAACACTGAGGTATACAAGATCTATGGAATGAGGAAATTTTATTGCGTTTGTGCTCGGTTTTTGAGACAGAATACACTGACTTGTGACTGGATTTGCCATTGGTTGGCTGCATAGGGTGCTAAGTGCATTCACTACAGTACTCTCTAATATGCCAAACTTCTTATGTAGGACTCTTGAGTTTCAGATCATTGACGATCTCCTGGTTAAGCCAGTGTGGTTTCTTGCCACAGAAGTTACTGCTTGAATGAAAACAACCCATCAAAAAATTCTCAGCCAATTGATTCCTGCTGCATTTTTCCACCTCTTTTCTGTGACTTCCAGAAGTCTTAAAATTAACGCCAAAAAATACTGTGAAGGTTGATCATTTAAATGTCAACAGTGAGAATGATTTCACTGCTGGTCAAACTCTGCAAGAAAGAGATCCTTTTATGAACAGTTGCACACCTTGTTGAGTGGCATCCCATTTTGGTGCCACAAGGAGGTGGAACTTTGGAGAGTCTCACCATTTTTTTCCTGTTCTGATCCTGGCTAACTTCTGCTCCCTTTCAGCCTCTCCACTTGTCTTGAAACAAGAGACAACTTATTGCTTGTGGCTTTGTCATTTGTGATAGGGCAGCCATACCAAAAGTCATGCTGATAAAATCTTTGTCACCATTGTCACCAACATGTATTTTCTGTACCGCACACACAAAAATCACTACTCAGAGTAAAAAGATATGAAGTGAAAACTACGATGCAAAAGAAAACTGAAGTGATAGTTCAGGGACCCACTGTCCATGGTGGTAAGAAATCAACATAGGACAACAGAGGTGTTTCCTTAAATATGCTCACACTTAATTCCCAGATTCTAGAAGAGTGCACAGTGTACCAACATTCCCTGCTTTCTAAATAGTTTCAGAGCTCTTACTGACAGTGTGCACATGCCCAAGAGTGAGAATCTGCAGAGGCAATTCTCAATGAAGAATCAATATTTATTTTGAACGATACATGTTTCAACCACAACAAAAAATTCCAATAGGTATCACTAGAACTGGCAAAAACAAAACAAAACAGTAATGAAAACTTTTATCCAACTCTAAGATCAGCAGTAAACAGACTACATCGTTTGAAGATGTCATGTATTATAGTAACTCCAAGGAGGAGGAAAAAATGGTTAAGAAATTACATCAGAGAGTGCAGGAATCCAATTCAGCAAGGTACTTAACCATATGCCTAACTTTAAACATTCTTAGAAGGGAAGTAACGGAGAAAGATGTCAAATACCACAGAGAGATTTTATGTATTCTCTAAAACACAAAGTATATAGTTTTAAATGCTTATACAAATTAAATAGTATGATATAAACTGAGGTTTCTATCGACAAACTGAACATCAGCTTTGCTCACTTTTTGATATTAATGTCTTTGCAAAATCTTCTCAACAAGTGGGTCTAAATAAGAACATAGTGCCTGCTAAAACGCATGGTTAGATACCATACAAAATACTTTGGAGCAATTCACAGAGCACTCTAATGCAAGAGTTAGACTGGGTCAGTGTGCATGGTGCTTCACAAGCAAAAAGAATGCCTCTCCCCTGAAGAGTTTAACATAACTGCTTGCTGATTAAGCAAAACGGAAGTGCTCTCAGACTGGGTTTTTTATCTATCTGTTGATCAGGATTAGGCATCTAAAGTGATAAAGTAGATGTAATGGCATGCGTATTGCAAGAACAATTCACTTTTGATAAAATACAAGTTAAAATAATTGAGAGATTTTTAAAAATATTTATTTCATAAAATTGATTATACAGAAGAAAGTTATCACAACAGAGTTACGAGTGTCTGGGCTGTAGTCACTCCCTCCCCCAAGTTTATAAATGTGTGAGAAGGAACACATTTATACACTTAAAAGAATTTTCTTTTAATGTACCTGGCCTTTATATATTAACATACCCCCCAAAATAAAGTTAAAATCTTACACCACTTGGAAAAATTATTCACTTTCTTTTACTGGAGTGCCATAACTGCAAAATATTTAAAAAAACACCACTAAAATTTAGAGTAAAACATTTATAGTACATTTATTTAAAACTTGGGTAAAATGCCAATATAAAAGAAAATAGAGTGTAAGAAATAAAAATAAAGTACAAAACATTTTCAATCTTCAAATCCATAACTTAAGAGACAGCAAGCCCTTTTTATTTTTATTTTCACATCCAAATTTTCCTTTAGGTTGAAGTACCATAGTTAAAATGTTTAAAAACTAGCAAACTAATTACTTATGATATCTAAAACAGGATTTTTTAAAAACAGTAGTATAATACAAAACATAGTAAATTATGTTTCCTCATAATAAAATTACACATCCTAAAAAAGATGCAGCTTATTTTTGCTTTCCTGCTTTGAACTGCTCATCATCCCAAGGAACACAGCTGGAAAACAGCACTCACAGGAAGTATTAGTTACTTTACATGATGGCAGGAACAGCTAGATTTAATGCTCCAAGGACTCCGAAGCAATAAGGCATTTTACTATCCATCAAGTAAATTTATATGTAAGTTTGTTAAGGGAAAACAACTTTGAAAAATCAGACCAGAAAAAATTAACATAAAACTTTAATTTAAAGAAGTATAATGCTTGCTCTTCTTAGGCAAATTATTACTGATCTCTACAGGGTTTACAACACTCTGGACTAATGAGCTATTTGCTACTTCTAGAAACCACTGACATTTAGAATTTATACTTTTGCTTAAAATGTTGCTATTGTTATGCTCTATCTACTTTTTTTGTGTTCAGAGTAATCTTTTCTAGAATATACTTCAAACAAGCCACAATGTTTTAGCTCCCCCTCCCTAATCAATTACATCATATTTATGTGGTATCTTCTTTATCCATCTTTGATACATTATTGCAATCCAAAAATGTTTAGTTTCAGTAATCAAGATAAAATCTGTCATTTTAAAATTAATTATTTAGATCACTCTCCAATTTACCTACCCCATAGAGTTCTCTGCTTCAGGGGAATTCGAAGTAATCTGTCAAGTACTGGGAAAACAGCAAGTATGTTTCCCACAAATCCACCCAAGTCTTAAATTCAAGACAAAGCAGTCAGTGTCTAGAGGGGTCCTACTGTGCAAAAAGGGAGGACGATGAATATAACATAGAGGAGACTACACATAGGAGTGACTGTAATGCCTGCTCTGACTGGAAACAGTCACCAAATTCATTCCACTTTAAATTGAACCTATGTCTCCAGAAACCACAGACTAATGTAGTAACTTACCTTGTCTCCCAGTATATAAATACATTTATTAAAACCATGGACCCTTTCCCAACAATCACTGAAGTATTTCTTGGTTTTCATAAAAAAGGATATGATTCATAATCCAGTGTTTGAGTAAGCACTCCAGTCAGAACAAACTCAGCATTATGGACATCTAGAAATATATTAAAAATATACAAGATTAATATACTAGAGAGAGAGCCTTCTTTACTCTACATTGCACGGAGCATGGTGGATCAGCTGAGATATGTCCATTGGCAGACCTAGAATTGAACACTGAAGAACTGGAAGACAGGCATTCTCTGTGAACTGTTTTACTGTGACCATATTTCCTCCACCAGTGCGACACAGCTTAAGTCTACTGACTTGGCCTATCTGCTTGACCACTTGCCTGAAATGGGCCCTGATCCTGCACAAAGTTCTGTTTGAGAAAAACTCTGGAGATCACTGAAGCATCACAGAGTGCAGTTCAGTCAATGAAGCACCGTGGGAGTGTAGGGGAGAGGGGTCTGTCCACATGGAGTTCAGTGCAGGATCAAAGCTTTGGTTAGGAAGGTGGTGTGTTTTTTTTGTCTGAAGTGTGATTACTGTTGGTTATTACATTGGGTCCATCTTTGTGGCTACTGTATGTAGATGTTCTGTGTGGATCCCGCTATTGGTGTTTGGGGTCTCATCCATGCAGATTCAGAAAGTTTGGCCAGCAGTGCCAGTAGGGTCTTCACACGCACTCTGCATGCCCCAGTTCCCCAAACCCAAGGGCATAAAAGGGAGTGCAGTCCCATCTGCCATTGACTGCCTATGGCAGTGAGTTGGAACCGGATACAGTCCTCCCTGCTACGTGCAGCAAATTTAGAACTTCTCCGTCTGACCCCTCTCTAGCGCAGGATTAGTTTTTGTGTTTAAAGTGTTCTTCTGTCCTGTTGACAAATTTATTTTCTTCAGATCCTTCAGGACTGGTACCCAGGCAATTCGCCCACCTCACAGCAAACACAGACCCAAGTGTTTAAGCCCTGCCCTTCAACGATGGCCTCGTATCAGCGATAGGTGGGTTTATGAAATGGTTTCTCACCTTGTGCTTCTTAGCCTGATTATCCTGATTTATAGGAGATTAGCGGGACTATAAAAATAAGCTCAATAAAAGTAAACTCAATAATAACCAGGCTAAGAATCTTCTATAATAAACTAATTACTGTAAGAGCTATGGGGTCCCAGTTGAGGTAAAAAACAACTCGGATGACTGCTAAGGCTTTGTTTCAGACCGAGGTGGTTGAGAAGGAACCGATGGTGGTTCACACAAAGGGTGCTATATAACCACGGTGTGGAGCATGAGATTGGGTAACAGGCATGCGCAGGCCAAATGGACACTTATGTGAAATCTCCAATTAAAGGCGCACAAAGAGGAAGCACACCTAGAATGAAGCACCCATAGGGACATTACTTAAAGAAAAATTGTTGATTACTCTGCCTTGGAGTCACTGACAACTTCAAAAATCACATTTCCATCTGAAAATGCTGTACCTGCTATTTACAATATAATGATTTTATGAGATATACTGAGATCAGAAAATAAACCTAAAACAGAGAACGATATATGCAGTTTATGCATTTGTTGCTAATCAACTGCATTTCCTGTCGTGAATTGGTATCACTGACATCACTCATGCGCTATTGAGTTGGGAAGGACTAACATGAAGTCTTGTTGTTCCTGGAAGAGTATTCTGCAGTAGCAGAGATGAAACTGAAAGGCAGCAGAAAATTTGCCCATAACGATGGCAGGAAGGATTAGGTAGGGGTCTGACCTTTTAGGTGACTGTAATGGGCCTGCTCAAACATCAGCAGGTGAGCAGAAAAGCCCAGTATATTTTATTTTCAAACCAAGGACATACTATTAAAAGGGTGCTTCATTATATATAATGATAGTTAAAGGAATACTGTCTACTTTAAAATATATATATATTTATATATATTTATATATTTTAAAGTAGACAGTATTCCTTTAACTATATTTTAACGTATGACTGTTCCCAGTAATGGTTATATGCATCACAGAATCATAACATACTAGGGTTGGAAGGGATCTCAGGAGGTCATCTAGTCCAAACCCCTGCTCAAAACAGGACCAATCCCCAACTAAATCATCCCAGTCATGGCTTTGTCAGGTCAGACCTTAAAAACCTCTAAGGAAGGAGATTTCACCATCTCCCTAGGTAACCCATTCCAGTGCTTCACCACCCTCCTAGTGAAAAAGTTTTTCCTAATATCCAATCTAAACTTCCCCCTCTGCAACTTGAGACCATTACTCCTTGTTCTGTTATCTGCACTTTACTTATACAATGAAAAATAAATACAGTAAACAAATTATGAATTGTACCAGTTCACACATACCTATGCCTCTGGCAAAATATTCCCGACATAAGTGAAGATCGTTTTCACAGGATATCAAGATTATCGCTGACAAACTCTAAATTAAAAAAATACTAAATATGAGTTCAAATAAGAGAACAATATATTTATACATAAGTTTTAGAAAGCCAAGTGATACTGTACTCACTTTGTTTTGTTTGTGTTCCATAAGTTTTCGAAAAGAAGGTTGTTTGGATAATACTTTTCCTCCTGCACATTCCACAATTGCCTTCATGGTGGAAAGGCTAGGACAAATTCCAGGTGTAATGTAAAAATATTTTCCCTAAAAACAAATAATTCATACACATGTATAAATAAAACATAAAAAGGGGAAAGTGAAGAGTACAACTTTTGATCCATTAGCATCTGATGTGTATGGTGCTGACATCCACTATAATGCAAGAGTCATTTTATAAATTACGAAGCAGACCTTCAGCTGGTGTAAACTGGCTATGACAATGTACACTAGCTGGAGATCTGCCCCTATTTACCTCAAATCTTTCTGTGATACTTACAGTAATGACCATAAAACCTTCAAATGGTAAATATTTTCTTAATGAATATTAAATAGCAATTAGGTAAGGATGCAAAAAGAAACACCCCTATTTCAACTGTGTGATTGCCCAATGACTTGCAAAAGGACTTCTACGAAGAAAAAGGTATGTCTTATTTTTCAATTTATAACCACTAAATTTCTATCTATCTAATTTCACTGACAATTTCTTATTATCTATTTTATAACCACTAATTTCTATTGTCTGTCAACAAAACTACAACTAGCTTTCTGTCTGCTTGAGACTCTTAATACAAGTGATTACATAAAGTGTATTGTATCCGTTCCTACTTGCTAGAGGGAAGATGTATTCTTCCCA
This sequence comes from Sternotherus odoratus, assembly GCA_032164245.1. Taxonomy (NCBI): domain Eukaryota; kingdom Metazoa; phylum Chordata; order Testudines; family Kinosternidae; genus Sternotherus; species Sternotherus odoratus. Next base: position 210,492,872 of record JAVMKO010000002.1, on the reverse strand, counting down.
TCTGAACTGGGGAAAAGATGCTATTTTAACTTCTTTGATCTTCCAGCCAACTTTACTTCCAGAAAAAAACTGAAGTTTTATATTATTTTTGGCTTCTGAATTTCTGACTGAAGTATACCAGGTGCAAAAGGTTTTATGCTTGATCCCTAAAAAGAGTTATTTGACATGCCTAAAGTGACAGATAAAAAAAAATGTCTAAGTAAATTGGTCTCTGTTAAAACAACACTTCTACTCCAAATCTAAAATTGTTTCTTATAATGCACAATCCTGGGGTAAAGTTCAGGAAAGTCATCTTTTAGATGAGATATGTCTCATTATGTGCTGCTCTCAGGACAAAGGTGAATGCTTTTTTTGTTTGCTGTGAAAACATAGCACAGGAAGGCCAACAGAAAAAGTTTTCTTCAAGTATAAGAATAAAACCAACAATGATATAGATGTAGTATATTCCAATAGCAATACTATCTGACATATGATTTTAGTAATTTACGGGTTATTTCATTGTAATTTTTACATGAAATATTTAGAAATCTACCTATACAAATATTCTTAGAAGAATCATATCATTCTGCTCTTAACAGGAGTCTAAAAGTGAAGTGATTGTACGGATGAAACTAGCTTGCATATATGTTTTCTATTAAGAAGTCAGACTGCTTCAAAAGATTATGAAACTGCATTAAAACTTTGGCTCTAAGTGGAACTGTAATTCAAAGCTAACAATAAAAATGTCACACTTGTATCGGCATTGTGCAGAAAATGTATATGCAAGACTGTTTCCTCTGTAAATGCATACATACATTTCAGATAATAGCAATAACACACTCTAGAGAGTTCTTTCATTTGATTTTAGACACCTACGTTTTTAGCCTTTTGTGTTACTCTGCCTTCTTACATATGCACATGTCTACCAGGAAAGCTGTCTGATTACTTAAACACATGTTTGGGAAAAGCACTGATAATTATCAGAAAGATTGATCAAATGAGTGACCAGGCATGTTTTGTCTTTTATTGTAGCAATGAAAAAATATATGTATTTATCCATGTTATTAGAAAGTGTGTACCTTAAAAAGCGGAGCCACTTGTGCTCTCTTTAGAGACTCCTCTAAACTGAAGCAGAAAAGCACCTCAGCTTCTGCATCTCGGAGCATGAAGTTCTGCTCATCTGGAAACGAAAATATACACATTGTCTCATTTGTAAAGGAAGAAAAGATGTCACAATAACCCTTTACCCAGATTCAAACCTTATTTCAAATTGTTATAAAAAATGAATGGTAAAAAAATTATTTAAAAAAGTCTCACTTGCTTTGATGAGACATGAACATACTCCTATTGTTTTTAATAAAAAAACTGCCTTTTATTGAACTCAGAGCTACTAAAAAATATTGTTCGTTTGAAAGTCATGACTTCTGTATAAAACTTATTATTATTTAATTTTACTATTATTATTGAGGGTCAACCAAAATTACTGACTGACAAAAATTCTTAATATATTAATTTTTGTTGTGTTTACTTTGTATATTTGACAGCACTGTCTATCCTATTTGGGCCCCACAACTTCTGTGCTGGAGAGCTTCAAGCCACATTAATGCATTTATCCCCATTTATGAAAACAAACGCACAAAGTGGTTTACTGAATTGTGCCCAAGACACAAAGGAAATCTGTAACAACCCATGGAATTGGGCTCCCAGTCCACAGCCTTAGCCACATGGCAATCTTCCCATTTGTTTCCCCTGCATAGTCGGTCGGCATTCCCTTTTGCTTGTGGGAGATTTTCTTCTCTCGGGTCTCTCGCTCACACCACCCTCATACCAAAGTAGGAGAGGGAAAACATTTATTTTTTAAAGGATAGTAAAATCACAAAGACAGGTAGGGTGACTTGGGATAGATGTTGTACCTGAAAATACATAACTCCTTTACCACAACTGATTAGATTTCAAACTGATAGTCTCCCTTCAGTTCTATACTCAGTGTGAGAATGTCAACTTCTCCTCACATTTTTTTAGTTACACCAAATAGCTTTCTTACTGTTTATGGTTTTGTTTGATAAAGCTGAACCAAGCAAGATAAAACTCTACCTCACATTTATAAACAAGAAAAGATTTCCTGCTTATTGTCTATAGTATTGTCTTATCTATAGTTTTAAGTCTTTGCAGTGGTTTGGCAGCAACACGATGTGTTCAACTCCCCAAATAAATAAAAAGCTCTAACACCTACTATATATATCATACACACACACACAGTGTGTGTTTTTATATATGGTGGAAGTACATCTAGGTACCAATGACATAGGGAACGATAGAAGAGAGGTCCTGGAAGCCAAATTTAGACTGGTAGGGAAGAGATTTGAAGTCAGGACCTCCATGGTAGCATTTTCTGAATTGCTTCCAGCTCCACGCGCAGGGCCAGTTAGACAGGCAGAACTGTAGGGTCCCAATGCATGGATGAGACGATGGTGTAGGGAGGAGGGGTTCTGATTTATTAGGAAAACGGGGGGAAACTAAAAGAGGGAGGCTATGCAGGAAGGATGGGCTCCACCTAAACCAAAATGGAACCAGATTGCTGGCACTTAAAATTAAAACGGTTGTAGAGCAGTTTTTAAACTAACAGCTGGGGGAAAGCCAACAGGTGGAGGAGCACAAGGTTCGGAGAGAGACATCCCTTAGAGGAGGATCTATAAATGGAGATTCTCTATGTCCTAGTAAGGAGGAGAGGATGGGAGATGATAAAATATGGGTAGGATCTGATGAGATACAGCCAAATGAAAAAGAGTTGCATTCAATTACATCATGTACAGTAACTCGTACTGGGCCACTGACCCAACCAGATTGGGAACCGCCGTTCTAGAGTGTGAGAGTTAACCCTTGAGGGCTGAGCAAATTGCTAGTTCATTTAGCAGTAAGGCATTCCCTGGGAAATATCCCACCCTCTGACTTCTCCACCTCAACCAAGCTTCACAATCACCATCACTGTGTACCAGTATGAAATTGTTTGTTTAAAACTTATAGTGTGTGTGTGTGTAATACAGTCTTTTGTCTGGTGAAAATTTTTTCCCTGCAACCTAATACTTCCTATTTACATTAATTCTTATTGGGAAATTGAATTCGTTTAACATCGTTTCGCTTAAAGTCACATTTTCCAGGAACATAACCACAACGTTAAGTGAGGAGTTCCTGTAATGGTGGACAGCTAAAAAGTGACAAGTTTTTAAAAAGCTTATATACAAATATTAGATGTTCAAATAATGAGATGGGTGAACTAGAATGCCTTGTAGAAAATGAGGATATTGATATAAAACAGGCATCACAGAAACTTGGTGGAATGAGGATAATCATTCGGACACAGAAATATCAGGGTACAAAATATATCTGAAGTCAGAATAGGTTGTGCTGGTGGGGAAGCAGCACTGTATGTATGTGAATGAAAGGGTAGAATGAAATGAAGTAAAAATCTTAAATGAACCCAATTGTATCATAGAATCATTATGGATAGTAATCTCAGGCTTGAATAATAAGAATATAGCAGTAGGGAATATATTACTGACCACCTGACCAGGATGATGATAGTGATTGCAAAATGCTCAGGGAGATTAGAGGGGCTATAAAAATAAATTCAATAATAACAGGGGATTTCAACGATCTCCACACTGACTGGGTACATGTCACCTCAGGACACCTGCAGAGATAAAGTTTCTTGACACCTTAAATGACTGCTTCTTGGAGCGGCTAGTCCTGGAACCCACAAGAGGAGAGGCAATTGTTGATTTAGTCCTAAGTGGAGCACAGGATATGATTCAAGAGGTGAATATGGCTGGACTACTTGATATTATGACTACAATATAATTAAATTTAACATCCCTGTGGCAGGGAAAACTTCACAGCAGCCCAACATGAGAGCATTTAATTTCAGAAAGGGGAACTACACAAAAATGAGGAAGTTAGTGAAACAGAAATTAAAAAGAACAGTGCCAAGACACCATAAGAGAGGTTCAATTTAAATGTATACCCCAAATTTAAAAACATAGTAAGAGAACCAAAAAAGTGCCACTGTGGATAAACAAAAAAAGTAAAAGAAGTCATGAGAGGCAAAAAGGCATCCTTTAAAAAGTGGCAATTAAATCTTAGTAAGGAAAAAGGAAAGGAGCATAAACTCTGGCAAGTGAAGTGTAAAAATACAATTAGGAAGGCCAAAAAAGAATTTCAAGAACAGTTAGCCAAAGACTCAACAAATAATAGCAAAATATTTTTTAAGTACATCAGAAGCAGGAAGCCCGCTGAACAACCAGTGGAGACGCTGGATGATCGAGAAGCTAAAGGAGCACTCAAGGACAGTGAGGCCATTGTGGAGAAATGAAATGAATTCTTTGCATCAATCTTCATGGCTGAGGATTGAGGCAGATTCCCAAATCTGAGCCATTCTTTTTAGGTGACAGGATTGAGGTGTCATTAGAGGACCTTTTGGAACAAACTGATAAATTAAACAGTAATAAGTCACCAGGACCAAATGGAATCCACCCAGAAGTTCTGAAGGAACTCAAATGTGAAATTGCAGAACTACTAACTGTGGTTTGTAACCTATCATTTAAATCAACCACTGTATCAAATAACTGGAGGATAGCTAATGTGCTGCCAATTTTTAAAAAGGGCTCCAGAGGTAATCCTGGTAATTACAGGCCAGTAAACCTAACTTCAGTACCAGGCAAACTAGTTGAAACTGTAGTAAAGAACAGAATTGTCAGACACATAGGTGAACATAATCTGTTGGGGAAGAGTCAACATGTTTTTTGAAAAGGGAAATGATGCCCCACCAACCCATTAGAATTCTTTGTTGGGGGTCAACAAGCATTTGGACAAGGGGGATCCAGTGGATATAGTGTACTTATATTTTCAGAAAGCCTTTGACAAGGTCCTTCACCAAAGGCTCTTAAACAAAATAAGCTGTCATGGGATAACAGGGAAGGTGTTCTCATTACAGTGAAACCTCGATTTAACGGACTAATTGGGGCGAGGGGGTGTCCGTTAAAGCCAAAAGTCCGTTATTTAATAATTTTTAAAAATCATTAAATAACAGGACTTTTGGCTTTAACGGACACCCCCTCACCCGAATTAGTCCCTTATATAGAGGTTTTAGGAGCTGTCAACCCCCGCCCGCCCAGCTCACTGTCAACCCCCCGCCGGGGTCCCCACAGCGGGGAGCCCGGCGGGAGCTGTCAAACCCCCCCCCCCCCCGCCGCCCGGCTCCCCGCTGTGGGGAGCCGGGGGGAGGGGGGGGTTGACAGCTCCCGCCCGGCTCTCCGCTGCGGGGAGCCGGGCAGGAGCTGTCAAACCGGCCGGCCGGCTCCCCTCTGCGGGGAGCCGGGCGGGAACTGTCAGCCCACCTGCCCGGCTCCCGCTGCGGGGAGCCAGGCGGGAACTGTCAACCCCCCCCTCCCCGCAGCGGGGAGCCGGGCGGGAGGGGTGGGGGTTGACAGCTCCCGCCGGGCTCCCCGCAGCGGGGAGCCCAGCGGGAGCTGTCAACTCCCCCGCCCGGCTCCCGGCAGTGGGGAACCCGGCGGGCACTGTCAACCCCCCCCCGCCCGGCTCCCCGCTGCGGGGAGCCAGGCGGGAACTGTCAAACCCCCCCCCCCCGCCCGGTTCCCTGCTGCGGGGAGGGGGGGGGGGGTTGACAGCTTCCGCCCGGCCCTCCGCTGCGAGGAGCCGGGCAGGAGCTGTCAACCCGGCCGCCCGGCTCCCCTCTGTGGGGAGCCGGGCGGGAGCTGTCAGCCCGCCCGCCCGGCTCCCCTCTGCGGGGAGCCGGGCAGCCGGGTTGACAGCTCCTGCCCGGCTCAAAACCCCCCCGTCCGTCCGTCTCCCTGCTGCGAGGAGCCGGGCGGGGGGTTTGACAGCTCCCGCTTGGCTCCCCCCAGCGGGAAGCCCGGCGGGAGCTGTCAAACGCCCCCCCCCCCGCCCGGCTCCCCGCTGCGGGGAGCCGAGCGGGGGCTCTCAAACCCCCCGCCCGGCTTCCCGCTGCGGGGAGCCGAGCGGAGGCTCTCAAACGCCCCCCCGCCCGGCTCCCCGTTGCGGGGAGCCGGGCGGGGGGGTTGACAGCTCCCGCTCTGCTCCCCCCAGCAGGGAGCCGGGCGGGAACTCTCAAACCCCCCCCCCCCCGCCCGGCTCCCCGTTGCGGGGAGCCGGGCGGGGGGGTTGACAGCTCCCGCCTGGCTCCCCCCAGCGGGAAGCCCGGCGGGAGCTGTCAAACGCCCCCCCCCGCCCGGCTCCCCCCAGCGGGAAGCCCGGCGGGAGCTGTCAAACCCCCCGCCCGGCTTCCCGCTGCGGGGAGCCGGGCGGGAGCTCTCAAACGCCTCCCCCCGCCCGGCTCCCGGTTGCGGGGAGCCGGGCGGGGGGTTTGACAGCTCCCGCAGGGGTTCGTGCTGCGGGGAGCTGGGCGGGAGCTGTCAACCCAGCCGCCTCCCTGGGGCGGGAGCCGGCAGCCCCCAATAATGGATTTCGGATGCATCGGAAATTTTGTCCGTTGCATCCGAAGTCCGTTAAATCGGGGTCCGTTAAATCGAGGGTTTACTGTAATCGCTAATTGGTTAAAAGATAGGAAACAAAAGGTAGGAATAAATGGTCAGTTTTCAGAATGGAGAGAGGTAAATAGTGGTGTCCCTCAGCATTCTGTACTGGGACCAGTCCTATTCAACATATTCATAAATGATTTGGAAAACACATAAAAAGCAAGATGGCAAAGTTGGCAGATGATACAAAACTACTCAAGATAGTTAAGTCCAAAGCAGACTGTGAAGAGTTACGAACGGATCTCATGAAACTGGATGACAGGGTAACAAAATGACAGCTGAAATTCAGTGCTGATAAAGTAGTGGACATTGGAAAACATAATCCTAACTATACATATAAAATTATGGGGTCTAAATTAGCTGTTACCAGTCAAGGGGGGGGAGAGATCTTGGTGTCATTGTGGATAGTTCTCTGAAAACATCCACTCAATGTGCAGTCGCACTCAAAAAAGCTAACAGAATATTGGGACTCAGTAAGAAAGGGATAGATAATAAGACAGAAAATATCCTATTGCCTCTATATAAATCCATGCTATGCCCTCATCCTGAATACTGCGTGCAGATGTAGTTGTCTCATCTCAAAAATATATATACTGGAGTTGGAAAAGGTTCAGAAAAGGGAAACAAAAATGATTAGGGGTATGGAACAGCTTCCATATCAGGAAGATTAATATGATTGGGATTTTTCAGCTTGGAAAAGAGACAACTAAGCGGGGATATGATAGAGGTCTATAAAATCATGAGGGGTGTAGAGAAAGTAAGTATTACTTATGCCTTCCCATAACACAAGAACTAGGAGTTAAAAAATTAAATTAATAGGCAACAGGTTAAAAACAAACAAAAGGAAGTATTTCTTCACACAACGCACAGTCAACGTGTGGAACTCTGCCAGGGGATGTTGGGAAGGCCAAAACTATAACAGGGTTCAAAAAAGAACTAGATAAATTAATGGAGGCTAGGTCCATCAATTGCTAACAACCAGAAAGGGCAAGGATGGTGTCAGTAACCTCTGTTTGCCAGAAGCTGGGAATGGGCAACCGGGTGATGGAGCACTTGATGATTAACTGCTATGATTATAAATAGACACACAGACACACATAGACTTCCAGTCCTAAATGCACTTTTATCCACAAATGCACTGGACTCAAGCTTTCATCTTTACTTCAGAAAAATTCCTGTTAAGCACACTTCTTAATTTAATTTTTAAAAGGGGTTAGATCAACATTAGTTATTTTTTCTTTGTCTACATTACAGTCATGCCTGCCAACATAATGCATAAAATGTGGACTTTTGTTTTGATTGTTCTTAAAAAAAAAAAAGAAGACGACGAAGAAGACTAAGATCATCCCCTCTCCCCCCCCAAAATACCAACAAACCAGCCTGGACACCTAAAAAGCAGCAGAAGTGCAAGTGGGTGACGTACTAATTAAAATTATGGTTGGCTATACTGAGAACAGAAATAAAGAAAAGGGATGGAGGCTTATGAAGGCTTTAAGTAATCTTAGTGCATACTATGCTATTTGATCATTCAGAAAGTTTTTTAAAAAGGAATAATGTTATTAAAAGTTAAGAAAAAAGGAACAGGTTTTCTTTCTTTTGGGTGGTTTAATTGGTATTAAATCATGCGGAGAGCTGAACACAGAGAGCTTTAATTGAAAGAGAAAAAGTTAATAGAATACTAAGTGAATTTTGTTCCTGTGATAGCACTACACCGATAGCAGAACCCTTATTCAACTATGAAATATTTTTTAAAAATTAAACATTTTGTCAGCTCTAAAATACAGAGAGACTGCTAAAGTCTTAGCTGTCAACTATGTGGAGAATTATGTTTGAAGTTTTACATAAAATTTATTCACACAATAACTGAATGCCTGATATCACATTCCAAAATACCTGTCTAAACAAAGTCAACCACCAAAAAATATCTTTTGTTCCAATATAATTACCACCCTTGCACACTTTTTTTTTTTTTTTTTAAATTCAGTTTATCTATAGTGAATGAGTGATTCTAGTATTCACTTACCGACAAATTTCTGGCATTTGAAACACTCTTCTAACCACTCTGGAGTTACTATGTGCTTGACTACTGAAATTGCTGTCAGAAACTTTACAGTACGGGTCACTTTGCTGGCAACTAGATGTGTGCATTTCTGTGCAGATTCTGCTACTTCGCCCCCAAGAAAGTAGAGTTTCTGAAAGTTAGAATCATAGAATTATAGAAATGTAGGGCTGGAAGGGATCTTCAGAAACTATCTAGTCCAGTTCTCTGTGCCGAGGCAGGACCAAATAAACCTCGATCATCTAGGATACCTAATCTGTTCTTAAAAACCTCCAATGATGGGGATTCCACAACCACCCTTGGAAAACTATTGCAGTGCTTAATTATCCTTATAGTTGGAAAGTTTTTCCTACTGTCTAAACTACAACTCCTTTGCTGCAGATTAAGCCCATTGCTACTTCTCCTATCTTCAGTGAAGATGCAGTACAACTGACCTCTTCATAACAGCTCTTAATATAATTGAAGACTATTAGGACCGCTCTCCCCTCCCCCAAATAAGTCTTCTTTTCTCAAGAGTGAACATGCCAACTGTTTTTTAACCTTTGCTCAGAGGTCAGATTTTCTACTCCTTTTATCATTTCTGTTGCTTGCCTTAATTCCAAACAAACTAGGAACTGAAGACTCATTAATAACTGTTTTCTCACCCACAGCATCATTATGAAAAACAGCAATATTATGCAATACAAATGAGGTACCGATTAAATACGAACATAGGATATTGGTGGCTTTGTCTAAATGTACATTAACAAGAGGTCCATCATAAACTCATTCCTGTATCTATTAGAACTGTTTGGAAAATTGAATTTCCATCAAATGGGAAATTCCACATTTTAAAATTGAAATTTCTTGCAGAAGAAAAATTATAAAAACTGATTTGGAATCATCAAAATATTCCAATTCACTGATGTCCAAACATTTTGATAATATTAAAACAGACCCCCCTGACCCCCCGCTTGGCATCTCCCATTGACAATCTTAGGCAGGGAGCCATTCAATGTGCTTGCTTTTGTGACTCCCATTCTGAGGAGCCTCTATCCCTCCGCTCATGCATTATATAAGGAGCCTGAGCACCTAATTCAGGCTTTGAGAATCCCAGGGATTTTCTAAGCATGGTTAGGCATGTTGAGACTGAACATCGCCGCACCTAAGTTCATTTCTGAATATAGCTCCAAGTAGAAAGGTTTAAAGAGGGACTGGACTTTTATACGGGTACCAAGAATACCCAGAGTTTTAACAGTTAATAAGTTTTGGAAGGGATATAAAGACTCATGCTTTAAAATTTCAACTAATGTCTGTGAAGAAGCAGGATTAAACATTCATGGCAGTAGGCAGATGTGGGGTTATCTTGTACCTTCCTCTGAAACATCTGCTGCTGCACACAGTCAGAGACTAGATACTGCACTAGATGGACCTTGGGTCTGATTCAATATGGTAATTCATATGTTCCTCGCCTGAACTTGGTCATTTGTTTTGCTCTTGGAGGTACTGAAGGTACCCCCCACCCTTTGAAAATGAACATTAGGAAAGAAAAAATTAGATATAAGAATGAATACCTGAGTACAGCTAACTTGGATATAACTAGCAAAGAAAACTCAGTTTCCTGAAAACTATACTTTCTACTATTTTAAAACCATCCCCTACAATTTTCTCTCTCTATATCTATTAGGCCTCTTCTGATAAAGTCTTGTAGACACAAATTAAACTTGATGTATTAGGGAAAATAATCGAAAATTGCTTAATGTTCCAACATATTGTGCTTAAGTGACAAATATGAAAGTCACCTTGATATACTGCTGGACTTGTGTAGGCTCAAATCCTGTGAACAGCACCATTGGGGTCAATTCTGGTGAGAGCTTTTTAGTAGGTGGTGGTATGTCCTCAATTCTACAAAATAGAAAAATACAGGACAATATGAAGACTGGGACCAAGGTTTTTATTTTAAAATCTCAGAAGCACAACTTTGCAAACTTTTACTCATGGGACTACTCACACGAGTAACAGTTTGCAGGCTTTACGACTTTTTGTTAAAAGGTTGCCAACCTGAGAACAAGATTATTTAAATTGGTAGAAGGCACAGACAGCACAGTCCTGACGCAGCGGAGGTCAGACTATCTCCAAAAAGACTTCTTAATCTGCAGCACTTTTCCAGAAACATATCTGATACCCTGGCCACTTCTTATTTACACTTGGAGATAAAGTTAAACATTTCACCATTATAAAGGACTGTAGACTTTACATGGTAAATGCCAGAATGATTTCTTAGAGAAAAAGAACCAATGTCAAACCAACCATCCAGCATGATTTTAATCTTAGCATTAACCATTTATATTAACAGGCAACATATTGTTTGTCCCAAGAATGCTAACCCTTTAGAAGTCTCTGCTCAATTGCTGGGCCCAATTTTGGAGACAAAGTGAAGAAATCTCTCGCAAGATGATGTAATCACTGATTCACGAAAGGCTCATGAGTTCACTTTTTAGTTTATTTAAAAAGAGGCTTTGCAATTAATATGTTTTTATGTGAATATGCTGTTTCCATTTCACTTTCTTTTGTTCATTCTCTCTTCCTCTTCTAACCTTTTCTATGTTCTCTTTGTTCCTTTGTCTTTTTAAATCCTTTTTCCAGTTTTGCTTTCTATTTTTTACTTCCATGTTTTCATCTTCACTTCTCGTCCCATTCCCTCTCACTGTCTCTGCTTTCTTCCCATTACTAGTTTGTGAAGTCCCCAGTTCTCTGCCGCTCTAATTTCTCCCCCCACAATTTCTCCACATCCTCTCTCTATTCTCTCCTTTCCTCTCTCGTTTTAGTTCACTACCTACATGTGCTCTCTTTTTTCAACTCCTCCAGTGCATAGTTGTCAACTAGGGCTGTCAAGTGATTATAAAAATGAATCGTGATTAATCACACTATTAAAAAAATTAATGGTGATTAATCACACTGTTAAACAATAATAGAATACCATGAATTTAAATATTTTTAGATGTTTTCTACATTTTCAAATATATTGATTTCAATTGCAACACAAAATATAAAGTGTACAGTGTTCACTTTAGTTATTTTTCATTACAAATATTTGCACTGTAAAAAAACAAAATAAATAGTGTTTTTAAATTCACCTAAAACAAGCACTGTAGTGCCATCTCCTTATCGTGAAAATTGAACTTTAAAATGTAGAATTATGTACAAAAAAACCTGCACTCAAAAATAAAACAATGTAAAACTTTAGAGCTTACAATTCCAATCAGTCCTACTTCTTGTTCAGCCAATCGCTCAGACAAACAAGTTTGATTACAATTTGCAGGAGAGAATTCTGCCTGCTTCTTGTTTACAATGTGACCTAAAAGTGAGAACAGGCATTTGCATGGCATTCTTGTAGCCAGCTTGCAAGATATTTACATGCCAGATGTGCTAAAGATTTATATGTCCCTTCATGCTTCAACCACCCTTCCAGAATACATGCATCTATGCTGATGGGTTCTGTTCGCCAACCATCCGAAGCAGCGTGGACCAACGCATGTTCCTTTTCATCAACGGAGTCAGATGCTCCCAGTAAAAGGGTGATTTTCTTTTTCGGTGATTTGGGTTCTGCAGTTTCTGCATCAGTGTTGTTCTTTTAAGACTTCTGGAAGCATGCTCCACACCTCGTCCCTCTCAGATTTTGGAAGGCACCGCAGATTCTTAAATCTTGGGTCAAATACTATAGCCATCTTTAGAAATCTTACATTGGTGTCTTGGCATTTTGCCAAATTTGGAGTGAAAGTGTTCTTAAAATGAACAACATGTGCTGGGTCATCATCTAAGATTGCTAGAACATCAAATATATGGCAGCATCTGGGTAAAACAGCAGGAAACATACAATTCTCCCCCAAGGAGTTCAGTCAAAATTTAATTAACACATTATTTTTTTAACGAGCATCATCAGCATGGAAGCATGTCCTCTGGAACAATGGCTGAAGCATGAAGAGGAACATGAATCTTTAGAGCATCTGGTATGTAAATATTTTGTCACACCAGCTACAACAGTGCCATGTGAATGCCTGTTCTCACTTTCAGGTGACACTATAATTAAGAAGTGGGCAGCATTATCTCTCGTAAATGTAAACAAAATTGTTTCTCTTAGCGATTGGCGGAACAAGAAGTAGGACTGAGTGGACCTATAGGCTCTAAAGTTTTACATTGTTTTGTTTTTGAGTTATGTAACAAAAAAAGTTGCACTTTCATGATAAAGAAATTATACTACCGTACTTTTATAAGGTGAATTGAAAAATACTCTCTTTTCTTTATCGTTTTTATAGTCAAATATTTGTAATAAAAATAAAGTGAGCACTGTACACTTTTTATGCTCTGTTGTAATTGAAATTGATATATTTGAAAATGTAGAAATATATCCAAAAATATTTAATAAATTTTAATTGGTATTCTATTGTTTAACAACAGTGCGATTAATTTTTTTAATTGTGATTATTTTTGAGTTAATCACATCAGTTAACTGCGATAAATCGATAGCCCTGCCAACATGTAGAAATTTTTGCCAGATACAACCAGATACAAGTAAGGGTTTGCCAGATACAAGTAAGGGTTTCAATGGTTCCAGGCTGACAGCTATTAAACAGTTTTGTGGACATTCTCTTAATTTTTTTAAACAACAAAGGGAAAAGAAGTCTGTGCAAAAGGAATGAGCTTTTGTCACTGGTAGCCAGTTATTCTTACCTTGCCCGTTTAGAAGGCTGAAGACTTGATTCATTTTGCTTTGGTTTCAGGGGCAATCTCACACCCTGCAATTAGACCACCATACATTTGTGTCTGAAGTAAGCACAAACTTTCTGATTAGCCATCCTAGTTTTTCTGTTTCACAATAAAACACTGAACAACTATATTTTAAAGCAGCAATTCTCAACCAGGGCTCTGGGGACCCTGGGGGGGCCCACAAGCAGGTTTCAGAGGGTCTGCCAAGCAGGGCCGGCGTAGACTCGCTGGGGCATAGGGCAGAAAGCCAAATCTGTGTGGTATGGTGCTGAATCCTGGGGCCCGGAGCCCTAACACTGGGGCTGAAGCTTGAGCAAATCAGCTTTGGAGGACCGCCTGTGGCATGGGGCCATAGGCAATTGCCCTGCTTGCAACCCCCTAACACCAGCCCTGGCTTTTATATGCAGAAAAACAGTTGTTGTGGCACAAGCAGGCCATGGAGTTTTTACAGCATGGTGCAGGGGGCATCAGAAAGAAAAAGGTTGAGAGTCCATGTTTAAAGAATATGGAAGACAACTAAATTTACATGTAGATGAAAAATATGAAAAACAGGCTACATTTCAACTGGCAACCTAGAAACTGAAGGCTGCATGTATCCTATTGCTGACTACTTAGTCAATCAGTCCCTCCTTAATATTGTTTCCCTCCTTAATATTGTTTCCCTCCTTAATATTGTTTCTTTTCTTTTTCTACTAACCCTGAAGCATGAAAATAAATTAATATGGAGAACATTATCAAATACAGCAAGGAGGCTTTTTAAAAAATATATATGTTTATGCCCATCCTGATTTTCACCCACTCTCTCATACATGGATACAACAAATCCCTAGCAATAACTATTGGAAAATACAATTGGAAGAATAAGTCAACATACCATTAGAAGCTCTGATGATACCTTTAATGGCACTCTCCAAGCATCTACAAGAGGTGAAGAAAAAACATATAGGACGGTGTGAGTAATTTGTTACAAAAATGATATGACAGTTCAACTTGACTGAGAGGCCTACTGGATACAATTTATAATTATATCTCTGTGGTATGCAGGATATTGTGAATGGAAATTCCCACTTACCCAGGAGGTTTAGAACTAGATGCTGAGTAGGAGAAAGCGGGTCCTGAAGACTGAACACTGTATATCGGCTATGCTGAATCTGCCGTAATGCTTCAAAATTTCCAAGCAATATATCGCAAAGCCACTGTGCGTTTACACATGGTATCCTCCATTCTTTGGCTTTCTCATACTTTAACCCAGTAGGCCTTATTGTGCAGGGGGCAAGTGAGAGAGGGAGAGAAAATATACACATTAATAGAAAGGTACTTTCTTCAGTAAGTTCTAGAATACCAACATTATCTTCTCAGCCTACCCTGTGAATTTTTTTTATTGGTAGTTGCAGCCAAATAAGTGCTTTTCCTAAGAGATATTTTTGCTATACATGTGAATGGTTGGTGAGCTAGACTTTCTGCCCAGACCAGAAGATCTAAAATGGCTCTAGTTGAAGACCTTTTAACCAATCAGTATTAACCATTTACTTCTAAATGGCCTAATAACTGTATCCTCTCTTAAAAAGAAATAACTTTATAGTTAATGGCTTAAACGTTAACTTTCTAAACTCAGAAGTAAAAAATTGTAATTACTGAAATGTAACAGGATTTAGGACTTGTTTACACTACTGCATGGGGTTGATCTAAGATACGCAACTTCAGCTATGTGAATAGTGTAGCTGAAATCGACGTACTTAGATCTACTCACTGTGGTAAGTTGACAGCGGACGCTCTCCCATCAACTCCACTTGCCCTTGTCGTTCTGTTGGGATATTTGAGTCGACGGGAGAGAGCTCAGTGGTCGATTTATCGCATCTATACTAGATGCAATAAATTGACCCCCGCTGGCTCAATTGCTGCTCGCCGATCCCGCAGTTAGTGTAAACAAGCCCTTAGTAATATAATTAATAAAATGGTCATCCATACTTCAGTTGTCTAGATCACTCCAGGAAAACAATAATTAAAACACAAGTGCCTTTATCATGAAAAAGCTATAAATGATTAACATATAGCAAGAAAGTCACTAATGTAATCAAGGATAGTTTTTTAGCTAGATTGGAGATAGGTTACTGAAGATCTGAATGCTGTTGAGATAAATCACTTACTCTTTACAGATGAGAACTGTGTTGCTGCGACACAGATAGCCTGTGTATTTGGCCCCTGCTAGGTAAGCCATTAGTTTGAGATCATCTCGGTCACTATCAACAAATCCTGTCACTGAGATAATCTATTGTAGAAAAGAACAAGAGTTAAAAATAAATAAAAACAATAAAAGAACTAGGCAGTATTTACACAGATGCACACACAAGTTGCAAATACATAGGACATTATTCTTCTCCAGCCTGGTGAACGTGTGTCTCAATGAAATGGAGGTTACTTATTGTAACTGGAAGTTCTTTGAGATGCGTGGACCCTATCTGTATTCCACACGTGGTACACATACAAACCATTCACTGAGTCTGGAGATTTTATACAAGCCGTATCCCTTGGCCTGCACCTGCATAGTAGGTCTCCTTGTGCTCCTGAGTGAGGGTATCAGAGGCAGTGAGGGTGGATGTCTCCCGCCCAGTTCCTCCTCTTACCGAAAATCTAACCAGATCCAAAGGGGAAGGGATGGAGGACAGGTAGTGGAATGCAGATAGGGACCACGCATCTCAAAGAACTTCCAGGTACAGTAAGTAATTTCCATTTCTTCTTTGAGTGCTGGTCCCTATGAATATTCCACATATGAGTGAGCAGCAAGTAGTGCGCAGGCTGGAAGGAGGTGTGAGGAAACCAGAAACAAAGATGCTGAGGTGGGGCGAGCTCAGACTAGGGTCTTTGATTCTGCCCATCCTGCATCAGGAGTTCTGGGAAGGGGTGAATCTTGACTGGAAGGTGGGCTGACATTGATCAAAACTGTCTGTGCCAGTAAGGTGCTAGGAGAATGATGCTGGCCTTGTTGCAAGTATCTTTCTCAGGACCCGTGGAAGCTGAGAAATGGGAGGAAAGGCATACTTGAAACGGTTTGTCCACAACAATAGGAGAGTGTCACGTCGGAAGTCACGGCCTATGGCTCCCCATAAGCAATATAGGGGAAGGAAGTTCTAGTTTGTTTGTTTGGGACACAAAAGTCCCAGGATGAATATTTGTCAGAATAGTTGTGGATTTCCCACTTGCAGTCCACCTAGAAGTTCCTGCTGAGGCTGTCTGCTAAGAAGTTGTGAATAGCTCCTGGGAGGTATGCTGCCTGGAAGGAATGTTGTGCCTGATGGATTCTAAGGTGGGACCTGTTCTATTGCTCTTTGGTGTAGTAGGACTCCACTTCCTGTTGAAGAATCACCTCATGAGAGGAGTCCCTAAAGGAGGACTAGGAGTGGGGTTTGTAAAGAGGGAAAGAGGTGAACTTTATAGAGTACTAGCAGTAATACTCGGCGTTGCTCGGGTCCGTCGGAGGGGGGGAAGGGGACCCAGCGTTGCTCGAAGAGAGCTGAGCGAGTGTGGGGTCCGTTGGAGGGGGAGAGGGGGAAGAGAGCTGAGTGCCGTCGGAGTCCGTTGCTCAGGTCCGTCGGAGGGGGGGAAGGGGACCCAGTGTTGCTCGAAGAGAGCTGAGCGAGTGTGGGGTCCATTGGAGGGGGGGCAGGGGCAGAGAGCTGAGCGAGAGCGGGGTCCGTTGGAGGGTAGGAGGAGGGAGAGCTGAGCGAGTGGGTGGGGGGTGTTGGAGTGGGGGGAGGAGGGGGAGATTTTAAAAATTTTCGATTCTTTCCTGAGGGGGGAGAGAGCTCAGTGAGTGTGGGGGCCCTTGGATGGGGGGAAGAGAGCTGAGCGAGTGTGGGGTCTGTTGGAGTGGGGGACGGGGGAGAGAGCTGAGCGAGTGCCGGGGCCGTTGGAGGGAGGGCGGGGGCAGAGAGCTGAGTGAGTGCGGGGTCCGTTGGAGGGTGGGGGGGGGGGAGATTTAAAAAATTTTCGATTCTTTCCTGAGGGACGAGAGAGCTGAGCGAGTGCAAGGTCCGTTGGGGGGGGGGGGGGGAGGGGGAGGGAGAGCTGAGCAAGTGCGGGGGCCGTTGGAGGGAGGGAGGGGGGTGAGATTTTAAAAATTTTCTATTCTTTCCTGAGGGGGGAGAGAGCTCAGCGAGTGTGGGGGGCCCTGGATGGGGGGGAAGAGAGCTGAGCGAGTGTGGGGTCTGTTGGAGGGGGGAGAGAGCTGAGCGAGTGCTGGGGCCGTTGGAGGGAGGGCAGGGGCAGAGAGCTGAGCGAGTGCGGGGTCCGTTGGGAGGGAGCTGAGTGCGGGGTCCGTTGGAGGGGGGTATTATTACATCATAACTATGTCACAGAGAACAGCAGGTGTTAACCTGCTGCCCAGCTGATGTGAATGGGCTTTAAAGAATTTCACCCCTGGGGGGCGTCAGAGGTGAGATTTGAAAAATTTTCAACTCTTACCCTGATTAGGACCCTAAGGCCTATAACTGTACCAAATTTCAAGTCTCTAGCTCAAATGGTGTGGAAGGAGTAAGGGAACGTACATACACGCACGCACACACCATTTGACTTTTATATATATAGATAGATGTCTGACGGATGAGCTTCAAGACCCAACTGTCTGTCATGATTAGCTCTCAATTGTGGGCAAAAAGAGTAAGATGGCCTGCAAAAGTGGCAGGAGAAGGGGTATGTGGCACCAGTGATGGTATGCATGGCTCTAGCATGGATCCTAGGAGGAGGCCGAGAATGGGTCACAATCATGATGGTAGAGAGGGCTGAAAAGCAGAGCCTCTGAGTCTTCTGTTTGCATGGAGACTTGGCAGGAAGTTGGTGGTAGAAAGCACGAGGAGGGACAGGTGGTCTTGGCTTTTAGGTTTGACTCTGGTGCCTCCTCCTCGGAGCTGGTGTGTAGATCCCCAGGAAGTGGAGGGTCAACTTCGAGTCCTTTAACGAATGAAGAGCATCATCAGCTTTCTCATTAAAGCGGTTTGACTCGTCTGGATAATATTCTGCACTTCCATGGGAAAGCCCAAAGATTGCAACCAAGAAACCCTTCTCATAACAATACCAGTGGCTACATTTCTCAATGTTGTATCCACTACATCAACTGCAGCCTGAAGGGCTGTTTTTGCCACTAACTTGCCTGCTTTAGAAGGGGGAGGAATTGGGATCTGTCTTCAGGGGAAAGATTGTCCTGAGAAGCCACCAGGCTAGGACAGTTGCTGAAGTTGTACTTAGCTAGCAGGCCTGGGAATTGACAATGTAAAATTGCAAGCCACAGAAGAGAAGACCTTTCTCCCCAGATTGTAGAGTCTTTTGGAGTCCTTTTCTAATGGGGTAGTCCAAAAGTATTGTGACCTAGTCCTTTCTGTAGCAGTCTATATCACCAGGGAGTTGGGGGCAGGGTGGGAGAACATAAATTCAGCTCCCTTTGCCTGGATGAAATAGCCCCTCTTGGTCCTCTTAGGTGTGGGGGTGCAGGATACTGGGGTATGCCAGATCAACCTCGCTGGTTCCAATATGGCCTCTTTAACCAGGAGGACCAACTTACTTGGGCCCTGAGGCTGCAGAATGTTCAGCCGTCGGGAGGCAAGGGGGTCTTGAACTTCCTCTAGAAGTATTTGGAGATTGTTAGCCACTCTTTGCAGCAATTCCTCATATTCCCTAGGGTTGTTCAGTGAGATTGGAGAAAAATGAGAGACTGCCTTACCTGGGGAGGAGGAGATCCTGTCAGAACTGTTGGCACCTGTGGTTCTGGTTCAATATTCTCCTTGCACAGTGAGGGATCCAGATGTTGGCAAGAAAGAGAAGAGAGGAAAGACCTTGGGGTGGGTCCTGGGCATCTGTTATAGGGATCCCACAGTCTCCAATAGTGCCAGAAGGAGGGGACATTGGGGACCTAAGGGGACGGGGTACCATCGGTCCCTGGGGAGGTCATGTCTATAAGGGTAGATCACCTGTTCAGACTTGGCTTTCTCCAGGGACGCAATCTACACTCACTACACTAAAGCTATGACTATATTAAATCGAAGAAGAATAACTATTGACAATTTTATTTACAGGTTCTCCTAAAAACTGAAGAAAAAAAGAACACTGGATTCCAACTAAAGCCATGTGGTGGTAAGAAAGAACCAAAGGGCATCAACCTGCACTGCCTATTATACCCTTACTCAGGAGCACAAGGAGACCTACTGCACATATGTGGGGGAATGGACACTCCTTGTTAAAATCTTTGGACTCAGGCACATGGTGCGCATGCATACCCACATGTGGAATACACCTTATGTATCAGCACTGGAAGAAGAATATAAAAATTATTCCCACTTTAGGTGGGGAAACCTATAGCCAAGCAGTGGAATGACTTGCCAAGGTCCACATGACTCAGTGTCAGAGCTAGAACTATAATTGTGGGATTCCTATCTCACTTTCGTGCTAAGTCTACTCAACTACCAATTCAGCGCCTTTTTTAAAAATTATAAATTTTTCTAGGAAATAACTTTTGTTGTTGGTCGCTTTTTGAAAGAAAGCCACATCGTCATAACTGTGATAATGAAGCCCTGAACAGTAAATTGCCAAGATGTGTGCAAGCCTTGTTTTGTAACTATGTTATTGCAAGCCTTGGTATTTCTCTCCCAAGTCCTCATTTGTCTATCTATGAGCCTCATATGTTGCATCATGTCTGAATTTGGAGCAGGGTCCATGTCCATGTCTTTATTAGCTGCCTAGCACACATCTGACGAGAGGAGGGGAAAGGGGTAATTTTAAGACTTTATAAAACATATCAAATTTACAAGCACAAAAAAGAATTGAAGATGAAGTGTAAATTAATTATGTGAAGCAGACATTAGGAAACCATAAAACAAAGAAATAAATCCTCTCCAACCACCCCCAAGTCAACATGTGTAAAGTTTGAGTGTGTGCAAGATCCAAGTTATAAAATGACGAAACTGTCAGGCCTCTTGAAATCAGGTCATTAATTCAGATATCTGGCAACTAAGTAGTCTAAGGCTATGTCTACACTGTGTTTTAAAACCCCTGGTACTGAGTCTTGAACCCCATGTCTACAGATCTGGGCTTCTGCTATGATGCGAAAAACAGCAATGTAGACATTGCGTCTCAGGCTCTGAAACCCACCCTGGGTTTCAGAGCCTGAGCAGCTTCACAGCTGTATTTAGTCACATAGGGTAAGACCCAAGTCTGTCAACCTAAGCTCTGAGACTTGCTGCAACAGGTTTTAAAATGTAGTGTTAACATATCAATAGTGAGAAATTACAGCTATCCAAGACTACCAAAGAATGCTACTGATGAACTAAGAAAGGATTGCCTGGATTTCTAGGAAACAGACCAAATTTCAATTGCAGTGTTTATTTGGGCTACAGCAAACCCAAATTTCTGTACCTGTATAATTATTAAAATTGCTAGTTATGCATATTATAATACATTAGAAGCAATGGGCCCAATTCTCAGCTACCTAAAGTCCTTTTTTGCAGCTCACCATAGAAGTGGAAAGTTCCAATTACCACTTGTAAGAACAAGAGAAAATCCTCTATCTACATGTATCTGTAGCCAATTCCACCATTGGAAAAAGGAGTCCACATTTTACTTCATTTAGGTATTTTCTGGATATGCACTGGATACCTACATGCTGCCCCAGCACAACAAATATTCAATACTCGCTGCGATTAAGCTTTTAAAGAAAATGCTACTTGTTTTAACTTCGGTTTTCTTACGTGCTGAGAGCATGGTTTTCCTCCTGGTGGGAATGCCACTGGAAAATGAAGGGCTCGATGTGGTGGTATCATTTTCTTCTTCTTTAAGATGGAGTTCAGCCAATGTGCTGTGATGCACCTCTTCCTTTCTCTCACAGCCTACCAACACACATATAGATACAGTTACTCTAGCTTTAACTTATATTGACAACAGCCTGCCAGGACACCCACTTAACCCATTAAAAACACGTTTTGCTCCTTTGAGCTCCCAGAGGATTTAATTCTTTCCCCCAGAACTTTAGGTGCCCTCTTTCACACTACATCTCCTTCGGACATACTATGAACACTAGACCTGGGTGTTCCAGAAGATGTATTTTATTTCTCTTGTAATATTATGGAGGAGACGGTCAAAGGAAACTGTTATCTATTGTAATTATGGCTCTTTGAGATGTGATGCAGATGTGTATTCTACTTAGGTGCGTACATGCCCAGAGCACTGGAGCTAGAGAATTTTGCCGAGCAGTACTAGTTGGGGGGTGGCGCTTGCACCCTCGTGGGTGTATCTCCTCCCCAAGCTCCACGAGGCAGCACCGCCATGACCCTCCTCAGTTCCTTCACACCAAAAATCAAGAGTATAGACTCCACTGCAGAGGGGATGGAGGATGTGTCGTGGAATACACATCTACATCACATCTTGAAGAACCAGAGTTACAATAAAGTGCAGGCCTACAGTAGGTGGGGCCCGGCGTCTACTTAAACAAGGACTGCATGACTGCTCTAACAAAGTTTGCAAATGCTCTGGATGCCGCAGCAATGGCATAATGGTTGGTAAATGTCTGCACGGAAGAGCAAATGACAACCCTGCGAACATCCAATACTGAAACGTCACTTAAAAACATCATTGACCTAGCTTGTGCCCTTGTAGAGTGAGCTCGCACCTTTGAGAGGCTGTAGCCTGTGCTATTTCATATGCAGCCTTCATGCAGGAAGTTATCCACCTGGAGATTGCCTGTGAAGAGACTGCTTGTCCCTTCATCCAGTGTGGATATGACATGAACTGAAAAAGCGAAGTATAAAAGGGTTTAGTCCTCTCCAGGTAAAAGGAGAGACAGTGCCTAACATCCAGCAAATGAAGACGCTAGTCCTCCAAAATTGAATGCAGCTTAGGACAGAAGACAGGTAGACTCAGTTTCACTTGAACCAGCGTGACACCACTTTAGGTGTGGCCACAAGGTCACTTTGACTTTAGAGAACGGCATGTAAGGAAGCTCTGCCATCAAAGCCTGCAATTCACACACTCTCCTCATGGATGTTATAGCTGCCAGGAATGCAATCTTTGGACACGGAAGAGGAAAAGAAGAACATGCCAAAGGCTCAAATGAAGGTCCCGTCAGAGGTCCCAAAAAGAAACTGGTTCTGTCACTGGCAGATGGAGATGAAGGACTCCTTTCAAGAACCATGGCACTCAAAAACACCAACCTTCCCTAGAAGGACAGATGAAAGGCTGAAATCACCTTCAACAAACTTGATGCAAGAGCTGAAGATGCAACAAGTACTCCAAGATATCCTGAATCCCACTCAACATCAGCTGAACCTGGAGAACCAATGATTACACCAATAAAGTTTGGCCTATTTGACCAAATGGAAGCTAGTGGAGGGCATCTTGCTATTAAGTTAGATCTGTCGAACAGCCTCCAAAGTTTATTCCTTCTCTTCCTCCTCCATGTTTAACCATTGATCAGCTACGCAGTGAGAAGTAGAGACCTGAGCGTGGGACAGAAGGTCTGACCATGATGCTGGGTCAGAATGAAGAGGGAGAGATATAGGAGGCCAAACTGATAACACCAGAAGGTTAGAGAACCAACATTGCCTCAGCCATGCTGGAGTAATGAGGGTGATCTTGGCATGGTCCAACTTGAGTCTGAGGATTACCTGCAGGATGACTGGTATCAGAGGGAAAGCAGACAGGAATTCCGAATCCCAAGCCCGGTGAAAGGCACACATCTACGAGCCTGGACTGAGGCTCCCTGGAGAACAGACGGTATTTCTTCTTGTCTCATAGCAAACAGATCGATCATAGAGATGTCCCAAAATGGAAAGACAGAACACACAACGCTGGACTTCAAAGACCACTCGTGACTCAGGGAGAAATTCCTGCTGAGGTGATCTGTGAGTTGAATCTGGGACTCAGGTAATTAATCAGCCACCAGAATAATGTTCTCTCTGAATCAAATCCCCGGCCTGATTGCTTTCTGACACAGCACTGTCAAGCAAGCTCCCCCAAGTCTGTTCACATAATACACTGCGATGGTGTTGTTTGTAACAATGTGAACCACTGAGCTCCTGAAGTGATCTCGAAAGGCATGGCATGCATTGTGAATGGCCCAAAACTCCAGAATGCTGAGAGGAAACCCAACCTACTGTTCTGACCATAGACCCTGAACTTTCACAGGCCCCAGATGCACTACTCAGCCGATCAAGGCGGCATTGGTGACAATGGCTCTCAACTCTCATCAGTAGGGATCAAGCGAAGGGAACACCCTGGCATACATTACCCTGGACTGTCCACCGCTGTAAGGAGTCCAGGATGAGATGAGGGGGCTGGACCAATCTGTCCAATGGGTGGCAGTTTGGACGATAAGTTGTCCTCAGCCACCCATTGAACTTGGAGGGCAAACGGCTTACTCCATCTCTTGAGATGGACGTCAGCCCTGAAGCAGGGAGCAGTGTCACTCCCCAAGCCAAAGGGTGACCTCTGATCCAACATGGGCCTCAGTGCTGAAATGGGCCTGATGGCCTGCTCGAGGAGGTGCTGCTTAAAGGGGAAGGTCTCTAGCCATCTGAGTCCTTTTAGTGAACAATTTACAAACTGAACACTGCTCCTTGGCATGACCCTCACCCAAACAGAGCAAGCACCTTGTGTGGGGATCACTGATGGGGATTGCCCCTCCCCCCAAACAATGGGAAGTGTTTGAACCCTGGTGAGGGCATCGTCCAAGGCAATTTACTACATTGACTTACTAACACTAAGTAGGGTACGAACTATACAACCATATACAGAGAAAGCTCTCAGTAACTGAGAGGGGACTAGGATGTGAAACAACAAAGAGCTCTGATTCCAACGCCCAGGCGATAAACTGAGGGG
Organism: Sternotherus odoratus; assembly: GCA_032164245.1. Classification (NCBI taxonomy): domain Eukaryota; kingdom Metazoa; phylum Chordata; order Testudines; family Kinosternidae; genus Sternotherus; species Sternotherus odoratus. The sequence goes on along the minus strand of JAVMKO010000002.1, from coordinate 210,468,659 downwards.
TCAGTGTCACCCCTTTATGGTACTGCTAGGTAAAATTTTCCAGCTCTGGTGAGCTGGTTGCATGCACACCTAAATTAAATATATGGCTCTATCTACTTGAAAAAGAACTCTGTAGTTAAGGTTTGTGTTCCATTCTTCACTTAGAGACAATCTATGAAAAACAGAGCATATCCTCCACAAACGTACAGCACTTACTATTTGAGTAGAGAATGAATTTTCTGAAAACGTACGGGTAAATCTATTACTTAGCTTATGAGTTAAAGTATTCATTAAAAACCAGGTCCCTGGAAAATTTACCATTTGTATCAGTCTTTTCCTTGTCCCATGTGATTTTAATAACGGAACACAGACTCTTCAAACTTTCCACATAAGAAAAATTAATTGAAATCTTATTCATGGATTCTGTTCCTAGACAAAAAACTATAGTAAGATGCAGTTATGGCGGAGAGTAATCTAAGGATAACAAATATTACAAGTTATAAAATTATCCTAAAACTGAAAATTATAAACCCAGGAATTTCAGAGTGGAGGTTGCACTTAAAGGAAATCTAAAACATGTTATGATAAGAAATGCACAACTGAAGCTCTCATGATCTCCTGAGGTCCCTTCCAATTGTGAGATTCTATGATTCTATATCCTTTCTAGAGGCATCACACAGTAACCATGTGTAAGCATTTTACTGTTTTTGGTCCTAGATAAAACAAATTTTAAAGGCATGTTACACTTTCTTCATGCTTTTCCTCTCCTTAGGGTACCAGAACTAATTGTTTAAAAATCATTTTTGAATTCTGATACCACCCCCCCACATTCATTTATAGAGTAAACCCTCGATTTAACGGACCTCGATTTAACGGACTTCGGATGCAACGGACAAAATTTCTGAGCAAGTCTGATGCATTCCTGATCCATTTCTGGCGGGCTGGCTGCCGGCTCCCAGCTGCCGCCCGGGTCCAGGCAGCGGGCGGGCTGCGGAGCTGTCGCCCCAACCCTGTGGCGGGCGGGCTGCTGCTCTGACAGCTCATTTTTTTATTATTATTAAATAACGGACTTTTTGATTTAACGGACACCCCCTCGCCCGAATTAGTCCGTTAAATGGAGGTTTTACTGTAATATAGTAGGACCATTTCTTCTAAAACCTATTAAAAACTAGATTGAGAGAAACAATGCCAGTCTACACTCTTATTTTTCCTTGTAGCCACTGAAGCAAGTATTAGGATTGTGTACATTTATTTTTGATTAAAAATAGAATTGAAAATTTAAGCATGTTGAAAGTTAGCTGCAGCCCATGTCTTCTGGCAAATACCCAATGAAGTCTACAAAGGTTTTCCTGGTATAAAATTAGTTGCAATTTATATAATTTAAACATGTATGTACATTTCAGAATAAATTGGTCTGGATTTTATGTACAATTACAGTCTACTCTAACTGGTAGATTTTTTATTTTATTTTTACAGTAATGGAGTTCCAAAAATGAAACCAAGGTTTTATCCAGTTTCATCCAATTTTTACCAAGTTTTATCACTTATTTTCAGTTATATGTACAAATCATGTATCTGCTGAAATACTGAACATTGTATTCTTACTTATAAAATAACTTCCACTTAAAAAGAAAATGGTGAATTAATGGGATCAGATCACAAGTTCTCAGAAAGACAAGCACACAAGAGATTAAAAAAGAAATAATGAAAAAATGTAAATATTTAATGTAGAACTACTCTAAAAATCAACTTTTAGTCTTAGATTGCAGGCTCTCATAGTTTCTCCAATTCTTTGTATTGCTACTCCTATACTGTGACTCTAATCACTGTGACAGTTTCACATATGCTGTTTTCCTTTTTTTCCCCACTGGAGCTATGATGTTATTCATATAGTGACAAATCTTGCAGTCTTTACTGAGACAAAATTCCCCTAAACAGCAATGGAAGTTTTTCTGTTAGTGAAAACTGAAGAACTTGACCCACAGTGTGTTATTTATTCTATACAATAAAACCTGCAAACACTGACATACTTCAGTACATGAGCGTGTGTCAACATATGTTATTATTTTGCTTACCTGAGCATACATATTACTGACTTGGCTTTCACAGAGAAGATGTGTACATCTGCTTGTAAGTGTAGGGTCCACAGTGCCGCCATGTGCTTGAATGATCTGGTAAACCATTAAAACCAAATTTTTAATTAAAATGTTTGTTAACCTAGCAAGCCCAAAGTTCCAAATGGAGTCCTCTGCTTAACAGACTTCATGTTAGGGGAGTGTTTTTACATCTTAAGTGCTGGCCTCAGTTAAAAAACAACAGCAAGAAGCAAGTGAGCTTTCCAAACAAAGCCAAGTTCTTTCATACATACAACATTTTAGAGAGCGTGAAGATAAGTTTTTTCCATTAATAGTAGTTGGTATTGTACAATACCCTACACTTCAGAGGCAAGTCTTAATTATTTATCTAGTGCCCATAAACGGTGGACAAGCAGGTGTGGGTAGTGGAAGGAGGAAAGTGGCTACACAGCAACAAGACGTGATTACGTTTGCGCTGTACATTTCTTAAATGTTATAAGTAACTTTGGACAGTGGGCTAGACAGTAGATGAAAGGACAGAAGCTGGAGAGCGGAGAGTGAGGAAGAGATGGTGGCTATGGCAGGTCAGAGGAGCATGTGTGAGAATGGTAAAATAAAGGAATTAAGCAGGATGAAGTGCATGGTCAAACAGCAATAAACTGACTTTTGTGGGTTTGGATCAATATGAGAAATGTGTTTTCTTGCTTATTCATCTTTAAACACACATTCATTCATAATGATTTAAAAACGTATTACTTGGGAACAGCTTCTCTTTGTATGAATTTAAAAAAAGACACTTACCTGTTCCCTAACTGGTGTTCTTCGAGATGTGTTGCTCATGTCCATTTCATATTAGGAGTGCGTGCTCGCCACATGCACCAGGGCCGGAAGTTTTTCCCTCAGTGGTATCCGTAGAGGACCGGCTCTGGCACCCTTTGGCCGCCACTTCCTGCAGCTCCCATTGACCAGGAACAATGAACCGAAGCCACTGGGATCTGCGGGCAGCCATGCCTGTGGACAGTCCATTTAAACAGTCTTGCAGCCTGCGTGCCACAGATTGTCCACCCGTTGTAACAGATCTGGATACAGGAGATAATCCGATTGGAAATCCTCTGTGAGGAAACTGAAAGGCCCTTAATCCTGTCTGGTATCGCGATGAAGAGCTGGGTTAACCTGTGGAAGGGCTTAGTACGCTCCAGGTAAAATGCCAAGACCTGAAAACCAGAGCATGCAGCCGCCTTTCCTCCCCAGTGGTGTGCAGCTTGGGACAAAACACCAGGAGGAAGATCTCCTGGTTGACATGGAAGGAAGACACCAATTTCGGCAGAATGGCTGGATGGGGTTAGAGTTGAACTCCTTGCAGAACACCATATATGGCAACTTCAATGTCATGGCTTTCATCTCCGACGCTCGTCTCGCTGATGTTATCACTACAAGGAAAGCGACCTTCCATGATAAGAGGGAAAGAGAGCAGGAGCCCATAGGCTCAAAGAGCGGATCCGTGAGTCTAGAAAGAACAAAGCTAAGGTCCCACTGTGGCACAGGAGCCGAGACCGGAAGGAAGAGCCTCTTGAGGCCCCTCAGGAATCTGATTGACATGTCTTGCAAGAACATCATCTGACCTTGAATTGGTGGGTGGAAAGCATAGATGGGTTGTATAAGTAGGGCAGCAGTTCTCAAACTTTTGAGAACCGCGACCCCTTTTTTTACATATTGGCAGCTGTGGCGGACCCTTGTCTGTCCACCAAAAAGCATTCGGTGGCTATTTTCGGCGGACATGCCGAGCGCTCCCGAAATAGCTCGGCCTGTCCGCTGAAAAGCCGCCAAATACAGAAGTAATTCATTCGGCGGCTTTTAAGCAGTGCCAGGAGCTCGCGACCCCCCGGTTTGAGAAACCCCGAAGTAGGGGCATTGCCAGCAGATCCAGGGATGTGATCATTCCCTTCTATTCAACATTGGTGAGGCCTCATCTGGAGTACTGTGTCCAGTTTTGGGGCCCACACTACAAGAAGGATGTGGAAAAATTGGAAAGAGACCAGTGGAGGGCAACAAAATTGGTTAGAGGGGTGGAGCACATGACTTACAAGGAGAGGCTGAGAGAACTGGGATTGTTTAGTCTGCAGAAGAGAAGAATGAGGGGGGATTTGATGCTGCTTTCAACTACCTGAAAGGGGGTTCCAAAAAGGATGGATCTAGACTGTTCTCAGTGGTACCAGATGACAGAACAAGGAGTAATGGTCTCAAGTTGCAGAGGGAGAGGTTTAGGTTGAATATTAGGAAAAACTGTCGTTAGGAGGGTGGTGAAGTACTGGAATGGGTTACTTAGGGAGGTGGTGAAATCTCCTTCCTTAGAGGTTTTTAAGGTCAGGCTTGACAAAGCCCTGGCTGGGACGATTTAATTGGGGACTGGTCTTGCTTTGAACGGGGGGGGTTGTACTAGATGACCTCCTGAGGTCCCTTCCAACCCTGATACTATGGGGTCTGACACATTCAATGGTGGTCCAGCTGGTGGATCCCGGAGTCCGCGTAAGACTGAGGGGTTCCCTCTTCAGGAACGGCTGGCTCTGGGGGAGGGTAGGATACCGAGGCTGATGGTTTGTCGAAGCCCCTGCCACAGCCCTGAGCCCTTGGCAAAGGCTGGGTAAAACCCCAGGGGTTACTTGGGTATCAGGCAGCTGGACCATGTCCCTGGGGCCCTGGAGTAGTTAGCAGTATTGCCAACATCGAGAGAACCACCTGTCCTGGATTTTGGCCCACCAGCAACGACTACTCCTGGTGCCAGAGCTTGAAGCCGAGTGGTTGCTCTCGGGTGACCATGAGTGGATTGGCGATCCCTGTCGCTATGGTGCCTGGAAGGCGAGCTCTCCACTCAGGAAGAGTCCCTTCGGCGGCTCCTTAGAAACCAACAGTGTTCAGGGGATCGGCGATGGTGTTCCAGTGATTTATGCCTCATGCTGCTCATCCAGTACTGGGATCTGGAGCGGGACCAAGAGCTGCAGTGCGTCAGTCTTCGGGAATATCTTCCTCTGGACCTAGGGGATCCGTGTTGTCACAATGCATACCTGTGAGCTGACAGCTGGTGACTCCACTCTGGAGACTGACCATTTTGGGTCCACAACCGGTGATGAGCCATGGGTGAAGCACTGGGCTGGTCTTGGTATTGTTGACGCCGGGAACAGCGGACCTCAATAGGCCTGTGCTAGGTCGCTGGCGAGGCACACTTTGAGTCCTGCGGCTGGTGTCATGAGCCCGGACACTGGCAAGGGCTTCACCAAGCCTGTCTCTCTGTCTTCGAGGCTTGGTGGCTCTGTGTGGGCGAGCACTGATGGGACATCCCCCACGATGGGGAGCAGTGCCGCTGAGACAGTGCCTAATAGAAAGGACCAAAGGCGGGTTTACCCTTAGACTGGGGTACCACTGCAGCACCAGTACCAGGATATCCTGCACTGTCTGCAGGGCCTTGATCATCAACAGGACCTCTAACTGACAAAGTCCCTCATCACTGTCCAATGTGGCAGGCAGGGGGTTGGTAGGGCTGGACTGCTCCACGCGAGCTGGGGCCTGACTCCTGGTAGGAATTATCGAGCTGCTCTCGTCAGGCCCTGGCTCTCCTCCTACCCTCTCCTTCCCCTTGCGGAAGGTAGGACATCTTCCTAACCTGGTCGTCTTTTGCCGCTCGGCAGGTGCTGGGGATCAGTGCCGGTGGGGTGCTACGCACTGACACTGTGGTGCTCGGGGCAGAGTCAGACCTCGACTGCTCCGGTGCCAGAGTTATACGTGACGCCATTAGGAGCACTTTGAGACGGATGTCTTTCTCCTTCTTAATCCGAGTTGAAAAACTTGCATATGTGTCACTTGTTGCTTATATGCAACACCTTAAACAACTATTTATTATTATTATAACTATTATGCGGATCACTGATGGGCATCGGTTCCTTGCAGCGATCGCAGGGCTTAAACCTGGGGACTGAACTTATACTAAGTCCCATTCGGGACCAACCAAGTAAATCACTCTAAGACTAATACGGAAACGCTTAACTATGTACAACTATTTTACATTAAAAGTTTGAAACACTGAATGAAGTGAAAAAAGCTGGAAGAAGCAGCAGACATTACAGAACCATCTGTGGTGGCAAGAAGGAACTGAGGGTGGAGGGAGCCAGCAGCATCCCTTAGACCACAGCATGTGCGCACCACTCCCTACGGATACCACTGAGAGAAAAACTTCTGGCTCTGGTGCATGTGGCGAGCACACACACCTAATATGGAATGGACGTGAGCAAACATTTGAAGAAGAACTATTAGTATTTGAATGAAGGGGAAGAAAGACTGTCGGTTACACTTTTTTTTCTGAACCATGAAATATGCATTCTCATCTTTAGAAGTATTAGAAAAACAAATATGTAATTACTATTAGTACTCTATAGAAAACTGAGCAGGGCTTTGGGGGAGGTGGGTGGTTTAGCTATAAAATTAGCTTACAAAACCATGCAATTCAGCCTGGATAGTACACACAAAGTCTGTACAGAACTTTCACTGCTAACTGTATTTTACTGTGCAAATGTGGATGAACTTGGTAGCTTTGGCTACAACCTGTCCAGGTGAGGCTTTACAAAGATCAGCCTCCTCTCAATTAGAAAAGAAGAGGGTTAGGTTTCGCCAATATTTATTCATCAGCAAAGGTGACAATACACCCCGCTCCCATCTCATTCACCTCCATCAGATGTGTGCTTCACAGCCTACTTAGGCCCATTAAACTGCTGAAGTTATTTTATGTACACAACTTTATTTTTTTAAATAGTGATGTAAAATGCAAAAAAATTATGATAATAAAACATTAAGATTGCAAAGGTTAAAAACACAAAAGGCCAGGAAATGCTAAATCATGCTGCCAATAGCAGCATTAACTGAGCCATATTGCATATGTTGCATTTTCTATTCCTGTTTTGTCTGGTTAACTCTGTAGTTTAATATTATTTAGGTCATAAGATATACAACAAAACATCTGGAATGTGTAACAAAGTTTGTAGTGTTTTTAAAAACACAATACTTGCAATCTTTGCTTTCTAATGATTTTTACTTATCATATTACATGAATTTGATTCTTTTGAATAAGGTGGAATCTTACCCGTTTCCAGGTTGCTAACAGCTGTTTGTCAGACATCTGTTCTGGGTAATCAGCAATTGCAAAAACACAGCCCAACAGGAAATATTCTTCTGGAACTAGAACAGTTTGCAGATGAAAGAATAGAAAATTGTAAACTAAAGTAGTTTGGAGGCTACCATTTCAGACCACATTTGTTATATTAAAATTTCCCACTATCAGTTATGGAATAAATGAAATCTGAATTTTCTTTCTTCCTTTTTAAAAATTTAATACTCAATTGGACCCCCCTCACACAGACACTGAAGTCCTGCTTATCTACAATACAGCTCAAGAAGTGGTTTTCCCCCAATGTGAAATGAAAATTAGGTCAACCAAGAATGATATGCTATTCATTTCACATAAACTACCACCAGTCAGATGGAAAAAACTTTTCAGCTGATACCAGGATGGGCAGGAGCTGAAACAGAAATCTAGAAGTGAAAGGTAATAGAATATCAATTTCTCTCTTGACCCATCTAGTTTCCCCAGCCTTTTGAATATTCTTCCTCAACCTCTTTTTGAAAATTTTCCTCCTTGCCTTTCAAAAAATAAAACTGTGTTTTGCTTTATATGTACAATACACATGGACTAACACTGTAGTCACTGCACAATATAAGCATTTAGATGGTAGTGGTGAAAAACAGAAACCAGAAAATAAAAAGCTCTCAATGTTTTCACCTTCCATAGGGCACTGAATAGTCCCTAGTTATTATGTGTTTATAGTACAGGCATGTCGCATCTTACGCGAGGGCTCGGTTCCGCGGTTTCCGCGTAAAGCGGAAACTGTGTATAGCTGAAACCCCACTGACTTCAATGGCGGGCAAAATCGCCCACCCTAAAGAAAGTTTTTATATTTTTAGTTTTCCCTTCTTTTTTTTTTTGGACGACCGCGTAAAGCGGAAATCGCGCATGTTAAATGTGACATGCCTGTATATCATATTTTTGATCAAGAACAAACTTTAACCCAACAAACATTTAATGATGGGCCATCACTTTCAGGATTATAAATCAATCATTACTAACTCTCTATTGCTGGATCATGTCCAAACAGCTGATGTTGTTGCAGCTGTGGCTGCTGGTGATGTTGCAATTGCTGTGCGGGCACCTGATGTTGTAGTGGCTGAGGCGTTTGAGTCAAATGTTGCGGCGCTTGAGTTTGCATTTGCTGCTGTTGATGCTGCTGATGTAATCGCTGTAAATGCTGCTGCTGCAACTGCTGTTGCTGAATTTGCTGCTGTTGCTGCTGTAGTTGCTGCTGTTGAAGGTTCTGCTGTTGTATTTGCTGTAATTGTTGCTGCTGCAACTGTTGTTGTTGTAACTGATGCAACTGCTGTTGCAAGGCATGCTGCTGTTGGAATTGCAGCTGTTGCTGAGGACGGTGGAGTTGTTGTTGAGGGTGTAGCTGTTGCTGTGGAAACTGTAGCTGCTGCGCAAACTGGTGTTGCTGATGAACTTGCTGTTGCTGTTGTGAAAACTGATGAGACTGTTGCTGTGGGAAAGGTTGTTGGGGAATCTGCGGTTGTTGCTGTTGCTGTTGCTGCTGCTGCAACTGCATAAGTTGTTGAGGTTGGAGGTGTAAAAGAGGGTGGTGCTGTTGCTGCTGTGATTGATGTTGTTGTAATAAATGTGTCTCTGGAGTTAATTTCACTTGGCTAAACAATACAGCGTTTGTATGTCCCTGTTGGCTATGATTTACTTGTTGTTCTAAACTCTTTGTAGGTGCTGAAAGGGATTGCAAGATCTAGAAAACAAAGATTCATGTTGTGACCTTTAGATATAAAAATATAAATAACAAATTTGAAAAATATTTAGCTTTTTAAAAAATGAATGAATAATATGCCTATGTTTTACATACCTTTCAAAAGTAAACAAAATCCTTCATTTATATGTATTACTACATCATCATTATAACAGCATTCAAAAATGAAAATTTAAAGGCATAATTGCACTATAAATGGAATAGCTAAACTACAAAGAAAACGTGAAAGTGGAAACAACTCCAAAAATCTGCAGAAAATCTCAACAGTCTAGGCTGTTTGGGAAGGGGAATTCAGCGCCGGCTACCTTTTCCCCTCCAAAAATCGACATGGCATATGGGAAGATTTTTTGTGGGCATCCCAAAATGGATCATGCTGTAACAGCACAAACACTAGCAGTCACATTGCAATCATAGGACGTTGTGATGATATGAAAGTACATCTGATACGTCCTTTACAAAAAAGTTTAAATGTTGCTAAAATATTAGGGGGATTTTTTTTAAAAAAAATTAGTCTGTCTATGTTAACAGCAATAGTCATATACTTCTGAGGCTTAATTATCATTTTTACTTTACAGGTCACAATTAAGAAAGATTGCTTCACACTTAACAGAAGCTTAGATACCATACAGTAGACTCTCGATTATCCAGGATGTGGATTAACCAGGATGTCAAAAAAACTACGCGTAACTTGCAGGGCCGGCTCTGGCTCTGTTGCCACCCCAAGCACACACAAAAACCCACCCCACCAGGGCTCAGGGCAGCCAGTGAACCAACACCCTCTCCCCTCGGCACAGGGTGGCTGGTGAACCAACCACCCCTCCCCATATTTCCTATGGATGGTGATTATCCAGGATTTTATTAACCAGGATTAATTTTTTCCCTATCATCCTGGATAATCGAGTCTACTGTATATATTTAATTTTGTAAAAAAAGGTACTAGAGAACAGAAAAACTATGCAAACTGTCAATAATACTAAAATGTATAATTAAACAATAGATACTTATCTAACATTAATAAATAATCAACTTCAAAAAGCCACAGAAAGACACAGTAGTCTCCATGAACTACTAACCTACCAATTTCATAAAAGTTTTTCAAAACATTAAATATTCAAGGAGAGGAATCTAAAAGTTATTCTGAAACAATCAAAACTGGTTTATTGGAGTACTTCACTACATAAAACCTGAATTTACTGATTAAAAAAAGACTAAAATAAATTGTATTTAAAAATGACAAATTAAGATGATAAACTCTCTCGTTCCCCCGGCTTTCTTGTTTAGTTCTTTAGCATCTGGAAAAATCTGATTTTGTGTCAAAAAAAGGTCAGGAAGCCCACTTTCATTTTTGTTTAATACATTTTCACTTTTGGAGTTTCAGTGACTTCAGTCTTCCTATACAATAGCAGACAAAAATTCCTTCTGTGATGGCACCAGCCATCTTAATCAGTGCAGGACAGTTTCTGAGGGCCAGTAACCATCACAGTACCCATAAGCCAAAAGCAAACATTCTTAGTTAAAAGAGATACCACTAATCAGGGCCGGTACTTTATTTGGTGTCAGGATTGATTCACAGGCAGTGCAGAGCTGACCATAAGAGACGATTATTTGGGCCCATCACTTGTAGATTCTGAACAGATAACGAATTAAATTAATGAATTTGGTCCTCCCAAATTTCCTGTTACATACAAAAACACAATTACCCCAATTAATGGATGGGAAACTGAAACAGGGGAATTAAGTAAATGTCTCATGGATACATGAGAAGTTTGTGCCAGAATCAAGCACTGAACCTAAATCTCCCGAGCCCCAGGTTGGTGTCTTAAAGCCAGAACCATCCTTCCTTCTAGAAGCAAATCCTTTCAAGTTGCCCTCCTGTACAAAGTCTTTACTACAGTAAATTTTACTATATATGCTTTTTTAAAAATCTGAAAGGAGGAGGAAGAGGGAACACAAGAATTCTAATGGAAGGGAAATTAAGGGAACAGCTAGCATTAGATTTTCCATTTCAAATCAAAGAGCAAAACACAGAAAATCTTAAAGGTTTGATTCTCCTGACTTACACAAGATCCCCATTAATAGCAATGGTAGTTTCTGCATAAAGGGGCTACATAACTGGGCCCCATTGTGATATCAGCAACATCAGTTAAAATCGGACATAGACAGACAAATAGGCTAAAATGAAAGCTTAAGTGAAATTTGCATTAGTTATATTTGGTTGCTCTACTGCTACAAAGGAGGGAAAAAATATCTATTTTAAAATGTGCATAGTGTTTTCAAAGGCCAAATGATTAAAAAGATCTGCTTGCATATGCCTTCTTGTAGATGCATGTGCAATCGAAAGCCAGGTATTGGCACAAGCAGGAAGCCAAGGAGACACTAGCGAGCTACACACGTGTATCTGATTTACTCAAGCAATCAACAGTGAAGTGTGCACAAAAACTTCTATATAGATCAGGCCGTAAGGTCTAAATTACCATTGCAAATAAAAACAATTGAGAATTTAGCACAGTCACTCCATTTTTCCATTTGTCTGATAGCACTGCCTGTGCACTACGTGGTACGTACTGCTCTGCCCACCAATGGAAAGGTTGTCAGACATCCTAGGCCCCTACTGATCCCATCTTAAAAGGAGAAGGTGGGGTAGGACAGTGATCCTCAACTAGGGTACCTGTACCCCTGGGGTATGCAGAGGTCTTCCAGGGGGTCCATCAATGCATCTAGATTGGTGTTGCTCAATCTGGGGGTTTGAGACCCCCCTGAGGGTTGTGGGACTGGTTTAAATAGGTGGCAAGTGCAGGACTGGCATTAGGGGGTAGCAAGCAGAGAAACTGCCTGAGGCCCCACACCACAGGGGGCCCCATGAAGATAAGTTACATGCTTCAGCCCAAAATGGCAGGGCTTGGACTTCAGCCCCACGCAGCGGGGCTTGGGCTTCCAGGACACAGTAGTCTGGAAAGACCGAGAACCACTGGGGTAGGATTTATCATACATAAAAAAAATATTACATTTGTTATTCAATCCCTTCCCATTTGTTTCTCTTATCCACCTCTTACGTCATATCTTTTAAACTGTAAGCTCCTTGGGGCAGTGATTGTTATGTGGTCTATGTTTGTACATATTTCACACCAATGAGTCCTGACCTCATGGAGGCCTCTAGAGGCTATACTATAAACATTAAATAACAATAAGCACACACAGAGAGCATAGCTTTGGAAAGATCCCAGCATGCCAAGGAGATCTGTACATTGATTCCCACCTCGTCCAAGCACAGAATCCAAAAGGACCTATAGTCTGCAGGACACACAGCAAACAAAGGTTATATTTCAAGATGTGGGGCAAAATGCTCAGAAGTGCCTAAGTGACCTAGAAGCCCTTGTCCCAGTTTCAAAATTGACTTCGGCACACAGGAGTTTTCAATGTGATTTAGGTTCCTGAGAGACTCAGTCATTTTTGAATATGGAATGTTGCACTTGTATGTCACTTGGGGTACGTCTACACTGCAATGCAAGCCCAGGGTTCAAACTCAGTATCAAGCCTAAGCACACATCTGTCTACACATAAATTGTGCTAACCCAAAGGTGAGACCCACAGCCCCAGGACCCCACTGGGGTGGAGGTTCGAGCCTGAATCAAACCAGGATCCAGGGTTCAAGCCCTATAACTTTGTAGTTTAGGCGCAGCTCCATCAGACTTGTACTCTGGAAGACAGACAAAAGTATCCCAGGATCCCATCTTTCTTTGTGCTTTGACTTTCTTTGTACTTTGGATAGTCAAGTTTGGTGGACTGTCAAGTTTTCCCCCCACTGCACCATGAGCAAAGGGCTAGAGCAGCCACATTTTGGGAGGGCACTAGGAAGTCTGGGATATGGATGATTGGACTCAGTCCTGTATAATGCAGTGTAGCCTCTGGAGCCCTAGTTTTGGAACCAGAGTTACAAATAAGCGCAGACGCTCAGGCCCTAGGTTAACAAACCCAGGTCTGCTTACTTGAGCTCTACTAACCCTGGGCTTACACTGAAGCGTAGACATACCCTTAGGCACTTTTGAAAGTTCTACCCATGGTCCAACTGTTGCATATTGAAGTACAATTATCTGAATAAAATGCACTGTCTATAAGAGTCAAATAAGTCACCAGAACCTTGCCTTTCCCCACTCCCATCCTTTCAACATGCATTCACTGAAATCTAGTAGTGTTTTTATTTCAATGCGTAATCACTCATTTCATATTCTTTTCTAGGAGAAATAGATTAACCATAACTATTTTACACCAAAACCACGTGGATTGCATTGGAGATAGAATTTATAAGTTAGGACTTTCACAACTATAGTTTGACTGTGCTATACAGCAATTTAACATTACTCAGTAGTACCAAACACTGCAAATGCACAATAGGAATCAAATTGCAGCTGTTTGAGAGCATCATCAACTTTAAAATTTTCTGAGTATAGAACATGGCAACTTATTTCACTGAATAAAGGTATTATAGGACACAAAGTCTGGTTTAATAAACAGGGTAACTAGATTGAAGACTGTGAATCACTTTGTGCTCCTGCCAACACGGACTGTGCCTAATATGAATCTTGGTATAAAATGCTGGAATTAAATCCTGATTTTTATAATATCACTATATTCCACCAGTCCACAAATATTTCCTTTTGTGAAGCTAAAAATAAAATGAATAGGTTTACTACTGGGGCAAAATTTAATCTAGTTGTGTGTAACTTCTATGTAACCTGGGAATATTTTAAACCCCCCTTCCTCCCCCCATATTTTGAGGACTTCAAAAGGAAACAAAGTTATTTAAAATATTTGCCCAATATTTTGTAACTTAAAAATCCAACACTTACATGTGCTACATTTGATGGTCTATTAATCTGCTGAATATCAGCATTGTTAGTAATGTTTCTTAATGTCCGTACTGCTGGACTCCACGTAGTCATCATTTCTGGTCGTTCAGAACCTTGGGTACCTTGAACAGAAGCCATTATATTACCTCTGATTTCTGGAGGCAAAATATTGCCTGGGACTGGTGGGACATTGGCACATAAATTAATTAACCCAGAGTCTTTGCCTTGAGGCAACCTGCGCTTTGCTGCAGCTGTCTGTGGGACTTCAGCTGGTGTCCAGTTCAAATTCCTTTCTTGCTTTTCAGGAGAGGAATCTGAGGAATCATCAAACATCAATTCCCCTTTTGTTTTATCAGCACTGACAGATTTTGGTGAAAAAGCCTGGTCACCCAAAGGCGATCCTTCTCGAGATGATGCTGGGCTTGATAATTTTTCATCGGTACTAGCTTCATTTTGAGAATCTTGTTCTTCATTTTCTGCATCGTCTTCTTCCTCCTCCTCTTCCTCCTCATATATAATTAGACGGGGATGATAGGATATCTCTTCTTTTTTAGTTTTATCAGATATAGAATCCAGTACCCAATCAGGTGTCACAATTTTAATGCTCTCTCGTTTACAAGCGCATTCATATTTTTCCTGTGGACGAGACATAAGAAAAGACTATAAATAAAATGTATTACACATCCCCTCCCACACATAACTAGATAAGATTGAATTATTTCTAGTGATATGAAAAAATATTAGCTCTGAATATGATTTCATATACACTTAGCCGACACCATCACTATCAACTTTTATCTTGGTGTCATAGTGCACATGACTTCACCCGAATCCGTAAAACAGCAACAACTGAACATTTACAAATTACACTTAAACAAAACTCAAACTAAGAACCAAGAAAGTGATCAGACATATTAACTAAATTAAGGCAACTGCTTCCAAGCAACCAACTCTTACCCTTTCAGTTGCAGCCTACTACAATTCCTGTAATTATTCATTCACTTATGGATGCACTTTAACAACTGGCATGTCGTTAGTTTGTTATGCCACTAGCTTTAAAAATATTGTCAATAACTGTGACAGTGACATTTTTAAATAAAGGAACATTCTTGCTGAGAAGTGGTCCTGAATGGTTCTCATCCTGAATAAAAGGATCCAACCTATTGAGAAGATATATCAATCTGTTGGGTGATAACGTCTGGTAACCTCTCTTACTATAGTGTGGCATGTGCTACACTAAAATATTAGGTCAACCAAGCTATATAACTGAGGGGTGTGAAAAACAAACACGCTGAGAGGCGTAATTAAGTCAACCTAATCCCAGTACAGACAGAGCATCAACCTAGCTACTGCCTCTTGGGGAGATAGATTACCTATGTCAGTGGAAGAACTCTTCCCTTTGACATAGAGAGTGTCTACTACATTGAAGTGCTACAGTGGCGCAGCTCCAGTTTTACCATTGTAGTGTTTCAAGTGCAGATAGGCCCTAAAACTCAACAGTCATCATGGCATATATTAGTCATCAGATTTTGATAATAATTTAAAATTAAAAAGACAGTAAATTAAAACGTCATATGGCCACATAATAAAAGTGTGTAACAAATTGCAATACATGTTCTTCAAACAAGGGACTTGCATTAAGAACTAATTCAAAACCACATTTTAAAAACTAGCAACATTTTTAGTTCTCAAAGCCCAAAGATAATTGGAACAATTTTTTAAATAGTTGCATTCCTGACCAATAATAACTTGGCAAAAGATGCTTTTCAAACTTAAAATATTTCACCTCTGGATTGAGAGACAGCGTAAGAATTTTCAACTGCCAAAGGTAAATATTTTTTAAAAGTTATAGGTAACAATGTTCAGAGCTCAAGTGCCTTCTCAAGGTTAATCGTCCGACTGCAATACAGTGAAACCTCGATATAACGGACTAATTCGGGCGGGGGGGTGTCCGTTAAAACCGAAAGTCCGTTATTTAATAATTTTTTAAAATCATTAAATAACGGACTTTCGGGTGACAATGGACACCCCCCCGCCCGAATTAGTCCGTTATATGGAGCCAGCCATGAGTCAGCCCACCCCACCCCCTCCCCCCGCCCGGCTCCCCGCTGCGGGGAGCCGGGCGGGGAGTTGACAGCTCCCGCCTGGCTTCCAGCTGGGGGGAGCCGAGCGGGAGCTGTCAAACCCCCCGCCCGGCTTCCCGCTGCGGGGAGCCAAGCGGAGGCTCTCAAACGCCCCCCCCCCGCCCGGCTCCCCGTTGCGGGGAGCCGGGCGGGGGGGTTGACAGCTCCCGCTCGGCTCCCCCTCAGCGGGAAGCCCGGCGGGAGCTGTCAAACCCCCCGCCCGGCTTCCCGCTGCGGGGAGCCGAGCGGAGGCTCTCAAACGCCGCCCCCCCCGCCCGGCTCCCCGTTGCGGGGAGCCGGGCGGGGGGGTTGACAGCTCCCGCCCGGCTCCCCCCAGCGGGGAGCCGGGCGGGAGCTCTCAAACCCCCCCCCCCCGCCCGGCTCCCCGTTGCGGGGAGCCGGGCGGGGGGGTTGACAGCTCCCGCCCGGCTCCCCCCAGCGGGGAGCCGGGCGGGAGCTCTCAAACCCCCCCCCCTGCCCGGCTCCCCGTTGCGGGGAGCCGGGCGGGGGGGTTGACAGCTCCCGCTCGGCTCCCCCCAGCTGGAAGCCAGGCGGGAGCTGTCAACTCCCCGCCCGGCTCCCCCCAGCGGGAAGCCCGGCGGGAGCTGTCAAACCCCCCGCCTGGCTTCCCGCTGCGGGGAGCCGAACGGGGGCTCTCAAACGCCCCCCCCCGCCCGGCTTCCCGCTGCGGGGAGCCAAGCGGGGGCTCTCAAACGCCCCCCCCCCGCCCGGCTCCCCGCTGCGAGGAGCCAGGCGGGGGGGTTGACAGCTCCCGCTCGGCTCCCCCCAGGGGGAAGCCTGGCGGGAGCTGTCAACCCCCCCCCCGCCCGGCTTTCCGCTGCGGGGAGCCGAGCGGGGGCTCTCAAACGCCCCCCCCCCCCCGCCCGGCTCCCCGCTGCGAGGAGCCGGGTGGGGGGGGTTGACAGCTCCCGCCCGGCTCCCCGTTGCCGGGAGCCGGGCAGGGGGGGGCGGGGGAGTTTGACAGCTCCCGCAGGGGTCCCCGCTGTGGGGAGCCGGGCGGGAGCTGTCAACCCAGCCGGCTCCCTGGGGCGGGAGCCGGCAGCCCCCAAAACGGATTTCGGATGCATCGGAAATTTTGTCCGTTGCATCCGAAGTCCGTTAAATCGGGGTCCGTAAAATCGAGGGTTTACTGTAATATAAAACAGTTCCTTAATTAGCTACTCCTGTCAGCTGTTAAACACTTATTTCTCCTCTCTTGGAGTGGAGAGTTTCTTTCGTTGTTCACAGTTTGATTTTTCTGTATCTAGTGAAGGTTTAGGCTCTTCTAAATGGAAAAGAGGAAAACAGATATAAACCAAAGGTGTGACAAGCACATTATGTTTTCCACAATGTTTTATAAAGCTGTGCAGCTTTATAAAAGCTTTGTAATGTTTACAAAATCTGGAAACTAGTTAGGAAGTTTAATTAAAATACATCAAGAAAGACCAAATATAACTGAAATAAATATAATTTGAACCTAGTTCTGCAGGAGATAAGTGAAACTGACACAGATCAGACCGTACCTGTTGATGTTTTAAAGTATTAATCTCAGTATCACCATAAGAAAACATTGAAGAAAACGAAAATCTGGCATGTCTGAGAGTTGGTAATACCAATTACTCAATCTTCACTTTATTATTAATGGAAGAGTCCAATATTTGAATCATAAATGTGTTCATGCAAATTAAACTGTGTACTTTAACATTATATTTTAATAAGACAGGTAAACGAATCACCAATATATAACAAAGATTGTTAGGCTTTAAAAGCAATCCAGCACTGACAAAATTGCTTTGTGTGTGCCCGTTCATATAAAAATCTAGCACTTTCACATTACAGATATTTTCAAAAGATAAATGAGGTAAAACATTCATCTACTGAGAGTTTGGTCTCCAGCATTCTTATTCTTCTTTGAAAACTCAGACTAAAGTATATTTTGCATTTCTTCTATTTTGTGGTGGTCTTGTATATTCAGACTATATCTCTTCAAGGCAGGGATTCTATTTTTATGTATTTTTAAAACATCTGGCATATTCGGATTATGATCCTGATTGGGACCTTTGGATGCTACCAAAATAAAATAAAAATACCTATATTAAAAATCCTGATCATTATCTGAAAGATTTTTTTACAATCAACTAATTGTAAGGTTACTATGCTAACTGCCCCAAACACCAGAAGTAAGAGGGTCGCTCAACACTTATTTCATACATTTTTCTCACTTACTAGATCACAGATTGCTGACTCCCATGCCAAACGATATCTACGAGGATCGAGTATTCTTCTCATATGATATGATGCAGCTTTTCATTTTACTATTTTAATATCTTAAATCCCCAAATGTGTAAACAGTTACTTAATTTTGTGTGTGTGCAAAACCTGACCTTCTACAGGCTGGCTCCCTGCTCCAGCACAGTGCTGTAGAAGTTGTGACATCACCAACATAAGGAATGCTGGGGCATCACTTGGAAAGGGAGTCAACAATCTATTATTTTGTGGGACCTGAAAACAAAGACAAATTCAAAAATCAGTTATGTGCTGCAGGCTCTTAAACCTCCTATGTGGGGCTTTTACACACAATCCTACATTAAGTTGTTGCTTTTAAGAGTATTTTATTTAAAACAAAGTACAATTTGGTTTGGTGAGCCTCAGTATTTTAAAGGCATCGTACAAACTAAATTTAAGATTCACATTAGAAATATATTGATACTGTGACACAATATCTGCAAGTGGCGGTGCTATGCAAAAACAAGCTAGCAAGTATTTTAAGAACACAGTTAACCTATAAAATAACTAAGCCCAGACTGCTAAGAGACCAAATGTGTAATAAAAGCCTTTGGACAAATCATTAATGAGACTCTAAACTACATCGCACTTCCTACCATAGAATTAAGCAACAGACATCCTATTGTTTATGGCCAATAAAACTGTTCAAATCAGCAGAACAGTCACACTTGTGCAGGAAGTTGCCGTATTCAGATTTAATGCTGCTATTAGTTAGTCTGCTTTATTCTCTGGAGTGTGTAGACTATCTTTCTAAAACAAAGATGGGCTGCAATGGAGACACTTTGACCTGTTCCATGGGAAACTTAAGCAACAGCAGGCAATTAAAGGAATTAAGGCACCTCTTTTCCTTTGTGATCATTCCCACTTAAGACTCAAACTACAAAAAAACAAATTGGACACAGGAGTACATGATTTTCATTCCAAATCTCATGGGATTTTCACTGCGTAAATAACTCTCTCAGGTGCAAATAGTGCCAGGAGAAATTAAAGTAATTCAAATATTCACATACTTAATTTGTACCTCACCTAACAATGGCCACAAAATTACAACCACAAAATAGATGTCACTTTTTGAAAATCTAGCACCAAATATGCATTTCATGGTTCTGATTTTGCTGAATTAGTTGTGAGGACGAAGAGGACATAAGATCATAGGTATCTGAAGGATCCCTAAAAGGAGTACATAGATGAAACTAAAGGAGAGAGAGAGACAAACACACACACTCCTCAAAATGAAATCTAGACAGTGGAATAGCTTTCCAAGGGAAACATCCTATTGTTTAAAGCATTTAAATTACATTGTACAATATGTTAATAAGTGTGCTGCTATTTTATCCTCAGCTTCTTCAGATCTCCCTTTCCACCAGCAGAAACCAGACCATCTCTATCTGGGGGATAGGTCATTTTCAAGTGTACCAGATTTTGCTGGTCATTAGAACATAAGACCGGCCATACTGGGTCAGACCAAAGGTCGGGTTAGCCCAATATCCTGTCTTCTGACAGTGACTAATGCCAAGTACTTCAGAGGCAATGAACAGAACAGGTAATCATCAAGTGATCCATCCAGTGTTGGCCATTCCCAGCTTCTGACAAATGGAGGCTAGGGACACCATCACTGCCCATTCTGGCTAACAGCTGTAGTTCCACACCTCAGCAGAATTAGCCTGCTTATTTCACAGCATGTTTGCCAACTGGCACAGGCACACATGACTTAGGCTAGGGGAAAGGGCATCAGGCTGGAAGCCAGGACCACAATTCAAAACTCACCTCCTTCTACTCGTTGTTGTTTATATTTCCCACCCAAATCTATAAGGGAGCCATTGTTAAAATATTAGCTCGGCAGGTTCGCCTCTCATGGTGGGACTCAGGACCAGCAGGAGACATTCTGGACTGGCCTAAAAACTATAGTTCCTTTTCCTCCACCACACCCACGCCAGCTTCCCAACATCAGATTTTTACAAACAGATCTATGGTCACTTTACAGATGAACAGCTCTGTGTTCCAAATTGCACACATTACTCATCTACATAACCATGCATTCTTAACAGAGTCCTGTGGCATCTTAAAGACTAACTAAAGTACTGAAGCATAAGCTTTCGTGGGCTAATACCCACTTCGTCGGATGCAAGCAGTGCATTTCTCTCTCCTGGACTACTGGTATAATCCAGTATGGCAATTCCTATAATCCTATTTCCTCCATCCATTTCTCTCTCCATCCCTTTGGTCTCCTTCTCCCTGTCCCAACTTTCTACTTCTTCCTTGGTCTCCATCTTCCTTTCTTACCTCCTTTCATCCCCCCTCTCTCCAACCACTGCCACCTCATTTTAAACATTCCTCCCCCACCAAATAGAGATAGGAAGATCTCTACAAACCCAAAATAAAGGTAAATGTGCAAACCTCTAAAGCAAACTCATGTTATATTTGTAAGCCTTATCCCTATGACCCCATACCTGCCACCTTTTTCTTTGTCTCCCTTTTGTTACCGTGTTTCCCCGAAAATAAGACAGTGTCTTATATTAATTTTTGCTCCCAAAATTACATTACATTATATTGCAGCGAGAGGCAAAACTGGAAGTACGTCTTATTTTCGGGGGATGTCTTACTTTCGGGGAAACAGGGTATGTTACCTTTACATGGAACATAAAGGCATAAAAATGACTTTTTGTGTGTTTTCTATGGAGTGCCTGACAGAGTTTTGGGAATTATGTATAAAAGCACAATTTTTTCAAGTTTGTTTTACTTTGTGTATTTGACAGCAATCTGTATATAGTCAATATCTGTCTTTCCCCTTGATAAGACACCTCACATGTCACCCTTAGATGAACTTAATGTGCATATATCTGACCCAGAGGATCCCTGTAAAACCCTATGCAGCCCCTATGCTCTCTGGCACGAGAGGGTCCTGGGTCACAAAAGACATATAAGTCATTGCAAGGCTTCTGAATCATTCAATGTATGCTTTGGATACCAGTACTATGTATGTACTGGAAGCTATTAAAACTGTACTGGTTGATATTGTGCCTTAGTTTTATTTATTTATCTTGGTGGGTGGGAGAAGGGAGGGAGGAATACTAAAATTCCTAGCGCACAATCAATAGGAATAAGTTTTCCTTCTCCCAACTCCATGGCCACAAGAGGCCCAAAGATTTCCCAGATTAATTTTATAGCCAGGGGAGAGGGGGGGAAAAAAATCACACTGTTGATGGGATGCTAGTAAATTGAATCAATGTACTGCATACAGACACTATGTATTTTACAAACATTTATAACAAAATGATTCCTCAATCAAAAATTTCCAAACTTGACAAAGGTTTACCTGACAAGTTTAAAGTATATACTTTAGACCCCCAATTCAGCAAGCCTTCAGAGACACACGCTTAGCTTCACAATTTTTTTTAAACTATTCACATCCATAATGTCAAGCATGTATTGAAGTACTTGCAAGATCAGTGCCTAAGTTACCAAAGCACAAAACAAAAACCAAGAAAAACACTGCTGTATCCACTGATAAGGTAGCTAGAAATGTCTCAGGGATAGGCAACCAATGGCACACGTGCCAAAGACGGCACGTGAGCTGATTTTCAGTGAAACACTGCCCAAGTCCTAGCCACCGCTCCGGGGGGGCTCTGCATTTTAATTTAATTTTAAATGAAGCTTCTTAAACACTTCAATACAATACAATACAACAATAGATTAGTTATATATTATAGATTTACAGAAAGAGACCTTCTAAAAATGTTAAAATGTATTACTGACACGCGCAACCTTAAATTAGAGTGAATAAATGAAGTCTCAGCACAACACTTCTGAAAGGTTGCTGACCCCTGGTCTAAGTAGAAGTTTGGGGAGGGGGGGTTGTTTATTTTTGTTTTTTTAATATTTAATTATGGTTTGAGAACAAACACACTAGGACTTTTTTTCCAGAAAAGTAAGTACCTGACATTAAGTACTTATACTGGAACTGCAATAACTAGAGCATTAATAATAGGATACTATAAAACTATGTTCTGGTGTTGTCTCCATGTGTCATCTGTGGCAAATCCCTTACCCTGAATAACAGAGGCTAAGGGATTTGCCAAAGATGTGTAAAGACAATATCACATACTTAATCTGAAGGTTAGCTAGAGTTTGGGAAGAGCTCTGAATATTAAAAATTCTCTATAAATGCTCAGTATTTTTCATCAAAATATGGTACAGTAATTAGTAGGACAAAATAACCCTTCATCTTTCTCCAAGAAGAAAATCCTTTGCTATTTAGGGTTCCCTTTGGGTTCTTCTCCCCATACACATACACCCCTAAAACGTCAACAAAATGGAAGGCACTGTCAATGTTTTTCAGTGGTAGTCCAGTAATAAGATTAGAGAATCAATATGTGGTTTTACAGTATTTCTACTCTAGCCTTGTAATTTTTCTTCAGGACTGCCACTAAGTAATTATAAAGGACATATACTAATGCACATGCACTGCTGACTAGTGCATATGAGTAACTAGGAAGGCAACTGAAAAACCAGTTATTTATCAAATAACTATTTGATGTCTATGCAGCTACAAATCAGATTAAAATACATAAATTGAAGCCGGGATATCTTTCGAATTAATCAAACTCAACGCTTTTGGGAAAATAAATATGAGACAATTAGCTGCAATGCATTAACATGATCAGTTCAGCTGTTCAAATCCAGCAAGCAATTTGAGAGACTAAAGAACTTCAGGAAAGGTGAAAATAGCTTGATTATTCGGAAGCAAATGAGAACTACACTAGGAAAGGTTGTACATGTAATAAACTCTTACCCCCTTTGGCTCAGGCACAATCAAATGAGTACACTTATTATTGAGGCTCAGCTGGCAATCCCCTCCATAAAAAGTAATCAAAGCCCACAGCACACTTCGGTCTTCAGATGAAATCTAATAGGAAGTTAAAAATAAACCTTTTAGATCTATGCAACAACACTTCTTTTGCTTGAAGAGCATTATTATAGCTTGTAAAATATTGTTTAGCAATTTGACTAATGTTCTAATTCCCACCATTTTTAAATAAAGGATTAGTATGAAAGTTTACAAAAAAATACTGAAGGACAGTCCTTTAACCCATACAATAAAAAGAAACTTTAGAGATGTTCTTCACTATTGTCAACCTGAAATTAAGGTATTATTTTCTGTTGGGGGAGCAAGTAACAACTATAGAACTAAAATGCAAATATCAAGTTTTCTACATTCATTCAAGACAGCCAGTTTATTTAGCTTCAGCCATTACCTTACAAAAATGGCTCCTTGAAAAAAAAAATGCTCTTACAATATAAAGGACTGCTTTATGGACTTAACTTGCATCGACATTCTCCAACCTTGGGAATGTCATCATTGAAAAACAACCAAAAATCTGTTGGTTTTCCAAGGCAATGGCTACCTAATTCCTAGGCATTGTAAATTGCAATGACCAAGACATCCTCAGCCTTAAAAAAATCCCAACTTCAATATTCTTCAGATTTTATAGGACAAGGATAAGTTAATTTGTAGTACAGTAAACCCTCGATTTAACGGACCTCGATTTAACGGACTTCGGATGCAACGGACAAAATTTCTAAGCAAGTCTGATGCATCCGAAATCCATTTGTCGAGGGATGGCTGCCGGCTCCCGGCTGCCACCCGGGTCCATGCAGCGGGCGGGCTGGCTGCCGGCTCCCGCCCGGGTCCAAACAGCAGGCGGGCTGGCTGCCAGCTCCCGGCTGCCGCCCGGGTCACAGCAGCGGGCGAGCTGGCTGCCGGCTCCCGGCTGCCGCCCGGGTCCCAGCAGCCAGGACCCTGGTGGGCTGGCTGCCGGCTCCCGGCTGCCACCCGGGTCCCAGCAGCAGGCGGGCTGCGGAGCTGCTGCCCCGGCCCTGTGGCGGGCGGGCTGTTGCTCCGACAGCTCGGGGTTTTTTTTGTATTAAATAACGGACTTTCTGATTTAACGGACACCCCCTCGCCCAAATTAGTCCGTTAAATCGAGGTTTTACTGTATTAATGTCTGTTAGGGAGAAAGGCACTATCAAAAAGTAAAACAGAATTAAAACCAGGAGACCACATTTAACAACACATGAACACAATCAGAAGTGCTTGTTGCCTCTAACAGATTACATTCTATTCTGCCTGATATGCCAGGTAAGCCTGGACAATCATTCATAGGCAACAGAAAATTAACATTTTCCTGTCAGGACCAGCAGGAGCAGCAATTTAAAACCACAGAGCACCACCCTGTAAAGGTGAATGCACCTGTTCACACACTGATTTCAATAGGAATGCTCACAGTGTTCAGAGTTAAGCAAGTGCATGCATCTTTCCAAGACTTAACCTGTCTCAAATTTTAGCTGTGACACCTCCAGTAAAATGTTAGTGCATAGAAGAATAAGTATAATCATAGTGATCAGTTATTCTGCAAAGTTTTCCTGCTTAGTGCATGGATAACAAGCAAAACAAACACAACCCAAAACTAAGTTTTACTTTTAAATTTTGTACAAGGCACATACGGTAATTCCTACATGCTGCTTTCTGCATACAGTAAAACCTCCATTTAACGGACTAATTCGGGCGACGGGGTGTCCGTTAAATCAAAAAGTCCGTTATTTAATAATAATTTAAAAAATGAGCTGTCGGAGCAGCAGCAGCCCGCCACAGG
The DNA here is from genome assembly GCA_032164245.1 of Sternotherus odoratus. Taxonomy (NCBI): domain Eukaryota; kingdom Metazoa; phylum Chordata; order Testudines; family Kinosternidae; genus Sternotherus; species Sternotherus odoratus. The sequence continues at coordinate 210,443,791 of JAVMKO010000002.1, read as the reverse complement.
GTTGGGGCGGCAGCTCTGCAGCCCGCCCACTGCCGGGACACGGGCACCGGCTGCTGGGAGCCGTCAGCCAGTCCGCCCGGGCACCGGCTGCCGGGAGCCGGGTGGCAGCCAGCAGCCAGCCCGCCAGAAATGGATCAGGAATGCATCAGACTTGCTCAGAAATTTTGTCCGTTGCATCCGAAGTCCGTTAAATCGAGGTCCGTTAAATCGAGGGTTTACTGTATTACCGTATCTCTATTACCAAATGCCATAAAATCCCCCTTTTATGCTAAGTGTTGAATGATTCTGTGGATCCCCCTGTGTAATATCAAATTATGTATTTAGTCATATGTTGCTCACGAAGTGGTTAGCCTATTGTACACTAAAAAAGAAAAGTCATGGTACATGTAGAAAGATAAGGAAAACAAGAATCAGAATACTAAAGTATACAAATGTATTGCAATGTATATTTCTTTAAAATGATTATATTCTCACCTGAGAGAGACAAGCAGTGACTCCAAAAAAGATCTGGCATGACTCTGGAGAGAAACCATTCACCCTAGGAAACACATGTTAAGGACATAACAAAACCAAAATGGAAATTTCTTGAGGGATTTTGGAAGAGAATTAACAATATTATGTACAGCACTTCACATAGATTTGACCATTAAAAAAGCCAAACAAACAAAAGCTAGTCCTTCAAAGTGAGAGGTTTTTTTTCTTCAGGTTACAAGTTTCAGTGAAAATTCAAAAGCTTCTAATCTAACTGGTTCAGATTAATTCAAACTACTGCGGGGGCCCTAAATGGCATTGGGAATTGGCTCCTCCTGGACAGCTTTTTCTGTCCCACGAAAAGAAAAAAAGAAAAACAACAAAGACATGAAACCATCAACTTATTTTTCAGACAAGTATCTTGTCTTTATACCACAGGCCCTCCATGCAGGAGGCTCACAATCACATATCTAAGTCAGGCAGAGTTATTTTATTCCCATTTTTCCTATGATTTAGCTCCTGAACCTACAAACACTAACACACGCACCGGGATCACTCGTATGTGTCAAGTTAAGCCTGTACAGAATAAGAACCTTAATTTTGACTTTGTTTTGTCCCCCCCCCCCACCAAGGGCTTTGGAAGGACAAGAGAATCATAAATATTACAAACAATACTAAGACTTCATCTTTTGGATTTCACGGTCTTTTCAAGGTGGTTGAAAAACAGCAGTGAAATGGTGCTCTTTTTGTAAAAAGTTCAACAAAATCTAATTAAAAATCTATTTGTACATCACAACTTACACAGAAAGTGTGTTTATACTTCTTGCTGATATACTCCTGTTCTCTGTACAGTTGAGGGCACCAGTGAAACTAATGAGACACTTGGAAGTTATTCACTGAGCTACTGATGCTCAATATGCTATGAGCAGCTGCTAAGCCTGGGACTGGACCATCACACCTCATCCAAGCAGGAGAGGATTCTGCCTCAGCTCTTTTTTCTTTTTTAGCAGTATTAAAGTGAAACGTATAAGAACTGTCACCAGAGAGGTATAGCGTGCCTCATCTGAAGACAGCTTAAAATAGTATTATACTAAAAAAAACCCACCATATTCAGAGATGGCGATAACATGCCCATCATTGTACACTGCTATTGGCTAAACCTGTAACAGGTTGTCTGGGAGAGCGCCTCTTCAAAGTTTACAACGTTCAGCAGAACTTTGAGGATAACAAACATTTACAGTCATTTTAGGTAGTACTCTCATATGTCTCCATGGCTTCACTTTTTCCCCTTTAATATATACAGTAGAGCTTTTGCCTGGCCTTGGTTCCTGTTTGAAAACACTGATTAGAGAGAATGCTGGAAACTGCCAGGCAACAGAAGGAAAATTCTTCAAATTAAGTTAGCACCACAAAATACACAGGACATAAACATATTAATTAAGCTATGCAAATTATAACCACAACATGCATGTTTAAGAAAAAACACATTGTTGAGACATTATTTTATACAGATATAAATACACACATACTTACACTGTAACTGACATCACAAAATGCAAAAACCTCTATGATTACACCTTTAATTCCTACATTACCCTAGAGTGCCATGAATGTGTACGGCACCTTGTAAATAATAACTAAACCACAAGGACTGAAGAAAGACCATACACAGCAAGCAGAAAGCTGTCAATGAGTGCCACAGCACTCTAAAATTTACAAGAATATATCCAGTTTTACTGCTGTTACATATAGTGTTCAAACAGCAATAAGACTAATGAAAAGTTCTTGTATGTTTCACTTTAATGCTGCTTAGAAACATATAATATAATAATGTTCAATCCTCTGCTATTTGGTGGAGGTCTATTCCCTGCATTAGCAGCTGCTCAGAGCATACTCAGCAGCAATAGTTCAAGAATCCAAGTTTCAGTGGAGATCTCACTTGTACACAGAGCGAGAGTGAAACCGATCCTTTTCATTCTGCCTCTAAGAAAAATGACAAGAAGTAGAACAAAGGTGTGAAAAGTGGGAGTGGAAGACAAGAAAGAAAGAATGGGAAATACAAAGCTCCCATTTATTTTCCAGCAGCAAAGGAGAGAGTGCAGACTGCCTCCTACCATCTGTCAGAGCAGTAAGAAAGAAAGAAACTCCTCCCATTGCCTCTTCAGTTGCTATTAGAGAGAAAGTATAATTGATTGGTGCTTACCTGAATATTTCTTTTCTTTGAATAATACTTTTTCCCGAAAATATAGTTAAAACAACCTATTATTTAGGAAGGTAGATTTACGTAATGTGGTAAACCCAGGGCAGGCTACTGCCAGAGGGGTTTGTGGAGAGAAAGGTAACTGCAGGCTAATTGGGTTCAGCTGAGTAAGGCTGCCTCTGGCCAAAGCAGGAACAGCTGAGCCCAATTAAAAAGCTGTCAGAGACCTTTTTAAACCCTCCTCCCCAGCTAGGAAAGAGAGACAGAGGGAGTGTGGCTGCCTGCAGGTGAGGGGCAGCAAGACAGGGAATCTCCCCCAGAAAGGAGATAGTTCTCCTAGACAGAGGGAAGCAAAAGCCATGCCAGAAAGAAGTGCTTAGAGGAAGGGAAAGCCTGCCTTTGGGGCTTTCTAGGTGGGTTGCTGGTACGGTTCTGGCCCCACCAGAGCCCAAAGGACCAGAGTCAGGGAGGGTCTGAGAGGCCACTCTGCCACAGTAAGAACCACCATACTGGGTCAGACCAATGGTGCCATCTATCCCAGCATCCTGTTATTGGCTACTGTCAAACACCAGGTGCTTCAGAGGGAATGAACAGGACATGCAATCTGGAGTGATCCATTCCATCATCCTGTCCCAGCTCCTGGCAATCAGAGCTAGGGACACCCAGAGCATGGGGCTGCATCCCATACCATCTTGGCTAATAGCCACTGATGGACCTATTCTCCATGATCGTATCTAGAACAGTGTTCTAGTTTTGCCTTCACTACATTCCCTCACAACGAGTTCCACAGGTTGATTGTGCGTTGTGTGAAGAAATATTTCCTTTTGTTTTAAACCAGCTGCCAGTTAATTTCATTGGGGGGTAAGATGGAGGGCTGGTTATTGTGTTAGGTGGGGTATATTTTCAGGAAAAAGTATAAGGATTTCTTTTACTACAAAGCATGGCAAATTGGACTTAACAACAACAAACCCAAATCTTTGGATATCCATTGCCATCTCTATTCTGTATGATCCATTTGTGTGCAGGATGGACCAGATCTGGGGACCTCATTACTCTAAGAATAGACATTTCCATGTAATCACAGATAATTGTTTTATTCTTCATTCCAAGGTCGACAGACTGTTACAATGGGATTTTTATAGCAGTGTGCCTCCAGGATGAGAAGCAAGGCAAACCTTTTAATATAGATATCCAGAATGAGGTAGTGCATATATTATATCCTCCATCTTCCACTGGGCAGTAAGCATGGAAAAGGCTTCTGCCAAAACTAAGGAAATGGCATTCACTAAGACTGGATGACCAATATGCAGAATTTAATGAAATTATGTATTGGTGGCTATGTGGCAGTCTAGCAGGTCTCGATATTGTATAGGAGACATGACTACTCTGCCCGTAGACTGTCAGTGCTCCTACGGACTGGACTTTGATGTTTGATAGAACAAGTCTTATCTATGGAAGAAATGGTGCTCTGAGACCTCAATTAATCACTGTGTTCTAGCTGGTGGATGCTGTATTCTCTCTTTCTGGAACCTCCCCTGAAAAGAATCAGGAGAATCTCCAAAAAAAAACCCTCAGAGAATATATAACTGGAGCTAGATCTGTGAAAAAAGATAAGATTGGGTAAGAGGCAGAGGAGAGATCAATCCAGTAATTCCAGGTTTCATATACACTTTAGATCACAGAAATATGCCTGTGAATGAGTTCAGAATTCATAACAGGCTCCAATAATAAATGGATTTTTGTTTCTGATACTACTTGCTTTCCATCACAGCCATCTTCATCTTCTGTTATTCTTCTAAGATGAAACCTTGTACTTGATAATATTTATCCTTATCCCCAGTCAATGACTGACTTCCTTGCTTCGTATCCTCGTTTGTGTCCTGAATCCAAGATACTCCAGGATACTTGGTGTTTTTGTTTCCGTTTTCTCTTTTTACACATCCCTGATCAGAAAAAATGTCTAGAAAAAGATAAGCAAATTCCTTCTTCCCTAAATCCAGTATTATTGATACCATGATCCTGAAGAGAGTCTGTAGGGAGCACAGTGTAACATCAAATGAAAATGATAGAAGCTGGGAAAAGAAAAAAGGTGTGATTCAGCTACAAAACATAAGAATTGTCTGAAAATGGTAAAATGGGAATGCTCTGAAGACAAACCTCGGATGCCCCACCTATAGGTGCCCCAAACAGGGCCCTGCTCTGCTTCTCCCTGGTTCTCTGAGGCTAAAAACAGGATGAGGAACAGGCTATAATCCATCATCAGATGCACATGACTGATACTGAATTCATGTGAGAGCCTCTACATGGGTTGCCGAGATTGGGAACAAAATACCATTGTTCCTGTAATTCTTGCGCAGCTCCATAGGGTATGCCCTCTGGACAGTATCCTGTGACTACATTTAATGAAAGCTATAGATATCTATATAGATGCTGGAAAAACCTCAGAAGACTAAGGGGTGTTCTGAGGAAGCTCCCAAAAATTAAAATGCAGCCCGGGGACACTAATCTGGTGTAATGAACCAAACTATTAGTCTGAAAATTTGAAATAAATTTTGTAATTGTCCTCAGAACAGCTATGCATTCAGGGGATCTGGTTGAGCCACCTGCTGCTGGAGAGGCAAAAACAAAAATGGAAGGAACTTCAGAAGGCAGGGCATTCCCCTGCTACCAGTCTCTGACAGGTCTGGTTCTGCCCCTACTCTGCAAACAGGCTTAAATACCAATTGTAACAGAGCTGCAGAACTCAGCATGAAGACAACAAGCTCCAAAAGAATTTATCAGACAAGTCAAGACAGACATAAAATATAGAGAAGCCCAGCAGGGGCAGATACCGGACATGATCCTCCCCATACAGGACATGTTCTTGCTGTCTCTGAGTAAGTAAACAAACTCTGCAATAGAGCATTTCAAAAGTGATTATGAGTTGGCCTAATGCTGCTGCCAGTGAAGTTGTGAAAGTAGTAAGGCCAATACTGAGCACTTCTAAAAATCCTATCATGGGATGTTTTCAGATGATCCCTCTTCACACTTTCTAGCAGCTTTCCCCCTACCCTCCCCCCCCCCCAACCCATAAGGGGTACACCCTCAACAGCTATCAACTTTCTTATCAGCTTCTGTCAAGTAGCTTCAGTCTACTGGCAAATAGTTTTCTAGATATCTGGTAAACATTTGAAACCCTTTTTAAACAAAGGTTCAGAAAAAGCTCCCTGCATCTTTGGCAGTCAGAAAGAACTCTATCGTTTTATACCTTTAGAATCTGGTACAAAGTGAAGAAATGGTGACATAAGATTCTGAGCTCATCTGCCAGGCAATTCTCACAGAAGGAAAGAATCAGCCTGAATCACTGTCTGTTATAAAGGCCCTCCTAGGAGCAAATTTTAAAACAAACTTCAAACTTCACCCTTGAAATAAGGTTGTTTCATTACCCAATCTGCATCCCTGGACACAAACAGGCATGTACAAACAAACTGGTGAGCTAGGCAACTACCTGGTTTCTCTGTGCAAATGCAGACTGCTTATGCAAAAGTGTAGAGGCCTGTCTGAAAACTTGGTCAACAGCATCCAGAAATGACAATGATAACATGGTATTCTTCCAGCTACTTGTGTCTCCACAGCTTGCAGTTTTTGTTTTATTAAATGCAGAGACTGCAAAATATTCTGAATTGATGTCCTGAAGACTGCACTGTATCTGCAGGGGCTGCATGGCTTTCCCAAACTGCCCTGCCAACTGCACATCCTTCCTTTTCACAAAGCGATTACTCTATACCTGGCCTATCAGTACTCATCCTCAAAAATCCGAGAGGTAGCCGTGCTAGTCTGGAATAGCAGAGGTAAAAAAAAGAGTCCTGTGGCACCTTAAAGACTAACTATAAAGTTTTGAAGCATAAGCTTTCGTGGGCTAATACCCACTTCGTCGGGCCTACATAACATTTTCAATAGATGAGCCTGGGATCTAAATTCATAATTTTGCTAGACACTAAAAATCAGGAACTGACTAGAGACTCTGGATGTATGGTTTATTACAACATTCTATAACCCACAAACAACAACCTCCCCCTCCACCTCCAGCCGCCTTCCTCCCTCACTTCCTTTCCTCCCTATGACTGCAGAGGTGTTAATGGATCACTTCACTTGAATGGGTCCCTTGAAATACGTAGTAACTATTCAAGCTAAACAATTTGTTTTATCTTGTATTTAGTCTGGGGAACTCAGAGTAAATTTCCCAGACTTGATGAAAGGCTGTGTGTGCTCGAAAGCTTCTCTCCCTCATGAACTGCAGTTGGTCCAATAACAGATATTGCCTCACCCACCTTGTCTCTCAACTACCCTGGCACTGACTTGGCTACAACACTGCATAAATCCTTCTCTGGACATCCCTTTTGGCAAAAAAAAAGTGGAAGAGCCTGTCTACACTTCCTGGGGGGTGAACACATGGAGATCAATGCTCAGCAGCTGATCACTCTCCCATCAACTCCTGTACTCCACCTGAATGAAAAGCACAAGGGTCCTCTACGGGAGAGCATCTCCAATCAACATCGCATAGTGTGGATCCCAGGAAGTTTGTCAACTTCAGCTTCCCTAATCACATAGCTGAAGTTGCGTAACTTAGATTGAACTCCCCCAGTAGTGTAGACAAGGCCTTAGGGCTCACATCCATTCAATCTTTGGCTTAGCAGAAAAGACAAAATATTAAGTAGCCCATGGCCTTCAACTAAAACAACATATAAGGATGGCATCCCTACTGTTAGGGGGGAGGGAAAATCAAAGACCGTCTCACCCCCTTACCTGAAACTCCGGGTAGGACGGAGTTAGAAGGTAAAAAGCTCAAAAGCTGTCAGAGACCAATGAAGAGTTAAACAACCAGCCATTGATAAAGGCGGACCATTCATGCTTCCTCGACTCGGAGGAAGGAGAAGGCTCAAGTTTATTTTAAGACATCATGAGAGATTTCTGGAATACAGAAACTTTTTGCTTAGCAATCATAAACAAAGCTGTGAATAAGTTTAACCCTTAACACTACAAACTAAAATTTTAAAAAAACTACACCTAAATAAATAGTACATAGAAGTAACATAGCATGGGGAATGCATTACCACATGCTCCAGTGTTATGAATGCTATTAACGAAGTCACCTTGCACCATGGACAGTGCGTGAGCCACCAGATGGGGAAAGTTAGCACCCGGTCCCGCCCCTTCCACCCAAAGCCTCTCCCCGGAGTGCTGAGAGGGTGGGTGGCACAGCCCCAGCCCTGGGCAGGTAGTGCAGCCCCAGCGACAGCCCCAGCCTGAGCCAGGGCCACAGTACAGAGTCTGAGGAACAGGCAGGAGGGGGCTAGGGGTACAGCGTAGGCAAGGCCACGCCTGGCTGTTTGGGGAGGCCTGGCAATTATCATTACGGGTAAATTAAGCCACCATTTTTACATTTTCATATCTTTAAAAATTCCCTCATTTGGCTGAAATTTCCATATTTTGCCTCTGCCGTAAGATTATTTGTTTTGAAAATGTAAACTCTGAAAAAGTGAAAAAAATCCTCGCTTTTTCCCATTTTGAAAGAATGTACCGCTTTCCCCTTCCTCACAAATAATTCACAAATAGCTCAGTTTTGAAACTTGCCCTGCGAATAACCTTCACAAGCAAGTATGTCCATGACCATAAAACTTGGCAAAATAAAGTGATATTTTTTTAAATCGCTCTTGGACATTCCAAATCAATCAGCTGCCAACTGTTTCTCCAATGCCTAATTAAGGCCTATCACTCTTTGTTACATTAACACTGCATGCTCTCCCCAACCAATCTGTCTACATGTGGACTGTTGCTCAGAAAACTTGCTGCAGAGATACTGTACATATCTCATTGAAACAAAAACAAGTTACCGCAAAACAACTACCACAAACTGAGAACATTAAAAAAATAAAGGAATAACCAATTTAGAGTATCTCTGAAATGGCTGCTCCATAAACCAATATACTGCAAATTCAACTTTAATTAAAAAGAAATTATTCTGGCCCCTTTATACAAAAGATACAACGGGCAATGATCGATCTATTGAGGATTGATTTATCGCATTTAGTGTAGACGCGATAAATCGATCCCTGAAAGCGCTCCCCGTCGACTCCTGTACTCCACCTCGGCGAAAGTGGAGTTGTCGGGGGAGCGGCAGATGTTGAGTCACTGCAGTGTGGATGGCCAGGTAAGTCGACCTAAGTTACACCGACTTCAGCTACGCTATTGGGTAGCTGAAGTTGCGTACCTTAGGTGGACCCCCCCGCACCTAGTGTAGAGCAGGCCAAAGAGATGTGCGCTACTGAGTTAACCCAGACCTGCAGAAAACTGTCTCAATGCAGTAGTAGAACCAAAGACTGGGGAACTTGCTACTTTATCCACCTTCCCTGAAGGTTTAACTTCAAAGCCTGACTGGAACCACTGAATGCTGATAATGCTGAAGTTGTCTTTGCAAGTCATGCATGCGACTCTTTCCCCTTACCCCCTCTCCATTTTTCATTACATGGAAATACAATACATTGTAAAATACAACACTTAGGTCAGATAAGGTTGCAAAATTAAAATTAAATTTAAAAAGTGCAAAGTTATGCTTATACAGCAATATTGACTCAGCCAATCTGCACAGTCTTCTGATGCAGATATTATAGCATAATCAGAAAAAACAGGAATAGATAATACTAGACATATGCAGTGTAACTGAGTTACCATTTATTATTTGCATTGTGATGACACTACTACCGTGTTTCCCCGAAAATAAGACAGTGTCTTATATTAATTTTTGCTCCCAAAATTACATTACATTATATTACAGCGAGAGGCAAAACTTGAAGTACGTCTTATTTTCGGGGGATGTCTTACTTTCGGGGAAACAGGGTATTAGACCTTTAGGCCCTGATACTGCAAACATGTATGCATGGGGTTTACATTTACCACCACAGGTCGTAACAGTAGGACTACCTGCGTTAGTAAGGTTAACCAACCACATGTGTAAATGCTTGCAGTATCAGGGCCTTACCTTCTGTATTTCCTGATTTTGGCTTTAACAGTGCATGCATATTGCTGCAACAGATTTTAGCATTTAATATGCAGAATATATACTTTAATTTTGTCATATTTTTCATATGTATGTTACAACTTAAACAACTTAATAGGAAGGATACGGCAGAAGAGCTCCACACTGAACAGACAAAATCACCCAGGAAGGCTGCAAGACAAATAAATAAATATAAATAAATAAAATTAATGAAGTACATTTTTAGTGAATTATCTAAAGCAATACACACAAATAATAGTTTGATTTCTGTCTGTGTTCATTTTAAAACCATTCTTCAATTCTACACCTTTCATCTTAGCATCACCAAGTGCTTTATAAACAATTTACTTAATCCTCACAACACCCCACGTTTTATTACTAGCTTTTAAACACAGATAAACTGGAGCACAAAAAATTAGTGGTCACAGAGCAAATCAGCAGCAAAGAATGGAATAGAACCCAGGTGTCCTGACTTCCAGGCCCCTGCTTTAAACACCATATATTTGGACTCCCTTAAAGATATATAGAATTCAAGATATATGTATTTATTTTGAGGATTTAATCCTCTCTCCTCCCTCTCAAAGATTCATTTTGTTTTTCCTTAAACTTTTTTCAGCTTTACCTTTTCCATCTTCTCTATTTCTTTTCTCTCTTTTAGCCACACACTACAACTACTTTTAGTCCCTTTTATTTCCCTCTCTCTTCCTACTTAGGCTTATCTTCTTGATGTACAAGTTCACACTATGATGTTATCAGATCAGATAAAACCCTGCCCTTCTACTTGACAAATATTTAGAAAAAGAGGTTGGTACTACTGCATGAAATCAAATTATTTAAATTAAAGCCATTAGGAAGTGGAAAGCACTGTTAATGTTTCTAAGCCCCTCCTCTGCACCTAAGACTGACAGCAATCTCCTTGTTTGTGAATACAGAAGTAAACCACAGAGCATTCCATGCAAAGGATCAGCCATAGCATACAATGTGTCTGCAAGTGCCCCAGCTGAACAGATCCATATCTACTGTATACAAAAGCAGGGGCACTGAGTTACCAGAGGAGACAGAACCTAGAGAGGCAGCAAGTAGATAGGGCACTGGTAGTGGTGAATTAGCCACTGGGCCAAAGGACATGACCCAACAAACTAGTGTAATAATCATTGTATAAGATATGCCTTGTGATATCATTTGAAAACTAACAGCTCACTGGTCAAGAATATCATGGTGAAATGTGAGCAGCAACATTACATTTAAAGTTATGAACATTAAATTGAAACAATGACTGAAATGTGTTTACCAGACAGGTCTGAGAGGAGTAAACTTGTTCTTCAAAGACAAAGGAAAAACTAATGCCTCTAGCCAGGTATCATCAAACCTAATTAGCAATCACGGGTCAAGTGGCCATTCTTTGGCACTGGAGGGGAGCAGGAACAGATCGATTTGTATTATAATAACATAGAACCTCTCACCATGAAACTCCACCTCTCCATCCTAAAAGTGGAAAGAAATTTTATCTAGGGGTAATCCTCAGGAAGATTTCAGAGTGGTAGCCGTGTTAGTCTGTATCAGCAAAAGCAACAAGGAGTCCTTGTGGCACCTTAGAGACTAACAAATTTATTTTGGCATAAGCCTTAGTGGACTAAAACCCACTTCATCGGATGCATGGAGTGAGAGCTATAAATATACAGCATATGAAAAGATGCATTTCAAAGGGTGACTAAACCATACAAGCGAGGGTCAAAAACACCTCAGGTATTCTAACTTTCTTTCTCTCCCTATCTCACTCTTGCTCTTTCACCTAAGACAACAAAGGAACCAGACTCTGGACTTTGGAAGGGTTCTGACCTGAGAATTTGGTCAGCCCGATTGCTGGGAACATGTATATGGATTTTAACAAACAAGACCTAGTTCAAGGTAAGTTTTAGTTACCAGAAGACGTTTTATCTTCATTTCTCTTTTAACCATTTCTGACTTTAAGGCCTTATACTCACACTCACTTAAAATCTCTTTCTTTGTAGTTAAAGAAAATTCTTTTAACCTTTGATCAAAACTAATCCAGTGTTGTATTTAAGTTGAACTGTTTGGGTCTCTCCAGTTAAAAAGCAAACTATTATATACTGATCCTTTATAGGGGCAACGGGCCTCTAAATCTGAACTGTCCAAGAGAGAGCTAGACAGTGAACACCACTTGTTTTGGTGAAATTTTGGGACTGGGAGTGTGTTGGGGACATTCTTCCAGTGGTATCCGAGGCTGATGGAAGCCAGAGTGTGATTGCAGTGTGGCTGGCAGGCTGCAGCTATACAGACGTTCAGGGTGTGATCTACATACCGGTTGTTTGTTAGGGGCCCAGATTGGGAGCTGCAGCAGCAGAGCATAGCAAGGCACCCAATGCTGAAGGGCAGGTGGTAACACAACCCCTCACTAGTCTGGATTGCAACTCAAAATGTGATCGGGAGAAATGATACTCCCCTTCCACTGATCTAACAGATGAAAAGCACTGTAAGAGAGCGAGTATTATAATTACTAGTACAGTGGAGCCCCGAAATACCGTGCCCTGCTGTAGCGTGAATCCACTTATAGTGCGGGGGGCTCCCGATGGCAGAGGCGCGCGACACTTTAATGCCGCACGACCCCGCAATAGTGCGACGCCGCGCTTACCGCGATCGGGATTTTTGGCTCCTGATTGTCGCGGTATTGCGGGGTCCGACTGTACTAAAATAAAAAGCCAAAGACATCTTAGAACATGGACTTGTTCGATTTGTGTTTAAACATAAACCAGCTCCTACTGGTATTTCATTTTTGATTTCCACTACTTCCTGTTAATGTAGAAATACAAATAAACGGTCACTGTCATGCAAACCCGCGTACTACAGTAGAACCTGAACGTTACAAACACCTCAGGAATGAAGGTTGTTCGTAACTCTGAAGTGTTCTTAACTCTGAACAAAACTGTATGGTTGTTTTTTTAATCGTTTTTTCTAAAATTTACAACTGAACATTGACTTAAGACAGCTTTTAAATTTTACTTTCCAGAAAAATACTGCTTTTCCCCTTTTATTGGAGGGGGTGGGGGAAGGGTACTTTATGTTTAACACAGTACTGTATTTGCCTTATTTTATTTAATTTTTTGTCTCTGCTGCTGCCTGACTGAATACTTCCAGTGTCCAAAACTTTGAAGTTCTACTTTACAATATATTATAAGCCACCGGAATTCAGTATTGCCAACTTCTAGCATTAAAAAATAATAATAATAAAAAACCTCTCACCCCAAACCATGAGATTTTTAAAAATAAGATATCTAAGGTCTTTATATTGACTTCCTGGCTCTTAAACAATTAGGTTCACATTTTCAAGCTTATTTCCACAAACATGAAATCAAGAACCATACTTATTTTTTAAAATGAAAGTTGAGATTCTGGTGTATTCACAAGACTCCAGCACTTCAAGAACAAACACCAAAGGACTCACGGTAACATCACAAAAACTGGTAACACTGAGATTTATATGGAATCTACCTAGGTTTTATTTTTTGAAAAAAACAGGTCTCAGAATGTGCATGTGAAGAAGTAATGCATATGCAGACTACTTTTTATAATAGAAGCTGATGTAATTTATTGCCAGCAGCTATAGACAGACTTTCCCAGTCAAAATAATTGTAAAGTGACTAGGATCACATCACTCTAGATAACTGAGGAAGAACAAAGGTGAAGGTGACAAAAAAATTGGGAAGCACAATGAGAACAAACAGGTAACTAGTAACCAAAAAAAGGGGGAAGAGTACAGTCGTGGTAAAAGGGTTATACTAAGCTTTGGAATCCTATATAATTGTCATTCAGAAAATAAACTGGGCACCAAATTTAGAAGCAGGTTAAACACTCCCTCCCCATTTTCTTCACATATCAGATGAGCATGAATGGTACTTTAAAAAAAACCCAAATTACAAATAATTACAGTGGAATACAATTATATTAACATTTCTACCGTCTTATAGAGTAGTTACTCACCTTTACCACAGGGAGATCGAAGACCTCACGAGATTCTCCTACCTCGGGATTGTCCCCATCTTCCGAAATAATGTGCGAAGCCAGTGCATTATAAGAAACCTCCTTCGCTTTCCCAGCTTTCAGAAGCTGAATAACCTAAAACCAAAAAGCAAGACAAATATTTTTTTGGTTTGAGACAAATATTAATGTAGCAATACTAACAACTCTTGGGGGTTGGAAAAGTAATATGTCACTTAGTTCTCTTCTTGTTTTCTTACAGAAAACATCATTACGTTGCAGGCAAGGCTGGTAGCACTGCTGAATATTAAGTTTGCCCAACACTGCCCATTAAGAGACCCTGTTTTCAGTTGCTTATAACTTTGCCAAACTTTAAGCATTTGGCTGAAATTTTACACGCTGAGTTTCTATCTCATACTGAATTATTTTGGAAAATTTCATAAGAACATAAGAATGACCATACTGGGTCAGACTAATGATCCATCTAGCCCAGTATCCTGTCTTCTGACAGCGGCCAATGCCAGATGTTTCTAAGAGAATGAACAAAACAGGACCTGATGTCCAATTCCAGCAGCTGGCAGTCAAAGGCACAGGGACACCCAGAGCGTGGGGTTACATCTCTGTTCATCTTGGCTTATAACCACTGTTGGAACTATCCTACATGAACTTGTCCAATTCTTTTTTGAGCCCAGTTATACTTTTGGCTTCACGACATCCCCTGGTAATGAGTTCCACAGGTAGATTGTGCATCATGTGAAAGTAGTACTTTCTTATGTATGTTTTAAACCTGCTGCCTATTAATTTAACTGGGTGACCCCTATTTTCTCTGTTCTGTAAAGGGTTAAATAAGTCTTCCCTGTTCAATTTCTCCACACCAATCATGATTTTAGAGACCTTTATCATATTCCCCCTTATTAATCTCTTTTTCAAACTGAACAGCCAGTCTTTTTCATCTCTCCTCATATGGGAGCGGTTACATACACCTAATCATTTTTGTTGGCTTTCTCAGTACCTTTTCCATTTCTAATATACCTTTTTTGAGATGGGGTAACCAGAGCTGCATGCAGTATTCAAGTATGGACATACCATGAATTTATATAATGGCACTGTAATATTTTGTCTTATTATCTATCCCTGCCCTAATGGTTCCTAAAATTCTGTTAGCTTTTCTGACTACCTTGGCACACTGAGTGGATGTTTTCAAAGAAATATCCACAATGACTCCAAGATCTCTTTCTTGAGTGGTAATAGTTAATTTAGACCCCATAATTTTGTATGTATTAGTTAGGATTTTTCCAATATGCATTACTTCGCATTATCACCAGTGAAATTCATCTGCCATTTTGTTGCCCGGTCAGCCAGTTTTGTGAGATCCCTTTGTAACTCTTCACAGTGTGCTTTGACTTAACCAGGGGTTCCAAAACTTCATTCATCGCGACCTCCTTTGGACAATAAACATTACTATGCGACCCTAGGAAGGGGGACTGAAGCCTAAGCTTTGGTCCTGGGTCCCAGCAAGTCTAAGCCAGCCCTGGAGCCCCCATTAAAATGGGGTTGTGACCTACTTTTAAAAATCCACAATTTGAAAACCATTTAAATATCTTGAGTAATTTTGTATCATCTGAAAACTTTGCCACCTCAACTTTTTATCCCCTTTTCCTGATTGTTTATGAATGTTGAACAGCAATGGTCCCAAAACAATTCAGACGTTTACAAGAACCAGATTAGTAACTAATACATTGTTTTGCCCTGTTAAAAAATTCTGGCAACCTTTTCTTGCTTTGGAGCAGTCTGCTGAGACTAGGAGTTGAAGGGGAAGAGAAGGCTGAAACTGGTTGGGCAAGCAAGCTGGAGTGGAGGGGACACAGAGCCACATTGCTGATGGAAGAGGGGGGTTCCCTCAGATTGGATAAGGAACTGAGAGCAGAGCAGGACCAGTGAATACAGGGATGGGGTGAGGAAACAGATGTGACAAGGAGCTATGTGGCCAACCTGAGCCTGGGAAGGAGTCAGAATTTACCAATGTGCATTGCCAAAGAGCCACAGTAACATATCAGCAGCCCACCATCAGCTTCCTCCCCACCCCAGTGTCTCCCACTTGTCAGCAGCACCGCCAATCAACACCTAACCCTCCATCCCTGTGCCTTCCATCCGCCTCAATCAGCTGTTTTGTTTAGTTCAGGAGGCTCCGGGATGGGGAGGCGAATGGAGGAGCAAGGGCACAGCAGAGTCAGGGGAAGGGGCGAGGGCCTTGGGGGAAGGAGTGAAGTGGGGCAGAGGCCTGGGGCAGAGCCAGGGGTTGTGCAGTGAGCACCCTGTAGCACATTAGAAAGTTGGCGCTGTAGCTCCAGCCCCAGAGTTGGTGCCTATGCAAGGTGCTGCATTATTAACCTATGACGAGCCGCATGTGGCTCCAGAACCACAGATTGAGCTTTGATGTCAGGGGAGAACTAGGACTGGCCGGGCGAAGAGATTGGGACAAGGAGCAGGAGGCAAGAGTGGGAAGATGGGAGACACAGATCAGATAAAGAGCTGGAAGAAGGGGAATGGGGAGAGACTGCGATGAGAAGCCTGAAAAGGGGAGATTGGGACTGAAAGGGCAAGGAGAATGGGACAAGGAAGTAGGGGTGGGAAAGAGACAAGACTGAGGGAAAGAGATAGAGGGACAGGGTAAAAGGGCTCATGCTTAGGATGAATTTCCAGAGAGTCTGTGCCTAGTATGGTAGATTGCACTCCACAAGCTGGACTAGAACTCATGATTGTTGAGGCTTACCATCCCTATGTAGTCTGCAAATATCTATGAAACCAACTGGTAAAGGTGTTGGTCCACACAGAGGATGACAAACTACTACTCCGATTAGGTACTCCATAAGGGAGTTCTGTTCCAACAATAGAAGAGATCTCTTCACTGGATCTAAAGTTTCCAACCCTGCTAATGATCACTGTGGGTGTCAATATAATACCACATGTTGGAATTTCTAGTTTTTAGTTTGCTTTTTTAAAAACCTAGACAGTTACACATAAAAAGCTATATTGAAATACCATTACTAAGACTGCAACGTGAAGCACTCAAGTTAGGAAAAGACAAAATTAAGACTGCATTTATAAAATGGGGATAATACCGCTCCCCACCTCACAGCAGTGTTGTGAAGATTAAATTAATATATATTTGTGAACCTCTTTAATATTATAGTGAGGGGCATCACAGAAATACCCTTGAGAAAATTAATAATTAAGTCTCCACAGCAGAATTTGAATAGCTTGCAGTAAATAAGGCATGGGGTCACTGTCACGTTACTGAAATAATTTGGGACCCTATAGATCATTGGTGCAACCCGGGTCCTATAGTGGCACCAAATCTTATGTACAGGGGGTCATAATGGGTGTCTACGACCAGGTTATGGATTGCTGATTATGAATATGCCATTGATATGTGTGTATCAATTTTGTAGTTGAAGTTATGAATATTGGCTCTGAACTGTCTGTCTTTCCGAATATTGGGCTCTGCTGGGGGGGACATTCCAGAATACTGGGCGTCAGCTTTGCTTGGGCTGCCTGATGGCCCATTAAAGGACTATCAGCAACACAATGGACTCTGGGAGCTTGGAATGCTCCAATCCACATGAGAAGTCTACCAGAGAACATGCAAGGCAGCCTGTGCATAATGGCCCGCTGCCCGCAAATGATGAGTCATACATGGTCATGTGATCTGCCCATGTGACTCCAGAACTCCATGGGGCTGGACTTTTCACAGCAGGAACAAAGAGGTTCTTGCACCTTGAAAAAACTATAAATGAAGCTGCTACAGCCCCTCCATCTTTGTCTTTTACCTCCAGTCTTCAGCCTGCCTTGTTTCCAGCTCTGGATGGAACTTTGCTACACAGGGGAACTCTGGCCAAAGGGTGCTGACCCATCCCTGGAGGGGATGCTTTCCAGAGAGTGTGATTTGAACCTGCAGTTATTCTACCTTTGCTACAAGCCTGAACCAAGAGATTTGCCATCACTGCATGTAATTGATTTCTTTTAACCATTCCTAACCCTCACCTATACCTTTTTCCTTGTATAATAAACCTTTAGATTTTAGATTCTAAAGGATTGGCAACAGCGTGATTTGTGGTAAGATCTGATTTGTATATTGACCTGGGTCTGGGGCCTGATTCTTTGGAATTGGGGAGAACCATTTTATTTGGGGTATTGGTTTTCATAACCATTGGTCCCCAGGACAGGTGGCTGCTGGTGATGATACTGGGAACCTGGAGTGTCTAAGGGAATTGCTTGTGTGACTTGTGGTTAGCCAGTGGGGCGAAACCAAAGTCTTTTCTGTTTGGCTGGTTTGGTTCACATTAGAGTGGAAAAGCCCCAGCTTTGGGCTGTAGTTGCCCTTTGGAAGCAATCTGTCCTGATCTGACACTCACTGTTGGATCCCACCAGGAACAGCACGGTCACAGTCACACACATTGAACAATGAGGATTAAACAACATACTGAATAGCCGCTCATTAAGTAAGCAACATCCATACTTGCAAGGAATGAGGCAGGGGTTTCATGGGAAAAATAATACATGATCTTATAATTAAAAACTTCTCATAATGTATATGCACAAGAGGGATGAATTAAGATTGCACAGGCAACATTAATTCTGGCATTTCCTATTTTTTGGATGCTTTACTTTGCTACTTTAATAAAAAAGTGTGTATTAATAGTATTAACTACAAAAACATAACAAATCTAGGTGCATTGTCTCTGAAAACTCTGTCATTTTTTATTCTTTGATGCAAGTGCACCCTACCATTTAGAAACCACATGCCCTGACAACACCCCTCCACACGTATCCCTGCAGGTGGCACTTGAAGTTCTCTTTTATTTTCAATCATGGAATGTTTGTGATTTCTTAGAATTGCCTGCTTGGGGCTTGTGTGCTACTTACTGACAATCAGCCAAAACTTTGGGAAGAAGTTAGACTGCAGGAATATTCTGATTTACTTTAAAGTCGAGAAAAGTTCTTTTAATTGGTTATGATCATTTTTTTATACAATTTTAATACTTTCAGAGATGAATGCTTCAAGTCTATCATATGAAACTATAACAAGTCCTAAAAAGCCCCCAAAACACACTTTTCCCATGCAAAAAAGTTGTAAGTGCCTGTTTTAACAAAGATATGTGCAAATATAGTAACTAAGTAGGTGATCACATGCAAAGCAAATATGACCAGTATGCTCTGGAGCAGGGGGGAGAGCTGTCACTGGGGTCAGTGTTCATGGTCGGGTGCTGGGGGGTTATCAGTGGAGTCAGTGCCTGTAGCTTGGAATTGGGGGGAGGAGGAGGTATGTCAATGGGGTCAATGCCAGCAACCTGGAGATGGGGAGGGCGCAGTCAGTGCCTATGGCTTGGAGCTGGTAGGAAGGGTCGGTGGCTGCAGGCTGGCGCTGGGCAGATAGGGCGGGGAAGGCGATCAGTGGGGTCACTGGGCATGGGGAGGAGGGGTCTGTCAGTGGGATCTGTGATGGGCAAGGGGAGGCTGCCTGGCAGTGCCCGGGGAGGGACTGAGGCTGTGGGGGGGAGGGGGTTGTGGCTGACCCCAGGGAAGGGAGGACTGGGGGAGGGTCTGTCCCCGCGGATTGGCCCGGGGGAAGGTGAGGGGCTATCAGACGGAAGGGGCCGGCTCGGTCGGGCGCGCGCAGCAGCAGGCTCCCGGCCCGCTTCCCTGCTCCGCAGGAAGTCCCTCTCCCCCGCCCCGTCCCGTCAGCGCCGCGCAGGCTGCCGTGGGGCCTGCGCACCGGGGCGGCCGGGTCTACGGCGCGCGGGGGGTACACGGAGGCTGCAGCCCATTCGCCTGCACCCCCGCTCGGAGAGGGCGCGAGCCCCTCTCCACCCCCTCCTCTAAGCGGCGCGAGCTTTAAAGCGGCGCGAGCTTCCTCGGCTGTCACCGGCGCGAGGAAGCGGTGGAAGAACCCACAGTGCCCAGCGGGGAGGGGGGGCTGACCCGGTACCTTGGGGTCGATGTCTCCCACAGCGAAGAATTTGACATCTTTGAACATCTCCTCGGGCACTTTCAGCTCCTCCCCGCCCGCCGACATGGTCCCGTCCGTGCGGCGCCGCGGGCCACGCTCCCTGGGGCCAGCCCGGCGCTCACGTCCCCTCCCCCGTCAGAGCAGCCGAACCGCGGGAGCAAGGCGCGCGCTGCGGAAGGCACCATCCCCCGCCGGGAGGGGGGAGGGGAAGACTGAGCCGAGCGGTCCGATCAGCGTTCCCGGCTGCCACACACTCTGCTGGCTGCGCCTCCGGGCACGGGCTCTCCCGGAACCAGGCCGCGCGCCTGCGTTCAACCACGCCGCGGAGCCTGCCGCTCCTCCCCCGCTCTCGCCGCGCTCAATGGACTCTCCCCAACAAACGGGGCAGGCGGCGGGGATGCCTGGCCCCGCCCATTACCAAACAACAGGGAGGAGGGAAGCCGCGCCCCGCGCAGGCCCCGCCCCCTCCTACCCCCCCCTTTCCTGCCTCCCCAGTCCCCTCCCCCACCACCTTCCTGGCCTAGACCCGCGCCGCCCGCTTTCTGCCAAATCCCGTCAGCTCCCCCCTGGGCACCTCCCAAAAGGGGCCACCCCCCGTCTCTCCCCCACAGGCCAGGGGTCGAGTGGGCTGACACCGCCTGCTGTGGGAGAGGGGGAGATGTCTGGCTCTGTCCCACAGCCCCCCTCCCCGCTGTGTAGTCCCGGGCGGAGATCCCCAGGTCCCCTCAGGAGCTCTCACATTTACCGCCTCGGGGCCTGGACCGGAATGGGCACCGCAGAGTCAACTGTTGGGCAGTCGCTATTCCGGGCCAGGTCCCCCTGTGGACACGACTCTGCCATCAGTGCCACCGTGTTCCACAATAATGAGTGTGCTCTGAGTGCACTAACACCCTTACAGCCGCACACCTGTGGCAATGCTGCTGTGCCGCTGTAAGAGGGCTGTGTCCAGGGGAGAGGACTCTCCCATCCACACAGGGTGACTAGACAGCAAATGTGAACAATCGGGACAGGGTGTGGAGGGTAATAGGAGCCTATATCTAAAAAGACCCCCAAATCGGGACTGTCCCTATAAAATCGGGACATCTGGTCATCCTACATCCACATCATAAAACCAGCTCACTGAGCATCTCCTGCTGACATAGCGTTGGGCACCCAAGTGCTTATGCCAACAAAATTTATGTCACTTGGGGCATGACAATTTTTCCCCCCACACACCTGAGGCACAAAAGTTTTGCCGCCATAAGTACTAGTGTAGACAACTCAGGCCTTTCCAGTCCCCAGTGCAACTCAGGCCTTTCCAGTCCCCAGTGCAACTCAGGCCTTTCCAGTCCCCAGTGCTACGAGGGAGCAAGCCCATCTATTGCCCTTCTCCCTGCCCTGTGCATTCCAGGGCTCCCACTTACAAACATGAGACTGGAGCTGCTCTACTCAGTTCTAACACACATGAAGATTCAAGGCCTATGTTACCTTTGGCTTCTTCATTTCGGGGCTCCATTCTCTGTCCATAGGGAGCTAATCAATATTCAGTGACTAATTCATTGCCTGCTGTGATAGTCCAGGTATCGTAAATAATGTCCTAATGAGTGTTAATATTTGTATAGTTTTACATATGTCAAGCAATCCAGTAGTAAATGCAGGGCCGGCGACAGAAATTTGGGGGGCCCCTACTCTGATCGTTTGGGGGGCCCCCAGCCCAGCCGCCCCCCCCCCCAGCCCAGTCGGCGCTCCCCCCCCCCAACTGACAGCGGCTGGCGGCAGCGAGCCGCCCTTTCTCTCCCCCCCCCTGCGCCCTTTCTTTCTTCCCCCCCCGCGCCCTTTCTTTCTCCCCCCCCGCGCCCATTCTTTCTCCCCCCCACCCATTCTTTCTCTCCCCCCCCGTGCCCTTTCTCCCCCCCCCCGCACCCTTTCTCCCCCGGACCTGGCGGGGGAAGCCCTACAGTGCTGCGGTGGTGCGCCGCCGACCGGGCTCACTGCTCCTGCCGGGGACGCGCGCGCTCGTCCGGAGGAGGAGAGCCGCGCCGCCTCCCCGCCCCTTCCCCGCTCTCCAGGCCCGGCGACAAGGGGGGACGACTAGGGTACTGCTGTGTACCGGGCCCCGGACATAAGGGGGCCCCCTAAAGTCCGGGGCCCAGTACAGCTGTACCCGTAGTACCCCCCTGTCGCCAGCCCTGAGTAAATGCCTCAAGGAACAGAGTATTCTCCTGGGTTCTTTTCCAGGTCTGCTATTGATCTGCTACTCTCTGTTCCTCAACTTCAAGCCCTGATTCAGTAAAGCATTTCAGCACTTGCTTAACTCCCTTTGATGTCAATGGGACTTTAAACTTGTAAGTGCTTTGCTGAACTGGGACCTCAGTTTCCTCAGTTGTAAAATGTGGATAATAATTTCTACCTCACAGTAGTATTATGACAGTTAAGTATTTAAGGCCAGATTCTGCTACCCTGACATTGGAAATTACAGTATTTCACTTGGAGTAGTTTCACTGGAAAAGCTACTTGTGAATTAAGGTGGCAGAATCTGGCTGCTAATGATTGTAAGGGGCTTTGAAAATCTTGGATGAAAAGTTGGACATCATGCTAATATTATTACTCAATCACTAAATTTTATTAGGTTATGGAATACATGAACAAAATTGCAGACTATATAGGAGATAGCAAATGCATGCTAATTTAAAACAAAAGAACAAATTTACTACAGATAGTGATAGATTTATTAAACACATACTGGATACAACATACAAGACACTAAAAAATACACCAGGCATAATATACAGTATACAATGTAAGGACAACATACAAGGAAGTAAGACATTTCATAGGACAGTTACAGGGAGAATTTTTAAAATTATCATTAAATATTATAAATTTTTGAAAGAACAACCATATTTTGTTCAGAGTTATGAACAACCTCCTGGGGTGTTCATAACTCTGAGGTTGTACTGTATTTATTCAGTAAGACAAATCCGGAGTATAAGAGATCCACCTGATATTTAAAATCCCATCAACCTGACAGGCTCTTTAAAATATCAAATGTTAACTATGCAAGGTCAGAGCACTGCACATGTTTAAATCATTGATACCTTTCACTTAATGCCTATTAATAAAGTGTCAATCTTAACCAAACTGTTTTTACTAGCCAATTATGATAAAGATCTTAGGATGAAGTTTCATTCCATCTGGGCATGGATGTTTAATGAAATGTGAACAGAAAGGGGGAAAGAGTCTATAAAATGGCACCATAGACAGCAATCCATTTTATAATCTTTAGTCTCTAAAAAGGGTGTGTTTAAAAAACAATGCCTTACAGTGGTAAAGATTTTCCCAATATGTAATTTACAGTTTCTCTACAGCAGCCTTTTTCTTTCAAAATATCTCCCCGGTGGAGTGGTACATTTGAAAAACCCAAACTACTTGATATTTAGAATGAGGAAAACTCCCCTTCCACACCCCCAATCAGGTTATAAAAATTAAACAAGCTTTTGTCCCTAAAATATTAAATTCTAAAATCGGAAGACTAGAACTCAGGTCCTTGATCCTGACATTCATGACAAAACCACCATTGACATGAAGCAGGATCGGGCCCAAAGATTATACCAGTAAGTATCACAATTTTTTCTCCCTGTCTTTTGCAACATCACTGATTGCTTCCATATTCCCCATTTTTAATAAATTCTGTTTGAATGCTATCAAATTTAAAACAAAAGTGGTGGGGGGAGGAGGGGAGGGAAGGATGTAGCAAACAGTAATACATTTTTTGCAAAGGGAAATAGTTTCCAATTTTCTTCCATTTGTTTGAATTTGTCCTTTCCCAGTCAGCAGAGGCTCCTTTCTTTCCCCACAGTATATGAGTATCTGCCTCCCACTGAAGTGAATGAGAGTTACTTCTACCCTGAGGGACAGAATTGCGCTATGAGATTGGGAACATTAGTGCTGGTCTTAATGTAGAAGGTAGTTCTCTTTCAATTCAAGATTCCTTAGGGCATTTTAAGAGAGAGTTTTTAATAGCATGTGAGATTTAAAAAAAAAATTCATTTATTAGTTGGGTTGGCCTGAGAGACTTATGGGAAGCTAATTTACAGGGTTGTGTAAATCCATTTCGAAAATGACAGACACAGTAGTCTATATCAGAGGCTCTTAAAATGGAATATATATGTAAAGTTCAGGAGGTTATTTAAGCCAGTTATTTAATTTTGCATGCATATAGAGATTTATAAATGTTTGAAATAAACTGAAATTTCTGTGGGATTTTTAGGGATTCTTGACCTGATTTTTTCTTTTACACCAGTGTAAGTCTGGAGTAATTCAACTGAAGCCAATTAGGAAACAGATCGAATAGGTCTGCACTGCAGTAAAACTGCTTGTGAGGAAGAATTAGGCTCTCTGCCTTCACAACATAACTGAGACAGTCTCTTTCCCACCCCACCCCCCAAATTACTTTTTTTATTAGAGAAAAAATGTTATTCTCATGCACATCCCATCCAGACAGTTATTAATGACTTTATTTTGCTTTAGGCTTATTTTGTAGCTGATTTTTCTGCCAGAAATGATGAAGTCTGAGAAGTCAACTGACAAATCTAGCCAAATATTGTATCTTGATATTCACATCTCTTTTTTCTAGTTTCCAACTTCAAATATAGGGCTTGATCCTGTAAATTATTACTCATAATGGATGAGATTGATACCCCAACTGATGCAGAGTAGTGTCTTATTCCATGAGCAGCCCCACTGATTTCAGTCTGACTACTTATGAATTAAGGTGCTACTCAATATTAGTAGGGCTATCAATCTGCCCACATGTGAATATCTTATCTTTATCTATGTGGGTAATCTTATTGGTTCTAAGGTGACCACTCATGTGATAAAGATTACTCATATGATTGGATGTTTTTCTGAAAGTTCTGCTCTAGGAATTATTTTGGGGACGTTCTAGCCTGTGTTACA
The DNA here is from genome assembly GCA_032164245.1 of Sternotherus odoratus. Classification (NCBI taxonomy): domain Eukaryota; kingdom Metazoa; phylum Chordata; order Testudines; family Kinosternidae; genus Sternotherus; species Sternotherus odoratus. Next base: position 210,419,140 of record JAVMKO010000002.1, on the reverse strand, counting down.
CAGGAGGTCAGACTAGATGATGACAGTAGTCCCTTCTGGCCTTAAAATCTATGGGTAAGAATTTGTCTTTCATTTGTGCTGTAACACTAGGGCTGTGTCTACACTGTCACTTTCAGTGCTAAAACTTTTGTTGTTCAGGGGTGTGAACCCTCCTCCCACCGAGTGATAAAAGTTATAGCGCTGAAAAGCACCAGTATAGACAGCACTTTATCGCTGGAGTTGCGCTCCTAGTGATAAGCTACCACCGCTCGTTCGGGCTGGGTTTTTTTAAGTCTCCAGGTGATAAAGAGTGTCTACTCTGCCCACATCACAACAGCACTGTAATATGGGTAGTGTAGACATACTCACTGAAACTCATATGAAACTGATGCTTTCACACTCAATTGTTAGTCACCTTAAGAGTGCAGTGAGAATGGTTTGTCACGTGTTTCAGATTAGAGAGGCTACACAAATAGAATACTCAATAGTAATAGGGGATTTCAACTATCCCATATTGACTGGGAACATGTCACCTCAGGATGGGATACAGAGATAAAATTTCTGGACATCATTAATGACTGCTGCTTGGAGCAGCTAGACCTGAAACCCACAAGAGGAGAGGTAATTCTTGATTTAGTCTTAATTGGCACACAGTATCTGGTCCAAGAGATTAATACAAAACTACACACAAAGTGGAAGCTAGTTATACAGAAATTAAAAGGAACAGTCAAAAGAGTGAAATGCCTGCAAACTGCATGGAAACTTTTTAAAACAACCAGAATAGACACTCAAGTTAACTGTATACCCCAAATTTTTTAAAAAATAGTAGAAGGACCAAAAAAATTCCACCATCACTGGTGGAAGTAAAAGAGGTGATTAGAGGCAAAAAGGCAACCTTTAAAAATTGGAAGTCAAATCCTAGTGCGGAAAATAGAAAAGAGCATAAACTCTGGCAAGTCAAGCATAGAAATATATTTAGGCAGACTGTAAAAGAATTAAGAACAACTAGCAAAAGACCCCAAAAGTAACAGCAAATTCTTTTTAAGTACATCAGGAGCAGGAAAGATCAGTTAGGGCCAAAATATCAGTTAGGGCCAGTGAACACTAAAGGTGCTGAAGGAGCACTCAAGGAAGATAAGGCCATTGCAGGGATGCTAAATGAATCTGAGGAAGTGTCCCAGATTGAGGTGTCACTAGAGAAGATTTTGGAACACATTGATAAATTAAACAGCAGTAAGTCACCAGGATCCAGGGCCGGCAACAGGGGGGTACTACGGGTACAGCTGTACCGGGCCCCCCGACTTTAGGGGGCCCCCGGTACACAGATGTACCCGTTGTCGCCGGACCTGGAGAGCGGGGAAGAGGCGGCGTGGCTCTCCCCCGGACAAGCGAGCCTGGCCCCAGCAGGAGCTGTGAGCTCGGCCGGCGGCAGCAGTGCTGTCGGGGGGGGTGGGGGAGAAAGGGCGGCTCACGCAGCTCTCGCTGCCCGGGGGAGGGGGAGGAGCGCCGGCTGGGCTGGGGGGGGCCCGGCTGGGCTGGGGGGGCCCCCATCCGCTGTCGGCTGGGCTGGGGGGAGGGGAGCGCCGGCTGGGCTGGGCTGGGGGGGGGCCCAGCCGCTGTCGGCTGGGCTGGAGGGGGGCCCGGCTGGGCTGGGGGGGCCCCCATCCGCTGTCGGCTGGGCTGGGGGGGCCCGGCTGGGCTGGGGGGCCCCCAAACTATCAAAGTAGGGGCCCCCCAAATTTCTGTCGCCAGCCCTGCCAGGATCAGACAGTATTCATCCAAGAGTTCTGAAGGAACTCATATATGAAATTGCAGAACTACTAACTGTGGTATGTAGCCTATTGCTTACACCAGCCTCTGTATCAGATGGCTGTAGAATAGCTAACATAATGCAGATTAAAAAAAAAAAAAAAAGACTCCAGAGGAGATCCTGGCAACTACAAGCTGGTAAGCCTAACTTCAGTACCAGCCAAACTGGTTTGAACTACAGTAAAGAACAGAATTATCAGACACATACATGAACACAATATGTTGGGGAAGAGTCAATACAGATTTTGTGAAGGGAAATCATGCCTTACCAACCTATTAGAACTCTTTGAGGGAGTAAACAAACATATGGAGAAGGGTGATCCAGAGGATATACTATACTTGGACTTTCAAGAAAACTTAAGAGTCTTTGGTTAGGTATATTATCAAATGAAGCAGTCATGGGATAAGAGGAAAGGTCTTCTCATGGATTGGTAACTGGCTAACAGGAAACCAGAGGTAGAAATAAATAGTCAGTTTTCACAACAAAGAGAAGTACAGTTGAACCCTGCAATACCGCAACGATCAGGATCCAAAAATACCCGATCGCGGTAAACGTGGGGTCGCGCTATTTCGGGGTCGCGCCACATCAAAGTGCTGCATGCCGCTGCCATCGGGAGCCATGCGCGTCCCGTGCTATAAGCGGATTTGCGCTATAGCGGGGCGCGGTATTGCGGGGTTCCACTGTAAATAGATCTGTACTGAGATCTGTGCTGTTCAACATATTCTTAAATGATCTGGAAAAAGGAGTAAACAATGAGAGAGCAAAGTCTGCAGGTGATACAAATTACTCAAGGTAGTTTAGTCCAGGGTGGACTATAAAGAGTTACAAAAGGACCTCATAAAACTGGGTGACTGGGCAACAAAATGGCAGATGAAATTCAATGTCAAGTAGCCTTTTATTTTATTTAAATTGAATTTTGTAATGTGGCATCATACCACCGTGGTTCGGCTCGAGAGTGACTACCATTTCAAGCTCAACAGAGTGAAAGTCACCTCTTACTTGCTTCAGATTTAGAGTCTCTAGGAACACATAAAGACCAAGGATAGTGACCACTCATACAGAAATTCTATAAAGATCTATGCACAAGTTACAAATTTAGTTATACTCACATCCTTAACGATAGTGTTAGGTTCTGATAGCTGCCTTGCCAATTTAGCGTCAGTAGAGGGATGGTTCCTAATTGAGTTTCCCATAGGGAGCTCAATTTTCCTAATCTGAGCACCCTCTTTTTATGATGTAATTCTGACTATACCTCATTAGCATTTATGCACATAGTGCATCCTGTGATTAGGGCATGTGTTAAAAAAATGTGACTACCGGGTATCTTTTAAGCAAAAAAATACATTTGTTGTTAATTTTTCACAATATTACCCATTGGTACATCTTTTCCCATAATCTTGTGGTATAGGATCATTCTTTGGTCATTTACTTATGTCAAGCATTTCTTAAAGCCTACGGCCTAGTATGGCTAAGCTAAAATCTTACAGGCCTCAGCCTGCCAGCCTTGCCTTTCAGTCCTACTTACTTAGATACACAATATACAATTATCCCTTCTACCTACTGATCCATTTTATACATCTGTAATCCTACAAATTAACTCTATTTAGCATACAATGATTATATATCACCTAACATGTTAGTTAATCATAATGTCACACAATAAATGAACAATAAACTAAGATCATTGGCTACAGCTGACAAATGCAAAGTAAAAGACGTTGGAAAACAATCTCAACTATACACACAAAATGATGGGGTCTATATTACCTTAAAACACAAAAAAGAGATTTTAGAGTCACATGGACAATTCTCTGAAAACATCTGCTCAATTTGAAGTGGCAGTCAAAAAAGCTAACAAAGGGATAGATAACAAGACAAAACATAATGCCACTTCATAAATCCATAGTATGTCCACAGTTCTGGGGTCACCCAGGGCCGGCGACAGGGGGGGAACTACAGGTACAGCTGTACCGGGCCCCGGACGTTAGGGGGGCCCCCTTAAGTCCGGGGCTCGGTACACAGCAGTACCCTAGTCGTCCCCCCTTGTTGCCGGGCCCGGAGAGCGGGGAAGGGGCGGGGAGGCGGCGCGGCTCTCCTCCTCCGGACGAGCGCGCGTGTCCCCGGCAGGAGCAGTGAGCCCGGTCGGCGGCGCACCACCGCAGCACTGTAGGGCTTCCCCCACCAGGTCCGGGGGAGAAAGGGCGCGGGAGGGGGGGAGAAAGGGCACGGGAGGGGGGGAGAAAGGGCGTGGGGGGGAGAGAAAGAATGGGTGGGAGGGAGAAAGAATGGGCACGCGGGGGGTGGAGAAAGAAATGGCGCGGGGGGGGGAGAAAGGGCAGCTCGCACCGCTCCCGTGCTCGCGCTGCCGCCAGCCGCTGTCAGCTGGGGGGGGGGGAGCGCCGGCTGGGCTGGGGGGGGGGCCGGCTGGGCTGGGGGCCCCCCAAACGATCAGAGTAGGGGCCCCCCAAATTTCTGTCGCCGGCCCTGGGGTCACCCCATGTCAAAAAAGATAGAATTGGAAAAGGTACAGAGAAGGGCAGCAAAGATGATTCTGGGTATGGAAAAGCTTCCATACAAGGAGAGATTAAAAAGACTGGGACTGTTCGTCTGAGAAAAAATGACTAAGAGGGGATATGATAGAAGTCTCTTAAATCATGAATGGTCTGGAGATAGTGAACAGGGAAGTGTTATTTATCCCTTCACATAATATAAGAACCAGTAACCACCTGATGAAATGAATAGGCAGCAGGTTTAAAACAAAGGAAGTACTTCTTCACACAATGCATAGTCAACCTGTGGAATTCATTGTCAGGTGATATTGTGAAGTCCAAACATATAATTGGGTTCAAAAAAGAATTAGATAAGTTCACAGAGGAGAGGTTCAACAGTGGTTATTAGCCAAGATGGTCAGGAATGCAACCCCATGCTCTGGGTTTCCCTAAGACTCCGACTGTCAGAAGCTGGGACTGGACATTTCCTCTGAAGCTTCTGGCAGCAGCCACTGTTTGAAGACAGGATAGTGGGATAGATGGACCACTGGTCTGAGTCAATATGGTCATTCTTATGTTCTAATGACAGGTTTTTTTTTAAGTCTGATACAAAATTACTTGTGAATGTCAAAGAACAAGGGGGTACACTTAATATAACAATGTATAGTTGGGGGAAATGTTATTATAAACACATCTAATATTACAAATAAAAGCAGAATCACCCTTAGCAGTTTTGGGTGGGCCTATAAAATAATTCTTGCTCCCATTCCCCCTTTCCCAAGTGTAATAAGAAGTATCAAGCTACTGTAACTCACACATCTTCTGGATGTGGTGTTCTGTCCCATCTAGTGGCATTGAGACCACTTAAGGAGAGAGATCAAATGAGTCTGCTCTAAAACCTTGGCTGACATAACAAGGTGTAATGGTCTCAAGATGCAGTGGGGAAGGTTTAGGTTGGATATTAGGAAAAACTTTTTCACTAGGAGGGTGGTGAAGCACCGGAATGGGTTACCTAGGGAGATGGTGGAATCTCCATCCTGAGAGGTTTTTAAGGTCAGGCTTGACAAAGCCCTGGTTGGGATGATTTAGTTGGGGATTGGTCCTGCTTTGAGCAGTGGGTTGGACTAGATGACGTCCTGAGGTCCCTTTCAACCCTGATATTCTATGATTCTATAAACAGCCACGTGGCTTTTAGCTCATGTGGTAAAGGCTCATGCACTAAGCTCTAGAGATCCCACTTTGATCCTGCCCACTGATGATTGGGGTCTGTTGGCGTTACATTACTGTGCATAAGATTGTTTTGTGGACTTTAGGGAGGTCTGCTGAGTTGATTTTTAGGTTTTGACTTAACCTTAAGTACCCCATGTAAGATGCGGAGGCTTTGAAAGTCATAATACATTTACAATGAATTCTCTCCCTGTTTTGAGTACAGAGGAAGAGAGGAGTGCAATTAAGGTTTTAGGAGTTCTCCCAATGGTAAAAGAACTGAGGTCCAATGCATCTAAATTAACTTGTCACAATATTTGAGGACATCATTTATAAGTTCCCCCCAACCAAGACTGATTTTGCTCCCTTTTTCTAACAATACTACTACTAGTACAATTATGAATTTCCATATATTCTTGAAGTTTCTCAGTGATAATACTCACTGGTGGGAGATGATTTTCATTCAATCCTCTCTTTTTTCAGGTATGTTAAGACCTTGTGCATTCAGAGACTTTGCAGATGGACCAATTAATATCCACGAAACAATACAGAGTGGAGGATTGCTTTTAAGTTTGGCTACCATTTATATAGGCCTCAAAAATAAAATGAAACTTCAAAGTGGGCGGAGCTAGAGAGGCTGGAGCCCGCCCCCCAGAGGTCACTGCGGCGACCCGGAAGTATAAGAGCCCAGAGCCAGAGCTCATTTGGGAGGCAGACCCCAGAGGAGCCAGATGTTCCCGACTGGGGAGCCACTGCAACCCAGCCTGAGCCTGCGGTCTGGCCGAATCTACCCTGCGGCCACTACCCAGAGGAGGACTGGCCGAGCCTGCTGAGCGGCCGCTACCCATAGGAGCCGCCCAGCCTACCCCAAGCCGGCTACCCAGAGGCCGAACCAGACTTACCGCCTGCCGAGTACCCCGAGGCATTCCTGGACCTGCCCCCAGACAGCGACTCCGAGGAGCCCATGGAGACGGGGCTAAACCAGGTACCACTGGAGGGGGAGTCTGGAAGTGGCCCCGGGGGAAGATTCAGAACCCATGTCAGTGTGTTGCGGTCAGTATCCCCACTGACTGCAGCGGGTCTGTTTCTGCTGCTAGGGCCCCGGGCTGGGGTGCAGTGGAGTGGGTGGGCCTGCGCCCCCCCTGCCACCCTTATATGTGGGTGGCAGTCTCCCCCTCTCCCAGACACCTGGGCTAATGAACTCTTGTTGCTCAGCCCCTGCCTAAGGGTCTGAGCCCTGATGTTTGCACTTGTTTGTTGCCCCGCCCTGCCTCCGAGCCAGGGCTTATGAACTACAGTTGCTCAGCCCCTGCATAAGGGTCTGATCCCCGACTTTTGTCCTGGTTTGTTGCCCGCCCTGCCACAGGGCCCAGGCCTCCTGAACTACGCGCCGGGTATTCCCCAACCCGGCAGGAGATAGGAGGGAGGCGGTGTGGAGCCCCACCGCCCTGCTAGGGGACGAGCCCAAGTGACGTCCTCTTACAGCAACAAAACTGATTTATTGAGAAAAGAACTTTCATTCCTTTTGTGCATGTAACTTACTATGTTATCCAGCTGATACTAACATCTCTGCTTATTGTTAAATTCTGAGCATGTAAATCCAAAGAAACTCAATTAAAGATGGTGGAGTTACAGAATATATCATAGTGGGGGGTGGATGTGATTTGGGATGACCTGCATACCTCATTCACAGCTTTGCCTCTTGTGAATCATGTGAACATACTGAACTCCTGCTGATAAAACCTTTATATCACATTCGGTTTCTTGCATCATTTTTCCTCCTGTCAGAGTTTCCTTATCATCCAGGCTACTTTCTTTGTTCTTCTCACAGCAAAAGGCCTGGACAACAGCCTCCCCACTCACAGTGCTGGTGCTACAACTAGAGTCAAAGAGTTCTGACAAGATATTTGTGATGGCCAGATCCTGCTCTCATTGACATAGGTGTAAATATGCAGTAACTTGATCGTCTTCAATGCAGCTTCTCTACATTTCATAGATTCTAAGGCCAGAAGGGACCATGATGATCATGTGATCTGACGTCCTACTAGTGCAGGGGTAGGAAAACTATGGCCCGTGGGCCACATCGGGCCTGTGAGACCATCCTGCCTGGCCTCTGAGCTCCTGGCCGGGGAGGCTAGTTCTTCCCCTCTCCCCCGCAGCCTCAGCACACTGTGCCGCCAGTGCTCCGGTCTGCTGCTCCTGGGCAGTGCTGCAGTGGCATGGCTTGCTCCGGCAGGGCTTGCTCCGGCAGGGCTGTGATCTCCTGCCGCTCTGAGCAGCATGGTAAGGGGGTGGGGCTGCGAGCTCCTGTGGGGCAGCATGTCTAGTTCCGGCAGGCCACGCGGCTTCCAGGCACACTGCTCTGAGCAGTGTGGTAAGAGGGCCAGGGGGTTGGATAAGAGGCAGGGAGTCCCGGGGAAGTCAGGGGTGGGGGTGTGGATAGGGGTCAGGGCAGTCGGGACAGGGAGCAGGGAGGCTTAGATGGGGGTAAGGTCCTAGGGGGGTGGTTAAGGGAGGGGGGGTCTCTGGAAGGGGCAGTCAGGGGACAAGGAGCAGGGGGGGTTGGATGGGTCAGTATTCTGAGCGGGGGAAGTCAGGGGGCGTGAAGTGGGAGCAGGTCGGATAGGAGGTGGGGGGCCAGGCTGTTTAGGGAGGCACAGCCATCCCTACCCAGCCCTCCATACAATTTTGCAACCCCAATGTGGCCCTCGGGCCAAAAAGTTTGCCCATGCCTGCACTAGCATAACGGAGAGTAGAATTGTTCTTCTAAAATAGCCACAATGACAGGTCCACTGCTCCTCTTCCCTCACCCCCCTCCCAAATATTGATGGTGCAGTGACACTTACTTGGTGCTTGAAAGACTTTACTTCTTGCCTTTCATTTTTCTTGCTTCCCCTGCAGTATGTCAGGAAATTAAAATGTGATACACTGACAATGACACCTGTGCATACACAGATGAATATGCATGCACACAGATGCACACCTGTTGGTCCTCCTTCAGAATATTATGTATACAGCTGTCCTCTTTTGAACAGAATGTCAGAGCTGCTCAAATCTGTCACCCCCTACTGGCTAAAGCCTACAGAGGATATCTGAACTGACACTACTGTACTACACAAAAAAGAATGTTTCACGTTGCCACAAATTATTTATAGTGGGGCAGAACAAAATTTCCATTGTTGGGGGGGGGGGGGATTCTCCTCTACCTCAAAGATTTTAAACCAACATCTCAATTATTCAGCAGCATTACATTATTACAAAATATTTACAGTACATAAGAATGGCCCTACTTGGTCAGACCAAAAGTCCATCTAGCCCAGTATCCTGTCTTCTGACCGTGGCCAGTGCCAGGTGCCCCAAAGGGAATGAACAGAACAGGTAATCACCAAGTGATCCAATCTCTGTTGCTTATCCCCATTTTCTGGCAAACAGAGACTAGGGACACCATTCCTGCCCATCCTGGATAATAGCCATTGATAGCCCTATCCTCCATGAATTTATCTAGTTCTTTTTTGAACCCTGTTCTGGCTGTGGCCTTCACAACATCCTCTGGCAAGGAGTTCCACAGGTTGACTGTATGTTGTGTGAAGAAATACTTCCTTTTATTTGTTTTAAACCTGCTGCCTATTAATTTCATTTGGTGACCTCTAGTTCTTGTGTTATGAGAAATAGTAAACAACACTTCCTTATCTACTTTCTCTATTCCAGTCATGATTTTATAGACCTCACTCGTATCTCCTCTTAGCCATCTCTTGTCCAAGCTGAAAAGTCCCCATCTTATTCATCTCTACTCATGCGGCGTAGTGGTATATGGTATTGTATCTCATTAAAATATACCACAAGCAAAATCAATAAATGTAACTTGATTTAGGAGCTGTATTTTAGCTTAATTAATTAGACTGAGGTCTAAAACTAACTGCCTTTTTATTATGTTGTAAGCAGAACACATTATGTACTAGCATATTAGGCACTTAGCCACTAATTATCTGCTATCTCTCAATGCAAAAATTTGAATTATTGATTTGGTATCTAAAGTAAGTCTTGTTTAATGATCTCAGGTTCTTAGTATTAACCAAGAGAGAGAGTCCCAGAAAGCAGTTCTCATTTCCAAGATTTCAGTTATTTTACACTTTTACTAAGACATATGTGGCAACAGATGTAATGAAAAAACATAAGGGCCTGATTCTCAGTTCCTCCATCCCTGCAATCAAAAAAAAGAAAAAATAAAAAATGAGGGATGTAGAGGGAGGTTGTCTATAAATCATTTTTTTCTCCGTAATGTCTTCAGGGTGGAATTCAAGGTATTGAATTTAACCTATAAAACCATCAGCGGTTTAGGACCAGATTAGCTGAGAGATCAGCCTTCTCCTTGTGATATGGTGGTTCGTCCGTCGATTCGACGAGGACCACTCAGTCATCCGTAAATTGCTGGGGCTGATTTTGTCTGTGTGTGCGCAGATGGCTGATGAGGCCAATCCTTGCACGAAAGGTCTGATGACAGATAGGACAGGAGATGAGGAGGACATCTCCAGCAGGGTTTCTGGCATGGGCTTTTCTGGCTTGCCTCTTTTGTTCTGCTGCAGCCGTCCTTTTGGCCTCACATGATTCGGCACCTTTATACATGGAATAGCGCCATGTAGTCCGATTCATTGCGCTCTCTTCCCACAAGTCAGGATTGATGTCAAACGCTTTGAGGGCGACTTTGAGAGTGTCTTTGAAGCACTTCTTCTGACCCCCATGAGACCGCTGTCCTTGTTGCAACTCGCCATAAAAAAGTCGCTTTGGTAGCCGATGGTCTGACATACGGACTACATGACCAGCCCAGCGTAGCTGCCACTGCATCAAGATGGTAAAGATGCTAGGCAGGTTTGCTTGGGCGGGTACTTCAGTGTCTGGGATCTTGTCCTGCCACTTGATATTGAGGATTTTCCTGAGGCTTGTTGTGTGGAACTGGTTCAGCTTCTTGGCATGGCGCTGATACACAGTCCAGGTTTTGCTGGCGTAGAGCAGTGTGGGAAGAACAACTGCCCTGTATACTTTCAGCTTGGTCTGGGTGGTGATGCCTCTTCTATTCCAGACGTTGGTGATTAATCTGCCAAAAGTTGCACTGGCTCTAGTGAGCCTGATATTCACCTCATCATCTATGGTGGCATTTTGGGACAGTGTGCTGCCAAGGTATGTAAATCTGTTCACTGCATTGAGTCTCTGGCCGTTAATAGTGATATTGGGCTCAACATAGGGCTTCCCTGGGGCCGGATGATGCAAAACTTCAGTCTTCTACTGATGATTAGACCGAAGTTCGTGCAGGCGTTGGAAAACTTGTCTACACTGCATTGCATATCAGCTTCTGAACCAGCGTTGAGAGCACAATCATCAGCAAACAGAGTCTCGAATAATGTCTGTCATGACCTTGGTTTTCGCCTGAAGCTTCCTTAGGTTGAACAGCTTACCATCAGTGTGGTACCTGATGCCAATTCCAACGTCTCCGTCTCTGAAAGCATCGGTCAACATACCGGAGAATATAATGCTGAAGAGTGTAGGTGCCAGGACACAACCCTGCTTCACACCGTTTGTAACAGGAAACGGTGCAGATGACTCGCCGTTGTCCTGGACTCGTGCCTGCATGCCTTCATGAAACTGTTGGACCATAGAGATGAACTTCCTTGGGCATCCGTACTTGGCCATGATCTTCCACAGGTCCTCTCTACAAACAGTATCAAAAGCCTTGGTCAGGTCGACATAGGTGGGGAACAGGTCGGACCTCTGCTCCTGACACTTCTCTTGCAGTTGTCTCGCAGCAAACACCATGTCAATGGTCCCACGCTTTTTCCGAAATCCTCACTGACTTTCTGGCAGAAGTCCCTGGTCCAGATGTGCTGTTAGGTGGTTCAGCAGGATCCTGGCGAGTATCTTGCCTGCGATGGAGAGTAGGGATATACCTCTGTGGTTATCACAGAGCTGCCGGTTCCCTTTCCTCTTGTACAGGTGTACGATGAAAGCATCTTTGAACTCCTGCGGGATCGTCTCCTGTTGCCACATAAGTAGGGACAGTTGATGGAGCCTTTCAGTCAAGGCAGTGCCGCCTTCCTTATAAATCTCAGCTGGAATGGAGTCTGAGCCAGGAGCTTTTCCACTGGAGAGGAGATGGATCGCTTTCTGCATCTCTAATAAAGTAGGCGGGTCATCCAGTGCCTCGTTAATGGGCACTTGCGGGAGACGATCAATGGCTTCATCATTGATGGATGAGGGACGGTTCAGAACGCTGTCGAAGTATTCAGCCCACCTTACAAGAATCTTATCCTTATCAGTAGTCAAAGTGTTTCCGTCAGCGCTAAGGAGAGGGCATGATCCTGAGGATGTAGGTCCGTACACTTCTTTCAGGGCATCATAGAAATTCTTCATGTCATGCCTGTCAGCATAGCCTTGAATCTCATCAGCTTTTCTGCTAAGCCAAGTGTCTTGCATCTGATGGAGTTTTTGCTGTATGAATCTCCGAATATTGCTGAACGCATCTTTCTTTGATGTGGACTTGGGATTGTTAAGGTAGGCTTGATGGGCGCGGTGCTTTTCTTCCAGTAGCTGCTTGATCTCATCGCAGTTCTCATCAAACCAGTCTTTATGCTTTCTGGTTGAGGGCCCCAGGATCTCTGTAGCTGTACTGTAGACCAGCCCTCTGAGCGTCGCCCAGTCAACATCCATGTTCTGGCTGTCAAGAGGGGTGGATTCCAGACGTTCTTCCAATGCATCCACAAAGGACTGTTTAGTGCTTGTGATCTTCAACTTGGCAATATTCAGCTGTTTGGGAGCCTTCTTTCCTTGTGGGCATCTTTTATGTTGAATACGGATGTTAAGCTTGGTGAGGATGAGGCGTGGTCTGTCCAGCAATCAGCGCCACACATGGCCTTGGTCACCCGGACATCCTGCCTATCCCTCTTCCTGACAATAACATAGTCGACCAGGTGCCAGTGTTTGGAGCGAGGGTGTGTCCATGATGTCCGGTTATGGGTAGGGAGGTGGAAGATTGTATTTGTGATGAGCAGGTCATGCTCTGCACAGGTCTGGAGCAAGAGAAGACCATTGCTGTTACACTTACCCACTCCATGTTTTCCAAGGACTCCATCCCAGGCAGTGTGGTCAGAGCCGACTCTTGCGTTAAAGTCACCAAGAATGATGAGCTTGTCCGCCTTTAGAGCATTGGCGATGACTGAATGAAGTTCCTCATAGAACTTGACCTTTACTTCATCTGGGTTGGTCATGGTTGGAGCATAGGCACTGACGATGGCAGACAGAAGAGGGAGTTTCATGATCATGAGCCTGTCGTTTACCCCCTTTGGAAGTCCTGCCAACTTGCTAATAAGAGCTGTCTTCACTGCAAAGCCAACACCTGCCTCACAACGCTCATTGATTTCTCTGCCGCTCCAAAAGAAGGTATAACCAGAGCCCCTTTCGCATAGTTCACCTTCCCCTACTAGCCGAGTCTCACTCAGGGCTGCAATGTTAATGTTGTATCTGGCAAGTTCCTTTCAAATTAGGGCTGTTCTCCTCTGAGGTCTATCTGCACCGTCTCTGTCCAGTAATGTGCGCACGTTCCATGCGCCCAATATGAGAGGAACAATCCTCAATTTTTTATTTGAGTTTGCTTTTCGACCGCTAATGTAGGGTCCCTTCCAGCCGCGGTAAGCTGGCTAGGGAGAGATAGAGCAGGCAATGTTTAGGGCACCTTTTCTAGCCCCTTCCTCATGCAATGGAGGTGAGCAGTGCATTCCTAAAGAGGGCTGCTCAGTCGCTCAGGGGGCTGCCGAACTCCACTGCTGCTCTGTGTCAGTGAAGGGCGACCCTTTGGCTTGAGCCGCCTGTGTGCAGGTTTACGGCTACGGCTGCCAGTGTGCCATCACCTGCCGCTACGTCGCTTGCCCATCGCCACAGGACTTGAAGGATTTGAAGGATGAATGGAATGGGGTAAATGGATGACAAGAGTGACTTGCGCATTGACTTGGTTTAAAGTGAGGAAGAGTTGTGCAGATCGTCGACCTCACTCTCTCGCTCGCAACCATCTGGATCCAGCAGCAGGACAAAGTTGAGATGACTGGAGACGGATACGAGTGCAGTGGATGACCATGATGTACAGAGTGTCTGGTCATGCCCTGAGCGTTCCACAAAGCTATGCTGAGAATCGCCTTCCTGCCCGTTGAGCCAAACTTGTGGCCTCTTCCGCGCAGTCCGCCGAATCCAGTCTTCACATGCTATAGGTAGACACGCCTATCTCACCGAGGGGTTTAAGGCCCATCAGCTACCCTCAACCTGGTTTTGCCGGCCAGTCGAAGCCGTTGTCCGTGGTGTGGCCGCTGCGCATGCTACAGCTACGAGAAGCCACAGGTGAGAGCTGGGTGTCAGGTGGGGACCAAAGATGGACGAGCTACCCCAAAGGGAGTATGACTGCCCCCCACCAGAGGTACTACCCCTCCCTGGGCACCCCATACACCACAGTGATATACTGCCACAGTTGAGATCAGCAGAGGCACTTGGGCAGGCAGCTGATGGTTCCAGGCACCAGCAATGAAAGCACATGCCTGAGGTGGCACATCTTAAAGGGCGGGATTCCAGCCAACCTTGGGCGGCGCTCTGCTCCAGCCGCCCCCTCCCCCGCCCGTTTTTTTATTTTTGCTTGGGGCAGCAAAAAACAGAGAGCCGGCCCTGTGGGCAGGCACTCACTCATATAAGCAAGAAGGGGTTATTGGCAGGGAGCCATCTGTGAGGGTGCTTGTTTTGGAATTTCCTCCCCTCTCTGGTCTGCCAGAGCCTGGATGGATTTCTTTGCCTTAGGAGCATGTTGCAACATCCATCTTTCCCCCCCCCCCTCTTTGTTAAGGTTTTTGAAGAGGGTGTGGGTCAAGGGGGACATATTAATGGGCAGTCCTTGGCTTTATGTGCTAATTTTTAAAGTAGGAGCAGAGCTATAGATGTATTTGAACAATGTAAAAAAAGAAATTAATAATTATTCTGAGGTTGTTCGAAACCTTACCCTGAGTAAGTTAGAGCATCCTCAGAGCCCCAGGACTTGTCTAGTTTTCTACTGGATTCTCAAGAGTTCTGAATGAAAGAAATTGTAACATTTCGTAGAATGTGCCTCTGCTGTAATAATCTTCCTTCTGGGTGTCAAACCTATTTGCAATTTGCCTCATGGCCCATGTAGGAGATTACAGTGTGAAGGTAGGATACATCTGCTTTAATGTATCCTTGAACTCTCTTACATTTTCACTCATCTTGCTATATAGCCTTATCTTCAATTACACTCCTTTTCATAGGCCCCAAGCTGCTATGTGCTAAGTCTGACCCTGTTGTATCCAAAATGTCAGTGAGTTAAATCAAATTTTTATACTTTTCAACCTCAACAGTTATCTCATGATGCACATAACAAACAGATAATGAGATTTGCAATTTATTAGGCACTCTGGTGCTTATCAATGTTTAACGATTAGGCTAACCCACTTTGCTGCTCACAGTTGTAATTATATATTTTTTCTCTGCAGCTGCAGGGCTGTCAATAGATTTAACTCATTCTAAATTTGTGGTAAAGTATATTTCTTAGTGCTTCTTGGCCACATACTTAGAAAATTGGATTCATTTCTACTCTTTCCTCCAAAAGAAAAGGGAAATTTCCATGTCCACATTTTCCCTTCAATATAAGGTTTTGCCTCTCACATAGCATGATAATTTTTTCAACCTTTGTCCCTGATTCAGGAAAGCACTAAAGCATGTTTTTAACTTTAAACATCAACTTAATGCCTGTTGACTTCGTTGGAACTTAAGCACATGCTTGAAGTTAAACACAGTGCTGTCCTTAATAAAGATGCTTTGCCGAATCAGGGCCTTAGAAAAACGGATCCATTTTGATTTATTTCTATTTCCAACGTATGCATCTGTCCCAAGAATTCTCCCCATCATTCACACTGTGCCATACAAACAAAGCTCACAAAATTAGATTATAACAATCCCAATTTGGATCAATACCTGTGTAAATAAGATTAATCACAGAATACAAAAATATCCATCTTTCCTTTAAAAAGACCAGCCTCCACATGCTTCTTGAATACTGTGAAAAAAGTGTGCCTGGCACCTGATAGTCAAACATATCGTAGATATCCAGCCTAGTCCCTGCAAGTCTGATTGGATAAAGGATCTAAGCAATGTTGTCTTTCCACCACTAGCCTACAATTCCATTAAAGGAAATAAAAATTAATTCACACAAATACAGCAGGTTGAGATCTTCAAACAGTCTAGGGGATTTAGACATCTAGATCAGCTGATGAAAAGGGCCATACAAAAACTAGGTATTAAATATTATTATATAAATATAAGAGTCCCTACATTATTTTTAAAATAAGTCTTATTATTGATTTTAACGGAAGACGTGTCCAAATCCCCTAGTCTGTTTGAACATCTCAACCTCATTATTTTATTCACAGAGAACACCTAACTTGCATTCCCATAAAATAAAACAAGACACGTTGACAGTTAAGGTTGGTTCACACACATAACCAAAGCCTTAATACTAAACCTGACCTGCATGAAACAGTCCAGCTTTGTAAGCATCAATAACTGTCTGTGAGATGCCTCTTACCCATCTTTTGTGGTTCTCTACAATCCATTAAGCTCTTTTGTAATACTGTTGCCATTAATCCATTACTATAATGCAGTGTTTGTGGGGCATGCCACCAGAGGGTGCTAAGGACTATCTGGGAGCACAGATAAATGTATTTATTGTTCTCCAAGTTCGGCTTTCATTAAAAAAAATAAGTCTCTAGCTGTTACGATTGCAAAGAAAACCTTCAAAACGGTGAAGCGAGTATAACCGATAGAGAGGTATCTGCTTGAGTTTGCAAAGCTCCTGAAACAATACTGCCCCATTCATCCCAGCAGGTGCTAACTGAGAAAACCATAAAGTCAACAGTGTTAAGCTATTTCACTGCGCATCAAAACATGGAAGAAAGGAAAGGATTATCTCAGAATATCCCAGCAATGCCAATGTAATGGTTCACTTCATGGGTCAAAGAGGTGCCAGAGGATCACAACCATCTTTCCCTTCCCAGATTGCTAAGTGGGACATGTTACTAGCTAGACCCCAGCTGGATGGGGACTGGGAGGGAGGGCTGGTATGAAAAAAACTGGTTTACTTGAAAACATTTCCTGTTAAACTCAAACTTGTCTGCGAGCTGGGAACAGGATTTTTCATGACCTCAGAGGAGGCAGATGATTGTTTACAAACGCTTATGCAACCTCCTCAACAGCAGTTAGACAAGACTCTTTGTAAACACTGCATGGGAAGTTCTGCTTCATAGCCAATGACAGGATACATCCCCAAAATATGCAAAACTGTTCCATAGAATCATGGTATCATAGGACTGGAAAGGACCTCAAGAGGTCATCTAGTCTTGTCCCCTGCACTTATCTAGACCATCCCTGACAGGTGTTTGTCTAACCTGCTCTTAAAAATCTCCAATGATGGAGATTCCACAACTTCCTTAGGCAATTTATTTCAGTGCTTAGCCACCCTGACATTTAGATAGTTTTTCTTAATGTCTAACCTAACTGCCCTTGCTGCAGTTTAAGCCCATTGCTTCTTGTCCTATCCTTAGAGGTTAAGGAGAACAATGTTTCTCCCTCCTCTTGATAACAACCTTTTATGTACTTTAAAAGTGTTGTAATGTCCCCTTTCATTCTCCTCTTTTCCAGACAAAAAATGTTTTGTTTTGCTTTTTTTTAAAAAAAAAAAAAACACAGATTTCCCTCATAGGTCATGTTTTCTAGACCTTTACTCATTTCTGTTGCTCTTCTCTGGGCTTTCTCCAATTTGTTCACCTCTTTCCAGAAATGTGGCACCCAGTACTGGACACAATACTGCAGTTGAGGCCTAATCAAAGCAGAGTAGAGTGGAAGAATTACTTCTCATGCCTTGCTTACAACACTCCTGCTAATACATCTCAGAATGATTGCTTTTTTTGCAACAGTGTTACACTATTGACTCATAATTACTTTGTGATCCACCATGACCCGCAGATCTCTCTGCAGTACCCCTTCCTAGGCAGTCTTTCCCATTTTGTATGTGTGCAGCTGATTGTGCCTTCCTAAGTGGAGTACTTTTCATTTGTCCTTATTGAATTTAATCCTATTTATTTCAGACCATTTCTCCCGATCATTTTGAATTTTAATCCTATTCTCCAAAGCACTAGCAACCCCTCCCATCTTGGTATCATCCACAAACTTTATAAATGTACATTCTATGCCTTTCTCTAAATCACTGATGAAGATATTGAACAGAACCGGACCCAAAACTGATCCCTGCAGGACCCCACTTGATATGCCCTTCCAGCTTGATTGTGAAACACAGATAACTACTCTCTGGAAACAGTTTTCCAAACAGTTATGCACCCACTTTACAGTAGCTCCATCTAGGCTGTATTTTCCTAGTTTGTTTATGAGATGGTCATGCAAGACAGTATCAAAAGCCTTACTGAAGTCAAGATATATCACATCTACCACTTTCCTCTTAGGAACAAATCTTGTTGCACCCTATCAAGGACAGCTAGTAGATTGATTTGACAAATTTTATTCTTGAAAAATCCATGCTGTTACTTTTCACCTTATCTTCTAGATGTTTGCAAATTGATTGCTTATTTGCTCCATTATCTTTTTGGGTACTGAAGATAACATGATTGGTCTGTAATTCCACTGGTTGTCCTTATTTCCCTTTTTATAGATGGGCACTATATTTGCGCTTTCCCAATCCTCTGGAATCTCTCCCATCTTCCATGAGTTTTCAGAGATAATCTCTAACGGCTCAGATATCTCCTCAGTCAGCTCCTTAAGTATTCTAGGATGTATTTTATCTGGCTCTGGTGACTTGAAGACAATTAACTTGTCTAAGTAATTTTTTAACTTGTTCTTCCTCTATTTTAGCCTCTGATCCTACCTCATTTTCACAATCATTCACTATGTTAGTCATCCAGTCACTAATAACTGAAACAAAAAAAGTAAGTTAGCACTTCTGCCATTTCAATATCTTCTGTTATTGTCGTCGCCCCCCCCCCCCCGCCCCATTGAGTAACAGAGCTACCCTGTCCTTGGTCTTCCTCTTGCTTCTAATGTATTTGTAGAACATTTTCTTATTATCCTTTATGCCTATAGCTAATTTAATCTCATTTTGTGTCTGGCCATTCTAATTTTGTTCCTACATGTTTGTGTTATTTGTTTATATTCATCCTTTGTAATTTGACCTAGGGCTGGTCTCCACTAGGGGGGGAGATCGACTGTAGATACGCAATTTCAGCTACGTTAATAACATAGCTGAAATCGGCATCTCGACAGCCGACTTACCTGCCGTCCTCACGGTGGCGGCGGTCGGCGGCGCGGTCCCCCGTTGACTCCAGCTTGCGCCTTTTGGCAAGCTGGACTTCTGGAGTCGACGGGGGAGCCGCTGGCGATCAATTTATCGTGTCTTGATGAGACGGGATAAATCGATCGCCAAAAGATCGATCCTTCCCTGCCATAATGAGGATGAGCCCCTAGTTTCCACTTTTGGTAGGACTCTTTTTTTTTTTTTTAGTTTCAGGTCATTGAAGATCTCTTGGTTAAGCCAGTATGGTCTCTTTCCTACACAGTGGGATAGTTTGCTTATGTGCCCTTAATAATGTCTCTTTGAAAAACTGCCAACTGTCTTGAACTTTTTCTCTTTAGACTTGCTTCCCATGGGATCTTACCTGTCAACTCCCTTAATGTTGCTAAACTCTGCCTCCTTGAAATCCATTACCTTTATTCTGCTGTTTTACCTCCTACTGTTTCTTAAAATCATTAACTCTACCGATTCATGATCACTTTCACCTAAACTGCCTTCCACTTTCAAATTCTCAACTAGTTCCTCCCTATTTGTCAAAATCATATCTAGAACAGCCTCTCCCCTAGTAGTTTTCTCCACCTTCTGAAATAAAAAATGGTCTTCAATACATTCCAAGAATGTGTGGAATAATCTATGTCCTGCTATGTTATTTTCCCAACAGATGTCTAGGTAGCTGAAGTCCCCCATCACCATCAAGTCCTGTGCTTTGGATTATTTTTTTAGTTGTTAAACCTCATCCACCTCTAATTCCTGATTAGGCTGTCTGTAGTAGACTCCTACTGTGACATCAGCCTTGTTTTTTACCCCTTTTATCCTTACCCAGAGACTTCCAACAAGTCTGTCTCCTGTTTCCATCTCAACCTGGTCCAAATGTACTCATTTTTAATATACAAGACATCACTTCCTCCCTTTTTCCCCTGCCTGTCCTTCCTGGGAAAATTGTACCCTTCTATACCAATATTCCAGTCATCCATATTATCCCACCAAGTCTCTGTGATGCCAATATGTCATAGCTGTGCTTATTCA
The DNA here is from genome assembly GCA_032164245.1 of Sternotherus odoratus. Taxonomy (NCBI): domain Eukaryota; kingdom Metazoa; phylum Chordata; order Testudines; family Kinosternidae; genus Sternotherus; species Sternotherus odoratus. The sequence goes on along the minus strand of JAVMKO010000002.1, from coordinate 210,399,237 downwards.
CTAGCATTTCAAGTTCATCCTGCTTATTCCCCATTCTTCTTGAATTAGTATACAGACATCTAAGATACTGATTTGATTTCCCCTATACGTTCTCTCTGGTCTCGCCCTTATCCCTGCTAAATGGCCAATGCTCCTTCCAGATTCCGACCCTTCTCCCAAGTCTCCAGGTTTTTGACTTACCTGTGGGTTTTTGTAATTTGCCTCCATCGAACCACACATGCACTTGTCTAATCCCCCAGAGATCTGTGTCTGGAGAAAGACCTCCCCCTACACAGCCCCTCACCTCCCATGCAGAAGCAAGAGAGAACCACCTCTGCAGGACTGTCCCCACAACTGGCCCTATTTATTTGCCCCTCTTTGGGGGATCTGTGTAAAGGAGTGCTGGGGACAGGAGGAGCAGCAGCACAGGAGAGTGTACCACTGCACTAACCTCTGCTCTGCACCCAAAATTTCTGCAAAGGAATCCCGGTGGGGGCTGACACTTTGTTTCCAGGGGCCCACAAGGATGGCTCCAAGCTCCATGCAAAAGTGGGGATATCCTTCCTTGTGTATTCCTAAAATATGCAAGTTTTGGGGATTGGGGCTGGCCTCCAAAATCCATGTGCTGTCCCCTTCCCACAAGGTGGGATAGTGTGAGGAGAACCCTATGATGGGAACCTTATGGAGTTTTCTTTATACCTACAGCTTTTCTGTGTGAGAGAGAAATCTGTCTCATAGTACTTACATGCATAATGTATGAAAAAAACCTACATCTTTACATGGACCTATTGATGGAATTAGCTGTAATGTACTGTCTATGGATGTGAGACACAGTCCTGCAAACTCTTACTCGTATGAGCAGTCCCCACTCACCAGTAGACCCAATTATTACTCAGTGTGAGAAAAAGGTTGCAAGATCAGACCCTACCGTTTAATATGTTGTTAGCGTATGAATGACTGGTTTCAGTTGTATAAGGCTCCCCGTTGCTTTTGTGGTGGGCACTGATCTAAATGTCTAAATAAATAGCTTCACAAAATATATCCAGGTATCACTTCACCCACTAATGAAATGCATCCATGAAGGTACTGTCCCGTGTCTTAGTACTACGATTTCAGAACACTGGGTGTTTAACTTACTCAAATTAACAGCAATTTGCACAATATCAAAAGGCTACACCAGAGAAATCTACAAGTCTGATGAGAACTGACAACCCCTACTTAAGAGTCAAGCAAGGGAGCACATATTCCACAGCTACAGGAAACAATGTGAATGTGGATCTGGTGTATCTCAGATTCTTCTCCTGAAAGCAATCCACAATGTGGGAAGGCAGCACACTCATAAATCAATTTTGCTAACAGAAACACTTGGCAAGAAGACAAAGCAGTAGTGGAGTGGCTGTTCAGGAAATGGTATTGCCAAATAACGAGACATCTTTCAATTGCATATCCAGGGACTAGAGATGGGGGAAAGTATCCCTGACATCTACATTTTACTTCTGATGTCAATGGTTCTTTCATTACTATGCAGTAGGGTAACCAGATGTCCCGATTTTATAGGGACAGTCCCAATTTTTGGATCTTTTTCTTATATAGGCTCCTACTACCCCCCACCCCTGTCCCGATTTTTCACATTTGCTGTCTGGTCACCCTACTATGCAGGTTGACACTGTGTTATAATAACAAAACCAACTTGAGAGCACTCAGGGACCCCAAAGGCCAACACAGAAAACTATTTAGGATGATTTCTGTCTTCATCCTTCATAAAAGGGTAAAGAAATCAGACCTTCAGGATATCATCTTGACTGGTTAGAGATGGGTCTTAAAATGTATATAATTTCTTCTCTGGTGTTCTGCAGAACATTGCCACAGTCTGAAAGGATTTATATAAATATAGATCATCATCTTCCTGGGATGAAGCAGAATGACATTCAGGAGACCACACACCAAGAAGTCCATTTGCAGTCTAGTGACATAATAAACTTTCCCGCAGTTTCAACAATTTACTAGCACCAATACCAGCTTGCCATCAAAATACCTAAAGCTTGCGAGAAACAAATCTCTTCTACAACTTGCCATCCGAAAAAAAGGGTCAGAATAACAACTGCATTTTACAGATCCATCCATTTCCTGTCATCAGTGCGGTCTGTCTTCCTGGCAGATTCTTGATAGTTTGTATTGGAAGCTTTGATTGTCAAAGCTCATGTATTAAGCTAAAGATACCTCATCTTCCTGCATAATATTTCTCTCTGTGTCTGTTATTCTAAAAGAGTGGCACATGGCAGAATATACTTATGTTAATGGGCCTCCAGCATGCTCGTTACTCCCAAAAGCATAATTCATTTTAATAAAGTTATTTAAAAAATAAACTTTAAAAGGAATATGGACAGCAACTTTCAGGTGTGATGTGTGCATTTGTATATGCAGCAGTGTTCAGCCTTTAGCTGGCTTATCCTGCCGGAAATTTACAGAAGGATCATGAGACAAATATCTCATAATTGCCGCTTATGGGCTCATCACAAGCTGGTTGAGCATCATCCATGTATGTGTTTGCGTGTGATGAGCACTTGCTACCTCCAGTGATGTGAATGAGAGTTGCAGGTATTTAACACCTCTCTGGAGTTAATTTCAGCACAAAGGCAGAAAAATGCTTCTTATAGCCCCCCATTTACCAATACTTAGAAGATGATGCAGAGAATTCACTGCTTTCAAGTCTATCACACACGAACCCATTTGACCAGGTTTGTGAGACAGACTTCTGATGGATAAAAAAGCAACCCTGGAAGGACAGGGCAAAGATACACGGGTTCTGCAGAGAAGCATACTGAATTCCACCCCCAGAAGTGGGGCGGGGGTTTGAAGAAGCAAAGCCTGCCTAAGTTTTAGGTAAGATACACATGTGGACCATGGTGTTAAAAATCTTTTGCTCTTGTGTTGCTTTGTTCACCCTGTTGAGATTGAACAACATGGTACTTTGTTGTGGAAAAGCTTTTTTATGTCACTGCATTCACACACTGGTCACAGCTCGTGGGGCTTGACCCCTACTGAGGAATCATGGTTGGTACACAGAGCACTGTACCCCAGGAGTGATTGGCAGAACCATGGGATTCTACCCTGGGAGAAGGTGCATTTGGCCAGACTAGTGCAGGGCACTAAAGGTGCAGACAGCTCTGACTGGGACACCAACCCTGTACTACTTCACCTGCAAATAATACATTTTATTACTATAGTACATTATGTCTCCAGGTAATTTATCTTAATCTAGTTGAGATCAGAGTTCAGGCTGTGATTTTAATTGTGAATGTGAAGAATCAGATGCATGCTTTGTGGCTGACTACAATGTTGTAATAAAAGGAGTGCATTGTGGGCCTGGAAGTCTGTGAGTATCAGGTTTTGCTGATAAAGAATGCGAGTTGAGGTTGATGTGGATGTGAATGGAGGATTAACTGGGGATTTCCTGTATTTTTGGTTATTGCATTAAGAGGGGATACAGTGGAGCAATTTTAACTATACCTAGTGAAGCTTTTGGTGTGGCTGTATATACAGTACACATATAAATAGAGTTCATTTTAATGCTAATTGAAATGACCACATTCACCAACTCTGGAATTTTTTTATTCATCCGCAGATAGTACCGCACACAGAGTCATGAGCAAGCTTCTCCCTCATTGCCTGGCCAGTTTATCTCAATGCTGAGTTACCTGGACTGCCACTAGACTTTGGAGAGGTGCCTCAGTCTTGGACCTCACCTAACACTGGCATCCAGGTGTCTTCCCCTAAATCCAATGGAACTGTATTAGTTCCAACTGAGGGGGTCATTTTGGTGAGGTGGACACTGACCCACAAAGGGTTTTACTAAGACCATGACCATTCCACAGATCTTGCCCACCTTAATCATGTGAGCAGCCCTACTGAAAATCAAAGGGATTACTCATGTGAGTAAATCAGGGGGGATTTTGTCCTTTAAAGTAACAGTTTTCTGTCAGGATGGATCCACCAGGGACGTCCAGATGAAAGAGCTATTTTCAGTTAACTCTTTCCTCATCCATTCCATCCCGTGGAATCTGTTAATATCTTTAGTGAGAGGCATAGTCAATACAATAGTGCAAATCCTAGTGCACAGTGAGAGGACACACTGAACATATCTCATCTAGATCTATGCTCCAGCTTTCATCATTATGCAATTGTTTCCAATTTTTCTCATGGTCACTCTTCTTTACTTCTTCCTACAGCAATAGCACCTATATTTTGTTAGCTTTGTGTTTGTGCAGTTCATTGGGAAAGGCCCACTAATTAATATAGGTGTGATCCTGATAGGTGTTAAGTGATTCTTTCAAGTCCTTGAGGTCAATGGTAATTAAGGAGGCTCAGCATCTTAGAGGACCAGGAACTTTCTGGGATTGGGTTCAGCCCCAAAGAGATGTTTTATAAAAGTCTGTGCAAAATCTATTCAGCCAGACTTGAGATATGAGTGGAAAAGAGCGACTTTTCCCATCAAAAACATTGTGGTTATTCCTGTGCATAAGGGGAAAAGTAATGATATGCCTCTAAAAGTGTGGTATAGTGCCAATCCCCCCTCCAAACCGCAACCCTACATTCATCGATTTTTTCTTGACGTGTTTCTTTCATCTGACAGCACTGAGAAGCAAAACCCTGCATGCCTCCTGTATGAATGCTGTATAAATAGGCTGAACTTTGAAACATCACGTCTCTAGCCCTTATTGAGTAAGTTGCCTACAAGCTTGTATGTAAAAATTTCAATGAGATTAAAAATGTGCTGTACCAAATGCCCATTTGATTTTTAGTTATGCTATTGCCTGTGGTACTGTGCAGTTGTGCATCTCTACAGAACTGCTACATCTTTATTTCTTCCCCTAAATCCAGTGGAACTGCACTGAGGTGACAAATGTATCTATCACCCTTCCTTAATATTTATTGACATATTTCCTTTCTCCCACCTGCTGTTTGTCTTGTCCAGTTAGTTTGTAAGCTGATTAAGCTACTGACTGTCTCTCTATGTGTCTGTACAGTGCCTACCTAATACAATGGGGCCCTGACTTTATTTGGTGCCACTAATCACTACTGTTACAGAAATACAGTAATAATAAAAAATAAGTAAAATACAGTAATACAAAAAGGTGATGTAATAGTCAAAGAATTGTTCTGTTTAGCTTTAATAAAAAGTTAATTAGTAGTTTAAAGTCAGGAGAGACAAAAGGTGAGATTAAAAAAAAAATAGTCACTTGACCCCTTACACATACTAGTTGGCTTGTTAGATACATGCTCTACTGTGAGACACAGTCAATTTTGGCATATTAACATTGGCAGGAATACACTAACTTTTGAGTTTTTAAAACATCTGGGTGTCATTCTTTTCCATTTTAAAATTATATTTCACAACAGCGGAAATTAAAGTCCATGAAAAAGCACAAATGAAATGGGATGTTTTCATGATGGGTGTCCCCAAACACTTAGCAGAAAAGCAGTACTGAAAAGACTAAATTGACTTAACTATAGCTAAGCTCTAGATAAACATCTTTAAACTGAAATAACTAAGCATGATTTTGAAAAACTCTTATTCTCCAGGTCCTTTTACCAACACACTTGAGACTGGAGACCACTTTAATCTGTCTCTGCTCTGCTGAAGCCCACTGGAAATCCTCTATTTTTATATATGCACGGGTAACCTCACCTGACCAGTTGGTTACATGCATCTGCACCTTGCCAGGTAGAACAGAGCTTGCCATGGATACCTGCTCCCTTGTAATGACAGATGCCTCCCTCCCTATAAATAACCCCCTTTCTTCTAGGCATGCAAATCATTAGGCATGTCATAGTTTATTCATAGGAGCGGTTGCAGGGCACCATCCTATCCGAAGAGGGTAATCGGGGCATGGGATGAAGCGGAGTGTCACCGCAGTGCCGGGGAGTGAAGCACTAAGCTGAGCCCAGCGAAGGGAATTCGGGGATCCATTTCCCATCTGCGGTGCCGTCCTCTGCAAGGAGCCGGGGCTCTGCTCGGGCGAGGAGCAGCAGGGCACTGAGCTAAGCGGCGAACCCCGGCGGGTTCCTCCTCCACCTGGCAGCGAGCGAGCGGCGGAGGGAGGGAGGGAGACCGGGGCCGCCATCCGGCCGGGGAAGCAGCCGGGCAGCCCCCGGCGGAGCGAGGGGGGCGCTCGCCCGGGAAGGGGGGTCGCCGTCAGCTGATGGGCCACGTTTTGACGTCGGAGTCATTCTCTCGGATAAAGCCCCGCCGCCGGCTCGGACCCGCGCTCGTCGCCGCTCCCAGCCCCGCACCGCCCGGCCCGGCGCCGCAGCTGCGCTAGGGAGCGCGGCTCGGGCGCCCGGGGACGGCTCCCCCCGGCGGGGCGGCGGGGGGTGCCGGGGCCAGCCGCGGGGCTCTTCTCGGGTCCCCGCTGGGTCACGCTCCCTCCCTCCCTCCCTCCCGCCCGCGCCATGGCCGCGCGTCCCCCCGAACTTCGCCTCGGGCCGGGCCCGGGGGGGGCGCAGCCGGCCCCCCGCCCCCCGCCCGCGCCCTGAGTCCCGCGGCCCCGCCCTCCCCGCGCACGCGGCCGCCGGCATGGACGGGCCCCTGAACCTCTCCGCCAGCCCCTGGGCCGCCGCGGCCAACCGGAGCGGCGGCGGCGGCCCCCCGGCGGCCCTGCCCGGCCGGGCCCCGCTGTCGGTGTTCGGCGCGCTGCTGCTCACCCTGCTGGCGCTGCTGGCCGCCGCCACCTTCCTGTGGAACGGGCTGGTGCTGGCCACCATCCTGCGCGTGCGCGCCTTCCACCGCGTGCCGCACAACCTGGTGGCCTCCATGGCCGTCTCCGACGTGATGGTGGCGGCCCTGGTCATGCCCCTCAGCCTGGTGCACGAGCTGGCCGGGCGGCGCTGGCGGCTGGGCCGGGCGCTGTGCCACGTGTGGATCGCCTTCGACGTGCTGTGCTGCACGGCCAGCATCTGGAACGTGACGGCCATCGCCCTGGACCGGTACTGGTCCCTCAGCCGCCACCTGGACTACACCCTGCGCGCCCGGCGCTGCATCTCCAACGCCATGATCGGCCTCACCTGGGCGCTCTCCGCCGTCATCGCCCTGGCCCCGCTGCTCTTCGGCTGGGGGGAGACCTACTCCGAGGGCAACCAGGCCTGCCAGGTGAGCCAGGAGCCGTCCTACACCGTCTTCTCCACCGTCGGGGCCTTCTACCTGCCGCTCTGCGTCGTGCTCTTCGTCTACTGGAAGATCTACAAGGCGGCCAAGTTTCGCATGGGATCGCGGAAGAGCAACTCCATCACCCCCATCGCCCCCGAAGGGCTAGAGGTGGGTCCAGGCTAGGGTTTGCCAGCTGGGCTGGGCTGGGGGGCAACGGGGATGGTGTCCCTGGGACTCTGCTCTGGCCCAGCCCGGCCAGGGAAACTTGCCCAAGGACTGTGGAGGACTAAGGCGTAGAAGGGAGACTCGCAGGCCAAGCCTGCAGTCATTGGGTGCTAGTGGAAATGCTGTGCAGGAACTTTGAGCCTGACTGTGAACCTCTGATTCAAGCTGATGAGCAGTGACTCACAGAAGTAGTCCCTTGAAATCCTGTGGGTCAGTGCTCACTTGTATGACGAAGGGTTTCACAGATGAGTCTGGCCCCTTAGGAGTTGAGGGTGGAGGGTCTGCAGGTAGCCACCCAGAATATGGAAAAGAACCCAACATAGTCTTAAGGAAAATGTGGGGCCGTGCAGATACTTATACAACCTTGCAAATTGTTTCCTAATGTTGGCTGGATGCTTTGAACTCCTGGTTAGCTGGTGTATGCATGAGCTATATGCCTTTTTTTGGCGATCATGTATGTTGTATGCTCTCCCAGTGCATTTTTCTCCTTCCCCATCATATGCGTCCCAGAGAGACTAGCATAGTCAGAAGAAGCAGGCAGGGCTGTGTGAGCAAGATCTGCTGCTCTGATTGTGCTAAATATGTGAAATATGCATAGTCGGATCGTGGGAGTAATAGTGCATATGTCGTTTCCAGTATCACTGCTCTTTTTCTAACCTCAGTTATTCCTAACTCCCTATTACCCAAAACAGGGACATATACCTCACATCTCTTAAGTATGATAAAGTTACACTGATGACCCAAACTACTTCAGTGTGCCCTATCACATTCATATAACTACAATTGTACTGTAGATGGTTTGCTGACACATGTAAAAAGCCTGGTGTGATGATGGGCAGCAGGCAGGGTGTATATGTTGACGCTTGTTCTCACATCTGGCAGGTGAAGGAAGCCTCCCAACATTCCCAGATGGTCTTCACAGTCCGTCATGCCACTGTTACCTTCCAGACCGATGGAGACACATGGAGAGAGCAGAAGGAGAAGAAAGCTGTCCTCATGGTGGGCATTCTTATTGGGGTCTTCGTACTATGCTGGATTCCCTTCTTCATCACTGAACTCATCAGCCCTCTCTGCTCCTGCGACATCCCACCCATTTGGAAAAGTATTTTTCTATGGCTTGGCTATTCTAATTCCTTTTTTAATCCACTGATCTATACAGCTTTCAACAAAAACTACAACAATGCCTTCAGGAACCTGTTTTCTAGACAGCACTGAGCATGAAACGGGGGGACGGGGGGACGGGGGACGGACCACCCTCACTTCCCCAGCAACCCCTCTAAAGATCCTTCCCTACTTAGCACATCCTATACAGACTGGGGGACGCTGAAAGAAACTTGCAGCGACAGAGATCACCATGATGATTTATTGAGCTCATTAAAAAATTGCATGTGAAATTCAGCAGCCCTCAGGAGACTCTGCTCACACTTCCTTTCCCACCCTCCAAGCCGGTCGTTTTGTAAACAGCACACAAGGGCTTGCTGAGTCTCCAGCAGTGTCCTTTTCCAGCACATGGTTGACTTCATCCTCTCTTCAGTGATGTCCGGTGCAGTTTGGTTGCAAGAGCAGGGCAGAGGAGTCCATGTGACACAGGAGGGTTTTTGAAGTCCAGTGCCTGCTTAGCTGCTCTTTGCATTTCAGAGCCCTTAATTTGCATATTCCCATATGCAAAGCCTGACCCCTTTAGCAGTGGGTTTCTCATGACTGTGTGAAACATGCATCTGAAGAATTGGGGTTTTTACCCACGAAAGCTTATGCCCAAATAAATCTGTTAGTCTTTAAGGTGCCACTGAACTCATTTTTGTGTGAAACCTGCTATTTTACTGAAAAAAACTTTTTTCAGAAGTGAAGAATGGAATATGAATCTCATTCCCCAAATATAATTGCTCAGTAAAGATATGAGAAAAGGCTTCTGCATTATGAATCTATCAACAGTGGGATGTTTACTATTGGATTTGGTGTAGCAATTTTTTCTGTATTTACTAGTTGTAGAAGCTTAATTTGTTATGTGCAATAGAGAGAGAAAGGGGTGCATCATTGAAAACATCTGTTTCATATGCCTGATTTAGTTATGAACTACACACGTTCCTTGTCTGCGAATGTTTAAACTTAATATCTGTGTTACACAAAGGAAATTACTCTGTCATGGATGTATTTTAATCAACTTTGGGGCAAGTTTCCTGTAACTATTTGAGGATGCAGGAACTCCTCACTTAAAGTCGTTGTTATGTTCCTGAAAAATGCAACTTTAAGCAAATCCAATTTCATCATAAGAATTAATGTAAATGAGGGGATTAGGTTCCAGGGAATTTTTTTTCACCAGACCAAAGAGTATATTGTGTGTGTGTGTGTGTATATATATATATATATTATGTATATTATATATATTATATATATATAATACACACAGTATAAGTTTTAAACAAACAATTTAATATTGGTACACCGTGATGATGATTGTGAAGCTTGGTTGAGGTGGTGAAGTCAGAGGGTGGGATATTTCCCAGAGACTGCCTTACTGATAAATGAACTAGCAATTGGTTGAGTCCTCCAAGGGTTAACTCTCACACTTTACAAGGTAGCAGGAAAGGAGGGAGGGGAGACAGACACATCCTGTGTGTGAGATAGAGAGAGATGCACATTTCCCCTTTAAATATGCTGCCTTGTTCGTTAGATCAGCTTGGTGAGACCAGCTGCTGCTTATGGAAGATGGGGTAAGTGGAGTGCAGGGGGACATTAGCCCCCCTCTTCCTCACCCCTCCCTGCACAGCAAGCAGGAGTCTTGGGGAGCAGCTCCAAGGCAGAGGGCAGGAGCAGCACATGGCAATGGGGGAGGGACAGTTGAATTGCCGACAAGTGGTAGCCTGCTGTGACAGGCATAAGTAAGTAAGTGGGCGGCTGCTGCGTGGGGAACTATGGGGAGCGGGGAGCTAATAGGAGGGCTGCCAGTCCACCGGGTTCCAATCACCCACCAACTAGCTGCAACGGGCTGCTCTTCCTGCAAGCAGTGGACAAAGCAGGCGGCTGCCCGTTAGAAGGGAGCATTGCACCATTTTTAACGAGCATGTTCCCTAACTGATCAGCAACAAAACAACATTAACCAGGATGACTTTAAGTGAGGAATTCCTGTATCATTTCTATGCAACCAAAAGCACATGAGAAAATTATAAAATGGTATTAGAAAATTCTGATTTGTCTATAGTTATGCTTTAACAAATTACATCATATTAAAATCCACCGTACCCTTCTGCAAGTAATGGCTACTACCTAGCCCCAGTTATCTACACTTTGGATCAAATCTTGCAGCTCTTACTCAGGACTTAAGACTGCAAGATGTGACCTCAATTATCATCCTAGCTGCGTAACATGGGTGTAATAAAGATTTCTATCCCAAATATCATTCCAGAGATTCACACCTAAAATGAGATGGGTGTGATCTGAGCACAAAGTGGAAGAGCCAGGAACTCCTGCATTCTGATCCCAGCTCTGAGGCCTTGCACAAGTCATTTATTTTGGGGCAGGGCCCAGAGGTACAAATCAGGACAGAGTACAGTACAGAGACACACCGTTCCTTCCCCCAAAGAGCTTATTTTTCTGCTTCAATTTCCCATTCTGTACAATGAAAATACTAATATGTACTTATCTACCATATCGGGGTGTCGTGAGGATTAATTAGTTCACATTTCTAAAGCACGTAGAAGGTTGAACACAGTATAAATGCTATGTGCTGGTACAAAACAGCTTCAATTTAATTTATCTGAAGGCCATTATTCTCCATTATTGCTCTTCCTGTGCTATTTAATGACAGTATAATACCCCCCCGAAAAGATTTAACTAACCTTTTCCAGATTTACAATTAATGCATTTTCCTCTCAATGCTGTGACAGTTCAGTGAACAGCCTCGAACACCTGTATTGAGACTCAATAACTAGATCAAATAAGCTGTGTGCTAAATGCTCCCTGGTGGTGAGCCTTGCAGCACACTGAATGCAATTATCAAGGCTTGGGAAGCAGCAGCTTTTGAGACAATCTGTTACTTACATTAATTGCCTTTATTCTGAGGAAGGAGAGAAAGTCACAGCTGACTGCCCTTCGATTCAAACAGAAAACAGGTTGGCTTATTTATTTTTTCGGGAATGCTGTTGGACTTCCTTTTCATTGTGGTCAGACAAAGCAGGCAGGAAACGTGCTAATCTAACAGCCAAAGATGTGCCAAGTACGTCTTCATGTTCCAATAATTTGAGTGGACTTTTCATTAAAATTGCTGCTAAGCCACCTGGCAGTGGTAGTTAAAGGGGTGATTTTGAGGAGGCGAAGTGCTGTCTGGTTAAAGAAGTTCTAGATAACATAGATCATTGCTGATTATTTGCTCTTGTCTATTGTGATCAGTCTGACTAGGCGATGAGGTACAACAGGCTACGCGGTAGGGCTTGTCTGTGCTTAAATGCTGCAGCGGTACAGCTGCACCGTTTCTGAAGCGCTTCAGTGAAGACACTACCTAGGCCAATGGGAGGGTTTCTAACATAGACGTCTGTCATTGATCCAGCTCCCCAAGAGGGAGAAGGATCCCCTTGACCTAGAGCTGTCTACCCTGGGGGTTAGGTTGGTTTAATTGCATTGCTCAGGGATGTGGATTTTTCACAAATTTTTTCACAAATTGGAGTGACCAATTTATACCAACCTAATCTCCTACTGTAGACCAGGCCTTGGAGTGATTTTTACGTACACCTGAGAGTAGTGGGAGCTCCATTTACAGCCAGAGTCAAAAAATCATTTTAGAATTAGGCACAGTATTATACATGGACTAGAAGTGATAGTAGTGAACCTAATCATTGGAAGTTGTAATGGTTATACTCCTATGTCAGAAATACAGACCATTCGCACCAAACCCCCATTGACTTCAGCAGGGTCAGGATTTTACTCCAGAAGTTCTAGCCATCTCAAAGAGTTTATGATCCAGTGTCATGGCCTGTGTGATGGTTACCACGCTAGATGCACGATTGTCACTTCTCAGGTCTCACCAAGAGCACCCCTGCAGGCCTTTACCTCTCCTAGGATGGAATTCTGCAATCCAACCTCTCTCTGACAAGCATCGGGGTTACATCCCCCTGGGTACTAACCATGACTACTTCAGCAGGATCAACTGGGATTGGACCCTGCAAGGGTTTCTCTTCAGGTATCTGCAACAGCAAATGATTAAAGTGTTACAAAAACAACTGCTTCAAAACAAAGCATTATTTTTACTTTCTCCCAAATGTACAGGGCTTGTAGGGCCAAGGTATACAACAAAACAGAGGGTCCTACACGCATATTCCCGTCCCTACGCTTAACGTCTCTAGCCATAGCTCAGGCGGGCCTGGCTAATTCCCCATCTCTGAGTTAGGAGAAACAGCCCGCTCTGCTTGCAGCGTGCTCCCTCCATCTCTAACGTCCATAGCTCTTCCCAGCCTGGCAGCTCTTCCATTCATTAAGCCTCTTCTTGCTCATCCAAGCCCTGGCTCCTTCTAGAGCCTGAGGTTTGTGTTTCCTGAGATCCCAGTCTTAGCCCTGGCAGCCTGGATGGAGCCAGCAACCTAGTTTCTTCCCACTGATGACCCAGACATTGTCTCCTCAAGGAGCCCTGTATTTGGAATTTCTTTAGCTTTTCTGCTCAATTCTTAACAATCCCTTTATAGCCTCCTTTGATTTAACTATGTGCATTCAGGCAGGCGGCAATGCAAAACTGACCAGGGAACCCGAGTCACACACAATACTAATAAAAATACAGATATGTTCCCAGTTTGTTACAGCCTCCATTCAGCCTTGGGCATTTTGTTTAACCGAGGGGTGGCAAGGCTGGAACTGCTGATCTTAGCTTCTATGTGGTACATGGGTAGGGAGGAGTTTGCACAGGGAGTTAAAGGCACAACCAAACCTATAGAGGGCTTTAAAGATTAACACCATCTTCAATAACTGGCAGGGACCATATGTCAAAGGAATAGCCACTGGGTTGTGCCAACTGCAGAGGAAAATAAATTGTACTGGCCACTGGCAGCACCTGGGATTATTGGACCCCCCCCCAGTCCCAGAGGTATCCCCTACACTGTTAATATATCTGATAAAGGGTGGCACACACCCCTCACTGATGGGGTGCACCATCACCACCCAACCAGTGTCAACTATCTCTGCACTGAGCCTGTCATCCAGATCCCTACACTGGCCAGGCCAAAGGCCACTGCATCATCTGCTTCCAGTGAATACTTAATACTTAGTCCTGCCATGAGTGCAGGGGACTGCACGTGACTAGAGGACCTCTTCCAGTCCTACGAGTCTATGAAACATTGGTGTAGGAATTGGCTGTTATCAGGATCCTGAAGGCTGCACCATCACACCACTTCACTCTTCCCCACAAATGTCACACATACAGACTGAACAAGAGGGGGCAGGAGAGAACTCTGCCCGGGAGAGCATAAATTTCACTCCGGGATCTCTCAGTAACCAGGCTTGAGACTCTCTCAACTCATGCAATACTGAACTGGAGAGAGTGGAGCTACGAAGCCAGTGATAAAAGGTTTAGAAACTGAGCATGTTTAGTCTTGAGAAAAGAAGCTGGAGGTGAGGGAGGTCTGATAACAGTCTTGAAAAATGTTAAGGTCTGTTATAAAGAGGATGGTGATCAATTGTTCTCATTGCCCACTGAAGGTCAGATAAGAAATGGGCTTAATCTTCAGCAAGGGAAATAAAGGTTAGACGTTAGGAAAATGTTTCTAACTCTAAGGGTATTTAAATTCTGGGATAGGCTTCCAAGGGAGGTTGTGGAATCCCCGTCATCGTTTTAGAGAACAAGTTGGACAAACACCAGTCAGGGATGACCTGGATTTGCTTGGTCCTGCCTCAGTGCAGGGGGCTGAGTAGGCTGACCAGGTGTCCAGTTTTTGACTGGAACACCCAGTCAAAAAGGGATTCCAATGGCTCCAGTCGGCACCACTGACCAGGCCATTGACTGTCTGGTTGGTGGCGCTGCACAGCAGGGCTGGCAGGCTCCTTGCTAATCTCTGTGCCGCATGACTCCCAGGAAGCAGCCAGCATGTCCCCTCTCTGACTCCTACATGTAGGGGCAGCCAGGGGGCTCTGCACACTGTCCCTCCCCAAGCACCCCCCCCAGCTCCTATTGGCCAGGAACTGTGGCCAATGGGAGCTGTGGGGACAGTGCCTGAGGATAGGACAGTGTGCACAGGCACCTGGCCACGCCTCCGTGTAGGAGCTAAAGAGAGGACATGCTGCTGCTTCCGGGAGCTGCTTGAGGTAAGTGCCCCCCTTCTGGACCCCAACCACCTACCCCAGCCCCAGCCCTGACTCCCCTCCCGCTCTCTGAAACTCTCAATCCCAGCCCGGAGACCCTCCTGCACCCTAATCCTCTCATCCCCAGCCTCACCCCAGAGCCTGCACCCCCATTGGAGCCCTCACTCCCCTGCCCATGCCTCAACCCCTACCCCACCCTGAACCCCCTCCTGCCTTCTGTCGGCCCCAGCCCAGAGCACCCTCCTATATCCCAAATCTTTCATCCCCAGCCGCACCCCAGAGTCTGCACCCCCAGCCAGAGCCCTCACCCCCTGCACCCCAACCATCTGCCCCAGCCCAGAGCCCCTTCCTACACGCTGAACCCCTCAGCCCCAGCCCAGAGCCCCCTCTTGTACCTCAAATCCCTCATTCCCAGCCCTACATCAGAGCCTGTGCCTCCAGTTTAAGCCCTCATTTCCCCCATGCCCCAGCCCAGAGCCTCCTCCCACACCCTGAACACCTCATTTCTGGCCCCACCCCAGAACCCACACCCCCAGCTGGAGCCCTCACCCCCTCCTGCACCCCACCCCCGTGAGCCAGTCCAGTGAAAATGAGCGAGTGAGTGAGGGTGGGGCGAGCGAGTGACAGATGGAGAGGAAGATGGAGTGACCGGGGAGCAGGGTCTCAGGAGCAGGGCATGGGTGGGGCCTTGGAGGAGGGGTGAGACAGGAGTGGGGCAAGGGTGTGTGGCTCTGTGTGAGTAAAAAGTCTCCAACCCTAAGTGTGAGCTAGAAAGAGGGGACAATATCCATTTCTTGTTCCTAGCTGTGGCCTTGACAGGCAACCCGGCACATATCGCTCAATTATGTAAGCAGAGGAAGAAAAACACTCCACGGTTTAATAATTACATTGCAGTAGGTGAGATCTCAAGGTACAGGGGAAAATAATGATCAGCTGCACTTTGTATTCATGTGCTCAGAAGTGCTCATGTTTGCACAGCACTCTGAAGATGTAAAGCACCTATGGCTCTATACAGCTACACCAGCTACGCGGTGGGCAAGCAAGCAGCATTATTCCTTACTTCACAGGTGACGGGGGGGACCTGAGACAGTAGATCAGATTCTTGGTTCTCCTCCTACTGCTTTCCTTGAGGGTGCTCTACATTTTGGGAGGGGCCAAGCTTGGATTAGAACTCAAGAGTTCGTGGCTCCTGTTCCCATACTTCACCCAGGACAAGTTCGGGCAAAGATAAGGTCCCCTACAGAGCCATTCAATTGGGCTCAGCTGAAAGGCTGAGGGGGGAGTTCTACAGCATTTAATAGGTATGAAAAGTAGGGTCCTATAGAAATTACTTTAAACTCCTACAGAATTTAATGGAGGGCAATATCCTTTCCAAAGAAGTT
The DNA here is from genome assembly GCA_032164245.1 of Sternotherus odoratus. NCBI lineage: Eukaryota > Metazoa > Chordata > Testudines > Kinosternidae > Sternotherus > Sternotherus odoratus. Next base: position 210,383,226 of record JAVMKO010000002.1, on the reverse strand, counting down.
TTGAACCATCTTCTAAAGCTCTAGAGCAGGGATATAATTCTCTGTTGAGTTTTATAGAAGAGCTACCATTTGCTATCATACTTTGCAAAGGACTGGTCAGTGCACATGAACACATACCAGCCAGGGTTTTGTCCTGTGTGCACAATGGACTAGACAAATGAGTGAATGCAGACATAGATGGTCTTCAAAAATGTATTGCTTACCTGCTACAGCCCCTCCAGATAAATAAGCAAACTCTACAATATGCTTAAATGTGCACAGGAAAATATGTTATTTGTGGGCACAATGATCAGCCAACACACTTGGAAAAATGTCATCATTCTAGATGGGTATGTTCCTATAATATATACATTATATAATTAAGTCTGCCAGGTGTCCAGTTTTCGACTGGGATACCTGGTCGTAAAGGGACCCTGGTGGCTCCAGTCAGCAGTGCTGACTGGGCTGTTAAATGTCTGGCTGGCAGTGTGTGGGCTAAGGCAGGCTCCCTGCCTGCCCTGACTCTGCATGACTCCCAGGAAGTGGTGACACGTCCTTGTGGCCCCTAGACACAGAGACGGCCAGAGAGGCTCCACACGCTGCCCCTGTCCTGAGTGCCAACTCCACCACACCCATTGGCTGGGAAGTGCAGGCAATGGGCGCTGCAAGGGCAGTGCCTGCAGATGAGAGCTGCATGCAAAGCTCCTGGGCCGCTCCTATGGCTAGGGGCCAGAGGACGTTGCTGCTCTGGGAATGCGCCTCAGGTAAGCGCAGCACGGAGCCTGCCCTGCACCCTGAAGCCCCTACCACAGTCCTAAGCCCCCTCTCACACTCCAATTCTCTCCAGGAGCCCGCACCCCACACACCCTCCCATACCCCAACCCTCTGCCTCACCCCAGAGCCCACACCATCAGTCAAAGCCCTGAGCCCCCTTCCCTACCCCAAACTCCTCATCCCTGGCCCAACCCCAAAGCCCTCACACTCTCCTTCACGCTAGCCCCCTGCCCCAGCCAGTGGAAAATGAGCAAGTGAGCAAGGGTGGGGGAGGAGTGAGTGGGGGTGGGTCTTGGGGAAGGGGCAGGGCGGGGGGGGGAAAGGTGTTCAGATTTCTGCAATCAGAAGGTTGGCAATTTATATTATATTATACACACCCACCCACACACATACACCCTTCCTTTTCACACTGTCAACCATTTTAGCTGCTTCTGTCTGGAGCCTACCTGTAGTTTTTGTGTGCACATGCAAAGAATGAAAATGTATTTCAATAATAATTTAATTTCAAAAGACTCTGCTTATAAAAAGTAAAAACAAAAACAAAGTTACGGGGTTGCAAGTTCTTTGGAGCACAGGGTGAGAATTCAAAAGGATCTTGACAAACTGGAGATAAATCATCTGAAATAAAGAGGATGAAATTCAATAAGGCCAAATACGAAGTGCTATACTTGGGATGGAACAATCAATTGTACAGATACAAAATGGGAAAAGGCTGCGCAAGAAGGAGTCCTGCAGAGGGGTCATAGTCGATCACAAGCTAAATAGGAGTCAACAATGGAATACTTTGGGGGAGGGGGGAGCAGCAAACTTCAGGGAGCTGGCTAAGATGTCCTGATTCTGTAGGCCAGTTCAGGCAGCCTATGGGCTGCTCTAACTGATGCCAGCTGGACATGGTCCCTAAGGAACAATACACATGCTAAGAACTGACCCCTCCCTGCTCCTGTCACTAGGACGGAGGAGAACAGCTGGCACTGGAGCCATAGGTGCCGACTCCTTGGGGGTTCCAGCCTAGAGCACCCACAGCAGGTGCTCAGCATCCACCGGCAGCCAGCTCTCCTGTCTCTCCCCCTCCCCCCAGTGCCTCTCACTCACTGGCTGCCGTCATCGATCAACTCCTTTCCCTCCCTCCCAGTGCCTCCCGCCCAGTGTGGATTGGCTTTTCAGCAGGGTGCAGGAGGCGCTGGGAGGGAGGAGGAAGAGGTAGGGTGGGGGAGGAGATGGGGCAGGAATAGGCGGGATGGGAGTGGGCCTTGGGGGAAAGCGTAGCGTGGGAGCGGGGCCTGGGATTGAGCAGGAGTTGAGCGTCCCCGGGGAAAATTAGAAGCCGGCACCCGTGACTGGAGACAGTTCTGTCAGTCTCAGAGCTGGCCAGCAACAACCAAATTCTGGCTCTGTGTTACTGCCTGAACACTCTCTTGTTGGGACTGGTCTAGATCAGCGGCTCTTAACCTTTCCAGACTACTGTACCCCTTTCAGGAATTCGATTGTCCTGCTTACCCCAGGGTTCACCTCACTTAAAAACTACTTGCTTACAAAAACACAAGTGTCACAGCACATGATTACTGAAAAATTGCTGACTTTCTCATTTTTATCATATAATTATAAAATAAATCAATTGGAATATAAATATTGTACTTGCATTTCAGATAATAGTATATAGAGTACTATAAACAAGTCATTGTCTGTGAAATTTTAGTTTGTACTAACTTCACTAGTGCTTTTCGTGTAACCTGTTGTAAAGCTAGATGAGTTGGCGTACTCCTGGGAAGACATCTGTGTAGCCCCAGGGGAATGTGTACACTGGTTGAGAACCACTGGTCTACATGTTTCAGCCACTTCCTTTTAAATCTTCCTCGTTGCTGCTTATTCTGTGCTCACAGAATTTTAGCCACAGTCCCCTTACAATATCTGCCTTATTATCCCGGGATTCTCAAGCCTCCACTTGCTAAACCCATCACCATGGCAATGTCAAGGAAAGAACCACACCACCCCACATACACACAACCTCACAGCACGAAATGGAAAACTGGACAGTGCCTAGGTTTTCGCAAACCCCTAGAACTGTTTTTTTTCTTTCTATTTGGGTTTTCACTGTGGAAACTTGTGATGTGCAAACAATAAATACTTCTACTGAAAAAGCAACAAAGAGTCTTGTGGCACCTTATAGACTAACAAATGTTAGGGATCATGAGCTTTCGTGGGTTAAGACCCACTTCATCAGATGAATGTTGTGGAAATCTCCAGAGCCAGGCATAAATATGCAGGCAAGAAAGCAAGGTAAATTCAATCAGTGGGGGTGGTGAAGCCCACTTCCAGCAGGTGATCTGGAGGTGTGAACACCCAGAGAGGAGAAACTGCTTTTGTAATTGGTGAGCCATTCACTGCTAATGTTAAGTCCAGACCTAATAGTGTCGAATTTGCAGATGAACTGGAGCTCAGGAGTTTCTCTTTGAAGTCTGGGTTTGAAGTTTTTTTTTCTGCAGGATGGCTGTTTTGAGATCTGCAATTGTGTGCCCAAGCAGGTTAAAGTGTTCTCCTACAGGCTTTTGTATATTGCCATTCCTAATATCTGATTTGTGATAGAACCTCTGATTCTACTGGAAAGTTATTCTCACCTTGCTTTAAGGGGAATTATTTATTCTTTGTTTTTCAATAGCACTTAGGAGTCCCATTCATGGACCAGCACCTCACTGTGCTGGGTATTGTACAAATACAGAACAAAAAGATGGTCTCTGCTCCAAAGAGCTGATGACCTAACTAAAAGCTATGCAGCAGCTCACAACCTCTCATGCTAGAGCCAAATAGAACTTGAACCTCAAACTGTTTCACTTTTTCTTTAAATCTGGAAATCAATATTTTCATGTGGACTGTATATTTGGCAAAATGAGTTCTCCCATCCCTGCTCTACAGACACCAACCTCAAAAACAGCTCTCATTTGCAGTGATTTATTACTAAATCCAGAACTTGTTGTTTTTATAATCCCACTGAAATCACTGGAGTTAGCCCCTCCCCCACCCCCCGCCCGGAATTGGGTCTTCAGTACAAGAATCACATTCATGCAGATAGAAAAAGTCTCCAGGGTCCAGCATAACATCTCTGAGCATGCTAACATTCTGCCAACAGGCACTTCCAGTTTCTGGTTCTTCATCTTCATACCCATCTACCATGCTGAGTTTAGTATATCATCTCAGTGGCTGATTGTATATAGGAACCAGATGTCATAGTATATCCTCTATATATTTATTTATACTATGGCAAGGCCTAACCGGAGATGGTGTTTCATGCAGAACAGATATTTAGAGTCTTCCTTTTACTGTTGTCTACATAAACTATTTGGAGATTTCAGAAATCTAGGAACTTACATTGTTTCCATCACGTTTATATCCACCTGCCACTAGTACTTAAAATAGAAACAACAATCTTTCCCCTTTTTTTGCTTGGCAACTCACAGGAAAAAAATAGCTTGATTAGTCTGGAAGTTATTTGTGGGTGTGTTGTGTGGGTGTGTTGTGTGTAATGCTATGGGAAAGAGTTTTACACAAAACGTAGGCACCTCTTACAAGCGTTAGTTTGTCTGGCATTCCTAGAGAAAGCCAGCAGTCCAAGGATTAAGAACATCCATATATAGGTAGGTGAGTGACTAATGTGTACCATTGGCTGATGCCTCAGTGTGAGATATCACAATTTGCACCAAAGAGAGTAGTAGCTTGTGGTGACCATAGGGTTGCCTTACAATACAGAAACAGTCTGCTGTTCTCTTGTCATACACTTCTAATATTCTCAGTCATCTGAATGAACTTCTGATTCTCTTCTGAGTGAACCTGTTGTGATTCCATCTGTCTTCGTTGGCAGCCACAAGTGGCCAGGAACTTCATGTCTCCCTTTCCCACAGTTGTGCAGATCTCTCTCTTTCAGCATTTAATTGCCAACATGTGGCACCATTGTTAATTCTGTCACACACTAGACATTTGCTGGTTGCCCTTCAAAATTCACTGTTGCTGTTTGGCATCTACAGTATAAGCTAGTTAAAAGAACTTTGGGAAGTGCCAAAATACTAATGAAACTCAAGTGCATGAGTGTAGGTTGTTTACGAGCACACTATACACCCAGGACGTCCTAGCTGTAAGGACATATTCCACAAATCTATTGGTGAAAATCTGAGAAACACAAGTATCTCCTATGGCCAAGAATGGGATATATAGTTGTTGCTTTGAAAACAGCTAAAACATTATTGTTGACTCTTTAATTGGGTAGAGAGTGGGGGTAAGTACTCTCTTAGCCCAAGGCTCTGGAAGTGTGTGACTGTGCAGAACCCATGGAGAACGGGAGACTTAGCTACAACAATATTACAAAGCATCTGTGAAACAGACATTTTTCAGTGGGCAAGGGTTCTGTTGTTTTATCACTGGCCACTCTTTATAAATAAGAACATGAATGTCCTGTGGCAAAAATATTATGGGCTTTCAAATGACAGCTCCTGTGGTCTCTATAGAAAATTATTCAGCAGACTATCCCCAGTAAATAAAAGGAAGTTTACATAGCCACTGGCAACTAAAAGTGATACAAATATTTATGTTCCTTGAGACAAACAACAAGTTTATGGAGCTTTCAACAAGAACATGCAGTACACCATTGAGAATTCATATTCTAAAGGATCAGGAGAAGTTGCTGTTTTTCTCCCACCTCTGATATCCTGGGGGAAATACGAGTTGGACTTTCTAGCAAAATTCTTGGCTAGCTGGTCAAAAATGGCCTATTCAAATATTCTGCTCACAGCTAGAAGCTGTCAGGGTTTCAGAATAGAGACACCCTTTGCTGTTAAAAAAAGTAGATCAGTTTTTAATCTTTTAGTACATCTAGAAAATGAACAGCAACATTTTTCACAAGCTATTGCCTGTGAGAGGAGTTCTGCCAGTAACACTTTACATTTCCTATGCATCATGAAGTTACCTCAGGTCATACTTGGCAATTCCATATTACAGAATGGTACTTACCTTGTCCTGGATCAGATGGTGCCTACTGCTAATGAGCAGCATATAACCAACTTTATGGTTTGAAAACATAGAAATAACCATTCAGTTACTGTGGGTCAGGTGTCTCCTCAGCAAGAGATTCTCTCTGGATTGTCTCCATTGCACGGTGCATCCCCTTCCAGGCCGTGGATGCCATTCTAGGAGGGCTCCATGAAGCAAGGATTTTCCCCAAGGGCACAGGTGCAAGGCCAGAACCAGGCAGTAAAGCACTCACTGCTCTTTGCAGCATTGTCCCTGCAGCCCACCACAGATACCCTTATGGAAAAGCCCCAGAGAACCTACTAGGGCTGAAACCAATAGGGTTCTATAGCAGTTACTCTAAAAACCAGAACATTAATAGAGAATAAGTTTCTTTCTACAGGTTTTTTTTAAAGATACCCTGTAGACTTCCAAAGCAGGGATATAATTATCTATTAAATTCTATACACTGTTTTTTTCTATAAAACCCCTCAGAATTATTTTCTGAGGGACTAGTCCATTAGGGTATCTAAGCAGAAGCCTGAGTGGGAGACAGTGAGGCCTGAAGCAACAGTAAAGCCAGCTGGGTCCCCCATGTCTACTGTGGGGTTCTTGCACATTCTCTGAAGCATCTTGTGCTGACCGCTGTCAGAGCCAGGATACTGGACTTCTTGGACTACTGGCCTGATCCGGAGTGGTAATTCTTATGTTCCTGTGCTACATAGCAGGGTGGTAGGGGCCCAGCCAATGGCAGTGTGTTACTGCCAAGAATTAGAGGGGCCAATGGACACAGGAGCCTCTTGCCTCTGTGGATCTATCTGGGAGTGTCCTTTACCTGCAGGATCCGTAAGGCTCCATATTGGGGAGTTTTCTTGCCTCTCTGAGTTTGTCCCCAGCTCAGGGTAATCTGGCTCTCTGTACTTACTGTGTCATCATCTGCCTCTTACATGTTTAAAGTCTGCTTACAGGCTAGGAACTGACCATTCAGTTCCATTGTATTTTCTACCTAAAGTAGGGTGACCAGGTGTCCAGTTCTCGACCGGCACGCCTGGTCAAAAGGGACCCTGGCAGCTCTAGTCAGCACTGCTGACTGGGCCATTAAAAGTCTGATTGGTGGTGCTGTGGGGCTAAGACAGACTAGTCCCTACCTGTCCTAGCACCGCACTGTGCCCCGCAAGCCGCCATTAGGTCTGGCTCCTAGGTGGAGAGGCCAAGGGCCTCTGCATGCTGCCCCTGCCCTGAGCACCAGCTCTGCACTCCCATTGGCTGGGACCAAGCCAATGGGAGCTATGGGGCGGTGCCTGCGGGTGAGAGCGGCACATGGAGGCTCCTGGCCCCCCACCAGACCTGCTGGCCGCTTCCAGGGCACAATGCAGTGCCAGAGCAGGCAGCTTACCTTATCCCCACTGCACTGCTGATTAGGAGCTGCATGAGGTAAGCCTACGCCCCAACTCCAAGACCCAACCTCCCACCCAAGCCCTGAGCCCCCTCCCACATTCCAAGTCCCTTGGACCCACACCCCAACCTGGAGCCCCTTCCTGCACCCCAAACCACTCATCCCCAGCCCCACCCCAGAGCCCACACCCTCAGTCAGAACTATCACCCCCTTCAGTACCCCAACTCCCTGTCCTGGTCCAGAGCCCACTCCTGCATCCTGAACCCCTCATTTCTGGCCCCACCCCCAGAGCCCACACCCCGAGTTAGAGACTTCACCCCCTGCTGAACCCCAACTCCCTGCCCCAGTCCAGTGAAAGTGAGGGAGGGTGGGGAGAGTGAGCCACTGAGGGAGGGGGAATGTAGTGAGCAGGGGGGGTAGCCTCAGGGAAGGTGCAGAGCAGGAGGTGGCACCTCGGAGAAGGGGCAGGGCTAGAGTGTTTGGTTTTGTGTGATTAGAAAGTTGGCAACCCTAACCTAAGGGGCTACCATTTAAGTATCATGCTTTGTATTACAGGACTTTGAGTCACCTTGCTAATTATTTGATCACTTTGTGCCCTCTTTTGTAAGAAGAGCTCAAACATTCTGCAATGCAGAATCATAGGGAGCCATTTCAGCCTACCCAGGGAGCAGATTTCATTGATTGAGATTTTTATTTGAATAGTTTTCTATTGAGAGTTTTTATTTAGTCACAAACATATGACCCCACGTGGATAGGAACGATGGTCTTGTAATCGAGGCACTGGACTGGGCCATAGAAGGTCTGGGTTGATTTCTCCCTCTGCTAAAGTATCCTTCTGTCATCTTGATTGTCACTTGATCTCTGTGCCACAGTTCACCATTTGAAAAATGGGGATAGTAAGAGTTCCTGTCTCTTACTCCAAAGGGCTTGTCTACACTACTCGCTGGATCGGTGGGCAGTGATTGATCCAGCGGGGCTCGATTTATCACGTTTAGTGAAGACACGATAAACTGACCACTGAGCGCTCTCTTGTAGACTCTGGTACTCCACTAGAATGAGAAGTGCAAGCGGAGTCAATGGGAGAGCATCAGTCGTCAACTTACTGCAGTGAAGGCACCGCGGTAAGTAGATCTAAGTATGTCGACTTCAGCTACATTATTCGTGTATCTTAGATTGACCCTGCATCGTAGTGTAGACAAGCCCTTTGTTGCCTGCCTGGTCTACATTCTTCAGGGCAGTGGCCTTCTCTTACTGTATATATTTGTACAGTGTCTAACACAGTATGGCCAGGATCTTGGCTGTGGCCTCTAGATGCTACTGTATAATAAATAACATTTACAGGAAGTGCAAACTGGATACAAATCCATTCAAAGCAGCACCACTCACCACGAACGAACTCAGTTTTTCCCTGAGAGGCACTAGATCAACAGCACTGGTACAGAGGAAGCAGCAGCCATGCAAGCTCCACTCCCTGCACCTAATCTGCCTCAACCCCCACATGAAAGAGTCTCCAGCTCATTCTCTGAGCTCAGTCCTTCCTTCCTAGTCTCTTGGCTGACTCTGGCTACTATTGTGTTACATGGACCTCTAGGAGTTAGATAGCAGCCACCTCAATTCATATACAGTGGTTTAAGTCACTGAGAAGCCATCGGGGGCAATGGTCTCGGTTATTCCCAGGTGGGGCCACATTCATGGCAATGACCTAGAGGTGAAATGCTCTGTAGCTAAACTAGTGATGCAGGACACCACAAGAACCCAGGGCTAGAAACTTAAGCCAGACAAATTCAAACAACACATTTTTACCATTTTAATCATTGGAACAAACTACCAAAGGAAGTAGTAGATTCTCCGTCTCTGGGGATTTTCGGGGCAAGTCTGGATGCCTTTCTGGAAGATGTGCTTTAGCCAAATACAAATTATTAGGCTCAAAAGAGAAGTAACTGGATGAAATCCTATGGCCTATGCAATACAGGAGTTCAGAGTAGATGATCTAATGGTCCCTTCTGGACTTAAAATCTATGAATCCCATGATCAGTGCCCCGAACAATCCTGCATTATTTACTTACGGTGCTTTTTGAGTATTTGAACTAAACGATTGTGCTGTATTTTAGGGGCTATTGAATTGTGGGTTTTTTTGTTTGGGTTTTTTTTGTGTTTGTGTTTTTCATAACCTCTTAGCAAGCTGTTGTAGGGCCATTATTTTAAGAGTTGGGTTTTTTTTTAAATCCACATGTTTACAACATAGGGAAACTGGTTTTTATGTATGTTGGGACTAACCTATTAGTGGGCAATATGGGGCTAAAGACCATATGGACCATGTGGAGACCAGTTTGTGTTTATGCCATGTGGATCAGCTGTTAATGGTCCAGGTAGCTTGGCACCAGGTGACTCCGGAATATATCTTGTGAAAAGACCTGGACTTAACACTTGATGACAACTTTTCTGCTCCACAACATGGGCACTTTTGTTTTCAGGTTTGGAAATGTTTGCTTTTGGGTCCAGCATGCATCTCACATGATTAGCACAAGTTGACAAGAATTTCCCCTGTCCTTGTTCTCAGGAATTTCAGTGAAGTAACAAACTCTAAGTGTCGCCCTTTGATGAGTCAAAGAGCGAACAAATAACCCTGTCAAAACACAGAACTGCCTTAATTGTTCCCCACAGTTTTGGGGAAAAACCAGTACAAATAAGGACAGGGAAAGAACCATTCAGAGGCCCACTGTCACATTACAGTGGGCTCAACAGCTAGATTCTGAAGAAGCAACAGAGGATGAATCACCAAATATAAATATTTACATGACCTTAACCGTTGAGGCTGGGAGTTTCAAAATAACCTACTGGAATGAAGCACCCAGCTCCCAGGGAATTTTTCTGGGATTTGTTTGCCTAAATTCTTAGGCCCCTTTAAACATCCCAGGCTTAACAGTAAACAAACTTTTCCTACCATTTTGTGAGCCCAGACTTGGGTACTGTGCTTGAGCACTAGGAAGTGAAACTGGCCGATACACAGGTTGTTTATTCTTTGCATTTTACTCTCTCAACAACCAGATTAGACTATGAATAGTTCTAATACGCCAAAGGCCCAGTTCGGCATTCCTTAGGCATAGTTTAACCTGACTATGGAGCATTGTAAGGAGCCCTGAGATATGGTTAGAAAGATCTAAAAGGGGAATACACAGAGTACGGAGTCATGCAGAAAACAGTGCATGGTATACGATATCACTCATCTCTAGAGCACAAAGCTAACCAAAGTGCAACCTGCTTGAACTTTGACAGCTGCTAAAAGTTTAATTTAATCTAATAAACCGATTTTAGAAATCCACTTTTGAAAAGGTTGATGGTCAGAAGCCAAAAAACAACAAACAATAAACCTTGTTTAGTTTTACTCCACTTAGAATCAATTAATTCCTGAACCGCTGCTGCAATTTTGCAAATCATCCAAAGGAGGCTTCTGGTTAGCCAACGCTCTGTTTTACAGTTGATTGTCGTCTGCTCCCAGATAAATACTGGCAATATATATGCGGCTGGTAGATTATTTACAGGAACAGAAAATATCAGGAGAAGTAATGTGGGTTCTCCCCCATCACTTCCGGATGTTTGGACTTAAATCCATATACAGAAACAAAAATCTGAGAACACTGTCCCTTCCTGCTTCCCATTCCTGGGCTCTCCTTCAGTCATCCCCACTTCCTCCCCCCCACAGTATCCCTGCCAGCTGCCCATTCTCTTCTCCTCCAGTTTCAGCTGCAGATGATCACTCCCAGTGTTCCCCTCATTCTCTGCTCTCCCTCTAATCCTCCTGGAGATTACACACAAGGAGATTTCCCCTCCTGTGCTGGCTAATGGCTCCTCTTTTTATTGACAGTGCCATTTCCCTTCTTCCTGCTGTTAACCAGCCAAATAAGGGCCCTGCTCCTCACAGGACCACATTAACCCTGTTGCTTACACCTTTGCACTGGGAGCTCGTGTTCAGTTGATTATCCACTGCGACACCCAAGTCTTTTTCAATGTTGCTGCTTCCCAGGATAATTTCCCACTCCCCACACCCCCAATCTGTAATATGGCCTACGTTCTTTATTCCTAGATGTAGGACTTTGCATTTGGCCATATTAAAATGTATATTGTTCTCTCATGCTCAGCTTACCAAACAAGGAAGATTGCTTTGCATCAGTGATCTTTCATCTTCGTTATTTACTACTCTCCAAATCTTTGTCATCTCCAAACTGTATCAGTGATGGACTTGGGTTTTCATATAGGTCACTGATAAAAATGTTAAATAGCATAGCGCCAAGAACCAGTCTGCAGCAGAACCCCACTGGAAACACATGCACTGGATGAGGATTCCTCGTTTACAATTACATTTTGAGATCAGTTAGCCAGTTGTGTGCTCTAAATGCTGGTTAGCTATTTCTGTTGCAGGACTGGTGTCCAAGTGTAAATAAAACAAGTTACACTTTGAATCTAGCCAGATTCTGCACCACTGATCTCTCTCTGCACTGGGAAGGAAAATGGCAAGGCTCAGGACATCTGCTGTGCTGCCACTTGGTAGAGGGGGAAACTATTGTCAGAAAGGAATACTGGAGTCAGAAGAGGCAGCACCATTCCTTATTCAACAGAACATTAGACAGGTTGATTTTGGTTTTTTAAATGAACCAGAAGCTGAATCTGATTTTTTTTTATTTGAGCAAGAGAATCTCCTTTACCTGAAATAATTTATTTAATTTAAATGAGGAGGAAACGAAAGTTCATATGTTCTTTGTACCGAAATCTTACGAATGGAAGCATATTCAATACAGATTTAAAGGCCATCTTAAAGTTTTCTATAGCATACAACAGAGTCATTAGCACACAATTGGTCTAGTCATGGACCTTTCAATTCCTTTTAAAAAAAACCGAAATAAAAAGTGTCTAGAACAACAATTTTGGGCATTTTCAATTTAGGTTTTCCTAGTGCTGCAAAAGTAGAATGATCATTAAGGCTGTCAGCTGGCATCTAAGAAGCAGTTAGTTCATCATCCTTGAAAACAAAAATCACTTCAAACATAGGATGATTTCTCATTTTCACAGTCACCTCTGTAGAAGAATCACTTACGTCAGTTAAATGTGAAGTTTGCCAGTTTAATTTTCAAAACCGCACTTTCATTTTTCTTTCCTCATTTTAATGTAAAATCTTCAGCAACAAATATGTCCCATTTGGGAGATTCATCAATTGAAGAGTCTTATCTAAATTATCCCTTTGACTAGAATTACAATTCAGATGGCATTATTTTGCCTTCAAATCAATGGATTTGCATTTTGGAATGCATTTAGCCAAACATATTTCAAACCAATAAGTTATAGAGTATATTTAAATTTACATTTTACTTAGAACAATAGCTATTGGCCACAAATCATGACACTTCTCACTTCCTTTTAGAATATTACTGTCTGAAGTTGGTAAAAAGGACTCCTTTGGCAACCTGGTTGAAACTAACGCAACAGGGCAGGGGATAGCAATCTAAGCAATCAAGCCAGCTACCCTAGAATGCAGGATCCAGAACCCGAACTAACTCAAACTCTCTCCCATGATGCTAATTTGGATCATTCCAACACATTATAGACTCTACAGTGCCCTGGATTTAGGCTCAACAGCACTCAAAAACAATATCAGAATTAAACAGTACATCAAAAGCTTTTTTAAAAATTGACCTCTATGTCAAACCACCTTTTGGATAAACAGGAAACAAAGTCTAGCCGCCTTGCAGCGAAGCCAGTGTTCTGGTGGGAATGCACAAACGCTTTAATTCATAGTTCACTGGCCTCAGATGAATGCCTGGTCCCCACTATGGCTTAACGTCCACTTTAGTGTCATTAAGTCGAAATAAAACTGTACCCATCCTCACACGGACGCCATTTGCTTCGATTTAAAGGGCCCTCAAAATCGATTTCTGTGCTCCTCCCTAACAAGAGGAGTTGCGCTGAAATCGACCTCTCTGGGTCGATTGTGGAGTAGTGCTTCTAGAGACCCAGAGCCAGAGAGGCAGAGCCCAGCCCCAGCAAATGTGGGACTCAAGGTTTGGGGCCAGTACAGCAGCCTGGTGAGTGTTCAGTGGAGGGAGGGCATATCAGGATTGCAACAGCTGCACAGGAGGAGGTATAATTTAGCACTTCCTCTCTCTGTGCCTGTTTCCTCAGCCATGAAACAGGGACAAGAAGATTTGCTTACCTCCGAGGACTGATTTGGAGCTTAATTCCCTAAAGTTTGTAAAGCCTTTTGAGAACCTCAGCTGGAAAGCACCAAAGAAATGCAAAGCATTGTTATGATGGTAATTATAATGTCACATTATGATAACTCTAATGGTTAAAATCGTGGCTAATTTTACCAGCCTGTATTTGCACAGCGGAGAGTCTTGTAGGACATTGTTCATGAGACCCGTGCAACGGTCAATCTTGACACCGAGATGACCAAGCGATAAGAACAAGAGCTCAGTGTTTTTCAGTGCTAGCTTCAGCTGGGGTTGTCAGGTCAATTCCAGAAACTGTAAAGGTAGGAAGGCCCTTCAGAGAGTGGTTATCCTTTCAAGATGTTTGATGTCTCTCAGCAGGGCTCTGCTCTCACAAACCACTGACTTTAACAATCAAATTTGTCATCTGAGGAGGCAGAGAAGCAATTCCCATCTCTCCTCTTCCTAAACATCCTTTAAAAACCCCCAACAGATTTAGTAGGTCTCCCTTCTGAGATAAGAAATGCACAGGGTAAGAACACCGCCAAGGAATTTATAGCAAGTTGTCTGGGCCTTTCTCTCAGATCACGGCAGCAGTATGTGACTCTGCCTCTTTGCAGAAGTTGGTGATGGGTGACAGGGAATGGGTCACTTGATGATTATCTGTTCTGTTCACTCCCTCTGGGGCACCTGGCATTGGCCACTGTCAGAAGACAGGGCACTGGGCTAGATGGACCTTTGGTCTGACCTATTATGGCCATTCTTACATTCTCTCTCTCAGCACAGAACTTGACTTCCATGCTGGCAGCATGAGAGCGCTGATTTCACAAGATGCTGTTTGATGTGCACTCATATATGTTAAAAGCAGGATCAAGGCCAATGGAGTTTATATCTGCACACACAGAAAATCAGGCTTACTTTATGAACATGAATCCTTTAAAGGAAAACACCAGAGCACAGCTACTCTTCACTGTCACACACCACAGAAAGTGGCCTTACAAGTGGATCTGTGGGTTGGGGTGGCGGCACTACGCACTTGCCAATTGGCCTTTGTGTCAATATTCCTGCACCCCCTGACAATTTCTCTTCTCATGAGATATGATCCCAGCTTGCCCACGTGTTTTTATATCACACATACTCCTGCACATAGACCCTGGTCCAGTCACTTCTGTGGAACAAATGACCTGCTTAAGAGTTCCTAGTCTGAAGGCCTTATTTATGTGGAAGGGTTGGATACGGTCTATAAAAGGGTACATACTTTATACACTCTTCTCAATGACCTGATTGAACCGAAAGCTTCACAAAAAGGGGTCGGCAGCCTTTCAGAAGCGGTGTGCCGAGTCTTTATTCACTCTAATTTAAGGTTTTGCTTGCCAGTAATACATTTTAATGTTTTTAGAAGGTCTCTTTCTATAAAAGTCTATAATATAGAACTAAACTATTGTTGTATGTAAAGTAAATAAGGTTTTTAAAATGTTTACAAAGCTTAATTTAAAATTAAATTAAAATGCAGAGCCCCCCAGACAGGTGACCAGGACCCGGGCAGCATGAGTGCCACTGAAAATAAGCTCACGTGCCGCCTTTGGCACACGTGCTGTAGGTTGCTTACCCCTGCTTCACAGCCTTTTGTTGAAGAGACTGGTCTATCTTATCTAAAGCTACTCTGCAGGAGACATCCATTCTGGAGCACTAATGGTCTCCCACAAATAGCTTTCACCCAGGTGGCATCGGGGCACACAGGGAACACACAGACGGATGGGGTAGAAAGTGCAGCACATTAATCAGTCCTCAGGCAAATATTTGGGCAAGAATAGGTAGCATCGCTAAATGACTTTGTTGTCAGCACAACTTGCTGCCATATCTTGCTGCTTGACTGGGGCCACGATTACGGCTCTATTTTTTGTCCATCACCATTTGACAGAAAAAAAACTTGACAGTCCTATCAAGATACGCAATTTCAGCTACATTAATAACGTAGCTGAAATTGGCGTATCTACAGTCGACTTACCTGCCGTCCTTACGGCGGCGGCGGTCGGCAGCATGCTCCCCCATCGACTCCAGTTTGTGCCTTTTGGCGAGCTGGAGTTCTGGAGTCGACGGGGGAGCCCCTGGCGATCGATTTATCACATCTTGACGAGACGTGATAAATCAATCACCAAAAGATCGACCCCTCCCCAGCGAAGTGAAGACAAGCCCGAAGTGTGTGGGTTTTCACATGCTATAGCTGCTTTGTGAACATCCTACAGGCAATTTCTGATACTGTGGCAGCTTATACCTGGTGTGAAAAAATCTTTTCCAAACAGAAATATTGGATCAAGTTTTTCCATGGGGCATTTTCTTACATTGTGGAGGAAATAATATATCCATAATTTGGACCAAGTATATTAAAAGCCTCCAAACTACTGAATGAACTGATGTAGCATCTACCATGACGCAGGCCTGCTTGAAAACCTTATTCATCATTTAACTGTTCTCCTTTAAGGATACCGTAGACTCTTGGTTATCCAGGATTGGGTTAACCAGATTGTGGATTAACCAGGATGTCAAAAAAAATATGCATAACTCCCAGGGCCGGCTCTGGCTTTGTTACCGCCCCAAGCACACCAAAAAACAAAAACAAACGAACAAAAAAAACAACTCCACAAACTAACACCCCCCCATATTTCCTATGGATGGTGATTATCCGGGATTGTATTAACCAGGCTTAATTTTTTCCCTATCCTGGATAATTGAGAGTCTACTGTACATCTACACTGCCATAAAAGACCCATGGCTGGCCCAGGACAAGAATCTAGGAACGAGACAGTCACTAAACCCCATCACTTTGTTTAAATTATGTCAGGTTGAACAGTCAATTCTTCAGGGCAGGAATCTCATCTAGTCTGTCAGCGTGCATCTACACTGATCGGAGAGCGAACTTCCTAGGCTGGGTCCATAGATTTGTGTTAGAGGAGCTCACGCTAGTGCGTTAAATATAGCAATGTAGATATTGCTTTGACGTTGCGATTCAGGCTCCAGTCACCACGTCAAAGCAACATCTGCACTGCTATTTTTAGAATGCTAGCATAAGCCCCAATTTTTTGTGTGCATGTGTATTAATATTCTATGGGTATGTCCATAAAGAGATTTAAGATCCAAATGCTTCTAACTACGTTTCCATTGGAAAGGATCATGCATGTCCATTTGCAAGTAAAGTCCAATACAATTCTTCAGTGGCACTTCAGAATATGTTTTTATGCTGGGAATAAAAAAAAAAATCTGTTTCTCATGCAGTACTATTTTTACCTAGCTCTGCAGTACATTTTCCTTTGATTTCACTCCCGCCCACTCCAGTAATATACCTTGCATGGATCATTTGTGCATCAAGTTTTTGTTGATATGATGTACCTGTCTTTAGCCAGACTGGGTATACTCTTTGACATATAAGGGGGACACAGTGAATTTGGGAGCTAATCAAGACAAAGCGATTTTCTGTCAGTGCTACCTGAATTAATCTACTTTTACTGGGGAAAAAAACCCTTTTCAAGGTGGTATTGAAGTGCAGGGCTGGCTCTAACTTTTTTGCCACCCCAAGCAAAAAAAAAAAAAAAAAAGGGAGTGGGATGGCCAGAATATGCCACCCCAAGATTCACAAAATGCCACCCCTTAAAATGTGTCACCCCAAGCACATGCTTCCTAGGCTGGTGCTGGCCCTGTTGAGCTGGCAACCTACTGGTCAAGTGATAAAAGTTTCCCCCTCATTCATCGTTTTCACATTTTAAAAGGTGGGTGGTTGAAAATCCTAATCAGATAGAACTGGGTTCTCTCTGCCTGTCTTTCCCCCCAGACTGATCTTCCTCTTGGGCACAACTCTTGATGAAATGTGAGGCAGATAATTGGCTTCCCACACAACTTTAATAAAGAGTGACATCTCCCTCCCAGCAGTGGAGTGACAGTCTTCAGTGAAGTCACAGTTCACGCTGACTGACTTCCCCACAACATGCTTGAAATGCAGGAGGCATCTGCACCTTCGAAAACAGAATCCACTTTACAGTTCTAAAAGGACCAACGGACGCAGAAAGTAGGACTGAGGGCTTGGGCAATAGAAAAAACCTATTTCTGGAGATGGGGGATTTGACCAGCGGTTTTACATTGTATTAAAAAGAATCAGGTTTTGCACTGTCCATGAATATTTGTCTCGTGTGGCTGTTTGTATATTTGTACATGCCTCCTACATGGGGAAGGATGAGATAGCATTATATCAACAGGCTCTTCCCCAGAAAGGAATATTATATTAAGTTATACCAGGCATCTGGGAAAAATCTGCTTGCCCATTCACTAATGCTGTGTATTTCAAATATAAATAGGCAAAGGGGACATGTGAGAGTCCCTCAGAGTTCAGCTTCACAAATTGTATTGTTGCCCCTATTAGATTTGTCTATGTGACGTGAAGCTGCTACCCCACTGCCCGCTGACGGAGGCTGTACAGATCAAAGCTTTGATTGGATTGCCAACTAAAACTGCTGTGTCATGGACCTCCCTTACCCTGGATGGCAGCACTTGAGTGTAGAATAAAAATTCGGTGACTCTCAGAGTATGTCTGCCTGAGGCAGGCCACTTGTCTGGTATGAAACCAGACTCCTGCTTTCCTAAGGCTTGTCCCCCGTCCAGTGCTTAAGCAAAACGGGATATGGTTTTGTCCAGTATTGGATGAGGGGACGCCATTTTGAAGAGAACACCGCTCCACCCTCGCCAGTGTGACCTTACACACAAGGACACACCAGTGGAGGCAGAGTGGCGTCCTCTTAAAAATGGCAGCCCCTATATGTCATGACCTCACACAGATCATATGTCGGAGGTCACATGACCGGGCAGGCCCACACCATTCCCAGAAGTACTGTAATGTCTGGTATTCTGACAATGCCTGAGTGGCTACCCTAGTCTACACTACAAGTGCTACAACAGCACAGTTGCTACTACCCCAGTGTAGTGTAGACACTTACTACAGTGATGGAAGGGTTTTTCCATCGCTGTAGTAAATCCACCCCCTTGAGAGACAGTAGCGAGAATCAGGGGTGGCCATCCTGTGGTTCTGGAGCCACATGCGGCTCTTCAGAAGTCAATATGCGGCTCCTTGCAGAGGCACCGACTCTGGGGCTGCAGTTACAGGCGCCAACTTTCCAATGTGCCGGGGGATGCTCACTGCTCAACCCCTGGCTCTGCCACAGGCCCTGCCCTTCACTCCACCTCTTCCTACCCCCTCTGAGCCTGCTATGCCCTCTGCCCTCAAGCCTCCTGCACATCATGAAACAGATGATCCGGATGTGCAGGGAGGGGGGAGGGGCTTTTGGTGGGCGGGAGTGCAGGGGGAAGGGGCGGAGTTCATGGGGGGTTGCTGAGGTATTACCATGGCTCTTTGGCAATACACATTAGTAAATTCTGGCTCCTTCTTAGGCTCAGACTGGCCACCCCTGAGCTAGATGAATGGAAGAATTCCTCCCTTAACCTAGTTGTGTCTAAGCAGGAGTTAGGTTGATGTAACTACATTGTACAGGATATTCCTGTGCAGAAAAAGCAGTGTACCTAACCCAACTGCAGCTCATTACCCTGGACTGTAAAGAGTTGCCTAACTGGGTCTTTTTTCCTTTAATTAGGTTATGGCACTGGGTGACTAGGCCAGCCTATGAAGAGTGAAGGGGGTGACCCAACTAGTTGGTCTCAAAGGATTGTTTGGCCCCGCTCTAGGAGCCTGTTGTGCCAGTTTTGTAAGCCTGTCAAGGACAGGGAAGTGCTTATGGACACAAGGGCACCATGTGCTGTGGCATTTTTGCCCGCTAAGGGCAAGACTGTAGCTTTCATCCTCTGCCTGAGCTGGGGGCCAGGAGGGGATGTGCGCCAGTAGCTACTCCCAGCGCAGCCACCAGAGCTTTGCTTGGACTAGAACAAATGTTAGCAGGCGTTAGCTAACCCAGGCTGCAACTCAACCCTGAGTATTGGCCAACTATTCAGGCCAAAGGAGGCAGTGGCGGCACTGAGTTCTGAGACCAGAGGAAAGATTAGTAGTCAAGAGGCCGGAAGAAGATAGAGACGGGGGAAGAGGAGGGATGTGGGAGCAGAAAGGATGAGAGAGAGAGAGAGAATGGGGGGAAGCAGGGGGCGAGAGGGCCTAAAAAAGAAAGAAGCCCAGAGGCTGGTCTAGCTGCTGAATCACAGGCACATTCTCGGGATCGAGGCCTGGCCCATGCAAGGGTGAGTGGGCAGGGAAGACAAGGAGTGAAAGGGACTGGCTGATGAGAAGGGGAGAGCCTGGCTGGTAGGAAACCACACACAGAGAGAGCAAAGTGAAGATCTTTGTAAATGACGAGCAGGAGAAACTCATTTTCATTCATTGGGGCAGGGGGGACAAAATATTAGTCTGCATCTCTTAGTCACAGTTTAAGTGCCCTGTGCTCAGGGCTGCAGTTAGCAAGGGTGACCAGATGTCCCAATTTTATAGGGACAGTTCTGCTATTTGGGGCTTTTTCTTATATAGGCGCCTATTACCCCCTACCCCCATCCTTATTTTTCACACTTGCTATCTGGTCACCCTACAGTTAGCACCCAATTTCTTACTAGGCATGCTAGATCCTAGTTTTCCTTTCATTTGCCTGAAGGGTGTGTGTGTGTGTGTGTGTGTGTGTGTGTGTGTGTGTGTGTGTGTGTGTGTGTGTGTGTGTGTGTGTGTGTGTGTGTGTGTGTGTGTGTGTAGGGATCTGCCACCACGGTATTGATCCCTGCCCACTCATTACTTGATACAGTTTTGAGTAGAGAACACATCGCACCACGACGTCTACTCCCCTGCTGTGTACATGTATCTCCCGCCAGTGTCAATGGGTCTATCAGGTAGGCATGACTGAAAGAACAGGCCCTAATTCCGAGTTGTAATGTGACCTGCAACTAAATAGCTGTTCCAAAGGGTGGTTCATTCATTAGCTGATGTTTTTGCCTGATAATCAGTGCTTAAGGATTACCCATGAAACACTGACCCTTTTTAGCAGCTAACTCAATGCAAGATCCTCACTGCACAAAGGAATTGGAAAAGGTATCATGTTTATTAATGTTCTGCGGCTGCTACAGCAAGTTCACACAGACAATAGCCACACTTGCTGCACAAGAATGTATAACTAATGCCCTCCTAGAAATGATCTCATGAAGCAGAAACTGTGAAGCAAAGAACAGATGGGACCCAATTTTTCACTCACCGCTGCTGCATTTTAAAATTGGGAATAATTTCTAGGTAAGAGCTCACAAATTAACAAGGAGATTGGAAAAGCAGAAACACATTAGATAGCTTTCTTTCCCTCATTACTTGGGAATTTTCAGATCTATGCAGAAATGCAGATATTTCCAAAAAAGTAATCTTTACCTTGTGTAAAACTATAAGAAAATCATTAGAGAAGAATTAACAGGATGGACCCGGTGAATGTTTCTGTATATCATTAAATATCTGTCAGAGAATCTCGAGTTTGTAAGTTACAAGTGTTTTTCACAGGGACATTATCCCATTATAAATAGCAGGAAGAAAAAGGGGAAAGAGAATTTAACAGTGGGAAATAATAGGTGTTTGGCTGAAGGACATTTTCATTAATTTCAGTCTAAAATTTGAAAGATGGAAGCAAATTAATCCTACATAGCCAGGGAGGGATGGCTCAGAGGAGGGAGGGAGGAGACATAGGCGAATGGAGAAGTGATCATGGAAAAACTAGTGAACAAGGAGTAATGTAAGAAGGAAGGGCTGTGCCCAAGCACTGCTAGAGAAATCAGAGAGAAACAACCATGCTTTAGATGAATTTGCAAAACTCAGTCAGGCATTTTGTGCTGTCTGTTGGTGCAATGGGGGAAAGCAATTTTTAATCATTAGTATTATTACTACCACTGTGGCTTTTCCTCTCACCGTCCTTTCGCCCACCATAACGTGGAGTGAGAAACAAAATATCAAAGCCATAAGTTCCGCATTTCTTTACCCCACTCTGAGGAGGAGCGAGTTGTTCAAATATTACTCCCTTTCAATGAACAACATGAATTGACATTTCCACTGAAATTTCAGGCCTGGATTCTCATGTACACTAAGGTCCCTTTACACTGCTCAAGCAGTATAAGGGTGCCCAAAAGTATGTGTAAATTACATCTGCGGTCACTTTAAAGCCCCTTTACTCTGCTAGAACAGTAAAGGGTCCTTAGCGTAAATGAGAATCAGGCTTAGTGGTAATAGATCAAGAGCAATTTTGGGGGGAAGATAGGATTCTTCACTCTCTGGCATCTTGTGCTATTATTTATACATGTATAAACTAGGTGTAACACTACCACATAAGGATGTCATTGTACATCCACTCATTTTGTGCAAGTGTAATGACTACACAAGGTGCAAAGGCAGTGGTGAATCAGGCCTGATTCTGTTCACTTACACGAGTGAGAACCAGGAATGACTCAGTGGAATTAGACTGGTATAAAACCAGTGCAAGCAAGAATAGAATCTGGCCCATTCCATGCTAACCAGCATATGAAAAGAAAGCCAGTTAATCACTGTTCGGAGGTACTACAGAGAACTAAGGTTGCCAGGATTCTAAGGGGAGAGTGGGGAGCAATCTTTAGAACTAACACAGGATGTTTTGTAGACGGTTACAGAGAAAATGATGTTAAAAGGAATGAAAGAGAATGTGGATTAAATAATTAGATAAACACATACCTACTGAAGATAAAAGTGATCCAGAATAAATGGCTGTTTTTTTCTCCAAAGACACCATAAAAATCTTTAAAGATTTACTCCTGTCTATTTAAGAGCTAGATATTGCTAAGCAGTGAGAACCAGGTTGTGATTTATGTTCTGCAACAAAAAGGACTCTTGAGCGCAGGGGTGGGGAACCTTTTTTCTGTCAAGGGCCATTTGGACATTTATAATGTCATTTGCGGACACACCCCTCCCCCCCCGGAAGCCCAGGCTGGCAATGGGAGCGGAGACCCCAGCTGGCAAGGGACCAGCGGGGGAAACCCCAAAGCAGTGACAGGCGGAGTGCTTAGCCCTGCACTGCTTTGGGGTTTCCCCCGCTGGCCCCTTGCCAGCCGGGGTCCTGCCGCCTGCCCCAGTCAGCTCCTGCTATCAGCCTGGGTGTAGGGGGTGATCTTCCTTTACCCCCGCCCAGCCTCCCCCCATCTAACCGCCTTTCCTCCCCAAACCCTGCCTGGCCCGGCCCAGCCCATCCCACTGAACCTAACCTCCTCCCCACTCCCACTCTCAACCCAGCCTCCTGCCCCCCATGCCTGACCCGCCCCGCCCAGCCTCCCCCCCACCAAACCTCCTTCCCTTCCGCACCCACGCCTCGCCCAGCCTGGCCTCCCCCCCCCCACCGCCTCCTTGCCTGCCCCCCAGCCCAGCCTCCCCCCCCCACCCCCTTGACCGTCGGCTCCCCACGGCTCCTCCTTTCACAGCCCGGCTAATGGTGGCCGCGCAGCGCCAACCGCCCCCGCCAGGCGGCCCGTGCGGTGCTGACGGCTCCCCCAGGCGCAAACCGCCCCCGCCTGGCGGCCCGAGCGGCGCCGGCAGCTCCCCTAGGCTTGAGCCGCCCCCGCCTGGCGGCCTGCGTGCATCCCGGTGCCGGCGGCTCCCCCAGGCGCGAGCCCCCCCCCGCCTGGCGGCCGGTGCGCATCCCTGGCCGGCGGCTGCGCCGCGTCCCCGGCCCTGCCGCGGGCCGGACAGAATGATTTGGCGGGCCGTATAAGGCCCGCAGGCCGGAGGTTCCCCACCCCTGCTTTAGCGGATGGAGGCCTACTCAATACTACACAGTTAGATTGGTGTAAGGCAGCTTACGTTGACCTAATTATGTCAGTGTACACACTACAGCCTTGCTCCTGCAGATGTAAGTGCCCTACTACACTGACATCATTACTCTACCTCCAGGAGAGGCGTAGGGCTTACCTCAATGTGTTAAGGTGACCTATTGTCTGGGTAGACACTGCCTTCTTTACATTGGCTGTTTTGTCAATTTCAGGGCTCCATTCTGCAGTCATGAAATTGACAAAAAGCTCAGCAGCTAGAGCCTGGCTGCCCCCTGCTCCTCACTCCCAGCCGGGCTGCTGCCCACTCAAGGAGCCAAGAAGCCTGGGCAGCTGCCCTCCCCCAGCCATCTGGGAGCAAGGAGTTGAGAGCCAGGGGAGAGGGGGCAGCTGGGATCCTGGCAGGGAGCTGCACAGAGCTTAGAGTCCTGGCTCTCAGCCTCCCACACTGCCCCTCTTCAGTTGGTGAAAGTGCTCCTGGTGAGGATCTGACAGACGAAGGGCAGCGTAGACATCCGTCACTGCAGCAACTACTGCTGTGGCTATAAGTTGACCAAATATAGGTTGACTTAGAGCTGTAGTGTAGACAAGCCCTGAGCTGATGATCAGATTGGTGCCCCAATTACAACTGCATCATCAGGTCACTTACATCCATCTTGTAAGTGTAATGGAGCACAGAGCAGCCTAGAACAACTTCGTCCTGGGGGCCTAATTCTTCCCTCTGCTGCAGGATGAAAGTGACTCCTGTCAAGCAGGATGGGGGAGAAGAAAGGAGTTGGGTCCTTGGATCTGCTAGGTTCTAGTAGCTCCTTCATCAGACCAGGTGGGGGCTAACAACAGCATTGATTTATGCTAATTCTTCTCCTCACTTTGTTTTCTGGAACCTTTGAAGTTTCTGGCAGCAGCTCTCTGGAGTAACTGTGCTCTGACTCAGAAGGGTTTGATCTCTCTCAAGCTTTGTGACTAAAATGGCACTAAATTTTTTATCAGATTTCTGTTCAGTTCAATTTTGCAGAAGACCCAAAAGTTTGGTTTCTAATCCAACTGTCCGTCTCATGAAGTTATATGTAAGAGGAGTTTTACATAACATCCAAACCTCTTGGGACTGAAACATCAAACTGGAAATATTAAGAGAAGCAGACTGGAAGTCTGCATGAGATTCCCATCATGTTCTGCTTCTACCTGGGTTGAAAGTATCACAGCCTTCCTTCTAGAAGAAAACGAGGAAGACTTGTGGCACCTTAGAGACTAACCAGTTTATTTCAGCATAAGCTTTCATGGGCTATAGCCCACTTCATCGGATGCACAGAATGGAACACACAGAAGTAAGATGCATTTATATACACAGAAAGCAGAAAAAGTTGGAAATTACCACACCAATTTTAAGAGGCTGTTAATTTAGATGGGTCATTATCAGCAGGACACAAAAAACCTTTTGTAGTGAAAAAATCAAGTGGATCTGTGTCTGACAGTTGATAAGAACCTGTGAAAAGAAACTTAACTAGGGAAATACATTCAATTCGTGTAATGACTAAGCCATTCACAGTCTCTGTTTAACCCTTGGTTGACAGTGTCCAATTTGTAAATTAATTCCAGTTCCTCAGCCTTCCTCCTGCTACTGTGGGAGAACCAGGTCCAGGAATTGCAGAGACATTTGAGATAAACGTTTGGCAAGACATTTTTTGAACCAGAACAAAGTTGTAGGGTTCACACTCATACTCAGTGGGGGCATATTGGGATATTTCTTATTTTATCCAAACTCTGTCTGCTCATGGAAGTACTTATCATGTAACCATAAATACAGAGAAGGTTCCTGATCAGCAGAATGCCACCATTTATCTGGACCACAGGGTGCCAACACTAGTTTATCCTCATTCCTGTTATCCTTAATTATTCTTATAGATGTACCAACCCTCATTCCCCCCCCCCCATCTTCCATTTGTGCAAAATGAGTGTCAAGTGGTGCAAAATGCCACTGCTGCTGTAAGAGAAGGTGGGTGCGGTAATATCTTTTACTGGACCATCTTCTGTTGGTGAGAGGGACAAACGTTCATGCTTACACAATGCTTCTCTTCAGGACCTTGTCTTTCAAATGCTGTGGGATGACACAGCGACCCCAGCATTGCATACTATTGGTGTAAATCAGTGGAGAATTCTGATCAGGTAGAAATTTTACACATAGTGTGAACGGATGTAGCTATACGCAAAAGGTGCAGAGTAGTAAAGAGGACCGAGCCTATTGTGTCCACTGGAGACAAGGTGTCCTCCATGGCATGGGGGTAGCAGTGGAGGAATCGCTCACAGAAATTAATGGGAAATGCTTTGCTTCCCATTGGCAGAAGTGGAAGCCCAAACAACCCTTGCTCATCCAAGTTCAAACATTTTTGCACTCTCTCTCGCTCACACACATAGCTTCTGTAAGACTTGGACATGTTTCATAGAATATTAGGGTTGGAAGGGACCTCTGGAGGTCATCTAGTCCAACCTCCTGCTCAAAACAGGACCAATCCCCAACTAAATCATCCCAGCCCGGGATTTGTCTAGCCTGACCTTAAAAACTGCTAAGGAAGGAGACTCCACCACCTCCCTAGGTAACCCATTCCAATGCTTTACCACCCTCCTAGTGAAAAAGTTTTTCCTAATATCCAATCTAAACCTTCCCAACTGCAACTTGAGATCATTATTCCTTGTTTTGTCATCTGGTACCACTGAGAACAGCCTATCCATCTTCTTTGGAACCCCCTTTCAGGCAGTTTAAAGCAGCTATCAAATCCCCCCTCATTCTTCTCTTCTCCAGACTAAACAATCCCAGTTCTCTCAGCCTCTCCTCATAAGTCGTGTGCTCCAACCACCTAATCATTTTTGTTGCCCTTCTCTGGACTCTTTCCAATTTTTTTCACATCTTTCTTGTAGTTTGGGGTCCAAAACTGGACACAGTGCTCCAGATGGGGCCTTACCAATGCTGAATAGAAGGGAATGATCACACCCCTTGATCTGCTGGCAATGCCCCTACTTATACAACCCAAAATGCCGTTAGCCTTCTTGGCAACAAGGGCACACTGTTGACTCAAGTCCAGCTTCTCGTTCACTGTAGCCCTTAGGTCCTTTTCTGTAGAACTGCTGCCTAGCCATTCAGTCCTTAGTCTGCAGCAGTGCATGGGATTCTTTTGTCCCAAGTGCAGGACTCTGCACTTGTCCTTTTTGAACCTCATCAGATGTTTCAAAATTAATTTCTAAAGCACAATGTCCAATGATACAACCTCAGACATTATCCTCTGAAACAGCTAATATATTTGAATCCCTTAACAACTAGAATCTTCACGCCTCCTGCGATCTGGAGCAGCTTCCCCATCTTCTCCCCAGCTCTCAGGCTCACCTTTTAGCCCGCAATATAAACCATGAATTGAGATAATGGCATATGGTCTGCACATAGATACATTTTCATTAAATAGCATCATCTTGTTGACAGACAGCAATGCAAAGAGCTGTCCTTCAGCTCAAAGGCTCCCACTTTATTAAGTGAATAGGACCAGTTAGGCCAGGGAAAGCCAAGTGAAATCCATCAGTGCACAGAGTAAGCTTCACTCCCCTTCTGCTGCAGCATTAAGTTCACCTTCACTGCCCTGTACAACCGTGCCCAGATCTTCTCTCTGACTCTGCCCTGCCTCACCTTCTCTGCTGTGCTCAAGTCATCCTTGTGCTTTCCTCTATACTACCCTTGTGCACGGAACAGCCTGTGAGTTCCACTGTGCCCCCCACACAAGAGCCCCAGGCTCCTCTTCTTCAATCCCCATGTAGAGCTTCATTTCACCCAAGAGGCCAGTGGACACTAATCCTCACCATTCAAATACCTTCCCTATCCCCTCATGACAGGAGCAAAGCAAAGACAGAAGATGGTGTTCAAAACCTCAGTTCCAAGGCAACACCTCCGCTGGGTTCCCCAATGCATCTTGTCTCAGGCATGTTTATCTAATACAGCATGGCTGGGACCGTCTTTGTTTATGTCTTGTATAGCACGGAGCATGGCATTTGTACTTTACTATTAAAAATAAGGACTGGACCCTTCTCCCACTGAAGTGGATGACAAATTCCCATTGAATTCGATGCAAGCAGAACCAGGCCCCAAGTTAAAGGGAACTTTCTGCATCACTCTAGGAGGAGAAACCTATTAAAATGAGTCTCACCTATAACTTTTATCCCCTCCACAATTTACGAGCATTTTATTTGTTCTCTCTCTTCTTTGATCATCAAATTTCCAGAGAGGAGAAAACTGCTCACATAGAGTTTAATTTTCTTAGAAACGGCAGAGTATAAAGAAAAGAAAATACATATGCAGGGATGTGATGGGTTTGTTCATGTTGCTGAGTGCATATCATGTACCATAAAATGACATTTGTTTTCAGTGTTTAGCGCAACATCTAACATTTTTCAGTCCTGGCTTCATATGCAAATTCAGTTACAGTCACTGTAAACTGTGTAAATAGGGGATTTAAAGACATTTGTGCCATCTTAAATCCGGGCCTTCTGGAACATTCTAAAATATTATAGATGAAGAATGCATTAAAGGCAATTTATTCTAAACAATCTGAAACTGAATGTTAGCTGCCTGAGTTCTATCCTTTTATGACTAATGGGGAGGAAATCTCCTTTTAAAGTTGTCTGATCCCTAGGAATGAGGAGGGGTTAAAAAATACTTTTCTGGTCCTTTATTGGGCTTGATTCTTATGTTGACTTTACAACTGTGTAAACCTACCGATTTTTATAAAGATTTGCATTAGTGTAAGAGTGCAGAGAGTCAAGCCCCATCTCTAAAAATGCCAAGACACCTCTTGTTTTTGTGACAAGGCTCTGATTCATCAGAAACTAAACAGACATCTTACATTGAAGGAAGAACTTTTTTCTCTTTAAGATTATAGAATTGGGGGCCAACTGGATTAGCAGATGGTGTTTAACGACATGATGAATGGTGATTTTAGGGTTAAATAATCTGGTGAGCCTCATTGGATCTTTGTATCTGAAAGAAAGTAAATTGTTGGATGATAGAGCACTATATTTCCAGCATAAGGTCCTGTGTGTGTGCAGCTGTATTGCAGAAATCACAGGATGAACTCCAAGGCACTTCGCTATAAAACATAGATCTGCCTTTCTGTTCAGTCAAGCACTTATTGAACTGATCTTTTAAGTGCAGCTCTGGATAGAAAAATGGTATTTACTTGCTCAATTTGTTGCTCTTTCCCCAGTACAGCTGAAATCCATCTCTCTTTGTTCTTATATCAGACCCATCAAAATATCGGAGACCTCACAAGATTTTAAAAATGGAAACACATTAGCTCTCCCCGTGCCCTATGAGTCACCTTCGGCTATCCCTCAATGAGAGGGTGATGTCTGCCATGGAAGTTCACTGATGGGGTTTTTAAGTAGATGAGGAGCCCAATTCCTACCCGGCAGATTTTTCCACAGAAGTGACAGGTGTAATCTTGGAGGACACATAGTTGTTGACTGGACTGTTGCGCCCTTTCTTTCTTCCTTTGTCATTTCTCTGTCTCATGAGCACATCTGTTCTCCTCAAAGTGAGTTTGGTGTATGCTGTGGCACCACTGTGTTCTGTTTCGCACCACTTCTGAAATGATCTGAAGTAAATAGGATGAAAGTCAATAGGAACGAATGCAACGTACTCCACTTAGGAAGGCACAATTGGTTGCACACATACAAAATGGGAAAAGACTTTCTAGGAAGGAGGACTGCAGAAAAAGATCTGGGGGTCACAGTGGATCACAAGCTAAATATAAGTCAACAGTGTAACTTTTTTGGGGGGGGAGGGAGAAAGGAAACCTCATCCTGCTGTATTAGCAGCGAGACACAAGAAGTAATTTTTCTGCTCTACTCTCTGCTGATTATGCCTCAACTGGAGTATTGTGTCCAGTTCTGGGCACCACATTTCAGGAAAGATGTGGAAAAATTGGAGAAAGTCCAGAGAAGAGCAACAAAAATTATTAAAGGTCTAGAAAACATGATCTATGAGGAAAAATTGAATAAATGGTCTTTGTTTAGTCAGGAGAAGAGAGGATTGAGAGGGGACACGATAATAGTTACAAAAGGAGGGAGAAAAATTATTCTCTTTAACCTCTGAGGATAGGACAAGAAGCAATGGGTTTAAATTACAGCAAGGTGGGTTGAGGTTGGACACTAGGAAAAACTTCATCATTGTCAGGGTGGTTAAGCACAGGAATAAATTGCCTAGGAGGTTGTGGAATCTCCATCATTGGAGCTCTTTAAGAGCAGGTTAGACAAACGCCTGTCAGGGATGGTCTAGATAATACATAATCCTGCCATGAGTGCAGGGGACTGGACTAGATGACCTCTCAAGGTCCCTTCCCATCCTACTATTCTATAATTGGTTCTACACAGCCAATGCAGCTATGAAACAGCTGGATTCTGCTCTGCCTTGTGCATAATCACAATTGCCAGCTAAATTCTTATTTCAGACACTTTATTACTGGTCTCAGTCTACACTAATCCCAGGTAAACTGAATTACTTTGCTCTGCTTCTTTGCCAACAAAGTCTCATTCATTAATTGATTTGTTCACTATCATAAAGGAAGTAGTAAAGGTCTCCATGTTTCATCCAATAGGTCTAATTATTCCTCCCTTTTTCTGTCTTCATGCAGTGTGGCTCTTGTAAAACCTTTAATAAATTATAAGGCCTGGCACTCTCTTCAATAAATAGAAAATCAAAGAGAGACTGCTTTACCAAAGAGGAAAACGTGGGGACATGCTAACTAGAGCTATGAGTCAGAAGTTTGGGTTTACAAGCGATTATGTCAATGTTCAGTTCAACCCTCCCTTCCTGCCCCCCTCAAATTAGTTTTAGAACCCAAAACTCAGAAGCATCCATCAGGTTTTAATCTAGGTTCCATCCCAAATCATTAATTCTCCCAGGTCCACTGAAGTTTGGCTTGCAGAAGGAATCTCTGACTAGAACAGTGCTTTCATTTGAATATTAACCTGTTGCCAAAAAGAATCCTCAAGTAAGAAGAGACTGGGGAGGAAAACCACAACAAGACTTGATCCTGTGGTGACGGGTGCCCAGAGGGGAGCAGCCTGCTAGACTCCCTCTCTTTCTGACAGCACTGGGAGAAGTAAACAGCGGTCAGGCTGCAATCCACCAAAACAGAGTGCCTGAGCCAGACTGATCCCTGGGGGAACTCCACTGAAATCATTAGGAGTTAGATCAGAAATGAATTTGGCTTAGTGGTAGGATAAATGACTATTTCTGGAATGAACCCTGTACAGAGTTAATATCCCATGTAATACTGCAGGATTGCATTTTCTCCTGCGCCTTCCCAGAATAAGTGTTTCACTTCAAACAGCAGAATGGAAACCTTATCAATTCATGCATGAGCACAGCAATTCATTATCAAATGTGCCACAGGAGTTGGGGCAAATTACATGGATTATTCTGTTTAATGAGAAGGAGAAGTCCTTTTTAAATACGGCAGCAGTGAACGGTTCTGCTCTCCGGAGGTCTCATTTGGGTAAATGGTAGGCTTGTTATGGATTGTGAGCCAGGTTCCAATGTCCATCATGGAGACTGAGCCTGAAAAAAAACCAAAATACCCTGGAAAGCAGAGATGGAAAATGATTTAGGGGTTAGAGAGGACAAGCAACTGAACACGAGTTCCCTTGTGGTGCTGTGGCAAAAAGGGCTAATGAGATTCTTAGATGTCTAAAACACAGGAGTATTAAGTAGGAGAGCGGTGATGATTTTACCTCTCTGTGCAGCATTGGGGAGACCAGTGCTGGAACCGGTGTTCTGGTGTCCATATTTTAAAAAGGATATTGGAAAAATAAATAGAGATGGTGCAGACAAGAGCCACAAAGAAGGATTGAGGGATGGAAAAAACTCACAATGACTTACAGTGAGAAACTTAAGGCTCGGTCTGTTTATCAGCAAAAAGATGGAGAAGCAACCTGATGACAGTGCAAAGTACCTTCAGGGAGAGAAAATATCATGTGCTGAAGAGCCTTTTAATCTAGCAGAGAAATGCATAACAAGAACCAATGGCTGAATTTGTCTTACTTTAACTAGACACCTTTCTGGAAGATGTGCTTTAATCAGCCCCAAGCTACTGGGCGCACGATACAGGGGTTACTGGTGAAATTCTATAGCCTGTGTTATTCAGAAGTTCAAACTAGATCAAATGGTCCCTTCTCTCCTTAACAGTTATGGAAAGTTTGGTCTTTCTTGGAGAATCAGAGAGGTAGCCGTGTTAGTCTGGAATAGCAGAGGTAACAAAGAGACATCATGCAAGGCACTGCACTTAGCCGTATGGAGTGGAAATCCATCAACCTCATGAAGACACTTCCACTGCTTGCATCCGACGAAGTGGGTATTAGCCCACGAAAGCTTATGCTCCAATACTTTAGTTAGTCTTTAAGGTGCCACAGGACTCTTTGTTTTCTCGGAGAAGTGACTGTAATAGGAACATTGTGCAGTTCCCCCTTCAGTGGGTTTCAGTGACTCCCATATCAAACGTACTTAGAAAAAACTAACTGCCAGTCTTACAAACTCAAGCTGGAATCTGAAAGTCCAACTCTCCTAAAACTAAACTGGCCCTTTATTAAGAGAACTCGTTACAGAGATGCTGCAAGGGCAGTGAGCCTGCAAGTCATGCCCAGACTGGCCTCCTCATCATAGGCACTGACTCCATGGGTGGGTGCTCCAGGGCAGGAGCACCCACGGGAAAATGTAGTATATATATATTACACACACACACACACGAGGGGGTGGAGTGTGGCAGGGTCATATCTGAGATTGCATTGCCACAGCTGACGAAAATCCCTTCCATGCCACATAGCAAAATCATCAACACCCACAAGCCTGGGTTGGGGGGTCTGGGGAGTTTGCTTTCTGAATCCTCAAATCGTACTAGAAGGTTGCATAACTACTTTTTATTCAGGTAAGAATAATCTGATGAAAACTACATCCTACATCTGTTTGTCTTCACACCTATGCTGTAGCTGTCGGTAAAACAAACACCTTAGAAAAAAGTGTGGTTCCGTTCTGAAATGCGACTAATGTCAGAAGAGTACCTTGTTGCTCCCTCAGTGTATTGAAAGACATATATATATTTATCTTACTTCCTTAATAACCCTCCCACTACAAAAACAGTTCTTATTATGCGCACATGCGCACCCACCCACCCACAGATCGCTGCAATGCTATCACAAGTAGCACTGCAGGACCAACTGAGCTGAGCTGGATTGTAGCTGGGCTTATGTACAGTAGAATTGTTAAGAGTTCCGGTTACATAGCCAGATTTCCCCCCATGCAGTTTTGAAGACAATGGAGCTGCAGAACGTGTAAGAAGGCAGAATTTCAGGATAATACAGTTGTATTGTATAGATGAAGGAAGACCTGCCTTTCACCCTTAAAACAGAATCTTTAATAGTGGTGAAGATATGTGAGCCAAAAAGAACCCATTCTGAATTTCAGATCAGGCTGGATTTGCTGCCTGAAAGTTGGATTTTTTTTAATCCTTTTGTTTCCAAAAAGAACACATTTGAGCTGAAGTTATGGAGAGCTAAACGTGGAGGCTGGGATGGGATATGGGCTTCTAAATCATGTAGGCACTTTTGGAACTCCTTCCTGAACCTCACAATGCCATTCGTGTCATTTCTCAGATTGGAACTGAACTTTGACTAAAAAAAAAAAAAAATCATAAAAAAAGGAGAGGGTGTTATCTTACCCCAAATGTGCAATTCCAACAAGAGGAGGACAGGTGTAAGTTTAGGCTAATTGTCTTGATGGGGGAACAGATCAGAAATCCGTGAGTCGTGGCTTGAGCACAGACTGAACATCTTAAAAAAAAAAAATACAGAAGCTGTATTCAAACAGAACATGGACAGATCTCAACTCAAATTTGCAGGGGATCTTTTTCCAGCTACAAATATTTAAAAATTGCATTGACACAACACTACTCATTTTATTCTGACTGCTTTTGACTTTCAGAACAACTGAACACATCTTGAATTACTCAGACTTAAGACCGGACTCCACCTTTATGCTATGAGCTGGCAACGGTAATACAGAACTAAACAAACATACACAATTTAATATAATGGTATGAAACAAAACTCCAAAAGGAAGAAAGCAAAATCAGAGCTAGGAGAGGGAAATTTGTATGCTAAAGATCTAAAAGGACCAACTCAAATAAAGCAAGAAAAGTGACAAACTCCACTCTTGATATACAGTCAATACCCAGAGAAATTATGTTGATGGTCAGTGCAAAAATCAAATGGAGTTCGAATTCAGAGTTCTCAGGAAACAGACTTAACATTAGCAAAGCCTCCTCCGAGATAACTATGTATTCTAGAAATAATTTGAGCTGATCCTAAAAGCCCTCAGAAGTTATATCAGCAATTAAAAGAAATAACAGAAGAGTAGAGGCAATTTCAAGTTAACGAAGGGAGAGCACTAGAAAGACTGCTGCTATTATGGTCAACATTTAG
This sequence comes from Sternotherus odoratus, assembly GCA_032164245.1. NCBI lineage: Eukaryota > Metazoa > Chordata > Testudines > Kinosternidae > Sternotherus > Sternotherus odoratus. The sequence continues at coordinate 210,349,581 of JAVMKO010000002.1, read as the reverse complement.
CAGAGCTGGGACCTTTTCTCAGCAAAGCTCTTTTATTCAAGTCGGCAAAGAGATTTCTGCAGGACAACCAAAGAAAGGCAGAAAGAGGACAGCTCCTAGGGAAGAGTAAATCAGCCTCGGAGAAATGGGGCAATTGGTGAGTCACTGCTATTTAGATTTTTATCACTCTAATAGAAGAGTGACCAATGACCACGCAAAGGTTTGGACAGCCCTGACAATCTTGAAACATAGACTAAACAGACCCATCCATTACACCAAGATCAAATAACCCAGCAACAATATAGATAACAATCGGATGGAGTGTCGCCACCAGCACCAGAATCCAACACCTTCACTACCCGCCCTCCCTTATGGACAAACAAAAAGATGGGCCATAAAATGTGGTGTAAAATCAACACAGAAACAAATAAATAGTCATAAGAAATAGATTGGACACTTACACAAATTCAAGGTAAATAAAATACCCTTTAAAGTAAGGGAGTCTAAAGAAAAAACAAGGAGCCCTTGTGGCACCGTAGAGACTAACAAATTTATTTGGGCATAAGCTTTCATGGGCTAGAGACTCTAAGAAGGATGCTATGGGGGTTTCATATGGATTCTCTGAACTACAGCCATATCAAATTAGCTCATAGTTCAAAGCCAAAGAATTATTATATTCTCAACTCAATGTAGTGTATGTGTGCACATGAGTGTGTGCATGGAGCAGGGGGAAGTCAACCCGTGTTCTTTCTGCCTTTTCCCATCCCCAGGTAAACCAGACTCTGCCATCAGAATTTTCTTGATGGTCGACTAGCATAAAGCTCGCAGTTCCTTAGCAGGACAGTGTCAGCAGAGCTAACAATAGTTTCAGTCAGTATAAGAATTAGCTGGGACTCAGACACACAAAGAATGTGTCTACGTAGCCAAACATAACAATGCAGAGTTGGGTCAACTAATGTGGGCTTGTGCCGTGGGGCTAAAAAAGCAGCGCTTTTGGCTGAAGCATGAGCTCCAAGACTCTCCTCCCTCACCGGGTTTCAGAGCCACAGCTATAGCCCAAATCGAACATCTCCACTGCTGTTTTTAGCCCTGCTGTGTGAGCCCCACGAGCATGATATAAGAAAAAGACCCAGAAATCATGACTGTCCCTATAAAATCGGGACATCTGGTCACCCTACATGGACCTCACTCCTTTTGGAATGAAGGACAATGCTCATTTCTTTGGCTTCCCTTTCTTACGAAACTTTTTTTCACAATTAAAACAGCCCCTCTAACAAGCACCCCCACCTATGATGAAATCAAGCAGTTACTAACTGGGGAAAGGGAACAGACTTACATAAAGTTCTAGACATTTTCAGTGTGGTCAGATATTACAGTGATGTGTGTGGTATAAGAACCTACAACTTGAGTCAAACCATTGAAATCAATGGGAGTTTTTCCATTCACTTGGATTGGGCCCTGGAGGTGGGGTCTGCAAAGTGTTCAGCATGGGTCTAACTCTGGGTCTGCAACCTTCCAGAAGTGGTGTGCCAAGTCTTCCTTTATTCACCCTAATTTAAGCTTTCATGTGCCAGTAATACATTTTAACGTTTTGAGAAGGTTTCCTTCTGTAAGTCTATATAATACAGAACTAAACTATTGTTATATGTAAAGTAAATAAGGTTTTAAAATGTTTAAGAAGCTTCATTTAAAAAGTAAATTTAAATGCAGAGCCCACCAGACTGGTGGTCAGGACCCAGGCAGCGTGAGTGCCACTGAGAATCAGCTCGTGTGCGACCTTTGGCACGCGTGCCATAGGTTGCCTACGCCTGCCCTAACTCCTACAGAAGTAAATGGTAAAACTCCATTAGCTTCAATGGGAGCTGGGTTAGGCCAATGAGCATTTTAGAAAATCCCACTCCTGGAGAACAAGGCAGAGAGAGATCCTAGTTATTTATTTCTTGTGGGTGTCTGGAAGATATAATCAGTGCTTTCCGTTCCTTGTAATTGATAGCAGTAGTGAAAATATACTTAAATGTGAATTAGAACATCATCCTATCTTGGAACTCTGCCACTTGGACTTATTCCAGGTACAAAAAATAGTCTAGAAAAGGAAGAGAAAAATATGATTCCAGACTAAAACTGTGCAAAACTGAGAGTTCTAGTTCAGCAGGAAAGTTTCCCTCACTTGTACAATGACTGTTCCATAACTAGAGCTCAGAGGTGCTATTTTAATACATTGCATACAAATAATATTTTACCAGATGAAATTATCATCCCACCTCCCAAATTGTACTTTTTACTTTATTCACAATGTGAATGCACAATGTTTGCATGAAGAAGATGGGCAAGACATGAATTTAAACAGGACGCCATTATTGCCTAAAAAGTTGGTCCATTTTCATCCCAGAAACAGACCTGGTTTTATTTAAAATGGAGTTGGGCATTTCACCGGTCCCAAAATAATTGCTCAACTGATGGCCAAATATTGGTCAGATATTGTCAAATAATGTAAAAAAAAAAAAAAAAGGTCAGATATTTTAAAGCAATTTATTGGAACAGTAACAAAAACAAGACAGACATTATGGTCTACGGGAGGCTTACATATGCCTTGGATAGGTACATATGCCTAATTAAAAAAGAAAAGAAAAAAAAAACTTAACTGAGTTAAAATAACTCAGAAAAATGCAAAACAAGGAAATGAAATTTCAAAGAAAGAAGTGTTATTGCCTTTTTGCAATAATTGTGAATGTTATTCAAGTCTGTACAGCTATAAAAGAAAAGAAAAATAAAATTGAACAAATAAAAAAACATATTGCAACTATAAAAGAAAAGTCTTGTTTAAATGCACTTTTGCTAGGTGGGAAGTAGGCCAACTCTTCAAGAAGGTTAAAGGCTTTGCATTTGTTCTCTGTGTTGGGGGTTGAAGTTTAATGGCTGTGATCTCTCCTCTCCCTCACCCACTCCTTTCTGAACAGTGGCGTATTTAGAGTTAGTGGGGTCCTGTGCACAGCTTCATTTTTTGGGCCCCCCCCCCTCAAGACCCAGACAAGAAAAAGAAAGCCAGACCTCTGTCCACACCAGGCGCAGGTCCAGACCTGGGTATGGGCCATGGGGTAGTAGCCAGGACCATAGGCGCGGGAAGTAGGATTGCTGACAGAATTGCCGAGCCCCTTGGCAAAGTCCCAAACAGATCCCTGACTGCTTTTCCTGCCTGAAGCTGTCCTCAGCCATGGAGATCTTGGTGTCTCCTGTCTCCTTCTCCAGCCCCCACGGTGACTCCGCTTGTGCTCTGCTGCCGGGGCGCCTGGGGTCCCGGCTGCCACCCTGACCTGGGGCTCTGCAGGCTTCCCTGCCATCCTGCTAACTGGCCTGGAGAAGCAGGCGGAGACCCGCGTGTGCTCAACCCCCACTTGAAGGTGATGGTTGGGGGGTGGGGCACAGCTCCATTGGCAGCCTCCTGAACATCCCACTGCCTCCGTGCTGATCTCCGCTCACCTCCCATGGTCACTGGGTCCTTGCAAAGCAAGCGGCTGTGATCCCCCTTAGCTCCCTGGCCGCGCTGCAGCCCCCCTGGCCGGCTCGGGCACCTCCCTGTCTCCCCAGGAGCCTGGGCAGTTCTGTGCTCCTAACTATGTTTTAACATAAATGGTGCAGGGCGGCAACTGGGACCCTGGGCACAGGGCGGCAGCTGAGCCCACAGAGCCCTGGGCGCAGCGTGGCAGCTGGGACTACAGGCGCAGGGTGGCAGTGTTTTGGGGGGCCCTGTGCCACGGCATGGGATGTTTCGGGGTAAATCCACTCCTGTTTCTGAATTAATCTCTATTTGTCTACTCAGTTTTGCTTGTAAGATCTTTGGGGAAGGATTGTATCTTATCTTGTTTAATGTGTTTTGTAAAATCACATTGATGGCTTGGTATACAAATAAAGATATGTACATACATGCAGATTCCAGCCAATCGAGATGTTCTACTTTCAGTTAGTTCACCTTCCTCCCTCCCTGTCCCCACATAAGGTGGCATCATAAAGGTGGCATTGCTGCAATATTTTCCTATTTGACCATGGTCAAATATTGGTCAGATAATGTCAAATGATGTCAGAGTCAAAGTGGGTGAGGTAATCCATTTTATTGGATCAACATGTTAATGAGAGCGACAAGCTTGTCTCTCTCTCACCAACAGAAGTTATCCAATAAAACAGATTACCTCACCCACCTTGTCTCTCTAATATCTCGGGTCCAACATGGTTACAGTTATGCTGCATACAATTATTTGACCAGTCATTTGACTGGCTTGCCAATACTTATTTAAAAGCTGATCCAAATATCCCTACAAATGACAACTTTTTCTCTTGAAAATTATGCATAACCGAGTGGCTTTTCATGCAAAGATGGACTCTTTTTTCAAAATCGTAATGACATTTGACAATACTTTGGGGTAGATTTGCATTTTGTCATAAATATTTTGCATGGTTCTCCTTTAGACTCAGACAGCTTAAAGAAGAAGACATGGAAATTGCTATGGTGTGGAAGTTTTGGAGTAAAAAGTAAACCCAAAGGTGTTGGCTTCCTCAGGAGACAGAAGGCATTTAACTTTGGAACTAATTACAGTGAAGTTGACAGAGCTTGACGGATCTATTGTTCTAACAAATAGCTTGCCAGTGTTCCTACAAGGAGAGTAATGCATCTCTCTCTCTGTAGGCCTTTGACATGAAGGAACACAAAGACAAGGCTGTCAGAATTTCTAATTATACACCGGAACCCAAAAAGTTAGAGCAGTAAAAGTGTTAGTTAAAAATAATGCCCTAAAGGTTATGAAATCGTGTAATGTAAAAAGTGTGGGGGCAAGTGGGATCAGGGTGCAAAGACCCCTTTCAAACGTTTGCTGACATTAGGTATTATTTCTGCCACAGCAGTCAAATAGGGCTCAAAATTATTTTTTCCCCCAGAATTTCCTGTGAAAGGGAAATTCTGACTTTTGACCAGCTCCACTTAATACTTATGTGCTCCTTTCCACTGTGGGTAGCTCTTCCCTAGCTCATAAGGGAGCTGTGCAAGGATAAAATCCATTATTGTTTGCAAAGCACCGAGATAAGAGTGTTGATGGGAGACCTATAAATACACAGATAGAAGGTGTTAATTGAGCTGCACAGTGTCAATCTGGATTTTGATCCAGATTTGCACTTCCCTAAAGTCTAGAGTTGTTTGGATTTAGTGTGGCGGTTCAGGCCCTTTGTAGGAATAACCCCTGTTGCCTATTTGGATTGCTCCAGCTAGGTACACAAGTAATTTTCATAATATTTGGGGTGGCTGGACAATGAGCTTTAGAAATACTCCAATGTAGTCTTTTTTTCTGGTTATCAAAAGCCTTTCCAATGATCTCAGAACTACGGAATGAAACATTAGAGCAGGTTCTGGATTAAAATAGGACCCTGTAATAAAGATGTGATCATGAATGGAGGGGCCCTGTCAGCAAAATTATAACAGGAACTGTCTGTTCTAATGGGGAAAAGGGTAAGAAGCGATGCAGCTCGTAAAGGAAAGCTAAGCAAGAAAAAAAAAATGCCTTGTGAAAATTGCTTGAGACTGCCATCTGCTTAGAAGTAGGAAAGGTCAAGACCTGACAATTTCATCAGAAAAACTGTTTAGATACTGACCTGAAATGCATATATTTCATTGCTCCAGTGTCAGACTGCTCATATCTAGAGAATATAGTGTGTGTTTATCAGCAGCCATAATATACACACCACAAAGAACAGCAGAAAAAATTACATCATAGAACGGCTGTGACTCAGATAGCCCAGGCTTCATAGCAAAAAAATACTGTACTGAAGAGGCAGAATCATATTGAGTTCACTGGAACAAAAGAAAGGATGGGTAGAAAGAAAACAATGTTTTCCTCCCAATTGTTAAATCAGGAAAACTGTTGTGTATTCTCTCAGTGCAAAAAAGTGATCAAGGGACACACATATGGAACAAATGACAGGCACTAAATTGGATAGTCACGTGATCAGGCTTGTGGATTCAATGTAAAAGAGCCGGGGTGTAACTCAAATAGGATAAATTAAATTCATGGATGTGAACAGATTAAGACAGAGGATTCCAGGAAAAAGTTGTAATGGAAGTTGATTTTCTTAAAAAAAAAATAAAAAAAATCTGTAATGTTTCTATCAGGAGACAAGGACACATTGGAGAACAGATGGGGAATATGGGCTTTAAAAGGAATAAATGTACTTTATGCTGACATTTAAAAACAGAAGAGAGAAGCACTGGAGCAGATTATTTACTTCAGAAATGGACCAGGACTGGTAGGGCATCTTTGGATTCAAAAATGTATCTGAATTGGCCCGGCCAGGCTAGCTCAATTAAAAACAAACAAACACAAAACTGTTGGCTTTGCCCTATTTCTAGAAATAATGCTCCTGAAAGTCTCAGTACACATGTGTCCTCTCCTAAAATACTCTCAGATTATTCATGGAAACCTGGAGTGATTACTTCACAGGGTGATCTTATGTCTTGCTGCATAGACATAGCACTGAACAGATCACGGAGAAGTCGTGTTAAAAGCTTCCTCCCACATGAAAACTGTATAGTCCAGGCAAGACCTTAAGCTACATCCCATAGACATCAACAATGTGGTCTGATTTTTAGTAGTATGAACTGTATTTCTATAGGTCAATAGGATAGTTCTGTCCTCCCACTTCCTAGCTTGAGGAAAGCAGGAAAGTCCACGTGTTTTGTATTACTTTGAGCCCTTTGCATCTTCTAATAAAACCCACCTTGAGGAAAGGGACATGGAATTTGACCAACATGTGTGGACTTTATTTGAACTGCCTGGGCCATTGACTTACATGTGCATCTCTGTATTCATCGTTTTAGAAATGTATTCAGTGACAACCACCCAAAGTTATTCCAGCATGGCTGAGTTCAGCTCATATTGCCTAGCATATGTACCATTAAGGTTTTTATCCAACTGGTAACTGAGTAAACGGATTTTAAAAAGTTACCAGATATGTGGGATAAGAATGTCTTGTAATGACCTTCAGAAAGAGTTTAAATGACATGTAGAATTAATTGGAACATTTCTGATGAGGGAACAGGTATTCTTCCATTATATAGCCTTCCGCTCAAACCCACATTCTTGTGTCCATTATGTTACCAACTAACCAGATGTGATTCCAACTACTTCAGAGCATAGGACATTTAGATATTGAAGTTGGAGCATACCTGTAATAATGGAGGGTAATACTGTGTACGTGTAAAAGATATTTTTCATTAGTACAGATATCCCTTGAAGTGACAAGGCAAAAGCGGATTTGACCTCTACATAGACGCTGGTATAAATTCTCGTCGTTGATCTCTTGAGGTCGAGGATGATCTCTTTCACAGGGTTTATTTTTCATGGGTCCTTTGGTGACTGAGGAGTCTGATCCTTGAGCTTGTTGGCAGATGTTGCAGGTGGTGCTGGAAGACAGGATTGGGATTGTTGTGTGACTATTGTCTTTCCTTTCTTTTCTGGCATTTTTCTATGACCAGGGCAAGGCAATTTTCCTCAAAAGTGGACGTTCCCTCTATGACAAGTCTTCATCAGTTATCCCTAGCCTGGGCTGCTGTCTCCCAGTGTGTGGTATTGATGCCACATCTCTTGATGTTCATCTTGAAGGTGTCTTTAAAGTGTTTCTTTTGGCCTCCCTGTTTCCTTTCTCCTTTGGTGAGATGAGCATACACTACACTCACAGCCGCACTTCCCAGCAGCAGCTTGCAGCCCTGCCACCCAGAGCACTGGCAGCACAGTGAGCAGGAACAATGGGGGAGGAGCCAGGGCTAGCACCCCTCACCCCCCGGCTGGGAGCTCAAGGGCCAGGCAGGACAGTGGGGCCGCTGGCCGTAGTTTGCCCACCTCTGGTATAGGCAGACTGCAGAACTGCAATTTGAAATTCATGGCATATTGGAAATCCCTCCACAGACACTGGTAATGCTTCTAGATATAATTTGATACGCCATTTGCACACACTGCTATGATTACTGATGTTTGTTTGTCAGGTTTTTTGCATTCTTGCAGATATTCAGTCATTCCTTGGCTTGTAGAAGGCATTGTGTTATTCAAGCCACTGAAAAAAAAAAATCAATGACCGAATCAAAACTATATACCCTGCAGACTAAAAACTTATAGTCAGTCAAGCGGCAATAAAATACTAAGGAATATCTGACCCAAATTGTGTCAGTCTGGGAAGAACTGTTTCTTGGAGTTAGTGACAGACTGATATTTTGTAAAATAATAATTTACCTTTAAAGAACCTTTCACCCAAGAATCTCAGTGCTTTACACACATTCACTGACTCACACAACACCCTTGACGAGACAGATGAACATCACTAACCTAATTTTACAGCTGAGAAACCTGACACACAGAGAGGTTAATTAACAACCCATGATTCACACAAGTCAATGGCAAAACAGGGAAGAAAACACAGAAGTTCCATCAGCAAGTTCCTTGCTGTAACAACTAGATCATATTTGTATCTAGTCTACACCCTTGAAAAGTTCTGTAGAAGGCATTCTGAGGTACATCACTCGTTTTGATTTGGCATATACAACTAGAATGACAAGAATTCTGTTTACCAAGGTGTAATCTCTCAGTAAATTCATACTTTAAAGGCATAAAATAAACCCAATAAAGGACACTTACTAGAAATTGGTTGGGATGATTTAGTTGGGGATTGGTCCTGCTTTGAGCAGGGGGTTGGACTAGGTGACCTCCTGAGGTCCCTTCCAACCCTGATATTCTAGGATTCTATGAAATTGTTCCATCCACCCAGGTGCCCCTTTTTCTTTGGCTAAAGAAAATATAAAAATTAAATCTTCTCTTTGCAATAATTTATAATTGTGGGTATTAAAATGGATCTATAACTAGCCATAGACATGACTGTGTTCCAAATAGAATCATAGGCATGTAGGGCTGGAAGGAACCTTGTGTTGTGGCAGGACAGTAAACCTAGACCACCCCTGACAGGTGTTTTCCAACATGTTTTTAAAAGCCTTCAATGACAGGGATTCCACAACCTCCCTTGGAAACCTATTCCAGAGATGAACTACCCTGAGAGAGTTAGATATTAGTAAAAGCTTTCTAACAAAATCTTCCTTGTGGAAGATTAAGCCCATTACTTCTTGTCCTACCTTCAGTGAACATTAGATCACCATCCTCTTTATGTCATCCCTTAACATATTTGAAGACTGTTATCAGGTTCCCCCTCAATCTTCTTTTCTCAAGATTTTTTTAATCTTTCTTCATAGGTCAGACTTTCTAAAGGAGAGCAACAAAAATGATATGTTGACTTATCCAGTTTGTTTGCATCTTTCCTAAAATGTGGCATCCAGAACTGGACACAATACTCCACCCGCACCAAGTGGAGCAGGAAAATTGTTTTTACATCAACACACCAGTTAATACACCTCAGAATATTGGCCTTTTTTGCAGCTGTATCGCATTGTTGACTCAATTTGCGAGCCACTTTAAACCCGCCCCACCCCCACTCCTTTTCACCAGTACTACCACCTAACCCGTTCTCATTTTGTGGTTGTATATTTGATTTTTCCTTCCTAAGTGAGATAATTTTCACTTACAGTAGAATCTCAGAGTTACAAACACCAAAGTTACAAACTGACTGGTCAACCACAAACCTCATTTGGAACCAAAGTATGCAATCAGGCAGCAGCAAAGACAAATACAGTACACCACTGTGTTAAACAGAAACTACTAAGAAAACAAAAGGGAAAGGAGTGTATTTCTTCTGTACACTAAAGTTTCAAAGCTGTATTAAGTCAATGTTCAGTTGTAAACTTTTGAATGAACCACCTCAACATTTTGTTCAGAATTATGAACATTTCAGAGTTACAAACACCCTCTCCCATGGTGTTCATAACTCTGAGATTCTATTGAATCTTTATTGAACTCAAACCAATTCTTCATGGTCATTTTCACTTCTAATCCTCTCCTCCAATGTGCTTGCAACCCCTGACAGCTTGGTGTCATCTGTACATTTTATAAGCACACTCTTCACTCCATTATCCAAGTTACTAATGAAGATATTGACTAGTACCTGACCCCCAAGACAGACCCTTGTGTGACCCTACAGATACAGCCTCCCAGGTTGGCAGGGAATCATTGAGAACTACTCTTTAAGTGCAATCTTTCAACTTGTTGTGCACCCACTTTATAGTAATTTCCTCTAGACTGCATTTGCCAAGTTTGCTTTTGATGCAGTCCTACATGACATCGTCATAAGCCTTACTACAAATCAAGATATAGATGACATCTACTGCTTCTCCCCATTCCCTAAGACAGCAGTGCTGCTAAAGAAGGAAATTGGGTTCATTTGGAGCTAGGGCTGGGAGACGGGGAGGAGCAAGTTGGGAGTGGAGTGGGACCAGGGTTGGATCTGGCCTGGAGGCAGAGCAGAACTGGGGACTGAACTGGGTTGAGGGAGGTGTGAGGCTGGGGGGTGAAGCTGGTCTGGGGTCAGAGTGGGGCTGGAAGTATGGTGCTTCCTTCCTGCCCCCCATGGGGGCTGGACAGGCCCAGCTGTGTGCCCCCTTGAACGTTCCTTTGATACTTTCCCCAGGAGGCACCCCACAGTTTGTGGCCAATGATCTAAACACTGACATTTTGGTGGTGGTGGTTTATACTCCGAGTGTGTAGGGGGTGCCATAGGACGTTGGGCTTTAATAAGTTATTGGTGGTGGTTACAACAGAGTGATATGCATGAAGTGACTCCAGGACCTCCTTACTTTGTTTTGTCTGTTAGCTCCTGGGTAATGTGTATTGGCTAGTGTGGATATGTATCACTAGTAAAATGGCTAGGGTAGGGTTGGTTCATGACTACCTAGGGGGTCCATAAGGAACAGATCATTTGCCTTAAAAATTAATCCATCAAATATGCATTACTAAAATTAGTTGAGAATTTTTTCCTACATGTTTTTTTCAGCACAAAATGGGGCTTCTGGGAGAAAAAAAAATCAATGTTTTCCATGGGGGTGGGGGACAATGTTGATTTTTGCCAAAGTCTATAAGGAAAAATCAAAACAAAAGATTTCATTTCAGTTCGCCAAAGTGGATTAATCATTTTATTTTGAGTCAGTTCAACTTAAGCTGCATCTGTCAGTTATTGCAATGCATTATGGGAGTTGTAGTTCAGGTGCCACATCCCCCCTTCTCTTTTATGGCTGGTCTCCCTGGCTAGCCTATATCTCCCATGATGCAACACAATCTTCCCCCTGACTATACTGCCACAGAACATTTTGATATTTCTATGAAACTTTTGTGAAAAATTTCAATATTTTGACTTTGTCTCTCTTTGAGACCAAACAAATGTCAAAATATTGAAGTTTCCCCAAAGGACAGAAATTCCGATTTGCAACAAGCTCCACCCATTATCTGCTGAAGGTGAAAGCCTGGCCCACTAAAGCCAAGAACGAAACTCTCATTGATTTCTCTGGGGGCAGGATTTCTCCCGATGGGTTTTCTCTTCCTTGATGATCTATATTTTTCAATGCCGTATTTTCAGTTTGAGAAGAGTTCCTCCCCTATGCCTTTGCTTTTCTCTTTGCTCACATAGATTTGTATCGCTTAGCAGGTTTGCTTTCCATGCTCTTTTTCACAGTCCTTATATGTAGTTGTTCATGTCATCATCATTACCCCATTTACAGGCACCAGCAAAGGAAGAAAGTGCTTGGGGCGGCACATTTCAAGGGGTGGCCTTGTTCTGAGGCCCCTCCCCCCTTTTTTTGATTGGGTAGTTGTGCTCTTGGGGCCGCAAAAAAAAAAAAAAAAGCTAGAGCTGGCCCTGCCCAGTTATGAAGTACATTCTTTAGAACTACAGCCAGCCTGGTGGGAGTTGGCTGGCAGGCTATTGGAGAACTGCACTTAGATCATTTCACCAGAATGGACATCACTTTCTGTATATTAGGAACAGTGTTGTTGCTGATACCATGGGCCAAACTCTGCCATCTGGGATGCAACTTCTATTGACATAGCAGGCAGTGCCTATGTGTCTCTGAAGGTAAAATTTATCCCTATTCATATTTGAGCCATAAAAAAAAAGAAAAAAAAAAGACAGACTGAATACATTAGAAATAAAACCCCATCAAGATAACACACACAGAACTCCAGTAATGGCCACATTTTCAGACTATTTGCATGTACAGAACTGTGGGCAAAAACCTAGAGAGCCCTTGAAAAATAAATGTTAAAATTGCAAAGGCAAAGTAATGCAAGATCAGAGATTCTGGGTCAAGTTTATCCCTGGGCATCCAGATGGTGCACACATGACAAAGATGCATGATATTAAGGGAAAATGCTTTCATACCTTGGCTGAATAGTGGAATTTTAGTGGGTTGGGAGAAGTGTTTTGTGGCTAAAACATAAGAGTGAAAGTCAGGTGAGATGGGTTGAACACAGACTTCTTGTGTGATGGGGGAGGGGGGGAGGAAAATCACTTAATGTGGCTGTGACAGTTTTCCCACCTGTAAGATGTAGGTATTTCCCTGCTCACAGAGGAAGTAAGCTAAACATTTTTAAAATGTTTGAGAGACTGGCTCCCAAAGCATCTAGAAATGCAAAGTCTTATTCTTGTTCTGGCCTCTTAACATTTGATCCCATCTCAACAGAGCTTCCAAACGGCGGTTCAAACCTTTTGTAGTTTTGACATTTCAGGCGTGATGCTCAGAGGAAGGCCCCAATGTAGAGTTGTGTCCCAGAACTCTCCAGGACGACTGCTGCATTTATGAAGTCAGCTTTCACTGAGGCTCCATGTCATATAATACTCATGTGAGAAAAGGAGCTCTCAATCTTTACAACAACAAAAAGCACAGATCAGTGTGTATGTTTGCAGGTTTTTTTATTGCAGCCAAATAGCCAAAGTACAGTTGCACATAAAGTATGGGTCAGGGAAAGATGGTAATATGCTTAGAGCGGTCTTGACATTTTTTGACCAAAGAGTTTTTTATTGGAAAGTTCTGCTTCATTGAAATCAAAATGTTCTGTGGGAACATGAGTCTGGTGATACCTTAAAGACTAATAGATTTATTTGGGCATAAGTTTTTGTGGGTAAAAACCCCACTTCTTCAGATGCATGGAGTGAAAATTACAGACACAGGCATTGTTCTACTGTTCTGAATCGTTTCAGTCCTACTTCTTTATTTCTGTCCGACAATTTTTTTAATCTTATTACATTAAGAATGTTCAGCACTATTGAAATGAAATGTTTTGATCCAATCAGCACTTGACTCCCACTCTGTTTAGGCATAAAATGATTAGACCGGGTGCCAGGCAATGGAGAATAAGGGGGATATTAATCACAGAAACCTTGTTCATAGGACACAATTCCCACTGTAACTAACACCAGTCCAGTACTAGGGATGTAACAACACTGAGAACTCTAGTGTAGGTGGGCTGCTGGCTGCTTCCGCTCTTTGTAGAACCAGATCAGTTAGACCTGCTGTGAGTAGGGTTGGATGATGCAGTCAGTGCACAGTGGTGCTGTAGCCAGCAATGTATCTACACTAGCTCTCCCAAAGTGAGACTGAACCAGTGTCCCAACAATGGGAAACTTTTGAAAAAGTGTCTCTAATAAAGGCAGGGATTCCAAGGCATGCAGATCAATCCATCCCACTCTTACAATTCACTATGGAACTATAGGAAAATCCACTTTTTATGTTCCGTTACCACTTATTCCCTCCAGTTCCAGAATGGAGGTGGGACAGGTAGGAGGAGGGGGAAAAAACATTTTGCACAGGGATTTGCTTATCCAGGATCTTGGCAATAGAAGAAAGCACACTGATCATAATTAGATGCATTACAGTAACACCAAGAGACCCCACTGGAGATTGAGGTCCCCTGGTGCTAGGCACACCAAACACATAATAAGAGACAGTCCGTGCCCCAGAGGGGTTTTAGTCGAAAAGAGACAAGGCAGAGGCAATGTGGGAAGGGAAACTGAGGCACAGAAAGATTAAATGAGTTGGTCACACAATGGTCAGTGGCAGAAATCAAGCTACGGGCTGCCAGTCCAGTACCTTATCCATTAGCCCAGGCTACATTGCACAGGGTTGCAGGAATCCTGTTTTACCTGGATGTACAACATGTCAAGGGGCAGCATAGGACCTGCTGCCATCTTCTCAGGGGAACAATGAAAATGATAGAGGAGGAACTACTGCCTGTCAAAGGAAGGTAAATGGAGCTGTGCCATTATCACGCCTACAGACGCAGGTCTGGCCCCTAAAGACTGTGATAATGATGGAGTTTTGCAGTAATTCAATAACTCATTGTGCTGTAGGACAAGTTACTCAGATTGGCCTTACTTGCTAAGTGCTGAGATGGTAAAATTTGAGGATTTTAGTAGTAGTTTTGCAAAGAGCCACTTTTATGAACTTTTTTTATATGGAGAAAAATAGGTCAGTATAAGCAGACAATGAAATTAACACCACAGTTCATTGTTACTTTTACAGCACCCCAGGGATGCAGTGCATTTGCAGGATAAATAGAAATATATGGACGCTACTCTTAAGAGTATATAATCTGAGCACAGAAACAAGTAGTGACAGACAACACATGGGATATGGAATAGAAACACAAGAGCAATAATAATAAATATACACTGTTGCTCCACTGTACTAGGCTATGGCACAACTTGATACGGCTCAGCAAGCTCTCTCTCTCTCTACCAATATATTCCCAGGCACAAGGGCTTTGTTAAAAACCAGTTCCAGCTAATTCTGGACACCGCGGTATCTATCGTTACCCCATTTTAGACCTGAGCAGGTAGCCAGTAGAGTCAGACATTTCTTTAATGCAGTCCCGTTTACTTACCAAAAATGTGCAAAGGCTCTTTGCTAAACACAGCAGGGATCAAACAGGAGATTTCTTTGCTCGCATTTAAAAGCTCCCTTTCAGCCAGCGCTCATCCCAATAAAGCTTTCACAGGGCTATCCTCTTAGAGCTTATTCTGGCTGTCTCCTCGGCTTTCTGCTCCTTCTCTGTGTCCCTCTGTGGTATTTCTGCTATTTCTTTCACACCAACAGACACACACCACTCCACCAATTAACGCCCTAACCTGTCCATTTGCTAGATCAGTGCCCAGGAAATCTTTTGGGTCACACGGTTCAGCTTTTACTCATGCCTTGCCCAGGTGCCTGTATTTTGGGAGTGGTACCTATTGTTTCTAGTTCCATAAAGGAGCTTGATTGCTTTTTGTGCTTGCCCTAAATGAATGGCAGCTTCAATGCCATTTAACCCAAATCATCTAGAAAATCATCTAGCATTCTCACTGCTTAAAGCAGCAGTCTCAAAGCAAATTCAAACCCAGGAATCCTGTGGATTAGTTGGCCTCACTGCTTGTCCAAAGGCCAAATAGGGCACCCCATATAGGGTGCTATGTGGATTAATTGTAGGTAACTTGCTGCATCTCTAGCTAGTAGGAAATTCTACTTCTACAAACTGACAAATGATCATTTGGCAAGTCTGGTTTAAACTACGTCTGGTTGCGGTCTATGAGCGACAGTATTTACAGCTCTTGTCCTACCCATGCTAAGGTTTTCAAGCCAGGCGTTCGGATGACACAGACAGAGAAACAAGAGAGACTGTGCAGAGGGCAAGATCGATTAGAAGAAAGCATTTGTGTCATCACTAGTGCATTATTTCTGCCTCGTAAACCCCTGTGAAAAACACAGTGAACTGTCCACTCAAGGGAAAGGAAACATGGTAGGAAATAAGATGGTGTGAGCAGATGCTTCCCCACCGGCTCTATGACGCATTCCTCACACCCTGCCGAAGATCAGAACTCCCCATCTCCCAGGGATTTGACATTATAAACCAACAAATAAACAGTAAGACTACAAAGCCTGGCCCAAGCCTTCTCCCCAGGCAAGACTTCTCAAACTTTTTCTTTCTAAGCGCCCCCTTCCCCCCAACATGCTATAAAAACCCCACAGCCCCTGTGCCATAACTACTGGATTTCTGCATATAAAAGCCAGGGCCAGCGTTAGGAGGTAGCAAGCAGGGCAATTGCCTGGGGCTTCATGCCACAGAGCCCCCCACGAAGCTACATTGCTCAGGCTTCGACTTCAGTCCCAAGTGGAAGGCCTCAGGTTTCAACCCCATGAGGCAGGGCTTGGGCTTTCTGCCCTAGGCCCCAGCGAGTCTAACGCTGGCTCTGCTTGGTGGCTCCCCTGAAACCTGCTCACGGCCCCAAAAGGGGCCTCGGACCCCTGGTTGAGAACCACTGTCTTAAGGACCTAGTTAAGGTTTGGTTAGACTGCTACCTTGCTCTTCCCCGCCTCAGAGCCACCATCTCACTGTCAGAGCAAACCCCACTGCAGTCTGCTGTCTCCCTCCAGCTGAAGCATCCCTCCTCTAGGCGTGGTATTGCAAACAGGTGTTGTTGGACTAGGGCTGGCTTCAGCACAAACTATTAACCCCCTTCCTGCTCTGGTCCAGTGGGGCGCGTGTCTGCACACTTAGAACCGTAAGCAGAGCAAAAATAAAACTGGCCAGAAGTACAGCTTGCCAAGAGAAACGTAATATAGGAGTAATAGGGAGGGATGGTTAATCCCCGGGAAGTGGAGAATATACCCTCCAATTCACACACTTACAGGCCCGGGCGCAAGGACAGCATCACCCTGCTAAAGAAACCCTTGCTGTTTATTCCAGTCCTAAACTGTCCGCCACATTCACTTGGCCATAAGCAAAGGAGGTTGGTTTACACAGGATTTCAGACATTCAACTGCAGAGTCCAAACATCCTCACTCCGATTATCTTTGTACAGACCTGCAGGATCCAGTTTGGGTCTTTTCTTTTTCCTCGGACCCTATGTGTTGTTTATTGCACACTTCACCTACAATCAAAGAAATGATTCAAATGCTCTCCCATGAGAATAAGCCTCATTTAGTAAACTCCAGATAAACCCCTGTGAGCCAGCTGATGGGGTTCTATGTGCATGTGTTAATTCACCCCAGAACATGCCAGATGTCAGCTGGGTGAGAATGGGATTCATTAGACAAAAAGGCCACAGGGCAGTTCAGAAACTACATGTTACCACCTTCACCTATCCTTGCCCACAGTAAATGTTTTCTCTGTAGCAACAGATGCTGATATGGCCTTAAACAAACATACCTCAAGGTCAGGCTTAGCAGAAAACACAGGTATTTTTTAGAGGGAAGTGGTAACATTTTACAAATCTGTATTAAACAGAATGTTAACTAACTTGCCTCCACTTGAAAAGTATAAACTGACATTTGGGATGGGGAAACAGAAATACAATTTAAAACTTAAAGTATGTTGAGTTAGTAAAGACTTTTGGAAGGAGACAGTGGGAAAGTAGCAAGTCTTTAGATTAAAAAAAGAAAGAAAGAAAAAAAAGACCCCAGAACAACAAATACCATCTGTCCTAAGTAGAGACAGCTACATTTCAGCCCTAAAGGCCTAAAACAACATTTCTTCAGACATACCTATAGAGGCTTCAATGTCCTGTGGCAGTAGATAGCATGGAAGCAGCTGCTGGGTCTCACAGGAGGAACCTGTGTTTGTCTCTTCTCTTTCCCCTGGATTCTTCCCAACATGCACCACTCCACAGCTCTCCCTGCCCTGCACTAACCTCACTAAATATCTCCTCTCCAGACTTACCTTGGATCCCAGAGTAGTCGCAATCATGGATACTGCTGAGTCTCCAGGCTGCTGCTGCCTTGTTCACACCCCTCTGTTGTTTGTACCCCACCCCCTGGCTGTCCTTTTAAGCTCTTTTGCCACTTCACTTTCTTGTTATGCTTTGCAAGGGTCTAGCCTAGTTGCTAGAGCAACCCACATTAATCTTCTTTCTTCCCCTAAAGTGCTTGAGTGGCTCTGGATCTTGGTAGGGTGAGACTACATGATGGGCAGGTGGTCATTAGTCAGAAGAGTCCAGGCCCTTCCCTTCATCTGCATTTTTGTCTTCTAGATGGTTAGGCAGGGACCGTTTCTTCCTCTATGTTTGTACAGCACTTACCACAGAGAGGGCCCATTAGATTGACGCCTATCTGAGTACTTCACAAACTTATCCTCACAGAACACTTGTGGAATCCCCATTGCCCCCAAAGAGACTTCCCAGAGTTATCAGAGGTCAGTGGTAGAAGTAGAAATTGAACCCAAATCAGCAGTTCCACACCAATGCCACCGCCATCATCCTCCCTTCTGGGACTAGCCATCTACAAACTAGATACACCCAAATAGCAAGACCAGGTCCAAACACTCCCAAAGAGAAGTAAAATCCTGGATCCGGGCTGCAGAAAGACATTCTCAAAATTCTGCTTCTCACACTATATATTGAGCAGCAATATATATGCCAGTGGAAAATAGTCAAGAGCTATACTGATGTGCAGGAACATCTACCTGTCAGATATAATTAAGGCTCCTGTGCTTCCCTATTACTCACCCTATCTATTAAGTCCCATTCTAATTTAATTACCCTTGTTATAGCACTTCATTATAGCACATTCAAAATGAATGGCTTTTAGGAATGGTGTTTTCAGGGAATGCTGATTTTTTTGACAATGGTAATTGGCATTTGCAGTGAGCATTGGGCAATCCCAACTCCCAGGGCTCTAGGTAAGATAATGAAGTTTCCACCACTTTAGAAATTAGAAGAGAATTGGAGGTTTAAAACAACTTTTACAAAAGGAAGCAGGAAAGTACGCTTACCCAGTTAGCTGTGTCTGGTTCTAGAAGACAGCAGAGTGAAGGATCGAATGAAAACTAGTAGTTTGCAAAGTAATACACTTGAATATTCTGCATTCTTATTATTTACTAGCATAAGTGCCCGGCGTTGCTCGGGTCAGTCGGAGGTGGGGAGGGGGCAGACAGCTGACACCACCTGACCAACCCCAACACCCACACCTCACCCCTCACCCACCCCGACACCTTCGCACCCCCCCTGACCAACCCCAACACCCCCCGGCTCACCCCCCGACCGAACCCGACACCCCCACCTGACCCCCCCGACCAAACCCGACACCCCCACCTCACCCCCTGAACAAACCCGACACCCCCACCTCACCCCCCGACTGAACAGTGTACTTAATAATCTGTGTCCTACACAGTGCACCGTGAGCCGGGGGGGTGTCGGGTTTTGTCTGGAGGGTGGGGGGAAGTTGTCAGGGTGGGTGAGGTGTGGGTGTTGGGGTTGGTCAGGGGGTTTTGCGGTTGGTGGGGGGGTGAGGTGGGGGTGTCGGGTTCGGTTGGGGGGTAAGTGAGCCAGGGGGTGTCGGGTTTGGTCTGGGGGGGTGGGAAGGTGTCGGGGTGGGTGAGGGGTGAGGTGTGGGTGTTGCGGTTGGTCAGGGGGTGTTGCGGTTGGTGGGGGGGTGAGGTGGGAGTGTCGGGTTTGCTTGGGGGGATGAGGTAGGGGTGTCAGGTTCGGTCGGGGGTAAGTGAGCCGGGGGGTGTCGGGTTTGGTCTGGGGGGGGGGTGGGAAGGTGTCGGGGTGGGTGACAGGTGAGGTGTGGGTGTTGGGGTTGGTCAGGGGGTGTTGCGGTTGGTGGGGGGGCGAGGTGGGGGTGTCGGGTTTGGTCGGGGGGTAAGTGAGCCGGGGGGTGTCGGGTTTGGTCTGGGGGGGTGGGAAGGTGTCGGGGTGGGTGAGGGGTGAGGTGTGGGTGTTGGGGTTGGTCAGGGGGTGTTGCGGTTGGTGGGGGGGTGAGGTGGGGGTGTCGGGTTTGCTTGGGGGGGTGAGGTGGGGGTGTCGGGTTTGGTCGGGGGGTAAGTGAGCCGGGGGGTGTCTGGTTTGGTCTGGGGGTGTTGCGATTGGTGGGGGGGTGAGGTGGGGGTGTCGGGTTTGGTCGGGGGGTAAGTGAGCCGGGGGGTGTCGGGTTTGGTCTGGGGGGGTGGGAAGTTGTCGGGGTGGGTGAGGGGTGAGGTGTGGGTGTTGGGGTTGGTCAGGGGGTGTTGCGGTTGGTGGGGGGTGAGGTGGGGGTGTTGGGTTTGCTTGGGGGGGTGAGGTGGGGGTGTCGGGTTTGGTCAGGGGGTAAGTCAGCCAGGGGGTGTCGGGTTTGGTCTGGGGGGGTGGGAAGGTGTTGGGGTGGGTGAGGGATGAGGTGTGGGTGTTGGGGTTGGTCAGGGGGTGTTGCGGTTGGTGGGGGGTGAGGTGGGGGTGTTGGGTTTGCTTGGGGGGGTGAGGTGGGGGTGTCGGGTTTGGTCGGGGGGTAAGTGAGCCAGGGGGGTGTCGGGTTTGGTATGGGCACCCACCCGGACACCTTCCCCCCCCCAGGCCAAACCCAACACCCACACCTCACCCCCCGACACCTTCCCACCCCCCCAGACCAACCCCGACACCCCCCCGCTCACTTACCCCCTGACCAAACCCGACCCCCCCACCTGACCCCCCCAAGAAAACCCAACACCCCCACCTCACCCCCCGACCGAACCCGACACCCCCACCTCACTTACCGTCCCACCAAACCCAACTCGGATCCGTCGCAGGCGGGGGGGGGGGCAGAGCCGAGGGATTCCGGGGACCTTTGCAGGTGGGGAGAGGGCACAGAGCTGATGGAGTCCGGGGTTCCGTTGGGAGGTGGGAGGGGCAGAGAACTGAGGGATCTCCGGGGTTCCGTTGGGAGGGGGGAGGGGCAGAGAACTGAGGGATCTCCGGGGTTCCGTTGGAGGAGGGAGGGGCGAGCTGAGCAAGTGCGGTGTCTGTTGGAGGGGGTATTATGACATCATCACCACCTAACCGCCCAGCTGATGTGATTGGCCCTGAAAGACTTTCAACCCTGGGGGGTGTCAGAGGTGAGATCCGAAAATTTTTCGACCCTTACGAGCATCTAGACCCCAAGACCCCTAACTGTACCAAATTTCAAGTCTCTAGCTCAAACGGTGCGGGAGGAGTTCGCTGTCATACATACATACATACACCACTTGACTTTTATATATATAGATTGCAGTTATGTGCCAATCAGGGTCCAGACACCCCAGGAGGAAAACAGAGGGTCCAAACCCCCAAAGAATAAGCAGTTCAATCAACTGATTTATACAATATTACTATCCAATAGAAGTGTACTAAGTAAAGTCTTGTATGAAACAAGTGACACAATGGTGATCAACTATCATCGTGAAATGTATGTACAGTATTAACACTGTATGAGTAATTATGGATACTCATGGATATTCTGCTTTAAAATATGTGACCAAACAAAGGAAGAAACAGGTTTCTCCCAGACAGGAGGGAACATTACTGCTATTTAAACCTCTCCAATGTACATAACCCTGGTCGAATCAAAACAATGGAAGCCTCATTTACATGCAAATCAGCAGGGGGATGGGAAGTCCACAGGAAGGGAAGAAAAGCATGAGATCATCCTGAGTGAGGACAAAACAGTGAGTTTTGGGAAATATAAGGGAAAGCAAAAAAACATTGTGGCATCCATTACTGGGTAGATGTAAGAGGTAGGAGCTCTTGTACAGCTGGGAAAAGTGGAAGCTTTCAACCAAGGGGGTTGGAAGACTCTAGGAACTGAGCATCGGTGAGAAAACTGCTTAGATCAAGACTGTAATTTGCTGAAGTTAAATTTAGTCACTAGAAAGTGTGTTTTGTTTGTAACTTTTCATCTTTCTTTCACTCTTACTAGAAATCACTTCTCTGTTCATAAACTTATTTTTGGTTTTACTACAAACCATCTCAGTGCTGTATGCTAAAGAGATGTGAGAGTCCTCAGCTAAATGAATAGGTTGGTGCTGTGAACTGTCTCTTTAAAGAAGCAGGCAACTTACTCATGTTCTGAGAGTGCTACAGTCGGAAGGACCGGACTCTGCAGCGCAGACAGTTCTGGGGAAACGTGGGGGCTGGTGCCGCCCTGCAAGCACTAACCCAGCTGATGGAAGACAGGGTGAAGCTACTGGGCTGTGAGCAGGCTGCTGGATTCAGGGCTCTGAACCAGATCTTCCCAACACAGAGGCACCCAGGGATATAGGACAGGTGGTGACTGGTCTAGATTAAACCCCAAAGCGTTACAATGAGAGCTCTGCTTTTTCAATGGAAACAAAAATAAACATTTTCTTTCTGGGTCAGCCCAGCTCAGATTGGAATATTTCAGTTTGTTGAACTGAGCTGAAATGTTTTGGCTCAGGGCTTCGTGTTTGCGTTAGAGAAGGTGAAGAAGTGCGCCTTGAAGCTGGGAAGGTTTGTGATGGTCTTGGGTGTCTATGCCCTTCAGAACACGTTGGATCAGAGCTTAGATTACTACAATGTGCTCTACACGGGGCTACACAAAAAGACCGTGCATTCCGGGTCTAGTGCACAAAGCAGCTGCCTATTTAATAAGTGAAGTTTCATGTTAGGAGAACATTCCACCATCACTTTGGGGTCCGCACTGGCTGCCTGTACATTTCTAGGTGGAATTCAGACTGATGGTGTAATCTGCAAAGCCCTAATAGGATCAAGACCTGGATTCCTGAGAGACTGCCTCTCTTCCTGGCAGTCACAGCAGAGAGATCAGCAGAGGTACTCCAGCTCCTTCAGTATAAAAAGGAGGGTTGATGACAGAGCTTTGACCATGAAGGGTGATCGGCATCTTAGCAGAAATGTTCAGCTAATGGGACTTAGACTCCAAAGTGCATAATCACTTCCCATGTTACAGGTGACTGAAAAATTTTAACTCATGTGCCTATCCCACAATCCTAAATTACCTGCTCCAACTCCACAAGTGCCAAAAGCCCCAACTGTCCTCACTCAGTTGCTAAAACTTCCAGATTCTCATGGAAACATCCATAATGCAGTTCTGGGTTGTCGGTACCTTAAATGGGCAGCAGGTTTAAAACAAGTAAAAAGAAGTTCTTCTTCACACAGTGCACAGTTAACCTGTGGAACTCCTTGCCAGAGGAGTTTGTGAAGGCTAGGACTATAACAGGGTTTATACGAGAACTGGATAAATTCATGGAGGTTAAGTCCATGAATGGCTATTAGCCAGGATGGGTAAAGAATGGTGTCAACTAGCCTCTGTTTGTGAGTGTGGTGATGGATGGCAGGAGAGAGATCACTTGATCATTACCTGTTAGGTTCACTCACTCTGGGGCACCTGGCATTGGCCACTGTCAGTAGACAGGACACTGGGCTGGATTGGACCTTTGTTCTGACCCAGTGCAGCCATTCTTATGATGTGCTGAATACAGAAAATGTGGGTACAATCTCAGACAAGTTGAAACTGAAAACACTGAGTGTTATCGGAACAAGAAGGAAATGAAGGACACACCCAGTACGTGACTATTATCCATATGTTAATTCTCAAGTGAAGAATTTCCTGTCTGCTACCCCAGGATGCTACTAAACCTAAGTTTGTGCTTTGTGATGTACAGACTGTCACTGAGGTGGGGCGAGTGGGGCAGCTGTCCAGGGTGCAAAGCCGCGCTGAGATGGGAAATGGGGCAGTGTAGGGGGTCACGTGGGGTCACGCCCCCCATTTCTGCCTTGCATTTAGTGCAGAGGTTTTCAAACAGGACATTCCCCACAGTGTGAAAACATCCCCTCCTGCCGGGAGCCAGCAGATCAGTAGCTGTGGGAGCCAGAGGCACTCGCTGACCACAGCCCTGGTGCTCCTGACTCTGCTGCTGCTCCACGGGCAGGGGCTGGCTCCTGGCAGGGGAGCATCTCATGGCAGCCAGGCTCTGTGGGCAGGGACTGGCTCCAGGGAGCATCACTGGCCAGTTCTGGGCTCCTTCGGGGGAGAGGTAAGAGCCTGAAGAGCACCTGGCTATGCAGAGGCTGGAGAGCCAGAGCGCAGACAGCCAGGGGCCCGAGTGGGCCGGGCGGCTCCCACCAGCTTCCGATCCGCTGGCTCCTGGCAGGAGGGGATGGTTTTCAAATTGTGGGGCGTTCCCCATTTGAAAACCTCTGTGCTAAATGGAAGGCAGAAATCTGGAATGGTTGTGACTCCACGTGTCCCCCCCGTATCGCCCTTAGGGAGCGCAGATATGCTTGCTCACCCCACATGGTAAAATGCCTCCTTACGGCTCTGGCTATGTAATCGTGCTGATTTAGGATTAGGGAAGGATGCAGAAAAAAATGGTTTCTCAGACCTGCCTCAAAAGGCTAAGGCTGGCTCTGATCCTGAATTATGTTCGTAACTCCTCCCAGTGTAGCATCGTCCATCTGTGAATTTCATCAACATGCTGTTAAGCCATATTGTTGGTGTTTGTAGTGCAACATCACAGCCAATTGCCCATACTTTCTACAAAGCACACAAATTCTTGACCATATCATCCATCATCTGAATTAAAGCAGATAATTTCGTATGAGCAGTTGTAATTTCTGTACTCAGTTCTCCTTTCAGCAAGGCCGACATGCTAGTCCTGGTGTGTAGTGGTCAGCTCTGAATGGCTGTTTACATATTGCTCTATATGCACTACTGACTCTTGTTTAAAAGGTTTGAAGAGTAGCAAAACACAGTCACATCCACATAATTGCTTTTTAGAATGGAAAAAAAGTTACACCAAAGAACATAAAGATTAGTTCCTGTATACTGCATCTGAAAATAGATTATGCCCTAGGGCTGATAATGTACTATAGCTATAATTATTATGTAGCCACTATACAAAAAGCCATCTATTGTTCTAACAAGACATTTATAAATAACTTGGACTAGGTCATACAGACAGCCTATAAAGAAGAGCAATGGGTTGAAGACACTCATCATAAAAGGAGGCACAAACCCTCTTAAACAGGAATTTATTAGGGAGAACAGCGACAAGCTACAAACAAAGCAAGCTGACTTTCATCTTGTTCAGTTTCTGAAGACAACTCCATTTTTTGAAACTTTTAACCCAGCACAGATACATATATTAGACAAGTACCATAATTTCTGCCCTCAGTTAGACATGCTGAAGATAATGGGAGTTGTGCGGGTCGACTCACAGCCCAGATCTTCAACAGTATTTAGGCGCCTAATTACCATTGATTTCACGAGGAAGTTACTAAATCAGACTCAGAAATTAGTAACATCTATTTATAGGACAGGCCAGCTGAGAATCACTTAAAGTAAGCAGCTCTCTCATTGGTTCATGTCGTGTAAGGCCAATGGCTAAACTTTAAGCTTGAAGTGTTTTCCACCAAGACAGAGTTTGAATGACAGATGAGTCACAGCGCCACAGAGCTGTGTAATGGGCTAGCACAAGGGTTGGTAGATAAATGATCAATCCCAATTTGAAGCTGATGCTGTAGACACAAAGATAAAGATTTGAAGCCATTCACGCTTTCCAAACTAACTAAGGACAACATCTTGCCCTGAGAGTCTAAGTGTCACGGTTGCGGAGTCATTCAGCTAGCCCAGGCCAGGGGATCTCAGAGTTTGCCAGAGAATACATTCTGTAGCAGATTACTGCAGACACGAAAAGACTATGATGAGAAATTATTTATTTAAGGCACAATTGAAAAAAGCCCATACGATTCTCTAAGTGTTGTTACAAAAAATAGGCCTCATAGACAGCCCTCCAAAAAACCCTCCTCGCCTCAAACTTTCAATGAGCTTTGAATCTGGTTCAATGGGAGTTTTGCCACTGACTTCAATGGAAGCAGGGTGAAGTCCATAGATAGCACCTTTCATTGAAGAAACATATGCTCTGTGACAACCCTTTGCATAGGCAATGGTTTATTATATATATTTTACAGATGGGTGATCCCAGGCCTAGTGCCAGAATGAGTCCCCTGCTTCAGGGATAGGACCAGCTCCCACTTTCAATCCAAACTTTTACTCCTTTTTAGATTTTTAATTATAATTGGCTGGTTTAACAGTTCCCACTTTATTTAACCCCACTAACCTCTAGCCTGCCATTGCATGTCCATTTAAGAAGAGAAGCTCTTCTTTATATGGCTCTATTGAGCAGGTTTATGTGAAGTCAGAATTCAGTCATTCAGAAAATCATATCATTTCCCCAAATGATTCCAGGGCAAAGGAACAGACTGGGAAAAAACAACAATATCCTGTTCTCCCACCACTGTCCACGTGCAAATGAGCTGAAAAAGCCGAGGCTGCTAGATTCAGGCACTCGTGAGGCTTTAACTTACAAATCAACCCTAGAAATCATTTGCCCACAGTCATACATTATATACCACCCTTTGTACATACAGCCAGTCTCAGGGCACTGCAGTATGGGTTGTGTATTAAAGCAAATTGTTGTGTGAGGCCCTTCCTATATGCTTCAAATCCTGTGTTCACACTAAAGGCTTCACATGTGAAAAACTGCCCTGTAGTCACTAATAACACACTGGATGTTTTGCCTATTAGCCCGAGATCTTATAATGCTGTCCAGCAGGCGCCCCTCCCCCTCAAGCATACTAGATAAATTCCCTATGTACTGTCATGGAGATGAGCATGGAAATGATCAGAGACTGATAATCGTGTCCAGGGAGCCAGGCCTGGAAACAATATAATCAGAGGGAAAAATGGATTTCTGCAGGAGTTTTTCCCATGTAGTTGTGACCAGTTCTCACAGCTCTAACTACAAGGTCCTCATCTCTGAAGAAACACAAGAGCCCCCATAACCTTGACTCTGACGAGGAATGGCTAGGCATTAGCCTGGCTGGACAGGGATTCCCCCCTCAAAGAGCTGAGCACTTACCAACTCTTTGAGGGATGGACGTGGCCACAGCTAATTATCCACAGCCTGCTGGGGACGTGCCAGGCTGGTGAATGGGAAGGGACATGACAGGAGCTGGAGGCAACAGGACTGGAACACAAGGGCTCTGCATATTTCCAAGCCGTGGAACGGTCCACCAGCGAATGTAGCTGCTCTAACTTGTGCCATGGGCTGGTTTGGCTCACAGCTGCCCGGGGTGAGGGTACGAAGGTGGCTAAGAGCAATAACCCTGTGCATGAGCTTAAGTCTATGTTTCTGTTGATCCCATTCATTGACCCTGCCCACCTGGAGCCTGGCCTGCCCAGGCAACGTAACAAGTTGGTGTCATGCTGGTATTGAACCCAGGCCCAACGAAACAAGCTTCATATGAAAATCTGATTTTGCTTGGCTTTCGTTTTGCCTTGATATTGGCTGCCTACAACAGCAGCTGCTGCAGCCAAGTCACTATCTACATGGATCTCTAAACTTTCCTGGGGAGTGAGGAATGGCACATTAACACTGTGTAATCCACACACCTCCTGGGTGTGGTGTTCTGTCCCACTAATGGCTCTGAGACCACTTAAGAGATTAATGAGTCTGCTACAGCCTTAGCAAAGGGCCCTGTGGCATTTAGCTCCAGAGGTCCCAGGTTCGATCCTGACGACTGAGCTCTGCACCTACCACCCTGCAAGCCCAGGGTTGGGGTTTAATGCTGTGGTTTGGCTGACATGATTGCTAGTTACAGTGACTGTCAGAAAAGCGTCTCTTCATATTAGAACAGAGTTAAATGTCCTGTGGAATGTCTAACAGCGAGGCTCTCAGTCTTCCTGCGTGTGATGAACTGAGGATCCCATGCTAATGGAACAGCTTCATACAGGCACAGGGGGCTTGGTCGGTGAACGCCTACGTGGGAAGGAAACATGGAGATTCATTCAGGTGCACTGGGAAGGGCCAAAACCCTCGCGGAAGGATGGTAATAATGATGCCCACTGAGTCAGGGTGTCAGGAGACCTTTCTAATGCAGGATAGCACCAAAGGTACGTAGGCACCTAAATATGCAATGAGGAGCCTAACACGATTTCCAAAATCACCTGTGAACTTTTGAAAATCCCATTAGATGCTTCTCTGCAGCTTTAGATGCCTAAATACCACTAAGAAAGCGAGGAATACTTGTAGCACCTTAGAGACTAGTTTATTTCAGCATAAGCTTTCGTGGGCTATAGCTCACTTCATCGGATGCATAGAATGGAAGCTTATGCTGAAATAAACTAGTTAGTCTCTAAGGTGCTACAAGTATTCCTCGCTTTCTTTACGGATACAGACTGACACAGCTGCTATTCTTGAACCTAAATACCATTGAAAATCTGGCTCTAGGTCCCCTGAGTCATGAACCTTTAGTTGGATCAGCCACTAGAGGGGGACAAAGGCCCACATGCATCAAGCTTTTGTTAAGGGACTATCTGTATTTTGTCATTAGTTAACAAATACAATGAAATTGACGCACCCTGCTCCAGCACTTGTGACATGACCATTAATTGTGGCACCATTAGCAAAGCTGACACTGGAAATGGGAAAGTTAATGGGAAAGTATTAAGAATACTTTGATTCAAGTTTAGACATTTGGGCCTGGCTTTCAGATTTCCTGAATGAGTTTGCGTCCTTGTCTACTGTCCCAGTCCAATGAAACTTATGCCCAAATACCCGTAACACGCACTCATGCATACAGACACACACACAAAGCAGCAACATGTAGTCACATCAGCAACACACACAAAGGTCAGGAATGAAAATTTGTATTTGCTTGCATAAGATGTGCAGTTCACACACTGTGCTCATAACAATTCACTTGTTGCAGCATCTCTACCATTGACAACTCAATGTCATGCTTCTCAAAGCTTTTCCCTTCAAGTTTACCGTTTGATAATTTTCCTCCACTCATTTTGAAAGTGTCCCCTACAGACAAAGAAACTGTTGATACATGCAGGGAAAAAAATTATAGTAACTCACATTTCTCATTTGGAATATTTTACAAGGCATGGTCTGGTAACTGTGGCTGACAGTAAAATGGCTGAAGTTATTATAGACTGCCTAGTTGCACATGGCCAAACTGTGTCTGCGTGAGTCACACATACTCATTATAGAGGGATTTGCAAGATTCGTCTTTTTTTGGTTTTGTTTCCAAACAGCAGATGCTCATCACTTCTCAGAGTTATAACAAACAATGAAATAAAGATGGCATGGTAAATTTCCAGTTCAGTTGAGAGGGAAATAGGTTTGCTACTTTTTTTGTATTGGCATGTGGATCAAAATTCTCCATGCAAAGTGCTGCAAATTTACCTTGGATCATTAATGTAGCAGTTTTTCCTTGTCTCATACCTGACTTTCCTCCAAACTAAAAATACACCAAATAGAAGAGAAGGGAGAATGTGTGGCTTTCTCGGGAATGGATAATTATATCCTGTTACTAATGAACAAACCTGGACCTGTTTTAAGAGTCCAGCACTGATATAACAACCTGCGATATTGGTATGCAGTCTGTGAACAGTAGGTGGGAATTTGCCAATCACGCAGTTGGAAACTGCATTATGTATTGCTACTCCCCCATCTAGCTGACAATCGGGAGCTACCGATTTAGACATCAGCTGAAGGTGACATTTCAGACTTTAAATTTTGGCAGCATTATTTTACTATCTTCTAAGTGTTTTGTTGGTTCTCTCATTGGGAGGCACAAGAGCTATCTGCTCGCTTTTATAGGTAAATTTGAAATTCTGATTTTTAAAAGGGGCAAAATGTTGGCTTTTTAAAAAGCCAGTAAAGTGTTAGTTCAAAACGGTTGGATAAAAGCACTGTTGTCTGGAATTAAAATGGTTGAGAGACCATAAATAAAAGAGAATGATACACATCACCACTGTTCCCTCTAAGCTGTGTGCATGTGCACGCACAAACAGATCCTAAACCTGCACACACCGCGTGCAAAAATTTGCACAGAATAATTTTTTTGCACACACGGCCTGCCAAAAATTAGCGGGAATATTGCGCCTCACTATATGAGATTTGGGAGAGGTGCCTAGGTCTGAAGTAGTTTTTCCTTTTTTTCAGGAGCTGGTCTCTGACATGCAATTGAACTCTTCAGTTAGTATATTAGTTTTTCTAATTTTTTTTATCTTTTACAAAGACAAGTGTGCCCTTGTAACTAAATCCAAACTAAATGTGTTCTTTGCAAACAAGATCATCAACCAGCATTATTTTCATTGCCCTTGCAAACAGGCTACATGCTACAGAGAGCTATAATCCACCAGACCCCGTACAGGGAGCTAAATGCTGGGGAATGGGGAATTATAACCAGCATCTCTGGATCTGCTGGTAAAGAAAAGTGGAATATATATATATAAATCAGATCCTCTGTGACCATTTCAGGTTATCTCCACAGTGCAGTAGTATATTGTGTAGGGAGACCACTTCACCAGTGTAAATAACTAATGATGGTGGCCAGAACTGAACTAATTTTAGAT
The DNA here is from genome assembly GCA_032164245.1 of Sternotherus odoratus. Taxonomy (NCBI): domain Eukaryota; kingdom Metazoa; phylum Chordata; order Testudines; family Kinosternidae; genus Sternotherus; species Sternotherus odoratus. The sequence continues at coordinate 210,319,493 of JAVMKO010000002.1, read as the reverse complement.
AAAGGAGCCATGAGCCAATGATTCATGTCTGTTGGAAAGTCCAGAAACACTCTATAATTTGACTCTTGATTTTCCTACCAATAGGCACCTCTTAAGGTGATTTTTTTAAAGGTGATATTAGAATGTCAGGACAACATTTTGGGTGTCTCCATCAAGCCTGGTCCTGTTTAGATAATAATGATAATGCTGGTTTCTTTAATTTGGCTTGATTCAGAACAGTCATCCTGCTTCTTACAGTCACTTCAATAAGTATTATTATCCGCATTTCAGAGATGGGATAACTAAGGTAGGGAGGTCGAGGCCAAGAAATCAGTGATAGAATTGAATCAGAGAGGTAGCCATGTTAGTCTGGAATAGCAGAGGTAACAAAGAGTCCTGTGGCACCTTAAAGACTAACTAAAGTATTGAATCATAAGCTTTCATGGGCTAATACCCACTTCGTCGGATGCAAGCAGTGGATGAAGCTTGCATCCAACGAAGTGGGTATTAGCCCACGAAAGCTTATGCTTCAATACTTTAGTTAGTCTTTAAGGTGCCACAGGACTCTTTGTTACCAGTGATAGAATAGGAACTCTAATATTCCTACCCCTTGCCCCATACTGCCTCCAGTACTGTCAGTACCAAGCCCGGGGGAGGATAGAGTCAAGCTCATATAACCTATGAGATTATCTTAAAAATCATGGGACTGAAAACAAACACACACACATGTTGGGCTCTTTGTATTTGCCTATTGCTTTTTTAAGTTGGGGGTGGGGGAGATGTCACATTTTCAAGACTTTCACTGCACCCATGAGGGATAGAAACCTTTTTTGTGAGTGAAAGCAGAAATTCTCACGTTAACTACACAACACCACGAGTTGGGAATGTAAGAAAAATACCCACTATCACCAGACTTGATATAATCATGAGAGCTGGAAACACTGTGCCTCTGATGGCATAGCCAATGGACACTTTCCCATTGTTTAATGCATTTAACACATCCAAGGGTGTATAAATGTGCATTTTACACATCTGTGTGCGTAAAGGTGGGATCTTTGTGTGTAACAAGTTCCATGCAAATGTTTCAGGTGCAATTTAGGTAGCCAGTTTTGATAATGTGGACCTAAACATACTTCAAGCACAGATTTAACCATGTCCTTTATTGTAGGATAGGAACTATCTAGTTTTGTTCTCTTCTGCGCTGTTTCTCATAATCTTCTTTATGGCTTCTGCAATTATTTTATTGGGCCATAAATAAAACCTCACTGTATTGCATATTTGGTAGTGAGTCATTCTCACTCCCATCAATCATTTAGACTACATTTCTGCTCCCCTGCTACCCAGCTTGAAATATGCAAAATCTTCCTTTCTGCAAGCCAGGAACAGATTCATGCCAGTTCAATAATATCTCAGTTCTAAAGCAATTGCACAATTAGTTTTTACTATTTTTCCTTCTTTAACTGCATGTAGCTGCTTATCTTTGAACATAACATTTTCAAAACAGTTGGCCAAATTTGGCCTTGCTTTACAGTTCATGCAACCTCTGACTATAGTGAGCTTGTTTGGAGAGGCAATATGGGTAGAATTTGGGCTAATCTTTCAGATAGCTTTTGCCAGCGTATATAGGAATACCTGTTGTTTTCTCTTTACATTATAACTTTCCATTTGTACACCGCTGTCTATGCTGGTTGTTTAATCAAAATTACTTTGTCACCATGGAAAGGGTTATAATTAGCATTTTTATTAAGCAACATGGGGAATGGCAGTGTCCAGGAAATTACAGAGCTTGAGGAGATGTAGCAGGTCCAAGCAGGAGTGATTGTGGTCAGGGAGGTATTTTCCTTTTCAGGACAGGGTATTAGCTATCTTGTTCTGGGCACCTGCATGATAGGTGGTGGTAAAATCAAAGCATGTGCAAAACATGGCTTATTGAAGCTGCTTTTGAATCAGTACCTTTGCCTTACAGAGACACTAAAAGTTTTTATGATCTGTGTACACTTCTATCGGGTATTTGGCATCTTTCAGATGGCGATGCCATTCCTCAAAGGTGACTTTGAATTCTAGAAGCTCTTTATCTAAAGTCTTGTAATTTTGTCCAGCCGGCATGAGTTTCTGGGAGTAGTATGAACAGATGCTGCTGGGGAAGGGGCACATCTTTGGGAAAGTTGCTCTGATTGCTACACTAGGTGCATTGGTCTTGATGACAAAGGCCCATGTCAGGTTGGAATGGATCAGGACTGGAGCACAGGTGAAGGCCATCTGGAGTTGGTCAAACACCTGGTAAGCCTCCAGAGACCAGGTGAAGGAGGTGCATTTTTGGAGGAGTGCTGCCAATGGGGCTATTCAGTGTGAAAATCCAGAAATGAAGACTATATACAAATTAATGAACCCCCATAAACGCTGCAGCTCCTTGATATTCTGAGGGACCATGTAGATCTGAACAGTGTTCACCTTCCTGGGATTCATTTGGAGGCCCTCAGGGGACAAGATGTAACCCAAGAAGTCCCTGGAATGCTGGTTGAAACAGCCCTTCTCGAACTTTGCAGATAGTCCTGGATTGGCTGTGCCAACACAGCCTGATTGGATGTGCTCCTCGGGGCTCTCTGAGAAGACAAGCATGTCATTGAGATAGACTATGATGTGTTGGTCTGGGATATCACACAATTCCGCATTCACAAAGTGCTGGAATGTTACCTGGGCATTTGACCAAATGGCATTAGCAAGTATTCATAGGGGCCACACTGGGCTCAAAAGGCTATTTTCCACTCCTCCCCTGAATGGATCTCCACAGGTTTTAGGCTCCTCAGCTGGTAAACACCTGGGCTGATTGCACATGATCCAACAATTCCAGACTGAGTGGAAGAGGGTACCTGTTTCTGATGCTTACCTGGTTGAAATCCTAGTAATCCACGCATAAGTGCATCTTTCTTTTTAATGAAAAGAATTGGGACCCCAACAGGGGAGGTGGAGGGAGGGATAAATCCCTTGGCCAGATTCTTCTGGAGATATGATCACAAGGCAGCCAGGTCCAGCTGTAATGTGGCATAGACATGGCTGAAAGGGATTGTGGCCCCATGTTGCAGCTCCATCTGACAATCAGAATCATAATGTGGCGATAGGATGTCCGCATTGTTCTCAAAAACATCTGTGTCATCATGAGACTTGGTTAGAAGAGCAGGAGTCAGCTCTGAGAGTGGTCTCCATTGGGCCATAGCCTGGGCCTAAGGAATCCTCAGTGGCGACCTGGACTCGGGCTAGAGGGGTGTATCTTCAAGCCAGGATTCAGCCAGTGGTGCATGCAGAACTTGCTGACAGAACTCTGAGCAGAAACTGACTTTCCCCTCATGCCAAAGGATGGGCAGGTCATGAGTGGCCAGCCACAAGAGCCAAGAATTATGGGGAAGTGTGGCAAGCAGACCTCTCCAAAGTGTAGGATTTCTCCATGATCCCGGATAACAACTTCCACAGGCACTGTGTCCAGTGTTATCATGCCCGAGGACAGGAGTGAACCATCTACGGTCTCTATCAGGTAGGGGACAATTTTCTGTTGCACTGGGATGCCCACGGCTTGTGCGCTATCTTCAGCCATAACGTTGTTCACAGTTGCTGGAGTCCACGAGCATTCACTGGATGCTCATGTGCTCACTGGGGTAACTCTGAGATGTGTAGGCAAACCTGGACTTGCAAGTGTAGTGAAGGCCTGCTGTGCCTTAGGCATGCTTTAGTAAGAAAGTCATGGCAGGCTGCAGGATGGATACTCTGGGACACACCCTGGCTGGTCTCCCTTATTGGGCCTGGGCTTAGTTGTTCCCTGACTTTTCTTTGAAGCTGGAGACTGGCAGCGAACAAGATTGTGGCCAGATCCTCCGCAGTCGAAACATGAGCCATGGTGTCTGTAACACACCCTTTCCACAGGGGTCATGTCACACTGAGCTGCATTGATTTGGGTTCTGGGACCAGGGTGGAGATGGGTGCAGGGGACGTTAACTGGGTGGTGGCACAGCCCCCTTCCATTCTTCACTTCACTCGCACAGCCTGTTGTCAATGTGCAGGATTTCCACATGAGTTAGATCATCTTCAATTTTTTTGCATAATCCCCACCTGAATTGGTAGAGCTGGGCTGCTTCATTCCACTCTGTAGCAGAGATGGGTCCCCTGAAGTGGGCTGCATAGGAGGTGGCCAGTCCCTGTCTTTACCATAGTTTTCACAGGGCTGCTTCGGCCAAGTGAGCACAGTGGGGATCATAAAAATAGAAAAGGCCTGGAGAAAGGCATCCCAGTTTGACAGCAACAGGCTTGGTTGTTCTAGCAGGGGGCAAAACTCAATCCAGCACCTCGCCCATCAGGAGACTAAGGCCAGGTCTATACTACCCGCCGGATCTTTCAGGGATCTATTTATTGTGTCTAGTCTAGATGCGATAAATCGATCCCCGAGCACTCTGTGTCGACTCTGGAACTCCACCGCTGTGAGAGGTGCAAGCGGATTCGATGGGGGAGTCAGCAGTCGACTCAGTGCCGTGAAGACATTGCAGTAAGTAGACCTAAATATGTCTACTTATTCGCATAGCTGAAGTTGTGTATCTTAGGTCAATTCGCCCCTCCCACTCCACACACACAGTGTAGACCAGGGCTCAGACAATCTAACTAAGGGGTTATCATGCAGCTACTTAGACCTCTGAAAAATCGTCTCTTCAGCAGGCATAGCTGAAGTTGCGTATCTTAGGTTGATCCTCATCCCCCTACTGTAGACCAGGCTAAGTGTGATTCCTACTTCAGTCTGGTCAGTGGAATATGACCAGGAGCAGAGCTGGAACAGCAGGTGACATTGGCTGAGGAAACCCCTACGTTTTTGGCAGGCTCCATTTGGCAAGGTAACAGACTGAGCAAATGTTTTCAGAGAGCTCTTAATGATGACTCCAGGAGCTCTTTCTTGAGTGGTAACAGCAAATTCAGACTCTATCATTTCGCATCTATACTTGGGATTATGTTTTCCAATGTCCTTTACTTAGCATTTATCACATTGAATTTCATCTGCCATTTTATTGCCCAGACACCCGGTTCTGTGGGATCCCTTTGTAACTCTTCACAGTCAACTTTGAACTTAACTATCATGGGTACTATTATGTTGTCTGCAAATTTTGCCACCTCACTGTTTACCTCCTTTTCCAGATCACTTCTGAATATGTTGAATAGCACTGGTCCTGGTATAGATCTTTGAGGAACCCCACTATTTACATCTCTCTCCTGTGAAAACTGACCCTTTATTCCTACCTTAGTTCCTATCTTTTAACCAGCTACTGATCCATGAGAGGACCTTCCCTCTTATTTCATGACTCCTTACTTTGCTTAAGAGCCTTTGGGGTAAGACCTTGTCAAAGGCTTTCTGAAGATTGTCCAAAGGTCACCAAGGAAGAGCAAAGAACAGAACTCAGACCTCTTGACATACATGCCAGTGCCTTAATCATGAGCCCATTTTCCCTTTCTTAATACGGAAACAATCAAATCTTTGCAAGAAAGGCCCTTACAGCACAGGGTGATGTCAGAATAATTCTTATCATTATTAATTGTGTTCATTACGGTAGCCCTGAGACATCAGCCATCACCTTGTCTTATTGTGCAAACACCAAATACTAGACAGTCCGTATTCTGAGGAGCTCTCAATCTATATAGACAAGACAGACAAAGGGTAGGGGAAGGGATAAAATGCACAAGCAAAGTGTTCTATGGCGGCAAATGTCACATTAGTTCCACTTTTGTGGAGGGAGGTTAGTTGAGAGGCAATAAGCTAAATGGACAAACAAGAGTGGGCTGGGGGATTCTTCATAGACTCTGAACCTGTTGAAGTCATTGACTAAACTTCCACTGATTTCAGAGGGAGCAGGATAATCCCAATTCTCAAAACTGATGCTTGGGGCTCGTCACTGAATTTACCTTGACAAACAGAGAGGAGATTTGGGGCTTTAAGAATTGCTTTTCTAGGCTGGCACTTCTGTTTTTCAGTACATGCCTCAGTGGTCGTGTTATAGCCTGAGTCACCAGCCACCTGCAGAGTACAATGCACAGCACTTCTAGTGTCCCTGCCACTGCCGGCAGTCTTCAGGAAAAAACAAAAAGCATTATATGAGAAGACAGCTCTGTTCTCCCCTAGCTAGATCCCAACCCATCACAGACACTTAGGAAGAGATGTCTCTTGAAAGAGAAGCACTCTCCTTTCCCCATCTTCCTGGCACAGTCCAGAATTGGAAAGAATGGCCTACAAAAACCATGCCTTCTTTTAGTATGTATCCTCCACGTCAGTTATGCATATCTTTAAATAACCCTCCATGTGAATCAGAAGATCACGTTTCCAATACAGGAAAACCAGCAAGGGTGGAATTCACCCTTGTGCATAAGACCAGCTCAAGACCTATGCACTAGTTAAGCCCTTAAAATAGGGTGTGTGTGGGATTTAAGTGGGCCAGAGGACTGGGGCTGGCTCCTTCCACAAGGGTTAGCTTTCCCCGATAAGCCTTAAAGAAGAAATAGTTGTTGCAACTACACACCAAGTTTCAGTACAGAACAAGTAGCACCAGCCCCTACCACATGGCTTGGTTATTATAGTGGGCAGCAAACAGAGGACTTGGCATGTCCTTGTTGTGTGAACTATAGCACAATATTTTACAAGATACAGTAACGCCTAAGGCAGAGTCATGAATGAAGCAGAGAAGATAAGAAATCAGAGAAGAGATGCAGCAGATTCTGCTATAAGAAATCTTTCATTAACTAGCAGAAGGATCCATTTCACTATGAAGCCTCCTCCATGTTTTCACAGTGCTGGCAAAGATATAGAGGAAGTGTCTCATTTGGGAAAATAAGACCTGAGTTAGCAGTCAAGTCGTGCAGGGATTCTCAGGAGGATGATTTAGCACCAGCTCACCTTGTTTAGCTTGATGAAGATGCTCTGGCACAGTGGGTAATTCCTGACCTGAAAGGGCGGCTTGGCTACAACAAACGACATCTAAAAGTGAATTGGAGCAGTTAGTAACGAACAGCACCTGACCTGACCCCTTCCCTAAGCTCAGCACAGCTTTGCTGAGGACATCCTGCAAGTATAAGTGGCAAAGATCACCCAATTAGGGCAGAAAACATTCCTGGGATAGAACCTGCAAGGTCCATGGGCTGACGAAGGGGTTGGACTACACGGATATGTCAATGCGGGGGTAAAATAATATGTGGCAGGCCCAAGTCAGCTGACTAAGCTCCAGAGTTGAAAACTTGTGCAGGTGGTTGGGTGTGGATGCATCCTGAGCTCTGGGACCCTGAGAGGGTGGAGGGTACCACAGCTTGGGATCCAGCCCAAGCCTGAATGCCTACACAGCAATTCTTAGCCCCACAAGCCCAAGTCAGCTGATCTGGGCCAGCCATAACCATGCTGTGGGGCTTTTATCCCCAAGTAGACTTATCTCCACAAGAAGGTCACAAAAGGGCTGAGTTACACACAAAGTAAACCACTGCAGGGCTGGCGCAGCTGCCAGCAGGGGGCACCAGAGATGAAGACTGTGTTGGCAGTGAGGAATCAGAGAGGCAGTAGCCCTGTTAGTCTGGAACTGCAGAATATCCACGAATGCAGATGCATCCGACAAAGTGGATATTAGCCCATGAAAGCTTGTGCTTCAATACTTTAGTTAGTCTTTAAGGTGCCACAGGACTCTTTGTCACTGTTGGCAGTGAGTTACTCTTCTAAGTAGACTAATATTGTGAAATAGAAATGAAGACTGGTTAACCTTGTATAAACACACCTCTGGAGCAAAGGCAATGAGACCTTTCACTGGGGAGTTATTATGGGCACAATCCTGCAAAGCCTTAAAGGTGCGTAATTTTACTGATGGGAATAAGCTCTTTGGCTTCAGTGAGACTACTCACATGAGTAAAGTTCCATTCGTGCTTCAGTCTTGGCAGGATCAGCCCCTTTTTGTAAGGCCAGAGGTGGGGCAGCAACTTCTCTCCCCTGCCATACTCCTTGCCACGGCTGGCCTTGGGTGTGGAGAGAGGTGTGAAGTGCAGAGAAGGCCAAACTCGGGGAGCCAAAGAGACCCAAAGATAAAGGGAGCAGTGCTACAGCTTATTAACAGGGATCAGGGCTTTATCTAAAGATATAGCTAATTAGATCCCCAGGATCTGATTTCAGCTAGTGTAAATCAACAGAGTTATACTGATTTGCACCCACTGAAGACCTGGCTTGCAGACAGGAAAATGCCCAGGAAACTGAAGAGACACAATGGATGAAATAGGAGACTGAGACACTGGGAGGTAAATGGGCAGCTGAGAGTAAAGGATAAAAAATAAAACAGAAAAAAAGAAGAAAGCAGTAGCTAGATGGCATGCAGCTTTAAGGTGGGAAAATTTTAATCCGAATGATAATTCTTCCAATACTTTATTCTTGGAATGCTTCCTTATTGTATGTGCAATTACTGTGACCATAAAGGGATCCGAACACTATAGTTGAAAATATCATGAGAAGCAAATTGGGCTAATTTCTTACAGCAAAATTAAAAAGAGGAACCCCTGCCATGCATTACTGAAATGTCAGGTGTAATAGAACAGCTCTTTACTAAGACCGAGATCAATTCAAATAAAGAACAGCCAGAAAACCCTAATTTTCTTGTCTCTTAACTAGGCCATTGGCAAAAGCTGTTTGCCTTGCAAAGAAAATTAAACAGGCATTGCCAAAAGATTCACTCCTTCCTGCACAAACTGTACCTCTTCCTCTCCACAGAGAAATTTTCCCTCCCTCCCATGAGCAGAAGAATCCCTCACCTAGTCCAGAGCGGAAGATATATGTGTAAATAAACATTTTAATTAAAATTGACATTTCTCGCCCTGCTGCTAGCAGTGGTCATAAGGATGAAAAATGGTATTAGTTCCACCACAAGCAGCATGGCTGCTCACTGGAAGAGATTAGAAAGCAGCACTAAGGCTGTAATGAAACGGGCTTACAGTCTCTCGCATAGGGATTCTGAACTACTTGTGTAATAAATGGTGCCATTTTGCAGTATGAGGACTGGCACCAGCACAGGCTGAGAAATGCCAGTTTTAATTAGAATTGCTATTTGCAAATATATTTCACGGCTTAGACATGGTGCGGAACCTTTCGCTTGGTGAATGTTCAGTAATGATAGTTTCAAGATGTAAACAGTAAGTGTTTTTATTTAATAATGACAGATTCAGAGATAACAGTTGGTAGCTCCATCTCTAAAAGGAACCCAGTGTTCAAATAATGATGGATCTGAATGAAAGTCCCACATCCAAATATGCCTGAACTTGGAATCTGAAACCAGAGCCAAATGTCACATCTGCTCCTTGGCTCTGTGATGGACTGCAGGAAAGCCCTGGATCCAAATCTCTCCAGACTTTGGGATACTTGAAATCCAACCCCAGATGTTTTTGTCCCATCCCAGACCCATAACTGAGTCATTGCCCTCAGCTAGTTCAGCTAATGAACTAAGTCCTCTGACTGGATGAAGGTTCCAGCACGTACATTCTTAAACCCTGCAGCTGTATTTCTGGTCCTACTCCCCGTCCTTGTTCCTGGTTCCCTCCTGGTCTCCTCTCCTGCTCTGGCTAATATTCTGGCTATGACCAACTGCTCTTGGCTCATTCCCTGCACTTGGTACAGTAGACTCTCAATTATCCAGGATTGGGTTAACCAGGTTGTGGGTTAACCAGGATGCCAAAAAAAATTACACGTAACTCACAGGGCTGGCTCTGGCTTTGTTGCCGCCCCAAGCACACACACACACACACACACACACACACAAACCCACCAGGGCACAGAGCAGCCAGTGAACCAACATCCTCTCCCCCCGGCGCAGGGTGGCTGGTGAACCAACCCCCCTACCCCATATTTCCTATAGAGGGTGATTATCTGGGATTTTATTAACCAGGATTAATTTTTTCCCTATCATCCTGGATAATCGAGAGTCTACTGTATTAGACTTCTGACCCTCAGTTCCTGACTCCTGGCACTCAGTTCCTGCTCTCTCCCTGGACTTGGCAACTTGCCTCCTGATTCAGGCTCTGGCCACCAGATGTGGTCACGTCTGCCCCAATCACAAGGTTTGTCTCCCCACTGACCATCAGTGTAAGGCAAACCTTACAAGGGTTAGAGATCACAGCGGGTTTGTTACATCCTCAAATTTCACTAATAATTGTTGGCACATGTACATTTCCAAAGAGCTGTTACAGTAAACCCTCGATTTTGCGGACCTCGATGTAATGGACTTCGGATTTAATGGACAAAATGTCCGGTCCGTATGTCATATGTGAAAATTAACACCCTGTTAATTTTAAAATGCTTTTAACCAAGATTTGCGTATAATTAAATTAACAGGCTATTTTTTGTTATTAATTCACTGTTATAGTAGACTCCCGTTTATCTGGGCGCGGGTTAACCGGGCTGTGGATTAACCAGGATGTCTAAACGGGTCAGTAGGGGAAGCCCCAAAGTGGCGGCGGGCTCAGCCTTAGCCTGCAGCTGTTTTGGGGCTTCTCCCACTGGCCCCTTACGAGCTGGGGTCTCAGCCTGCTTCCAGCCTGGGTGTAGGAAACCCCGGCTGGCAGCGGGCTGAGACCCCGGCTGGCAGGAGCCTGGGGGGAAAGCCCAAAGCGGCAGCAGGCTGAGTGCTGAGCCCACTGCTGCTTTGGGCTCTCTCCCCAGGCTCCTGCCACCTGCCCCACTCAGCTCCCGCTAACAGCCTGGGTGCAGGGAACCCAGGCTGACAGTGGGAGCAGACTGGGGCAGGAGGCAGGACCCCTGCTGGCAAGGGGCCAGCGGGGGAAACCCCAAAGTGGTGGCGGGTTGAGCGCTCAGCCTGCCGCTGCTTTGGAGTTTCCCCCGCTGGCCCCTTGCCAGCTGGGGTCTCATCCTGCAGCCAGCCTGGGCATAGGAAGCCCAGGCTGGCAGCAGGAGCTGAGACCCCAGCTAGCAGGAGCCTGGGGGGAAACTCTAAAGCAGCAGCCGGTTGAGAGCTCGGCCGCTGCCGCTTCTCAGCTCTCTGCCGCTTTAGACTTCCCCCCCCCAGGCTCCTGTCAGCGGGGGGGTCTCAGCTCCCGCTGCCAGCATGGGCTTCCTACACCCAGGCTGGCAGCGGGAGCTGACTGGGGCAGGCAGCAGGACCCCGGCTGGCAGGAGACTGGGGAGAGAGCCCAAAGCGGCGGCAGGCTGAAACTCTAAAGCGGCAGGTTGAGCGCTCAGCCGGCTGCCGCTTTAGAGTTTCCCCCCAGGCCCCTGCTAGCCGGGGTCTGAGTTCCCGCTGCCAGCCTGGGTTCCCTACACCCAGGCTGGCAGCAGGAGCTGACTGGGGCAGGTGGCAGGAGCCTGGGGAGAGAGCCCAAAGAGGTGGCGGGCTGAGCACTCAACCTGCCGCCGCTTTGGGATTTCCCCTCAGGCTCCTGCCAGCCGGGGTCTCAGCCCGCTGCCAGCCTGGGCTTCCTACACCCAGGCTAGCAGGGGAGCTGACTGGGGCAGGTGGTGGGACCACCACCATCACACCCCCCCCCCAGTGGACGCATGATTATCCGGGATTTTATTAACCAGGATTACGGTTTTCCCGATCATCCCAGATAATCGAGAGTCTACTGTACATATAGAAAACTTTTCTGTGAAATTAAACATTTCATACATACTTAATTTTAATTACACAAACGTGCCTACATAAGTAAAAACAGGTAAACTAACTAATTTGTCAATATTTTAACATACGCATTCGGAAAACCTACGTTATTATAGAACGGACTTTGGGCTTTAACAGACACCCCCTCGCCCGAATTAGTCCATTATATCGAGGTTTTACTGTACCTGGTTAACTGACACACGTCCCCTAAGATGTGCCTAACAAGGAGCTGAAGGATGGTTTCATGATTAAGACAGTGGTTTGGGACTTGGGATTATTTCCTGGCTCTGCCCTACACTTCCTGTATGATCTTGGACAAGTCATTTAATCTGTCTCCTTAGCTCCAATCATTACAATGAGATTAACAGTACTTATTTTGTCTCACTCGTTGTCCCTTTTGACTATTTGGACTGAAATCTAAATAGATGGGGACTTTCTCATCACTATATGTTTCTAAGCACGGGGGAAGGGGAGGGGGGGTCCAGATCTTGGTCGAACTCTCTATGAATGAGAAGAATAGATTCTCAGGAACTCAGATACATTTTATTCCTTTTGTGCAAGCTGCCTTTCTCTACACATACAAACCATTAATGGGTTGCAGAAAAACATTCATATAAGAAAACATCCCTGGGAACAGATAAGTGGAGGGTTCAAAATGTGTATATAGTAACTACACTGTGTTTCCCTGGTAATTAGAAGTCAATGTGCAAAATGTGTTTAATAAATTGTGGCTATCTCAGAACCTGGGGTCTTGCCTTTCTTTTTCATTTTTTGTTGCCTGTTGCAGTGTAATGCTTACCTAATTTATTCTAGGCTGTCTGACAGTATAATAGCATTGGTTGAAGTGTTTTATTGCATCTAAGGGGAGGGTTCAAATGGCCATAGTTTAGACTAATCTCTGGAATTCATTGTTCAAGAAAGGTCAACAGTACATTTCCTTTACTACCAACTATGTACCTTTCAGAAGTGGTGTGCCGAGTCTTCGTTTATTCACTCTAATTTAAGGTTTCACGTGCCAGTAATACATTTTAACGTTTTTTGGAGGTCTCTTTCTATAAGTCTACAATATAGAACTAAACTATTGTTGTATGTAAAGTAAATAAGGTTTTTAAATTTTTGAAGAAGCTTCATGTAAAATTAAATTAAAATGCAGAGTGCCTTCCCCCCCGACCGGTGACCAGGACCCGGGCAGTGTGAGTGCCACTGAAAATCAGCTTGTGTGCCGCCTTCAGCACGTGTGCCATAGGTTGCCTACCCCTGATGTAGTGGTATGAAGCCCATAAGAATTACTTGTCACTCAGCATATCAGTGCAAGTGTTGTCTGTACTTGGAATTGAAATATAAGGTTTATAATTATATTGATGCAACTTTGTTGGCTAACAAAACACTGCATTATTTGTCCCTTTAAGAGATGATGCCCACAAACTCTTATGGTTTACTCTCTATGCCACACTTCCAGGCACATAGTGGCCCAGCATCTTCAGCCTGTTTCTAAACCCATTGAAACCAATGGGAATCTTTCCAATGGGTGTTGGATCAGGCTCCTAATGCTGATCTGCTGTTGCACAGTAAATTGCATCCAAAGACTCTAAGCGGGCCACTTCAGTTGGCTATAAGAAGGTCAAACCTAGCCACCGCTGCTCAGTGGTTTGTGAAATTAACCAGATAGTAAATTAATGCTGGAATGGTGGAAGACTTAACAAAATAATATTTAATTAAAGATCATGGATTTTTTAAAGTTTGAATTGTTTTGGATTCTTTTTTAATTTTCTTCCTCTAGGGTAACTTAACAAGACTAAAATAAAGACTATTTTTAATGAAAACCAGTACTTTTAATAAAAGCATCTCCCGTCCAGTGCAGTAAAACAATAAAATGAAATGTCTAGAAAATCATTTGGGTGATATTAAAAAAAAAATTCTAGCTCAAGGGTCCAGATGTACTGTACCAGTGTGCCATATATGGCGTACTGGATCAGACCACTGGTCCATCACTTCTGGTATTCTGCCTACAGTAGTGACTCCTTCCTTATATTTCAGAGAAATGCATCTGGCTAATTGCAGAATTCTGTGTATAGGGGAAGGAGAGATTTCATCTGTATACTGATGTCAATCATTTGATTCTCCAGAGCATGAGAATTATTTACCTTTATCTTAGCCTGTCAACTAGAAATCATATGCATCCCAATAACCATTCACAAATTTATTTTTCCCTGTCTCCCCTTCTTGCCACCTCACTACTGCCTCAGTGGAAGCTTTCACTTTTCATCCTGACTTAAATGGCAGGTTTGATCATGCCAGCTGCCTTCACATGGGCATGCCCCATTAGAAGTGTGTTAGCTGTATAACAATTATTGCTAACTTCTTTCTAGAGTGAAAAAATAATTTCACTTGGAAGCAGTGTTCCTCGTAGTAATAGACAATTTCCAACGACTTTTACAAAGCAACAGCATTCTATTCAATTATGAGGTCATTCAGGCAAAACACTGTTTGAGTTGCATGCAGGTATCATGTGAATTGACTTAGTATATTGTGTTATATACTACACTTTTGTACAATGTGCTGCTGCGTACACTGCTGCTATATTCCTCTTTATTTTTATTAGACATTGGTACTGTCATAACTGCTGCAAGTAACAGACTGTTCACACAATCTACGGACCCTCATATACTTCATTTTAGTGACCCTCTGATTTAACTAGAGATGGACCTGAGTCAAAGTTTGAATTTGGATTAATCCAAATCCAGACTTCATAAATGCTTAAATTGGGAACCAGGTTTGGACTATTTCAAATTTAGGCCCAATATGAAAAGTCTGGATCCAAACTTTCACAAAGTCCATGTGCTTTGGATCTAGTTTACTGGTTCAGCTCCATCTCTATCTTAAGGAAGGGTTTTTTGGTGCATTTTGGCAGTTTGAACCCAGAATGTCCCTGCTGGCATTTCTAGATTTATCAGTCTTGACATCTTGGCAAGGGCAGTATAGTAATATAATACAGAAGCACGTGGAAAATGATATGCTATTTGGAGGAAGAAGAAAATCCTCTTTGATAGCATTAGTTTAAAAATTAAATAAAAATAAAACATGAGATGTTAAAAACAGTTTGACAGAATTTGAAGTAGCTTAGAAAATGGAAGTACCAATCATCAGAACTATATTTCTCCCGGTATTCTTCAAATTCTTCAAATTGCCTGTAAAAGGGCAGGCTAGGATCCCTGTCAGTTACAGCATAGCAGAGATTTGTTTCAAAAATTGTTTCCTGAAATTAGTTTTCCCGGAGTTGAGATTTTCTAGCTGAGACAGCACATCAGAGCATGTCGTTTCAAGGCTCCTGGGTCAGTTTGTGTAACAACATGAAAGTCAACCCCAACAAGAGGTTTCATAAATTGAAACCCGGCAGATCTCTAAAGTCATTCACTCAAATTTGTGTTTTGCCACTTTGCTCATCAGCCTTGGAACTAGAATTTTGGATGTAATTAAAAAATAATAATTTGGAGGTTCCTTTCTGTTAAAAGGAAAAGGAGAAGAGGGAAATGAGAAAGGTGTTGGTGGGTTTTCTTCGGTGGCCACACCCCTCTGAGCGCACGTACAATCAAAAAAATAACTAAATCTACACTCAAGACATAGACGAAGATGGAGAAAAAACATACAGAATCAGGTTGTCTAACAAGGACAGGACAGCATGTAGTCTGGTACTTTACTAAATCTAATCTTAAACATTTAGAAGAAATGATAAAGTGAGGGTCCCTATTAGCTCAATTTCAATTTCAAATTCTACACTACAACAGATGAATGGTCCATTTTATCCAGCTTCCTGTCTCTAGACAGTTGCCAGTGTTGGGTGCTTGAAGTGGAAAGTGTATACAAATCCATGCCACCTGCATGGTACCTGGCTGTTCTCTCCTTTGATTGGGGTACAGTGAAACCTCGATTTAACAGACTAATTCGGGCGAGGGGGTGTCCGTTAAAGCCGAAAGTCCCGTTATTTAATAATTTTTTAAATTATTAAATAACAGGACTTTCGGATTTAACGGACACCCCCTCGCCCGAATTAGTCCGTTATATGGAGGTTTTACCGTCAGCCCGCCCGCCCGGGTCCCGGCTGCTGGGACCCGGGCGGCAGCCAGCAGCCCGCCCGCCCGCCCGCGTCCCAGGCTGCTGGGACCCGGGTGGGAGCTGGGAGCCCGCCTGCCCGGGTCCCAGCAGCCGGGACCCAGGCGGGCGGGTTGACGGCTCCCGCCCGGGTCCCAGCAGCCGGGGACCTGGGCGGGCGGGCGGGCGAGCTGCTAGCTGCCGCCCGGGTCCCAGCAGCCGGGACCGGGCGGGCTGGCAGCGGGGAGCCGGCAGGCAGCCCGCCCGCTGCCTGGACCGGGGAAGCAGCGGGGAGCCGGCAGCAAGCCCGCACGGTCCCGGCTCCCGGGACCCTCCTGGCAGCTTGGATGCTGCCGGGGGCTGGGCAGCAGCTCAAACCCCGGCGGCCGCCGGGAGCGGGCAGACAGCCCGCACGGTCCCGGCTCCCGGGACCCTCCTGACAGCCTGCATGGTGCTGGGGGCTGGGCAGTAGCCCGCCCCCAGCTCAAACCCCGGCGGAGCCCTCGACAAACGGATTTCGGATGCATCAGACTTTCATACAAATTTTGTCCATTGCATCCGAAGTCCGTTAAATCGAGGTCCGTTAAATCGAGATTTTACTGTATTGTGATAACTGGGCCTACAAATTGACCCTAATTGTAAGCTCAGCTGTGAGTGAAAGTTCATAAACTGTCACAATGACCTGTTACATACAATTGTTTAAGAAAATATGCCAAAAAGAAACAGAAAGAAAGACAGAAACAATTTAAACAGAAAGGGTTTTGCTGACACCCCCTAAGGAATGTTAAGATTATGACTGATAAACAAGAAGAGTAGAAGACCAGACATCATTTAACCAAAGTTGGTGTATTGGAAATTAGGCCTTTTGATGGACAAAATAATGAGAGGATGTACTATTCTGTCCAACACTCCCTTTTGAGGTTCTTAAAATGAAAAGACTGGGGGGAAATTAGCAGAACAAGCAGATGGCTTTATCACCATGACTGCCATTCCCCAAATCTCCTGGAACCCCAGATCTTCTTTGTCCTAATCCTGAGGGAGGTCCTGGTCAGACTGGGGTAAATAGTGATTCCCATATGATGTTGCTTCCACCTCCCCGTTCTGACTAAATCCCAAACACCACCTGGTATGTGAGACTTTGTCTCCCCTTGCACCATGTTTCCTTTCCCCTCTCTTTCTGCTTTTGTCTTCTGTTTCATAAGAGCCTTGCTTATCTGTCCAAGACTGCATATTTCCAACACTTCTGTAAGTGACCAGACCTATGACCAGAGAGGCAGCTAGAAGCAATGCCCTAAACAGCCTGATGCTGGTTACCAGGTTGCCAGGTCTTGGAATGGGTGATAAGACTGTGTGCCATGCCTGTGTTTTTCCAGCAGCAGTGAGATTGCAAGTGAAAGTCAACACCAGAGGCAGAAGCTGCGTTTTCTATCTTTGCAGTTGATTTCATTTATGTATGTCATGTTTTGTCTTCTACTGGGATACAACAACAGTGCCAGACCATTCCAACTTCTTGTCTTCTCCCCAAAAAGGAGAGTTAGTGCCATCTTTGGTGCCATGTAAGAGAGTGTCAAAAAGTGTTTCCCCCCACCTTTAAAAACTCTCCCCAGTGACAGGAAATGGGAACAAGAGATGTTGCTAAAATGAAAACCTTACTTAATACTTTATATTTCTAATGCCTTAGCTGTTTTTCCTTCTTTTTTTGTATCTTAAATGAAAGGTTTAAATCATTGTAATGGTGTTTGTTGTGGTATTAAGCAGGCTGAGGTATCTATATACCAGACTCCAAATCTTGTTTAAAATACCAGTGTTTAACATTGGACAGTGACTGGGTCATGGTAACACATTTGACTCTTTGGGTCCATATGGTCCATCTAAAATAATATAATGGAAACATTTCTCTTGACCACAGCTGCTGATCAGTTTATGTCCTGGAGAAGGAAGACAGCTACCCCCTTTATAATTTTGGGTCCAATCCTTATTATTTGCTCAGGCAGGCGCCTCTTAGTCTTGCCCGAGTAAGCACCACAAAATTAGGCCATTGTTCTAGTTGCTGTAATTGAAGATATTATTCACCTGCCTAATCCTTAAAAACAAACAAAAAACCAAAAACCTTACTGATTTACTTTCCCAATGAATGGGTTTAACTCTGCTCTCAGCTGCATCAGTGTAACCTTTTTGGTGCAAACAGGATTGCCAGGGTAGAGCAAAGTAGAAACTGGCCCCATGAGGCCTTCAGACTGTCCCAATTTGGCCTGCAATCGCCAAGCCACCCAGGAGTAGCAGGACTGTGGGTAATAACTGGGCTGTGCACACACACCTGTTTTCATATTTATTTCTAAAGCTTCTACCTTCCATCTTTGGCCAGCATCCCCACAGAGACTAGCTTGTCTGGGTCCATCCAGCGAGGGTCAAAGAGCATCATTAAATCTCACGGAACTCAGTGGGCACTGAGGGCACACTCTGAACAAGACTGGCCTAGGGCAACGAATGTACTGAAGCAAAGGGTGAGCTGTGTGAATCCAGTCCAAACAACTGGTGCCCCAGAACACCCGCGTCTTTTCACAGTGCTGTATATGGCAGAGAGCAGCTGCATGTCACTTCTCAACTCTCACAATGGAGAAGAAAGATCAAATCATCTTTCGTAAGTGTAATAGCTTTTGGTACAACAGCAATAGCCTCTGTGAGGCTATAGTACACTTGCAGCTAATGGCATTTGTAATTGATGGGACATTTGCACCAGCATTTAATCCATGTCAGCAGCTGTTTATTGCTGTGTCATGCACAGTAATAAAGACTATTGCTTAGCGGTACCCAGTAAATTACAGTTTGCTGCAGCTGTAACTTCTCAAGAGTCCTTCTCAGCCTCCTGAATTTTTATCAGCAGCTTATTCTACTTCATCTCACAGATCACTGAGATGGGCGAGTGAAAAAGGGGGATAACTGGAGAAGAAAGATATTATCTACCTTAAAGGGCAGCACAGAATAGCTACATGTATTGACTTAAGATGAATAGCAAGGCTGTTACTATCTGATCTCTCTCTACATACTCTTGTGAGGCAGAGAGGAAAGGAGGAAAAATTCTAAACAACCAAAAGTGAACATTCAGACAGATAAAGTTTGGCTCAAGAAAAAGAACTGAATTAGATAATAATTATGGAAACTACAGGTCAGATCAGCAGCTGGTGTAAATCAGCATGGCTCCGTTGACTTCCATGGCAACTGCAGTGGAATTATGCCAATTTATAGCTGCTGATGATCTGGCTCATACATGTCTGTCTATCTAGGAGTTTGTACCTGGTCTGTCAGGGTAGAATCTGAGCACCTACATGGGAATATGAGGAACTATGTTTTAAGAATAATGATGATGTGATAGCATAGAAGTTAGCAATGGAGAAGAACCACTTTCTGCCATCCATTCTATCGCCCTGAAAATGCAGGATATACTTTCTCCTCATTACTGAACATGTCATTTATTATACTGATACTACACAGAGTCTTAGCCCAAATCTATAACAACACTTAAAGGTTAGTTTAATAATATATGGCTTGATTTTAGGTGAACAAATATATGCAAGAAATTCATGTGCATTTTAATGTGCAATTATTGTGACTGTATGCCTAAATGATCAGCTGGATGCATAACTGGCCATTAGTGCATGCAAATGTTCAATGTGAGCTCATAACCATGGCTGTCGTGTCCAAATTAGGCCTCTAGATTTTGTTAATAAAGTCTGATTGTTAAATCCTCTGAGATCAAATGTTAGATAGGCTTTCTGCTTTGCACTATGTATAAACAGTGCCTTACAAATGGAATTACAAATGAACTTATAAAATACCATTAGCAGAAATGATTCTCTCTCTCAGCTTCTTCAGTTGCAGCCAGGTGGAGAAGCAAAGATTCCTGAGAAATGTCGCAGATTAATCAGCGAAAAAGGACTCAGTTTCTGAGAGTGGCATGGTACCTTAGTCAGAGTGGAAGATCTTTTATATGAGCTGTCACCCATGCAGAGTTCTTTTCAAAAACGGATCCTGGGTTTAACAAAGAAGAGCCCCAGTGAGAAGAAGAAATGGATGAAATGTGTCTTCTAGGGAAGGTTCCAGCCCAAAAGGTTGTACTGAAGCACAGCAGGCAATGTGCTGCAGTCCCAGTGATCTGTATTACGCTATGAGTGTCACTCTTGGGAACTCGGAGCACTAGCTCTAATCAGCACTTGCGTCAGAGAGAGCTCACTGGAGTAGTGACTTTAATTTTGGAAAGACAGGGAGAGACTTATGGAAAGCATTGCAGGGAAACAATTCCATGTCTGAGCAAAACAGAACAGCTTTGCTTTATGCAGAAACAAAAGTAATGGCGGATGGGAGGGGTCATTCAGGGCCCCAAAGGGGAGCCCCCATACACCCCTACACCAACCCTAACAGCAGTCAGCATTGGCAGTCACTCATCAGGTGTGCCAATGACAAGGGGGCACTTCTGGAAGGAAAACACTCAAAACTGCACAGCCCATGCTTTGAAAGGCAGGTAAAGCAGGCAGACGATCCCATCCCCTCCTGACATGCACAGGGACAGGCCACCCATCTTCCCCTCCCAGATTCTAGCACGCAACGGTTTAGGGTTGTCCTGAGCATGGCATTGTGTCCTTGAGCATCTTGGCTATAGCCCCTGATGGACCTATCCTTCGTTAACTTATCCAGTTCTGTTTTGAACCCAGCTATACTTTTGGCCATCACAACATCTCATGGTAACGAGTAAGGCTGAGATTTTGTCATCGTTATTTTTAGTAAAAGTCAGGGACACGTCATGGGCAATAAACAAAAATTCACTGAAGCCCATGACGTGTTCCTGACTTTCACTCAATAGAACTCTGACAAAATGGGGATGATGGGGGGATGAGAGTCCAAGACCTGCTGCAGGACAGGAGAGGGGGTCCAGCACCCACCACCGCTGTTGCTGAGAGCCCCAGTTCTGTTCGCCCCATTGCAAAAAGGATCTAGTGGGACTGGAAAAGGTTCAGAGAAGAGCAACAAAGATGATCAAGGGTACAATTAGGGCTGTTCATCTTGGCAAAGAGATGACTCGGGGAATATGCTACAAAATCATGAATGGTGTGGCAAAAATGAATAGAGAAGTGCTATTAATCCTTCACACAACAGAAAAACCAGGGCTCACCCAACTGCATTAATAGGTAGCAGGTTTAATAAAAACACAAAGCATCCCACAATGCACAACTAACCTGTGGAACTCAGTATTAAGGAAAAGATTATGTCATGGAAGTCACAGATTCTGTGACTTCCAGAGGCCTCCAGGACATTTTCCACTTTAGCCCCAGGGAGGCAGGGTTGTCATCCAGTGGGGGGCCCTGGAGCTCCAACCCACTGCAGGCTCTCAGTCGCTGGGGTAGTGGGGAAACCTGGAGCTCCAAGCCACTATGGGAAGTGGGGGCCTCCCACAGCTCTGTCACTGCATGTGGTGCCCCCCCTCCCCCCCCAACAGTTTCCAGTCACCAGCCAAGGAGCTCTGGCAGGGGTCCCCTGCAGTTCCCAGCCAGTTGAGAGCCAGTATGTCAATGATTGATGCTCTCTACTTAGGCTTTCAATCCACACGCTAACCCTAAGATGCTAGTACACTGACTCTGGTAGAGTTAACTTGGCAAAAGGAAGCTTTCAGATGTTTGCTGCAGACGGAGTCTGATCCTCAGGATATGGTGAGGAGATGAGAGTTTGCCCTGACTCTATATTCGGGGTTTAGATCAAGGAGAAACACGTTGGTGGAAGGTATCAGCATCTCTGTGGTGAGAAAACTGAAAACCAGGTACGGTCATTTTAGATCATAGTTTTGATCTCGGGCTCATAATTTATTTCTTTGATCATCTCTATAGTTTTGCCTCAGATCATCCCAAGCATTTTTCATTCCTTGTGTGTGAAAAATGCTTGATGAGGTCTGTTTCCAAAGCAGTGTTTCCTATTTAATTTAATTTTCTCAGGAGCTTACAGTTTATTATACCATAGATGAGATTGAAAACTTGATTGAATATGTTTTTTTCTTGAAAAGCAAGATGGGATAAGGAGATAAAATTGCAAATAAGAAATAAGGAAATGAAGTATATAGACTAGAATAACAAACAAGATTAAACACAATATATGAGCAATAAGGCAAAGGCCAGGGATGGAGTGGGGAAATGTCAATTCTGTTTATTCCATAGCCTAGAGTCTTCCTGGCTCCAAGTTAGTTTCTAATATGGTTTTGTTTTCCAGTCTGCGGTTTATTAGCCCCTTTCTGCTCATTTTTTTCAGCATTCATAAGACACAACACTGTATTTGTCCCTCCCTTTCCTCCCCTCCCCCCATTATATCACCTAGGAATTCTCTGTCATTTTTATTGCATAGACAGTAGATTTAGGTTTTTCTAATCTCTCCTCTGGGCTTTCAGCTTTAAGTGACATGAAAACAATAAGCCTCCACTTGGAGTTACCCAGTACCTTCACTTTTATACAATGGGAAATTAAACCAAACATTTCACTTTGGGCCTCATGAGGGAATTGGGCATCTCCTCATTGTATCCTTGGGGCTAGATTTGCCACCCTTACCAATGCTGAGCTGAACCTTACTTCATTAACAGCCCTGCCAGCTTCAGTGGGGCTCTTGTGGAGTATGTTCTCAGCATCGTTAAGGATGGCAGGATTATGGCAACGGTTATGGCCAATCAACACTACCACGAGATCACTACCTCACCAACAAATCCCAGCATAGACAAGATGACCTCAAAGTCGCTTGCTGAGGAAAATCCTGGGGAGGAGGGGGCACTGGATCCATTCTTTAGAAGGGAGTTTGTTGCTTTGCTTTGTGCCCATCTCGACTGGGGAGTTCAGAGAAGGTGAGCTGTGAGAGCAGATTCACTCTTTCAGCATCCTGCTCTCAAATGCAGGAGCAGGAACAAGCAGACCCTGTACTCTGGGGAGCGCAGAGGCTGCTATACTGAGCCATGCAAGGTGGCAAGAGGAAGCTTCTTGTTCATCCCTTTGTGATTGTTCCACTCACAATGGGGACATTCCTAAATGAACTGAGACTCACATGCGCTGCTGGGCCTTGCTACTCAGAAACACACAAAGGCAGACAACATTTCTTTATCTCACATCCCATTTTTTCAATATCCAGGGCACATCCCTAGGGGTTCCCCACTCCTGATGTTGGAATAACTTCGTTGTTTGTATTACAGTAGTGGGTAGAGGCCCATACCCCTGTGGTGGGCTCCATTGTGCTAGGAGCTGGCCACGTATATGGTAAGAGCCGGTCCCTGCCCGAAAGAGCTTATAGGCTACATAGACAAGACTGACAAACAGCGGGTGGGAAACAGGCAAAATCACTTCTCCCAAGGCATGAAGCAAGCCCCTGGCAGAACCGGGAATAGAATATGGCCTTGCTGCAGAAATTACTGGGTGAGGTTCTTTGACCTGTGTTAGCAGGAGGTCAGGCCAGATAATCATAAAGCTTTAACTGCTATGAATTTATGAATGAAGGTCTCCCAATCCCAGGGCAGTGCTCCCTTGTCCACTAGACTAGATCACACCCCTACTTGACTTTAGCCATAGACCATGGGTAAGTTGTTCCCTGGCAGGTGTAATGAGAACGAGTGCTGTGAACATTCTGCCTCCTCCTAGAGAAACAGAGTGTGACAGCAGCTTTAACTCACGTGCTTTGCGATTGTACACGACTCATTGTGATACACTGGCCTGTTATTTTTAGAGAACCTGTTAACACACAAGCAGTCCCAAAAATACTTTTGCAGCTATCGTCTAATCATTTCTTGTCTCTTCGATTGGCTCAGTTATTTAATTTACCTCTGTGGAGTTTCATTTTCATTTTAATTTCCCCAAGGTTCTCTTTTTTATTGTCTATATTTCAGCTTGTGTGATCAAGCCTAACTGAGGTTCGTTCTGGACTGAGCCCTAGATGCTGAGCCATGTGAATACTGGTCTAATTCACCATTGATTTTCTCCCCCTTTGGATTCCTCATTTAAAGAATGCTATTTTATTATTATAGAGGGTTATTTGAAGATAGCATTTCTTGTTTGAATGTGAAGGTTGGTTAGAGACAGACTTATAAATGCTATAAACAAAAAATGCTTGTGCATGTGTGTGACCAATGATTGGAATTGCACGCACAAGTGGACAACTGGATTTCTAAATGACTATTTGTGCCGAGTTGCAGCTCACAAATGGTCAGTTCTGCTGCAAAAGGGAAAGAAGAAGGAAGCAGAGGAGTTACAACCCTATTAGAAATGTGTGGTGGCTTTGGTTAAGACTGTCCTGGAGGCACCCCTTGAATAATTCCAAAAGGCAGAGAACAGATTTCCCTAATCTGGTGCACCTGCGACAGACTGGATAGAACTAAATGCAATGGAAGCAAGATTTTACCAGGCCATAAAAGCAAAAGAAGAGCAGTTATCTTTTCAAACATTGATTATTTTCCTTTAGTGATGCTGATGAGAAATGTAATGCAAGAGTGACTGCTTTACAAAAGCAACATACTGAATTCATTCTGCTGGTCAGGCCCTTTTGCCATTTTATGTCTGTTCTGTTGATATTCTTTCTATCCATTGTATTGCAACATCAGTCTATTAGATAGATATAAAGTAGATTATGCAAAAAAGTGCCCAAGGCTTCTCTCAGATCATCTAGACCAGAGGTTCCCAAACTTTTCTTAGTGCTGCCCTCATCCCCCCTTCCAAACCTATCAACTGCCTGTGTACCCCTACCCTTCTCATCACCAATACTGTGTGTGTTCTTTTTTCTTTGTATGGCTGATGTAAATGTAGATCAGCAATCACCTGTCTTTAGTCATCTGCCCATATTTCACTGTTAGGTACAGATATGGTTATAATGCAACATATACAACCTGTAGCCTTTTGTTCTGTTTGATATGTTAATTATACTGCAGTGGGATCAGCTCTGGCAGCTACAGTCTCAAATTCAACAGTTATCTTTATTTGTTCTGGATCCAGAGTCCATAGGAACACATGAAACCATAGGCAGATAACACACAATTACAAGAGCATCTATCTTTTAGCAGTTTTATTAAGGTTACTAACAAAGTTATAAGTATCACAGCATACACAATTCCTAAAGATAAGTACCATGTATCAATTATACCCACAGATATACTCACATCCTCCTAGATGGTGTTAGAGTCTGTTGGCCATCTCATGGATTGATCATCAATATGGGAGTGGTTCCTGCTGGAGTTTCCCATAGGAAGCTCAATTTTCCTACTCCGGGCACCCTTTTTTATACTGTGATTCTGTCTACGCCTACATTCTGTGCATGTACATGAAAGTGTCAACCCTCTCTTATTGATCTGTGTCTCCTAAAAACAATAGGCTATGTAGGCTCTCATTAACAATGATGTAACACCTTTATCTTGTGGTTAAGGCACATGTTTGAGACAACATTTGTTGTTACAGCATTGTATAATTTAAATGTAATCTTCCCAGCTATACTTTTGCAATATTACCAGTTGGTACCGCTTTTACCATAATCTTTTGGGTTATTTCTCCGTAACTGACCTACACCATCATTTCTTGTCGCCAAGGCCCAAAATAGCTAAGCTAAAGTATCGCAGGCCTCAGCTTACAGGTTCTTGCATTTCAGCCTGTCTTACTCATGTCTACTACTGTACTTAGTTCCTCTAAATCAGTGGTGGGCAGAAGAGACGAGAGAGGAGAAAGAAGGGGAGGAGGCAGGGGTGATGGAGGAGACAGACAAGAGCCATGCACTCTGAGCTCCCATTCCTCCCTTAAGGACTTCTAAGGCGCCCATGTGGCTTTAAGATTTAGGGGAGAGACTGCTTGTGCAGAATTGAGGTCCCAGTGTGCGACATTCCATGGCCATGTCAGGGTTCTGCTCAGAGTAAGATGGGGCAGTGTATGCTTGCAGCTGTTGTCTCTGTGGGCCCAAACACTGCCTTAGAGATGAGGCTGCCTTTAGCTCTCTTGCATTCTATGTATACTTGGTTCAGGTCACAGAGCCATTTCAATCCGCTGAGTTGGGCAAAGTTTGTGCGTCACTGTTTTAAACAGCCAGCTAAGCTGGTCTATTGGGACAAATGCTGATCAACTCTATGTGACTGGAATCCAATTCTTTTCTTAAATTCACTATTGGAAGTGGAGACTTGTACAGTGATTGCCATTGAAATGTTAACATCTGCCTTGTCATGCTCTGTGAAATAGTATAGTAATACTTATTCTTTATCTGTACTTTGAAAATATTGTCTCAGATCCCACTGCATACGAATGACTAGTAAATATTAGGGTTGGCCAAAATTTTCCCTTGAAACTGCTTTTCAACATAAAAATTGAGGTTTCAATTTGTATGTGTGTGAAAAGTGTCCAATTTTGTCCAAAATTTCAATTTTTTGTCAAAAAATAAAATATTTTGATTAGGATATGCTTTCAGTGCCTCGTGGAAGTTGTAGGTTGTTTGTCTCACATCCCCAATTCTTCTGTATGGGTCAGGGTTCTTAGCTGGACTCTATCTCCCATGATGCACAGTGTCCGAGACTCCCACTGCCTCTCTTCTCCAAGCAGGAAAACCTGATGCATTAGGGAAGATGTAGACCAACCAAGGAGCTTGACCAATAGAAGAGAATGAGGTGTGCAAACTACAACTCCCATGACAGCATTTTCTAAGAAAAATATTTTTATTTTTGGCCAAGATATTTCAGCATTTGACTAATGAAAAAAAAGGTAGGAAAATCTCTATTTTCTGACCTTCATTTATATACCCACCATAGTCACATATTAATGCATCTTATCTTTATTCAAACTTGTTTTTACATTACTATATTTTTTATGTATTCGTCCCTGAACTGTCTTTTGATAAGCTCTTCAAAAGAACTCTACTAATTCATATTGCAGACAGAGAAAATATTTGACTCAGTAATTATTTTCTACAGAAAACACCTTTATCTTCACCATGCATGTTTTGTATCCTTGCCACAACAAAAGCTGCATATTTAGTGCTCGATGCTAGTGGTGCATGCTCTTTCATTTCTCTATTAATATGCTTTTCTTTACAGTTCAGTAAGATTAAAGAGCAAACATCACAGTTGTTGCTCAAATACTGTGCTCATTTTGTGTGCCTGATCCTCCCCTTTCAATTATCTCTCTGTTTTACAGAACTAGTCTCTTGTAATATGTTTTTGACTGGTTTGTTCACTGTTTTATTCTCCTGCTGTCTTTATGGACATGGTTATCTTCCCATTTAATTACACTAATGAAGTGAGACTGAGGGAAAACAAGTGAATATCATTAATGAGAGAGGCAGGGAATCAAATACCATTTACAAAGTAAAAGAAGCCAAAAGGTTAATTTCTATATTTATATGAACAATTCAAGTGTGAATATAGGAATCAACTGGCTAGTGTGTGTATGAGGGACCATCACCCTTTTCTAGATAGCATCAAAAAGGCTCACCTAGATTATACAGACCCGGAGGCCTGATTTTCAAAACATATGCACCCACCATCAGGGCCGAGTTTTCAAAAGGTTTCAGCACGGGGGCTGCCAAGCTTTTTTGACATTCTGGCCCTTATTTAGGTGCCTGGCAGACAGGGTTCCATCTGCCCGAGATGTCAGAAAAGTTCATTCCGCCCGATTTGCTTTCACAAGACATTCTGGGGCCAACAAACGCAGTTTCCAACAGAATTGTTTCACTGGGAAATTTCTGACCAAGTCTAGCCCTAACTACTGTTGAAACTCTGGCATCATATCCTTAGCATCGATTCTGCTTTAGCTCAAGTGATCATAGCCTGGTCTTTTCGATCAGGAAAATCAGAGTCTTATCCCTGCCTTGGATGGGAAGAACCAGGGGATGAGAACTATGCAGTGTTAGGTGGCAACAAATGTTACAGGATTTTGTCATTATGCTGATGAGCTGTGTAACAAATCGACTTAGCAATGGTGAACCCTCTGTCACTGGTGCTCCCCAGTGCTTTTGCCAGCACTTCTATTCAATGCCTTAAGATTATTATTGGATCAAATCCTGAAGTCCTTGATCAGCATTTATTCCCTGCTTCATTTCTTGTTCATGCAAGTGTGAGCAATTCACAGGGGCTATTCCTGAATGCAGCCCTTTTGCGGAGCAGCACTACAGCTTGGGGCTTTTGCAGCAGGTCAATTTCTTGTTGGAGGACAAATCAGTAAGGCAGAGTGAGGGAATGTTCTAAGGTGATTGGTTTATTTACAACAGTCCTCTCTACCTGTAATAGGAGTGGTCAAAACTGCTCAAGTCCCGCTGATGAAACCTCAGCTAAGGTACCAGTGTGTCCTGTCACCGAGAAACAGCTCTCTACAGCTCACCAACATAACACACTTTCCTTTTCCTGCCTCAGCTTTACTCAAGGGAAGCCCCTTAATCCAAGGCCACATGGTCCTGAGCATTAAGTCTTCATTTGTGAAGCTGCTCTGCAAACTTATCAACCTTACCCTAGGTTTGACTGCCCAGCAGACAAAGGAGAAGGTTTCATCCTATGCAATCCTCTTAGCAACTCTTGTGTGCGATTATTGGCTGGAGTAACTTCAATTTTTAATGTGAAGAGTTTCATCCTGCGTGCTGACACATCAGTGACTCAGAACTTGAACACCATTCCTTCCTTTGGCCATAAACTTTAGGGTTTGGCCCTCTCTTTACAGCTGGCTCTAGATTTTGGATAGCTCAGAGTTCTAGGATATAGAAACAGGACCAGCTGCAGAACTGATACATTTCACATCAGCCTCATTTTCAAGTCTGATTGCAGGAATATATAAGAAGTATAAAGAAATAGTTGTAGAGGAGTTTAATGGTGAATCAGTTGCATAACAGAAGACAGCCCTGCAGAAATTCTCACCATTCTCCAGCTCTCCCAGATGGCAAAAATTCTTATAATTGTCCACTGCTCCTACTTGTGTAGCTGGTTTGGAGTCATTTGGCTCCAGGAAGCACCTGGAGGTAAGCAGAGGAGTGGGGACGCAATGCGCTGGGGCGGGGCTGGGTGGGGTGGGGTGGGGGGGGGAGCAGGTGGAAGGGAACTTGATGGCTGTAGGAAATAACTGCAGGGTGGAGAAGTGGAGGGGGCACAGGAAATAAGCCCGCAGGCCGCGTGTTTGAGACCCCTGCCCTATATAGAGGCCTCTCTGAGCAGGTTTAGAAGAAACCCTGATTGCTCAGGTCTGGTGCTTTTCCTGCCTGCAGCTTTAGTGCTTTGCTACTCCAGAGCTCTTTTAATAGTTCTCAGCAGAGACTACAAGACTGACCCCCGGACTTGGAATTCTTTCTTTATCTAGGGACAGAGTTTTTCAAGATACTGATACACCATCACTGCAAGTGCAATTGGGGAAATGTAATCACTGTTTAAAATCTAGTGGTTCACTTGCTTGATTGCAACTTGGCATGAAATTGCAGTGATTTCACACAGAAATCATACATGCATGTGATTTAAGAAATCTGGTCTACATTGCTTTTAATATGCAGGGCTGTGCATTTTACTGTGGGGAAAATAATAGGGGGGGAAGAAGAGGAAAACAGTTCAGAGTAACAGCTTACCAGACTGCGGTGTTCTTCTGCTGTTCTGTTTCCGATTTGAAATGACTGGGTTGTCTTTTTTTTTTTTTTAAGAACATTTTGTACTGTAGTCTCTGCATTTTCTACCGCTAGTTACTGGTTCATGTATTTATCATTTCAGGCTTTGTTTTTAAACCGATCAGTCCCAGCGCACCAAAAGAAAGATGAGTTTCTTTCTCCAGGTGGTAGAGAAGTCCATGAAGAGACACCACGATTCTCTCTCTTTTAACAATACCCCTGTAAAGGTAACAGGAAGGTTGCAGATTTAAACACCCAAAGGGAGATCATTTGGTGGTGGAAATCCAGTTCAGTGGAGTGATGCCTGTTTACACCAATTGATGCTCTGGTCCATGGTTCTCCTTGCAACATTATTCACTTACATAACAAGGAGGCCATATTTGATTATTAGCTAGATGTTGAGTTGTTAAATATTTTAGAATTATCTTTCTACAGGGTGCAGTGCACACCAAACACGCCCCTCCCACACTGATTTAGGCCATAGCTCTGCCTAGCCTGTGCACTTTGGGGGATCTTATACTACCAGTCATGCTAGACTCACATAGTCCATGAACTCCCACCCTAAAAGAACTAAGGATTTGGAAGGGCAAAAATATTTGTGCATCCTTTCATCTCTCCCCCCCACCCTTTTGTCCTGGGACCAGTCACAAGCTGGTCTTTAATACAAACACACACACACACTCTACTCTGAGTTACAACTGTGCTACTTGATTCACTCTACTGGGGCAGCAGAAGAGTAAGTGCGGCCAGATTTTGCAACGTGGACAAGTCAGTCACAGGAGGACATTATCTTTTTCATTTCCTGACCTCTGCTTACATTTGCAACCCTTTGACTGTATTAATGTAGGGTTTTGTGCTTGATTTCCTCCTTTTTTAAAGACAGGCAAGAGGAAAAATTCTAGCTGTAGCACTATGACATTGCATAACTGCAAAATACTTCATGACAGCTGTGCAAATACGAGTAGTAGGGCTATTAAAACTCAATACAAATATTGTGCACCTAAGGGGCCTTGATGAGCACAGTGGAAATTAGATGTTTTGAGTCACATTTATAAATAATAAAAATCAAAACAAAACATGGGAATCATTACTCCTTGAGGATTAGTTACTTTTAAAGTTTGCTGTGTTTTAGTTCTCTAGCTATAAAAATCTTAAGTGCTTTTTAAAGTGACAAATAGAACCAGTTGGAATTTTTCTAAGTAAAAGGTTTTCAAACACAAAACCCAATGTTTTTTCCAAAGTGAAAGTATGCAACAAATATTTTTCAAGTTTTATATTTTTCAACAAAAATGTCTAGTTTTCATTTTGGAGTGGGAGGCTGGCCAATTTTGATTGGTCTACTATTCACATGGTGGAATTTTTCCATACTGAAAATTTTCTAAATGAACATTTTGAATTTCAAATAAAAAAAAATCCTGTTTCCAAAAATTCAGAATTTCACAACCAAAAAAGATTGTGATAAAAATATGTAAAGAATATTTGGAAAAATTAGGTCTCTTGTGAAAATGAATTAAATGAAACCATCTTTGAAATAAAAACAAAAAAACCTATCAGTGGAAATAATCTAGTTTGTGCCCTAACTGGTCTGGCCTTGTGTGAAGCTGACATGCACAATCACATATACCCAATTTTGAAAAGCTGATCCCAGACCAGTCTAAAGTCCCAGTCACATAAATTCAGCACAGGCAGACCCCTACGTTCACACACAAAGCCCATTGACTTTAACAGGTCTGCCCACACAGAGCTCATTACAGGATCAAGGCCTCTGTCATCCACTAAAGTTCTCTTTCATCTGAGGCTGGCCAGGTCACTTTCAGAGTGAGGCTTCAGGTTGCCGCCAGACAGAGATTATCTTGTGTGCGGAGCATCTGCAGGCAGAGAGCTGCTGAGTGTCTGCGCCTGTCACTTTTTCAGTTTGGTTGTTTTGTCATTTTGTTCCTGGTGCTGCTGATGCTGTGATGTGTAATCTGTCAGGTCAAATTTACAGGCATATTACCCTGCCTGACAGGAAGAGAGCACCACAAGGATTTCCACCGGCAGGCACGACTGGAAAGTAGCTGTCTGCTGCATACAGTAGTTTAGTAGAAAATGTGGTGCTTTTTTTTTTTTAAACCACAGCATTAAAAATAAAGGGTTGGCAGCTGCAAATCTATTTACTGTGCACAATCTTTGGCAGTCAATGGGGTGCTTTCAAAGTAGTGCATAGGGAGTTATGAGTCTAAATCCTGTTCACAACTCTCTTTGCACAACAATATCACAATTTCTGCATATAAAATATACCCTGTAAGTCACACTGAGTGCCCAGCCTATGAAGACTAAACACGAGTTAATCTTGTCACAGGATAACTTCATCACAAAACATCAGCTTGCTATGGATTCATTTAGTCACAGCATTAGCTCATCAAAACACAGCCTATTACAAGCTAATCCTCTCTCTAGCCCTGGAAAAAAATCCACTTTGTTTGAAGCAGGAGATAATAATCCATCTCCTTTCAGCACAAGTAACATTATGAAGTTACCGGCCTCCTCTCCCTAGTTTAGAATGATGCTGATGATCATGTCTGGCCATCTAAATATCTCACAGGAGCTGCTTTTAGATTGAACAGCCCTGATAGTTACAGGGCAAATACACCTTCAAGGTTTATTCAAAATATCTTGTTACATTCAGACCCAGCTATGCCACTTGAACAGTTCCCGAAGTTTTCTTTGATGTTTGCCAGCACATTTTGCAGCCAGTTCTTGCAGGGTACGAGGTTTGTTCATGAACAGCTTGTGTCGTAGCAAAAGTTGGCATAGATTCCTTGTAGTGCTGCCCCTGTCAATCCCCGTGGCCCAACATATATTCTGTGTTGGCTGTTATTTTAGATGAGCACTTCACAGGCAATGCAAGTGGCTACAGTGTTTCAGAACACCAGGGCCAAAACCAGCTCTTTGATCTGGGGTGTATAGCTTTCTGGGATTAACCAACTTGGAATCACTAATAAGAACCTAAGCCACATCTTTCCAGCAGTGACAGTGACAAGGTCTGTCTGTCAGAGGACAGTGATGTAAGGAAATGGTCAATATTCAAAGGGCTTCCCCTCATAAAGAATTTATCTGATGCTGGTGCTATTGTGTCCACTGCAGGACCAATGAAACTGCAAGGCTGCTTAGGTTCCATGTGCATAGCTAGTGAACAGACAGTGAAAGGTTAATTTCTGGGGCTTCACTCTGATTTTAAACTGCTGATTCTGGAAGGGGTCAGACTGCTATGAAAAGCCCCTAATCCAAACATTAGCTTTTGAGGCAAGGTCAAATGAAATTGTGGATCTGAAATTGGGAAATATTTTGTAAGGTGCCTTCAAGCAGCCAAAGAGAGTGGGAGATGCTCAGACCAGCATGCCCCAATCACTTCACTGGGACAGATCGGAGGAAAGAAAACAAAATCTCTTGTTTTGGAGCATCTGGGCTCTAGCACCAAGCAATCGTGCCAAGCCAAGATATTCATGAACAAATGTATTAAAGAAACCACTACAATGTTAACTCAGCCAGTCACCAAGAGCTGGGAAGTAAGGCCCAGAGCCTCAAACGTACGTAAGCACCTGACTCCTGTTTCAATTGAACTTGCTCTATAAGCAGCTAACATCCCAAACGTTGTTTCTTATCTTCATTTGCTGTTGGGTCACATTCCCCACAGCCGGTCTGGCATCTCTGGCTGTTGAAAGAGACTCAAGAATTAGGTCACCTCATCTCACTCATTGTCATTGTGGGATTGCTCCCTCTGGCATACACACACGTGCTGTGTCCATCCTAGTTCTAAGTTACTCAAGTGATGGGGGCAACGTATCCGTTGGGAGGCTGATGTACACTTTAATATGACTATTACTGGGTGAGATTCAGAGGGTCTTCACAGTTTTTAGTGAGTTGAACTCCCATGGAAATCAAAGGGTATTTTTGCTCTGGAAGGATCTCACGTTTTGGTCCACTTTTAAGAAAATTAATTCTGACTTAAATTGGCACATGGTTATTTTATTGTAACTGATAGAACTGTTTATTTATTAGCTGTATTTTAGAAGACTTTCAAGGGAACCCAGAGCATTAGATAGGCCAGTCTTATTTTAGTTTCAAAATGCCAAATACATAAATGCATCAAGCCATTAGAATGTTTTGCCAAGTGAATAATCCAAATGAATGAACATTCTTAGCTGCTTTAAAATTCCTTTAGTTGATCTATCTACAGCTGTCATATGATCAAAAATTCCACGACTGCATATTTGTTCTGCTTTTACATCCAAGCAGGCACTGCTGTAATATCCAGCAGGGAGCGAGGGTGCATAATGGTTTCCTTTCTGAGAGAGTGAAAGCAAAATGAATTCTGTTTTCTTGTGTGTTGTAGAGGCTTGAGAGGAAGCTGGTGACTGCAGGCAGTTGTCAGAGAAAATGAAGAGAAAATAAAGTACTCCGGAAGTTACCCAGAACATCTGAATTGCCCTTGCTTTCTTCGGCAAATAGAACCCCTTCAGAAGTTGGACAGCTCCTCCAGCACCTGGCTGCTGCTGGACAGCTAATTCTTTGCTTGGTCTCTGGGTGCCTCTCTTCCCATTTGGTAAAGGAAAGTACTTTTCTGTAATTATCTACCAAGGTTACACTGCCTCAAAAAAATTCATTGTTGCTGGAACTGAGCATTTTCCACTTAGCTGTGCCTGACTTTGACCTCAGCACTTTATCAGCAGATTAAAACCTACTCCTAGGCTGGGACCAAGTGAGGGGTTTGGACAATGAAGTGAGGTAAGGGATGAAATTGCTGGGAGGAGACGACAGAATGGCAGAGAAACGAATGTTGACAGATTTGAAGTTATGGAAGGGACAGAAGCAAGTGGCCATGGAAGATGAGGTGGAGGGAAGAATGCTGCTATTGAAAAATTGGAAAGGTAGCAATGTTTGAAGACACGATCTAGTGCATGGCCACTTTGGAGACTTCAGAAGTTGATACAGGGCTGAAGGTCACACATGAAGTTGGGGCACCACATGGGTCATCAGCCAAGGATGAGTGGTAGAGGCTGAGAGACGATGGAGAGGTGAGGTCAGATGTCAAAATCAGAGGGAAAAGCATTCGGCAAGGAGTCAGGGTGTGGAGAGCAGATGATGGCTACATGAAGGTGTATACAGTCTGATGGACTTTTGTTTGCAGGGGTTTGGAGCATGAAAGCAGCAGAAGGAGGGTCTGGAAGAGAAGGAACCTGACAACCCAACCATCCCCACCCCTGCCATCCCGGGGAAAAGAGGCCACTGTCACAGTGCGGAGGCAGAGTCTGGCAGGGAAATCCAGGTTCCAGTAAGTGCCAGGAGACTGAGGGAGAAAGAGGTGAAATGTGCATGAATTGAATTCCCACCTTAAAAGAAAAGCAGGGGGGAGATTCTGTTTTGCACCTGTGAGAAAAATGCAGCACAGACCTTGCAATGCAGATGGACAGGGACTAGGATGGCCCTGGGGGCCTCTCTAAGTGGTGACAGCCAATGGGAGACAGTGCTGTCTGGAATCACTGCAGCACTCCACGCTATGGTTGTACCGTGAATACCCTGCATGCTCCCTATACTGAGACTTACCGGGATGGGTGGGGAGGGGTCTTCTGAAGACAGCCTGAGGCTGTTTTCCACAATTCCTGAACCAAGAGAATCAGAGGCCACTCTAGTTCTAGGCAACTAGGCAGCTGCATACAGTGGCACATTTGGCCTGGCCACCTCTCTGGCATGACAGAGGGGCAGGGGGCCAAATGGGACTGAAATTGTGTGTGTGTGTGTCATGTCACAATGCTCCTCACTTAAATTTATCCTGGTCACCCCTCCGTCATGACAGAGAGGTGGCTGGGCCAACTTTAAGTGGTGTGGGGGAGACCCATTGAAACATTGCCTTGGGTGGCATGTTACCGGGGTTATCTGAACCCAAAGCTATGGTAATTAATCTCTCTATTCCAGATGGTGTCAGGAAATAAATGAATGGGGGACACAATACCTCTGTGATAAATTATTGGTACAGCCAAGAGTGCTTCCCCCACAAAATCCTTATTTTTACGGACTACAAAGCACACTTCTCTAATAGAAATAGTCCCAGAGCACCCCTTAATAGTTACCCTAAGTCTGAGATGGTTTCAAGTGTTCAGCAGCTGGGTTCCAGTGGCAGGCCTTCCTCCTAGTCACTGGGGAAGTGGCTGTCAGACTCAAGCTTGTATAAATCCTCCCAGGCTTCTCCAAAGTACACACACTAACTAACCTCTGGATAGGCTTCGCTAGACAAAAGCGCATAACTCACAATGGCCCCTAATAAGCCAACAATTTCCCTAGCAACAGCAAATAATTCATTATTCTACTTATCAGCAAAGCAAATTCAGGAAGAAATGTATAATTACAGACACCCAGACTCAAGGTCAATTATCCATCCTCCCTTTTTATTCTCGTGAATCTGACACTTTCAACTTATCTATCCTTGTAACACCACACCTGTGCAGCTGCTTTTGTTCGGTCTGCCTAAGCCCAGGCCAAATTTCTCTTTGCTACATGATGTCCTTGCTCCCAGCTTATGGCCGCTAAGAACACAAGATGGCTGCAGGTTCTGTCAAGTCCAGGGTATATGAACTCCATTTTTCTTGTAACAGGCAGATTTTGTTGCGTGATTTCTGAAAAGAATCCACCCCCGACTGCATCTGGGACTTTTTAGGTGCTTTTACAACACTGTGGCCCTTTTACCAGCACAAAGGGGTTGTGAGAAGCTTACTCCAGGTTTTTACAGGTCATAGTCAAGGCAAGTTAACATTGCTGGTTGGTGAAGAACCATGTCTCTCTTAGTACTGGAGAAGAATAATGTATTTGTTTATTATATGGGAAGTATGCATTTTATGATGTCTTAACTATGTATCACCTTACTTTTAAATGTGTGGGTTTGCTAAATGATCTGATAGGTAAGAACACTGTTACCTAGTAACATTAACTGGCTTTTTAAATGGTTTGGTTTGGTTTGTTTGGTGTTTTTGAGAAGAGGGGAATTAATACAGATATATAGGCTCTGACCTCGTTTCATAGAGATCTGCTACAATTTTATATGAATGCAATTTTAGATTTATCTAGTAACTAGCAAAAATACCCGGCATTGCTCGGGTCCGACCCCCCCAGACCAAACCCACCACCCCCGGCTCACTTACCCCCCGACCAAACTCGACACCCCCACCTCACTTACCCTCCGACCAAACCCAACTCGGCTCCGTCGGAGGTGGGGAGGGGGAAGAGAGCTGAGCGAGTGCGGGGTCCGTTGGAGGAGGGAGGGGGCAGAGAGCTGAGCGAGTGAGGGGTCCGTTGGAGGGGGGTATTATGACATCATAACTATGTCACAGAGAACAGCAGCTGCCCAGCTGATGTGATTGGCCTTTAAAGAATTTCACCCCTGGGGGGCGTCAGAGGTGAGATTTGAAAAATTTTCGACTCTTACGGTCATTATGCAATTTTCGATTTATCTAGTAATATGCCAGTACTTAAGTGCCTCAGTCACTTTTGAAAATGGGAGTTAGATAGCTAAGTCACTAAGGCCTTGCAACACCAAGTGGAACAATAGCAAGACTGGGTCCTAGTCACTATTTTTCACGATACATTCACCCATGCTGTAAGATTGGCCTGCATTCTTTGTTTTTGGAAAGATGACTTTCCATTTTACAGTCTTAAAATTCTTGTGTGATTAAGCCCTGATAACATGACATATAAATTACCTGCCCTTGTTATTACCACTCCACTAATGTGTGTGTCATCTGGACATTTTTTGATGCATCACATAGACATTTTTAATCTATTTAAAATGTGCCAGATTTCTTTTTTAAAAGCATTACACACAAAATTAATCAGATCATCTTGTGATAAGTCAAACACATTATAGATGTCTAAGAATATTACATCAGATTTACCTCCATCCACTAAATTAATTCACTCAAAGAACAGAAGATTGGCCATACTGGGTCAGACCAATCGTCTGTCTAGCCCAATATGCTGTCTTCTGACAGTGGTCAATGCCAGATGCTTCAAAGGGAAGGCACTTAACAGGGCAACTATCAAGTCAGTGACCCCCACTCATACTATTCCAAAATCTGGCAATCCAGAGGTTTAGGGACACACAGAGGCTTAGGGACACCCTCAGCACAGGGTTGCATTCCGACCATGTTAGCTAATGGCTATTGATGGATTTGTACTCTAGGAACTTATCAAATTCATTTTTGGCCTTCACAACATCCCCTCACAATGAGTTCCACAGACTGACTGTGAGTTTGTTTTAAACCTACTGCCTATTAATTTAATTGGTTGATCCCAGGTTCTTACGTTATGGGATGGAGTAAATAACATTTGCTCATTCACTTTCTCCACACTATTCATGGATTTCATAGACCGCTATCATATCCTCATTGAGTTGTCTCTTTTCCAAGATGAACAGTCCCAGCTGTTTTAGTCTCACCCCATATGGAAGCTGTTCTATACCCTTTTCCATTTCCAGCATATCTTTTCTGATATGGATCAATCAGAATTGCATGAAATATTCAATTTGGGGGTGTACCATGGATTTATACAGTGTCAACAGGATATTTAGTGTTTTATTATCTAACTTTTTTTTAATGGTTACTAACTTTGTTTAGAATCAGAGAGGTAGCCGTGTTAGTCTGGAATAGCAGAGGTAACAAAGAGTCCTATGGCACCTTAAAGACTAACTAAAGTATTGAAGCATAAGCTTTCGTGGGCTAATACCCACTTCATCGGATGCAAGCAGTGGAAGTGTCCAGGGGCCCTGGACACTTCCACTGCTTGCATCCGACGAAAGTTTGAGACCAAATTTCACTAGAAAGAAACCTATCGCTACTGGAAAGTCTAGCCATTTCCCACCTCCCCCCGCCCACAGAGTTGTGTAGGATTTAGTATCTTGTTAATACTGGACTTACGGTCATTCCCGCCTACAACAGTTTTATTCAGAGATATGCTGGATACTCCTCTCAGTGGCACTGTTTTTGTACCAATATCACTCCGGCAGTTTCAATGACATTATTAATGATTTACACTGGTATAACCAAGAGAAGAAGCAGACCAGAGTAAGCTGTTTTTGGGCTGTGCAATTTTCCATTTTAGCCTCATGCATCTTTCCGTCACTGACAGGACCAGAGCACTATCTTGTATGTACTCAACTCTGGCTGTATCAAAGCTGAGGGTATTCATGAGGCAGCTCAGATCCATGACAGCAATCAGATTACTGCAGAACGGAAGTCAGTTATGGATGGCTGTAGGCCTCCTAATTCTCTGGAGTACTTACTGTCAGTCCAGTCAAGACTCCATGCAAACAATGATACTGTACTTTACAAAGCTAACTGTCCTTGGCAATAGAAAACAATCTCTTCAAATTACAGTGGATGCTGTCAGATGTGTCAGACAACTCCCTCCGGGCTGCCCAAAGGGAAATAAGTCTAGAAGTCATCCCCAAGGCAAATCACTTATTTTTTAAAAGTTTTATCATGTTAAACTCTCTTTGCAGGCACCAGTTTAAAACGACACAGCAGTTGTGTGAGAGTTCTGTTGTAATTGGATGTAATAAACTGTACTACACAGTTTGAATCTGCATGCTGAATTCAGTGAAGTCAAATCTCTTCAAAATGTTTTTTCTTCTTTGGAAAAGTATTCTTGCATATACAGTACTAGCAAAAATACCCGGCGTTGCTCATGGTATTTGTAATTGGAAACTGGGATGTAAAAAGACTACAATGTATTTTATTAATACAAATTTTGTTCAGAAGTCTCATTTTGTCTAATTAATTTCATTCTCTTGCATTTAGATGTAGGGGGGAGGGGGGAGGGGGAAGAGAGCTGAGCAAGTGCGGGGGCCGTTGGAGGGGGGCAAGGGGGGTGAGATTTTAAAAATTTTCAATTCTTACCTGAGGGGGGAGAGAGCTGAGTGAGTAGGGGGTCTGTTGGAGTGGGGGGGGAGGGGGCAGAGAGCTGAGCGAGTGCAGGGTTCATTGGAGGGGGGTATTATTACATCATAACTATGTCACAGAGAACAGCAGCTGCCCAGCTGATGTTAATGGGCTTTAAAGAATTTCACCAAATGGGCACTCTATTGAAGCAGCAGCAGCACACTCTCTCACCTCAGCTGTATGTCTTTCCAGCCCCTTCCCAGTGCCAGCCAATTGGGCCAGAGCCAATCAGATAGCCTCCAACCAATGCTGTGTCCCCTCTTTGGCAGGGCTGAGCTCCTGCTCTGGAGTGGCATTCCTAACCTTGACTGGAAGTCCGGGGTTCTCTAGCCAGCCAGGGCTCTCCAGCCAGCTCTCCTCCCTGTTCCCCGCCTAATCATTCAGCTTCTGTGGGGGTAGGGCTGACCCTTTCACGCTACAGTCACATGCATGCCCTATGATTTCTATTAGCCAACCTTTGTGAGCCAGATCCATAGCTGATGTAAACCAGCAATGACTTCAATAGAGTGCCCATTTGAGCCAGTCTGTGGTCCATATAAAATACCGCATTTATTTTTTCATTAGCTTCTCTCTCTCTTTCCCAATCACTTTTTCTAGCTTACATTCTCTCACTAGTTCTCATCTTTAATTTCCTCTACCAACTCTTCGTTCCAGTTTCCTTTTCTTGGGGTTTTCTCTCTGCCCTAACATTTTCACTTTATCTGGCCATAAACCAGACACAAGGAAATAGAGGGTTTTGCTCACGCTGGCCAAAGGGAGAAAAGGGCAGTACATTCTCCTTTTTATACAGTACATTTTCCTTTTTATACATGGTCTCTTAACTAACCCTCCATTTTAGGTTTGTTGCCTTACAGTTCCTGACCAATGAGAATTTTTGTCCCAGAAGTGGCAGTTACATGCCCCTCTTCTCTCTGAATTTACGAATGACAATGGTGTTTTCTCTTCTACACGGGGCCTTCAGGATGCCTGTTAATTTACACAAGCCAGGTAACTTAATACTAGCCAATGTTGCTCATGCTCAGTAAACATAGATATGACAAAACATGACTCTAGACTGTGAGAAGATACAAACATTCAGGACAATAATGGACTGGTGTATGATATTGCAGTTTAGTATCTGAGGAATGGCAAGCTAATGTGTCATTACAAATGAGTGATCATGATGGAATGGTTGCTAAGAGTAATTGCATGTTTTTTATTCTTTCCACAGAGACCCATTCTGTCAAGTAATAATACAAACAGTCAATAGCTTTATCTACCTTTTGCAGCTGCAAGAAGAGTGTATGTAGCAACATTACCCCCTACAGTTCAACACTATATTCCCACTTTCTTTAAGCTTTCACTACAGTAATTCTTGGTTTTGCTTATTTTAAACCACTAAACAAAACCACTTTTATTTTTAACCTACTAAAACTGTGCATGCTCAGAAAGCATTTTAACGGGCAAAAAGGAAGAGAGTCCTCACAAGCCAGTTAATTACTGCAACCAGAATTTGCAAAAAATGAAATACATTAAATTAGCTCAACTGACCTGCCACTTGTATGTAGGGTGTTGGTCCCAGGATATTAGACAAGGGGAACGAGGTAATATCTACTGAAATTGGCTCAGTAAAAGATATTCCCTCACCTACCTGAATCTATAACTTTTCATTTGTTTTCTCCTTATTTACAGCTATTTATCTACAATTTTTTCCTTTGACAAAGATAAGAAAAATCTGCCAGTTCTTTTCTTGCTACTTTCTTAGATTACTATCAGAGAGATGCAAAATGCCTTGCAACAAGAAGGCAAAAAGTACTTGAAATTCAAGGTTTTCTGGGTCTTATTAGAAAAGAGAAAATAGCCTGATTTTGCAGAAAGTGTATGCACATCTTATGAATGTTTTGCTTGGAAGTGAAACATTGTACAGCCTAGTTCAACCAGCTTTGCAATTGTTTTGCATCGCCAATCTGTAAAGCAACCAAAATATGCCAGGGATTCTAATCCATACTGGTTAAAACAAGAGTATTCTTGACATCACTGGGTGTTTTGCGCATGTAGATTGTATTGGGCAAGTTTTGCCCTGTTGTTTGTATTTCCTTAAGAGAAAGTGGAGGAAACACCATCAGACAGAAGTCTCAAAAGAGCCATAGTACCTTTAAAATGTCATGCAAATCACCAAACTTATAAAACTGGAACTTTTCTTGCTTAGGTTTCATGCCACACTTGAATGAACAGATTCCTTAAAATTAGGCTATCAGAATTCAGCCTACGGGTTCATTAAAAGCAGAAATGTTGGCTTCTGAATGTATTCACTCTTCTGCACCGGAATACAGTGAAGCAACATCATCCAATATGAATGTCTGATCTTATTTATAATCAGAGAAGTTAAAGATTATTTTAGAAAGATCAGCCCCCAGCTCCAGTTCAGACAGTGCTACAAACCTGTGCCTGCAGCAGGCTGCTGGTCATGAGACCCCACTTTACATCCAGGCCTGGTTGAAATGCTACAGTGATGTTCATTGTTCGTGCTCCAATGGCATGCAGCATGGAATACGAACTCTCAGTGTGGACAGAAATCTCTGCGATGATAACTGGAGCCACCTATAGAATCAGGCTGGTTTTTTCCATTTCATTTGGGGGGAGGGCACATTGCAGATTCTCCTCTCCTCCTGTCTAGCAGGAACCCTTCGTACACTGTTTTCCTAACACTTTCTACAAATTCACACGCCCTGGGACTAGCTCCTCAACGTCCGCTGATGCAGCGAAGCAAGGTGAGAAAAAGTAATCTTGGGTCTTGCATTCAGGGAAGTCTAACTGAATGGCTTCAAAAGCAGTCCCCAGATTCACTTGAGCTACTCTCTATCAATCAGTTGTTGAAGCTTTATTTAGCAGGGTAGTTAAGGTCAGGTGTGAAATCATAGTATGGGATTTCTACACTGAAAGAAGAGTGCATAGAGAGCATCCTCACGACAATTCTGAGTCCATTTTTTGAGTAAAAGGGCAGGATTTATTTATTAAAACTAAAATGTTCTCCCAGAAGAGAAATTGAGGGGGATGGCAAATGTAATAAGAATTTCCAAAGGTCTCATTTACATGGAAACTGGAACGGACTCACAACTTTAGCTATTTCATTGCAAGTCTGGGTGTGGAGCCTTTTTCAGTAGTGAGACCAGGAGACTCAAATCATTACTTCTCCTCAAAGTCTAAGAAAGGGGTGGGAAAACTGCGGCCCGTGGCCCCGCTTTCCCTGGCCAGAGCACCGAGCAGCACTCTGGTGTGGGC
Source organism: Sternotherus odoratus (assembly GCA_032164245.1). Taxonomy (NCBI): domain Eukaryota; kingdom Metazoa; phylum Chordata; order Testudines; family Kinosternidae; genus Sternotherus; species Sternotherus odoratus. The sequence goes on along the minus strand of JAVMKO010000002.1, from coordinate 210,276,934 downwards.
TGAGGGTTGTGTGCTCCTGCGGGGCAGTGTGTAGCCAGAGACATTGCTTTAAGTAGCATAGTAAGGGTGTCAGGGGGTTGGATAAGGGGCAGGGGTGGTTGGATGGGGTGGAGGTTCTGGGGGGCCAGTCAGGGGATGGGGAACGGGGGGTTGGGGGTTGGGTAGGGTTCTGGGGAGGGACAGTTAGGGTGGGGAGGGTGTGGTCAGGGGACAAGGAGCAAGAGGGTTTATAATGGGGGGTGGGGTTCCAGGGGCATGGTTAGGGGGAGGGGTCTCTGGGGGAGGGGCAGTCAGGGGACAAGGAGCAGGAAGAGTTGAATGGGTAGGGAATTCTGAGGGGGCAGTCAGGGAGTGGGAGGGAGTCAGATAGGGGGCAGAGCAAGGCTGTTTGCCTTTCCTACCTGGCCCTCCATACAATTTTGCAATCCTGATGTGGCCCTCGGGCCAAAATGTTTGCACAGCCCGGTCTAAGAGGAGGATCCTCTTATGGGATCAACTCAGGCCCAATTTGGCAGCCTACTCCACTATCTCCTGGACGAACCAACTGGAACCACTGTCTTATAACTGCACTATTGGGTCTGATTTGTGAGTGAGGAAAATTGGGGAAGTCAAATGAAAACAGAAGGAAAACCGTTAGTGGAACCCAGCCTTATAAAGTGCTGTCAAGATCTGATCATGTTATTTAAGAATCCAAGCTGTTCTGGAGAAATTGTTAGAATGAGATCTGTGCCCCTGACCAAAAAAACAAACAAACCATAAACCACTGGATCAAATCCAAGGGTGTCTACATACAAGTTGCACCAGTTTAACTTTAAATTGGGTTAAATAAACCCATGAATCTTGTGTGTTGACTCTTTGGGCTTGTCCTCACTGGGGGGGAGGGGGGGGGGGAAATCGACGGCAGATACGCAACTTCAGCTACGTGAATCACGTAGCTGAAGTTTGCGTATCTGCCGCCGACTTACCTGCCGTCCCCACGGCGGCGGCAGTCGGCGGTGCACTTCCCCCGTCAACTCCAGCTTGTGCCTCCCGGCAAGCTGGAGTTCTGGAGTTGACGGGGGAGCCGCAGGTGATCGATTTATCGCATCTTAACAAGACGCGATAAATTGATCGCCAGAAGATCGATCCCGCACCGCGGGAGTGAAGACGAGCCCTATATATTGGTTTTAAATTGCTTATATTGATTTAGCTTTCACCTCACAGAGGAGTAAGCTAAACAGCTAGAGGGGCATCTGTACACAAAGTTACATCAGTTTAACTGAACTAATGGTATGATTTTAAACCAGTTATTTCGGTACAACCTTGTGCATAGACCAGGCCTTACGATGGCATTTCTAAGGAGTGCATCACTGTAGCATGAAGGCACTAAGATCCAAATCCTCAAAAGGTATTTTGGCACCGAATGCCTCAATTTTAATGGAAGTGGCACCTAAATACCATTTCAGGATCTGGTCTAAAAATCAATGTAATTTCATAAAAAGGTATTCAGATCGATAACCCCATGAGCTCTTTATCCCATTATCAATATTCATGTGAACAAACCTGAAAATCCCAGTTCTCACAAATCATACTTAGATGATTAGCCCTGTTGACTGCAATGAAACTATTAATGTGAGTGGGGATTGAAGGATAGGGCCCATTATTTTTAAAGCCAGTAATGTAGCCAGATTACACATTTCTCATAGTTATTATTTACATCCCACCTTGGGGTAGCTGTTCTATTGGCAGCTCGTTAATGAAATATCAGTTTTATGCAGGCAAGGTTTTGAATTTTTGTAATGAGGCAAATATGGTCATGAATAAACATACGTGCCCACTGAAAGACAGGATTCATGGTTCTGATTTAACTGAATAGGCAAAGCCACCCTTTTCTCTGTTCTAACAGCAGCAAAATGAATGCATTATAATCATGTGCAACAGAATTGCTAAGCAAGTTTTTCAGAGAATTGTACAAATATTAATTTATACTCATAACATGAGAGGAAATTGGTAGATGGAATGTCACAGGTTCTATGTGTGTATATATACTAAATTAGCAGCATAGAAGTATATAAAATGTTAACATTTTTTAAAAATGCTATTGAGGATCAAACAAACATGGAAGCTTGTTTTGATGTTAAGGATAATACGTTGACTGTAGTTCACTCTACGGCAGAGTTTCCCAAACTTTTTTGGCCACGGAACACTTTTTAGCCTGGTATATATTTACGGAACACATATAACTTTTTGTAGTTGTTTGGTTTTCAAATAAAAAATGGTGTTATTTATGCTTGTAGCGGGGTGCAACCCACTCCCCCCCCAAAAGAGGGCTGGGGTAGCCCCAGGAAGGGGGCTTGTAGCAGCCCAGGACAGGGGTTGTGGCTGGGAGCCTGCAAATTCCCAGGCTGATTGGGAAGCGGGCTCAGCTGGATGGCCATGCCCCAAACACAGGCCTGTATAAAAGCCTGAGTGGCAAGGGCCTGAGGGAAGAGACAGTCTCTTCTGGAAGCAGAGGGGAGGCAGTGAGCAAGGTACCTGGACTGGGGCAGGGTTGGGGCTAGGCACTGGGAGCTAGGGAGCTCTAGCCTGAGAGCTCCAGACTGCAAGGCCCGATACGGGGCCTGACCCAGGGGTACTAGTCAGTCTCCCTGAGCCATAAACAGGGTACCTGGGACAGGGTGAGGACAAGGCAACTGGGAGCCAGGGAGCTGAGAAGCTCTGGTGAGAGGGCCCCAGGCTGCTGAGCCTAGCAAAGGCCCATCCCACAGGGTACTGGGGCTGCAAGGGGGCAGCCCTGGGCTTGGTAGGAGCAGCTGGCCAACTCTTCTTGCCTGTGATGAGCAGCCTGATGCTGCAGTCCGCCTCAGTGCGTGGAGGCAACTGGTGATTAGCAGAGGCAAAGCCTGAGGCAAGGTAGGGATAGTGGGTGCAGGGTTCCCCAGGGAGGGGAGACCCTAAGACTCGGGGGGTTCTGCAAGGGTGCAGCACCCTCAGTTCATGGGCACCGGGGTCCGGGAGGGACACGGGGCCAGAGCAGGAGCGGACATCAGCTGGCAGAGGGCGCTCCAGACGCTGCAAAGAGCTAATTCCCGAGACAACCAGCGGGAGGCGCCGCCGGGTGAGTGACCGACCTTGCTACACTGCTCAAATATATTTTATTTTATAGAACAAGCAAAAATACAAATTTAAAATAACTTGAACAATTTCTAACTGAAAAGTTCGTATAAAGTAGTACAAAAATCAAGTGCAAGAGAGTCAAAATTCTCTTTACGCCAAGATATTCAATACGAGCTCTATCAATAACCAGAAAAAGTTTTATGTAAACTATGCCTCAACATGCCAAATTTAAAATTAAAAAAAATTAGAGACCCCTTTTTAAATTACGATTCTTTCATAGAACACCTATTCACATCGTGCGGAATACAGTTTGGGTAACACTGCTCTATGGCCTTATCTTTGGTACAATTACAACCACATCTGGGAAACTAAATTACAATGTAGTTGTGTTCTTACACTTCTAATCAGTTTGTCTTGAAATAGGACACAAGGCACTTTGTCAGGTGAAGGCAATTAAAACTGGAGCAGGTTTTCCACAAAGAGAGCTTTAAACTGATTTAGTGCTATCAGGTCAACCCCCTTATGTTGACACTGCTTCAATTTAAGAGGGTCTCGTATTGATTTAGCTTAAGTCAGTAAGGAATTGACTGGGGATGTCATTTCCATCCCATGTTCCCATTGCCGAGTGCAGTGAGATTTTGTGCATGGGTGCCCTCAAGAATTTCACCCTAACAATATCATAATCTGAATGCATGTGTACAATATATTATACAATTTAAATAAAACACTTAATTTAAAAGTCATCATGTGGATAAACTATAACAAACCAAAAAAAGTATGTTGGGGAAGTGATTATTTTTGTATTAGCACCTAGGAGCCTCAGTTATAGATCAAGACCCATCATGCTATGCACTGTACAAACAGCAAACCAAAAGACAGTCCCTGCCCTAAAGAACTTACAACATGAGTAATGGCTTCAAAGGTGCAATGAACTGTATTAGTCCACATGAAAATGTACCTGTAGCAAAGTGAGACTCACCGGCATGGCACGGTGCCTCCTGCTGGTCATCTCAGCAATTAGCTCTTTCCAGCCTTCGGAGGTGTCTGGCCCAGTGTCTCTTCCGGACCCCGGTGCCCTTTACCTCAAGGTTCTGCCCTAGCAGTACTCTCACGCTCTGGGACTCCCCTCCCAGGGGAACTCCCAACACTGTAATCCCACCTTACCTCAGTGGCTACTGCCAGTCATCATCTAGCCCCCACTCACTGGGGTAGACTGCAGTCTGTAATGGCCACTCATTATTGGCAAGGGGTTTGGACCAGCTGCCTCTGCCTTTGTCTGGGCTGCACCTCTGTAGCCCCAGTACCTTCTGTAGGCCTTTAACAAGGCCTGGAGCCTGGGGAGTTGCCAGGCTGGAGCTCCCCAGCTCCCACGCAGCCAAGTCCTCCTTTCTCCACAGCTAGAGAGACTGACTCAGCTGCTGGTTTACAGCCCTTTTAAAGGGCCAGTTGTCTCCCAATTGGGCATGGCCCCAGTTGTGGCTGCCTTCCCAATCAGCCTTTTCTTATTGGCTCTCAGCCCCAGCCCTCTCCAAGGGCTGGCTTTTAACCCTTTCTGAGCCGGAGTGGGTTAACTGCCCCTCTACAATACTAAAACCAGAAATCCAAACTTATTAACAATTAGAAACACTAGTTCAATACAATACAAATCATGTCTGAAATGTAAATCTACTTTCTACAAAGCCACATATTTCCTGCATGAATACACAATACAAAAGTCATGCTTTAGTTGTCTGAACAGCATTAATAAAGAGTATATTTAGATTTGGGGATTGATTAAATAAACTTCAACATTTCTGAAGTGATTTTTTTTTTAATTTTCTGTTGGGAAAAATTTCATTATTTTGACTTTTTTAATCCCAGGTTGTTACGAAAACAAATGTTGAAATATCAGAATTTCCCACTGGATGGAAATTCCCATTTTGAAGCAGCTTTAATCTAGATAATGTATAGCACCTCATTTTGCAAAGGGCTAAGTGACCTCAATTCTCATGACAGTAGATGTGGCACATTGCAGGAGGTACTGAGAGTTACTGTGAAGATTTAGAAAGCACCTTGAACACTTACAGAGCTATCTAAATGTTAGATATTAATCTGCTTTCGATAAAGTGAGATCCCAGAGCAGCAATTACCTTGAGACACCCGTTTTAGTCATTAGTCCTGCCAAGGAAATTCAAACACTTTTGTTTTGCATTTAAAGAAATGCAAACATGAACGCTCTTAATTTCTTTGCAGATTTATAAGGAGCTCTGCACAAATGGAATAAGCAGTCTAATACTTTCAGCACAAACAATATCATACGCTACAGTGGTGTTCTAAGATACTGTAGGAGGGCTTTCCCAGCAGCCTTTTTTTAAGAATAGATTCACCATGTTGTGGCCATATTTCTCAATAACACAGGCCCCTCACTGTGAGACGCAGGGTGCCTCCTAAGATGATGCTCGTGAGTAACTACGCCATCACCACCTCTCAGGATTGCACTCTGCAGGCCCCGTTGGGTGCCTGAAGTTAGCATCCTTCAGCAAGATGTGCCTCCAGCACCTCTGAAAAGTAGGCCATGAGGCATTTCAACAGTGTTTAAGGCCCAGATTTTAAAGCTATTTAAGCATTGCCACATATAGCATTGCAATGCCTAACTGATTCAAGAGCCTAAATCTCATTTTCAAAAGGGATTTAGGCACTTATGAGCCTAAATTCCATCAACTGTAATAGAATTTTGGCTCCCGAGTGCCTAAATACCTTTTGAAAAGGAGACTTAGGCTCCTGAATCAAGTAGGTACCACAATGCTGGGCACAGCAATGCCTAAATACCTCTACAATCTGGGCCAAAGTGCCTAAAATCAGATCAAGGGACCCAAACGTCAAGATTTTGGCCTGGGGCCTTACTAAACAGCCTGTCAATAACTTAACTTGTTTTCAAAGTGTAGCAGCTCTCATTTCACATGGAAAATGAAATTAGCCTTCAGACTTAATCTTTTCATATTCAGTGTTTAATCCTGGGGGCCTTTCCAAGTGTTTAATGGGTTCTGGATCAAGTGCAATACAACAATTCAAATATTTGCCTCTTCTATCATCCTATACACCCTGTGGCAAAGGGGACTTTAGAAATGCAGATAGAGTGTACATAGATACATGTTGTATCTAGCTAAAAAATGAGAGAGAAAAAAGGAAAGTTATTCTCTGTTTTGAGTTTAGATGAGACTCTATACAGATCGCCATGATTTACAGCTAATATTTCTGGTTTAAAATTTCTGTTCATGTTGAATTTTGGACATTAGCAGGCATCTGTCTATGCACACAAAGGGCCTTTCTCAAAATAAACATGAAATGCTATCTAGTGTTAGTTCCTTGCTATTGCAGTCGAATGTTACCATTTCAGAATTAGATGATGTGCGCTTGGGAAACATTAAAGATAAAGTATGAGATACACAAAGCAATTCTGGCCCATGCACTGTGGACCGAGGATGTGTCAGCTTTTTCCAATTTTCCTGGGTTCAAAACTATGCCCAGAACTCAGATTTATAGGGCTCACATTCTGCAGAGAAAGGCAACAGAAAGAATGAGTAGAGAGAGAGGAGGCAGAGTGAAAAGGTCTAATGAAGGTAGTGACTGGTCTTTCTATCCATCCATTACCTAATTATCTGGGCACCACTACATATGTAGAGCAGTGGTTCCCAATCTTTAACAACCTGCGTACCTCTTCCATTAAAATGCCAAGTCTCGTGAACCCCCTCCTAAAAATGAATATTTCCAGGGATTTTCTCCTTTACCTGAATATAAATGATAAAAGCTGTGATCTTGGAAATATAAAATGTTTTTATGATATGCTTATTACACAATATTTATTAGCAATTATCATTACAGTATTTTTATTACATTATGAAAACAGTAACACTCTTCCTGGATCTAACTTTCACAGCTTGTATCACTTTGAATAAGCCTGTTATAAGACAAGGCTCCTATGTTTCATCACGGAGTATCAGATGTGAAACAGCATGAAGGTATTTAAGAAGCCAACTCAAAGAGTTCCTCCTACACAAGCACTCAGGTCTTGAGCAGTCCAGGCAAACAAACAAACTTACACTTGTTTTTAAAATTCTTACGAAGAACAAGACTAGCTGCCTGATTAATTTTAAAAAACAACATCAAAAAAATATCCACCTCCCTTTCCATTTCTTATAAGGAGTCTTGAAGTTTAAATCTCCTCAGTGTGATAGATATGATTGCTTTGACCTGCTTAGCTCTTGGAAGTCCAGGGGCTCCGGGCTGCTGGCCCCATGCTACCCAGGATTCCTAGGGACACCATTAGGGAATTTTTTCCTGAGAACTCCCTGTAACATATCGTGAACTCCCAGGGGTTCATGAACCCCAGTTTGGGAACCACTGATGTAGAGTTTTATATAAGTATAGTTTTAGTTTTACATAACACAGGTTTCCCTTTAGCTAGAAAAATATTTGCTTTTTAAAACAAAATCAAACTTTAAAAATAAATTTCCGGATTTAAAAAATAGGAGGGAAATAGTTTGGTGAACCCAATCCGGAGTTTGCAGAGTTCTCAAAGTCTCAGACCAATCCTTAACATTTATCCTCTTATTTGTTAAAAAAAGAATCAAATATTGTAAATAAGCACACAATATATATCATCATAATTTTCCTTTAAATACTAAAGGTTCTACTCCATCTAAAGAGACTTCCTTGCAGTAGAATTTCTTCCTATACAATGCTATTTTTCACCAGCAGTTTTTCTTTCCATCAATGAACTACTCTGACATCTTACTTACCTCATACAAAAACATCGTATTTAAATCACCATTAACCTTGCCTAAGTTGGATCAGAACATCTCTGCTTCCTCTGCTTGATGGGTCTCAAAAATGTTGATTCTATATTCAGCAATTGAAACATCAAGAGTTTTTCTGTTTTTGCAAGGAGGAGTTTTTTGTTTTGTTTTGTTTTGTTTTTAAAGGCAGCAGAACACATCAAAATAATTCCATGAGCACTGATCTCACTTTTCAAGCCAAATTTAGAATGCTGACAGTATGATCTGCATCATCAACATGAATGTATCTTCCCAGTGCACCTTCAAACTTCACGCTTGTGCATGCAAAATGCAGTTACAAGTTATTTTCAGGGGAGCAACTTGCAGGTCTCAGTATCCCTTTGGATCAGTCCCATCCACCAAGTTTGGACCTGAATTTAGGATTTATAAAAACTTATTTGTTGAACTGTTTCTACTAGAATTTTTAAAAGATTCCTAGAATGTTTTTATTGGTCTTAGCTTTGGGTGAAGAAATTAAAGTCTGTGACCGATAGGAACCAGGCCATGATTTTTGAAAGTTTTCAGAGGAAGCTTTTTTATTTTAAAAAACATCCTTTACAGCATTTGCAAATTACCATAACGACATGAGTCTGGTTAGTAGCCTATTGGTATTGCCCAGGCTGTGAGCAATGCAAAAGTCAACAAATATCATGAACCAGGAAAAGTAAACTGGATTTTTTCAAATCCATTCCGATTTAACCATAAGTGGGTTTTAGTAAGAGGGACTGCAAATGAATGGCCTCCTCCTGCGTGCCCTCCCATGGCCTTGGGGCAGCCATGCACATGGTCCCTTGTCTCCATTCCCTTCTGGGATCCCCAGTAACTCCATATGAACTTCTCTTCCAGTCCACCAACATAGTTTATTAACCAAAACACAGTGCAAATAGCCCACACCCCAAAATCCTAAAACAAATCCTAAAGACCTTTGTTTGACTGAGTAAAACCAAGGTCTTTAGGATCAGACTCCACCCAGGATCTGTAACCAGACATCCCTTTAATACCCTTGTAGCTGAGAGACTTAGACCTGATCCTGCAATGGGTTCTGCATGGGTGGACCCTTGCACCTGAGTGGGACCCCACTGAAATTATTGGTTATCACTGTCCTCATTGCAGGACTGGGGCCTTAATTCTGACATTCAGGTGGCAATCCCACTGAAGTGGAATCATGACTGAAATGCACACTACTCACCAACTACTACAAAGAGACTTTAATTTTCATACCCTATCCAAGGCCACCTGGCACCTTGTTAGAAAACAATAAGCAATTGTCAAACTGCCAAGATGTTCCAAATAAATTACCCAGCAGAGAAAAAAAGACCCTCTGGGGCAGGTTCCCCCCAGAACTGGAGTATGACTGAGCCCTCTGACCCACCAGCCTGACCTCCCTGTCTCACTGTGCTGCTGTGATAAGCTGTAGACCCACTCCTGGGCATTTACACAGGTAGGGACATACTCAGCTGCGGCTACATGCAGACTCTCTGACCAGCCGCTTTATGAACCCACAGTAGAAAGGCTAGAGCCAAGGTAACAGCTCCCCAGGCACGCACCCCCTGTGGAGCATAAACCCAAAGTTATACCATCTTGCGCTGCACAAACTTAGAGTTCACTCCTCCACCCCCATCAATGTGGAGAGGAATATGCAACAGCCTTTGCCCCTTGAGCTATGATTTCCCACACACTTCGCTTCAACTCACTGGTTTGGATTAAAACATAAAAACAAGTGTATTAATTACAAAAGATGGAGTTGAAGTGATTATAAGTGACAGCAAACAGATCAAAGCGGATTGCCTAGTAAATAAATAAAACCGCAGACTAATCTTAATAGACTAGAAATATAGGATTTGAATTCATCTCTCACCCTGACCAATGATATAAGCAGGCTGCAGATTCTTAAGGCACAAGCTACACTTGCTTTGCAGCTTGGAATCCTCAGGTTTTTATATTGCAGGCTAGAGATCCCTTTAGCCTGGGTCCAGCACTTCCCCCAGTTCAGACTTTGCTCCTTAGGTGTTTTCAGGAGTCCTCTTGTGTGGGTAGTGAAGAACACCAGATGATGTCACTCCCTGCCTCATATATAGCTTTAGCACAGGGGTGGGCAAACTTTTTGGCCTGAGGGCCACATCGGGTTTAAAAATTGTCCGGAGGGCCGGGTAGGGAAGGTGGTGCCTCCCCAAACAGCCTGACCCCGCCCATTATCCAACCCCCACCCACTTCTCGCCCCGACTGCCCTCCTCAGAATCCCTGACCCATCCAACCCCCCCGGCCCTTGTCCCGATTCCCCCCTCTGGAAACCCCCCATTCTAACTGCTGCACCAGAACCCTACCCCCTATCTAAGCCCCCCTGTTCTTTGTTCCCTGACAGGCCCCTCCCGAGATACCCCCCACCATAGCCACCACCCCGGGGACTTCAACCCCTATCTACGCCCCCCTGCTTTGTTCCCTGACTCCACCCTCCCAAGATCCCCCACCCTAACTACCACCCCCTGGAAGCCCCCCCCCCATCTAAGCCCCCATGTTCTTTGTTCCCTGTCTTCCCCCTCCCGAGATCCCCCCCACCCACCAGCACCATGCCACCTAACCCCCCGACCCCTTACCTTAGTCAGCTGGGCTCTCCTGGACTGGGCCTGGCCAGGGAACGCGAGCCCCCATGGCTCCCCGCACTCCACCCGGCCGCCGGGCCAGGGAGTGCAGGGCCCCGTGGCTCCCCACGCTCCACCCAGCCAGGGAGGGCGGGGCCCAGCGCCTCCCCATGCTCCACCCGGCCGCCGGGCCAGGGAGCGTGGGGCAGGGGCTACCAGGCCTGTGAGCAGGGGACCCGTCGCATGCTGGGCTTGGCCGGGCCCCGGCCAGGGAGGGGAGGGCCCAGAGGCTCCCTGTGCTCCACCCGGTCCCCAGCCAGGGAGTGCGTGGCTGGGTGGGCCCAGCTCAGGAGCGTGGGGACCTGCAGCACATGGGTTGGGCCCAGTCCGGCCCGGCTGGGAGCAAGCTCGGGGGCCGGATGAAAGCGGCCCGTGGGCCGGAGTTTGCCCACCCCTGCTTTAGCATATGGCGGGCAAACTAAGTTTGTGGAAAAACACTGACATCCCAAGAGAGAGTCCAGAGTCATGTGGCCTGATCACATGTCCTTGCAGAGTCAGAGCAGCATTAATTACAGGCTATCTGGAACGTTCTCAGGAAGGCTCATCAGGTGATGGATAAGCTTCTCCTAAAACCTATTTTCCCTAATGACTCATTACCCTGAATAGGCCCCTCCCCACCATCTAGATTGAAAGCATCTTGTCTAGTGGATGTCACTCAGCTGAAATTACATTTGAAATGCAGATCCATAGTCAATATTTCTAACTTCCAAAACAAAAGTGATACATACAAACAAATAGGATAATCATGTTCAGCAAGTCATAACCTTTCCAATGACATCTTACAAATCCTGTCATGCATAAAATGTATCAGATTTATGCTATAATCTATATATATAAAAGTCAAATGGTGTATGTACGTACGTAACCTTACTCCTTCCACACCGTTTGAGCTAGAGACTTGAAATTTGTTACAGTTAGAGGTCTTGGGGTCCTAATGACCGTAAGAGTAAAAAAAAATTCAAATCTCACCTCTGACGCCCCCCAGGGGTGAAATTCTTTAAAGGCCAATCACATCAGCTGGGCAGCTGCTGTTCTCTGTGACATAGTTATGATGTCATAATACCCCCTCCAACGGAACCCCGGAATCCCTCCGCTCTGTGCCCCCTCCCCCCTGCGACGGAACCCCGGAATCCCTCAGCTCTGTGCCCCCTCCCCACCTCCGACGGACCCCGGAATCCCTCAGCTCTGTGCCCCCACCCCACCTCCGACGGACCCCGGAATCCCTCAGCTCTGTGCCACCTCTCCCCTCCGACGGACCCGAGTTGGGTTTGATCGGAGTGTAAGTGAGGTGGGGGTGTCGGGTTTGGTCGGGGGATAAGTGAGCCGGGGGTGTTGGGTTTGGTCTGGGGGGGTGGGAAGGTGTCTGGGTGGGTGAGGTGTGGGGGTTGGGGTTGGTCAGGGGGTGTTGGGTTTGGTGGGGGGGGGTGAGGTGGGGGTGTTGGGTTTGGTCTACGGGGGTAAGTGAGGTGTGGGTGTCGGGTTTGTTTGTGGTGGTAGGTAGGGGTGTCGGGTTTGGTTGGGGGGGAAAGTGAGGTGGGTGTGTCAGGTTTGGTCTACAGGGGGTGAGGTGTGGGTGTTGGTCGGGGGTGTTGGGGTTGGTAGGGGGGAGACGTGGGGGAGTTGAGTTTGGGTGTGGGGGGGTGAAAATGTGAGTCGGGGTTGGTCGAGGGATAAGTGCGGTGGGGATGTCGGGTTTGGTTGGGGGGGTGAGGTGGGGTGTCAGGTTTGCTCTCTGCCCCCTCCAACGGACCCCGCACTCGCTCAGCTCTTTGCTCCCTCCCCACCTCCGACTGACCCGAGCAACGCCGGGTATTTTCGCTAGTCATATCATAAAAATATCACTATAAAGACACACTCCCCTCAAACAATAAGTACTACCACACCTATACAACAGCAAGAGATAGAGGCAGTGCTTTGAGACATCCTGTGGACAAAAAAAAGAAAAAGAAAAAAGAGAGACCGTCATTAAAAACAAATGCCAGGTGGATTTTCATGAGGTTAAACTAAGTACAAACGTCCATATCAACATCAACTGTGCCTGAGATCTCACATCACGAGGCATGAGAGCCATAGTTCAAATATCTGGTACACCTATGGAGTTTGGTACCAAGCACTTTCAGCTTGCCAATGATGGAGCACACAGAGGAAGAGAATGTCTAAAGAAGCAACAAAGACACACAAAAGAATAATAAGAGAACCTCTTGCTTCATGTCAGTCTGAGAGAAAGCTACATCTTAACTGGATACCTCTAAGGGAATGATCAGGATACATTTTACCTTTGTACCTGACGGATAAGGCAAACAAACCATTGCTCTCTCTTGTAACTTCATCACAAGTCTCATGATATTTGCCATGTCTCAAAGCATACTACTTGGAGTCGTGATTATGTAAGAATCTCGACTTTCATTTCTACACCTTGGGATTGGGAGGGCGGGGGAGGGGGAGCTTGAACATGACACCCCCATCCCTTACCCAGTCAAAAACAAATCAATAAGAGAGACCCTCCAAACACACTATTTTTAATCTAATGATTTGGGGGGGCCTGATTTTTGAATGCTTGGGTTTGGCAGTACTGGGAAACGAAAAAAAGATTGAAAAGAAGAGCTATGAGAGAATAGAATATATTAGAGGTAACAAAGTCCTGTGGCACCTTAAAGACTAACTATAAAGTTTTGAAGCATAAGCTTTCGTGGGCTAATACCGGTATTAGCCCACGAAAGCTTATGCTTCAAAACTTTATAGTTAGTCTTTAAGGTGCCACAGGACTTTGTTACCTCTGCTATTCCAGACTAACACGGCTACCTCTCTGATTCTAGAATATATTAATAACTCTTAGGTGTGGGTCAGACCTTACAAATACAGCAGTGGAGATGGGCAGTGTTGAATGGTTCTAGTCTAATGAAGATGGTTACAGTATTTGAGTCATGACGAAGACGTAGAGAAGTGCATTTACATTTAAGGTTCTCGCACTGCGTCCCCACATTTCAACCATTTGGAAACTGAAGCGAAGGAAACTAGTTCTCCTGCCATTTTGGTTTCCTGCTGGGGCAGGAGGCTCCCTGAAGGTGAATTTAGGAAGAAAAATATCCTGAATACCACCAAAGTTTTGCATTCCAGTACTTAGGAGTGACTTCTGTACTTGTGAACCAGCCTCGGTGCTTTTTGAGAATGGCTAGGAAATTAGGCAGCCTATTCTTTCGAGCCTTAATAGTTAAAAGCAACATAAGAGTCTTAGTGTGCACTGTCATGAATTTTCTAAAGGAAATCGGAAAACTCATTAATGTCTGCCTGGGCCCCTTTCTAGGTATTTCGAAAAGCAGGTTCTTTTAAATTCTTATTACTAATAAAAACATTGAACTACTAGTAAAGCACTTAACATTCACAGCACAGCGCCCATAGACTTTGGATGTAGCTCTGAGTGCCCAACATTTAGCAAATTAGACATCAGCGTCTCTGGCTGGGCACCCAGAAACTGAGGAGCACAGTTAATGACCACCTTTGAAAACATCTAGTTAATGAGAATTGTCTAGTGTCACATAGAAACTCTGTGGCAGAAGATTGCTGCCTGGAGAATTAGAATCTATCAACTGTCTTAACCACGAGACCCTCTCTTCTTGCCCTGCAATTCATTGCCTCATTTGGTACACAGCTTCCAAGTGGGCCAGCCTGCACTCCACTCTTGTTCCATGAACCACTGGAGAGATTGGTTGGTAGCTCCTCCACAGAGCTGTAAGCATGGTCATGTACCTGCTGTGGTTCATAAACTCTCCCAACACCTGGCTCTTTTGTGGCAAGAGACAGACCCAGGCACCCATCTGTGAAAGATTTATCAGGTTGCAACTCCTCTTCCAGCTTCTCCTTTCCTCAGCACCTCCTGCTCCACTCACACCCCATCTGTGGCCCCACAAAGTCACGGGACGTTCTCCTCAACTTCCTCCTGGCACTGTCCAAGATGGCCATCCATCACTGCAGGAGTGGGAAGCTGGATGGGGGGTGCCCTGTGGCTGTGGGGCCTACTTCTGCTCCTTTATCCAATCATACCTCTGTGCAGAGTTCCTCAGGGCGATGTCCATTGGCTCTTTCGACTCCTTTGAGGAGCAGTTTGTGTTGTTGGGGGTTCTCTGCTTGGTGTGCCCGTCTGGTTCCTTGATCTTTAACAGAAATGGGAGTGAGATCAAAGGTTATCTCCTTTGTTATCTACCTGGGCTTAGTGGTTCTTTCCCCTTAGTTGAAGGGGCTGGCCTTTAGTTATGGGAGGGCCTTGGCCCACCCATGCCAGTACTTCCAATAGTACACAGCTTCCAACTTCTCCAACAGACGATGCTAGTGTCCTACATACTAGTCTCTTTCTCCATACAATCCTGATTCATCCCTAGAGCAAGTTCAGCTTGCACACTGAAGGAAAGATGTCCTGTAGAAAAATAGTATACAATCATGAATTTAAAGATGGCATCACAATGCATACACACTAGGGGGGCGAATTCAGGTTGGTTGCATAGGCAACCTTAATTCTGGCTGTGACAGTTTGGGAATCTGTCTGGGTGCACTTGGATTTTATGAACCGTTTCTCTGTTTATAGCCTTGCTGATGTCTGCTATATGGGTGACAACAATTAACTTTATTCCTGAAGGGTTTACACATCTGCAGGAAAGCAGACAATGGTTATAGATGGCCCATTCAATGACACTTAAACAATACAAGCATCACAACCTATTGTTGGTTTGTCCAGGTCCAAGGTCTAAACAACCACTTACTGCCACACAGCTGTATGATGAAGCTACACTGTAGTAAGATCGCTCATGTCACCGCTCTGTGCTGACGGGAGAGAGCTCTGCCATCGGCATAATAAAACCACCTGCAGAAGCAGCAGTGGCTTTGTTGGCAGGAGAAGCTCCTATTCTGAATAGCACTATCCACGCTTCTGTTCGGTGTTTCTGTCAGTGTAACTTGTTGCTCTGAGGGTGTGATTTTTTCACACCGCTGAGTGACAAAGTTATACTGACAAAAGTGGTAGTGTAAACTAGCCCTACAGCAGAAACAGGGTCCAAGCAGGAAAATAGAGTGTACTGGCTAAAGATTATTGACTTGCTAATGATTCTGATCCACTGTAATGAACTCAGGACTGAAGAATAAGATGACCCCAGGGAAAGGACAGAAAGAGACAAAGATGTTCGAATCAGTTGTTAAAAAAGAGACTCTGGCAAGGGAAGGCCAGCACAGACTCAGAAGAGATTGAGCGGAAGAAGGAAAGGTGCAGAAAGAATGTGGGAGTCTCTAATGGACACTGGCTAAGACTCAAAGCTGGGCAATCAGTGACAAAACTGATGGAGGGTCTTGCATGCAAGTGTTGGTTATTTTGTTTTGTGAATCTACTGTGTTTTGTCTCTGATGTCTCCTCTCGGTCTTCTCTTCACCAGACTAAACAAACCCACTTTCATTTTTTCCTCATGTTACGTTTTCTAGATCTTTAATAATTTTTGTTACTCTCCTCTAGACTTTCTACAATTTATCCACAACTTTCCAGTTCTGGGCACCATATTTCAGGGCACAACACTCCGGTTGAGACCTTGTCAGAACAGAGTAGAGTGGAAGAATTACTTCTCATGTTTTGCTTACAACACTCCTGCGGATACATTCCAGAATTATGTTCACTTTTTTGTGTATGCAACAATGACATTTAGCTTGTGATCAGTTGTAACCCCCAGATCCCTTTCCACAGTACTCCTTCCTAGCCAGTCATTTCCCATTGTGTATGCGTGAAATTGACTGTTCCTTCCTAACTGCAGTACTTTGCATTTGTCTTTATTGAATTTTATCCTATTTACTTCAGACTATTTCCCCAGTTTGTCCAGATCATTGTGATGTTTAATCCTATCCTCCAAAGCACTTACCAAGATGGGAGGGATTGCATCGTGCACAGACAAAAGTGTACTCTCTCAGCCATTACTCTAAGGCCCAGACAAAGGCAATAGAGTCAGGAATAGAACCCAGGACTCCTGATTCTCAGTGTCCTTGTGCTTTACAGAAGAAATGAAATACAGTAGACAATGGCTCCTCTTCTTTCCTCACTTGCCCCTAATTCTTCATCTTTCTTTCTTTCACAAAGGAACACAGGAAGTTTGTGGGAAAATTTTGGAGACAGCTCCACTGTTCCCTAGTAGTGATCTAAGTGTATGAGCATACTTCCTCCTAAGCTGCCAAAAACTTAAACGCCTCAGTATAGTTTGCAATGAATGAAAATTAGGCAGGACATACTGCCAGTACTATGTGTGTCTCATTGACACGTTCTCAAATGCCTATTCAAAGGGACCCTGGGACTAATTGCAGCAGTTCTGTTTTGGAGGCTGGATCAAACATTAGCCCCTTGTTTGCTAAGGAGAAGGTCAAAGAAAATTTCAGGAGCAGTGCTGTAATGAGCACATGCGCCAAAATTCAACCTTTAAAACTACCTTGAAAATAGGGCACTCTTCCCAACTCCTCTCTGAGAGAACAGACTGTCTTGTTCTTTGGAGATGAGGTAACGTTCAGCTAAGCCTCCTGCATCCCTTGTTCAAGGCTCTGTACAAAAGAGGAGAGGGAAGACCTAGCATAATCAATGTGAAACAACTATTTCTGGTTCACATAGGGTGACTGGACAAGTGTGAAAAATCGGGATGGGGTGCAGGGATAATAGGAGCCTATATAAGAAAAAGCCCCAAATATGAGGACCGTCCCTATAAAATTGGGACATCTGGTCACCCCAGATTCACAGCTTCCACAGCCAGTTAATATCCACAGCTTACTCACAGCAGCGTTTGATGAGTCAACTTTCTGTTCTGCTGGTTTCAGGACTTAATAGCACCTCAGCCAACGTTTAATCTTTATTCCTATCATCCTTCACTTCATAACGCTTTAAGCTTGTAACAGATGAATTGAATTTGGGGTTGGTCTAAGGGCAAACTGTAACAAGGATGTGAGTAGCACTGCGCATCTCAAAAAATAGGACACGAACCGCTTACCTTGCATGAAGTCTGTGGGGGGTCTGGAAGCCGATACCCTCAGCCAGTATGTCTATACTGCAAGAGTATACCCGTGGCTGGCCCCTGTCAGCTGACTGGGGCTTAGGCTGCAGGGCTATAAAATCACAGTGTAGATGTTTGGGATCAGGCTGTGAGAGGTCACTCAGGGTATGCATACACCACAGTCACACAGCAGTAGCTAGCTGGGCCCTCCCCCTTGTGGGACCCCAGGGCACCACTGTGATGGGGGAAGGGCTCCAGAGCCCAGGCTCCAGCCCAAGCCTGAATGTGTACAATGCAATTTTATAGTCCCACAGCCAGCACTCCATGATCCCGAGTCAGCTGAAATGAGCTAGCTACAGCTGTGTGACTGCGGTGTATGCATACCCGGAGTGACCTTTCACAGCTCACGTTACACTGCTATTCAAAGACAGATGTTAAACAGTGAAGTCATGCAAATAAAAAATTTAGGAGGGCAGTTGTCTATTAAAAAAGAATGAGTCACTGTATTTGCTCAGCACACTGCAATTTGAAAGACAAGGAGCCACAAAAGGTTGCAGACTAGCTGTCTTGTTGCCACTGTCTTCGGTTTGTCTTTCTGCCAGAGATGGTAAGCAACAAAGGCAAAGCCATCTGCAGTACATGCTATAAAATAACTATGACTGAAAGACTTAAGGAATGTCTGAAGAGTCCAAAACATTCTCAAAAACAGAATGCAAACAGGAATCATATGGTTCTTCATGTAACCTTTACTCTGATAAATTTAAATTTTTAGCAATTATGAAAAGTCACTAACCATATTACAAATGCAATAACATTAGCAAGACTGGCACTGTGTACATAGCAGCTGTTGAGAAATTTATTTTTTGTTCATTAAGGAGATCCTTATTTGCATGATTAAAATGTCAGATTAGATAAATACATGTGGTTGAGGCGGAATCAGTGAACAAAAATGCCACCTGCCAAGCACAAAGAATAAGACAAAACAAACAAGTAGGTACAATTCAGGGCCTTATCCAGCTTCCAGTGGGAGTCTAAATGAGCATAAGAAGGTGGAGAGTCATTTAAAAATATTTATCCAAGAAATATTCCACATGCTTGAAATATTTGCTTCTGTTTCTTCCAAAAGCACTAAAAAAATACTAAATGGAAGTCTCCCTATTTTGTGGCTTAAAGATTCCATGAAAATGACTCTTAAGAAAGCATACTGAGACCACATTCAGTCCAAACATAACCCCTTTCTGGGGTTTGTTGGAGAGAGTCAGAAACAACCACTAAGCTTGACCGTTCCAAAACGTCTCCCCTTTCTGCCTTTTAGGGGTAGAATACATTCACAGGGCAGGAGGAATGCTCACCTTTATAATTTGATTGGAGCTAATTGACCCCATCTGCTCATACAGCTCAGCAGCCATATGTCCTCTGCATCTTCATATTGCATGCAGACACTTGCTAAAGCATGAACAGAAAAGCCTTGCGTCCCCATATAGGGTCCTGGAATTGCCCTGCCTTCCCGTTACAATTTCCCTGCCATGTCTAGACCTCCACTATTATAACAGTATACCAGTGTGAGAAGAACAAGGAAGTGAAACCTGAGCAGAACCGAAGTGAAAGCAATTTGTCTGTTTCCTTTGTCCAAGATCAGTGAAAACAGAATTTTTTTTTCTGTTCTTAGCAGGCAGAGCCACCTAGGACTACAGTTGTCTTATTGGTAAGAGCAGCCAGGAAATTTGGTCTTTGAACATATTTTAAACTGATAGCATCAGATGGACTCAAGATGCAAGATCAGGATTTTGAACAAAGTAGAGCTGAATGGGAATTGGATCTTCTGTTTTGTGGGAAATTCTACAACTTGAAAACAAAATATTTTGATATTTCCTGTGAAATGAAAGTTCAGAAAAAGTTGAGTTGATTAAAATATTTTGTTTCAATAAAATTGAAATATGTTTAGTGCTATCGATTAATCAATCACAGTTAACTCACGTGATTATCTACAAAAAAAATTAACTGTGATTAAAAAATTATCACTATTCATGGCACTGTTAAACAATAGAATACCAATTGAAATGTATTAATATTTTGGATGCTTTTCCACATTTTCAAATATATTGATTTGTATTACAACACAGAATACAAAGTGTAAAGTGCTCACTTTATATTATTTTTTATTATAAATATTTTCACTGTAAAAATGATGAGAAATAGTATTTTTCAATTCACTTAATACAAATCCTATAGTGAAATCGTGAAGGTGTAACTTAAAAATATAGATTTTTTGTTACATAACTGCACTTAAAACATTAATGTAAAACTTTAGCACCTACAACTCTACTCAGTCCTACTTCTTGTTCAGCCAGTTGCCAAGACAAACAAGTTTGTTTACATTTATGGGAGCTACTGTTGACTGCTTCTTATTTACAATGTCACTGAAAAGTGAGAACAGGAGTTGACATGGCACTTCTATAGTCGGTGTTGCAAGGTATTTATGTGGCAGATATGCTAAACATTCATACGCCCTTTCATGCTTCAGCCGCCATTCCAGAGGACATACTTCCATGTCGATGATGCTCATTAAAAAAGTGTAACAAATTTGTGACTGAATTCCTTGGGGCAGAATTGTATGTCTCCTGTTCTGTTTTACCAGAAATTCTGCCATATATTTCGTATTATAGCAGTCTTGGATGATGACTCCGCGCACATCTTAAGAACACTTTCAGAGCAGATCTGGTACCTTCTTTGCATTTTGTCAATGTGAGATTTCTAAGGATAGCTACAGCGCTTGACCCAAGGTTTAAGAAGCTGAATTGCTTCTAAAATCGGAGGGATGAGGTGTGGAGAATGCTTTCAGGTGTCTTAAAAGAGCAACACTCTGATGTGGAAACTACAGAACCCAAACCACCAAAAAAGAAAATCAACCTTCTGCTGATGGCATCTGACTCAGACAATGAAAATGAACATGTGTCGGTTTGCTCTTCTTTGGATTGTTATTGAGCAGAACCCATCATCAGCATGGATGAATGTATTCTGGAATGGTGGTTGAAGCATGCAGGGACATATGAATCTTTAGTGTATTTGACACGCAAATATCTTGGGATGCTGGCTACAACAGTTCCATGGGAATGCCTGTTCTCATTTTCAGGTGACATTGTAAACAAGAAGCAGGCATGATCTCCTGTAAATTGTAATCAAACTTGTTTGAGTGCACGGCTGAAGTAGGACTGAGTGCACTTGTAGACTCTATAGTTGTACATAATATTTGTAACTGCATCCAAAAATAAAACAGAATTGCATACAAAAAGTAAGTTCAACATTCGTTATAAAGAGATTGCACTACAGTACTTGTATTAGGTGAATTGAAATATACCTTTTTTGTTTTACAGTGCAAATATTTGTAATAAAAATATAAAGTGAGCACCGCACACTTTGTATCTTGTGTTGTAATTGAAATACTTTTGAAAATGTAGAAAACATCCAAAAATATGTAAATAAATGGCATTCTATTATTGTTTAACAATATGATTAATTTCAATTAATGGTTTTAATCACTTTCAAGCCCTAGTTTTGTTCTGATTTTGACTTGTATACTAGGATATAAAATTTTAAAAATGAAATGAAAACTCATTTAGAAGTAGAAAATTAAGATGTTCTGTTTTGACCTCATTGAAATGCTCCATCCAGAGTCTCTCCCACTCCCCTATCCTCCCCCAAACCAAAAACTTCCTTGAAATGGACAGATTTCTATATAATACTTTGCTTTTGACCAACTGGCATTTCTCAATGGAAAAGGTTATTTGGAAAATGCTTGACTAGCTCTACATCATAGCTTTCAAGAATGTTCACAGATCTTGTTTTGGTTTCTTCCATCATAAAGAGAAGGACCATCTGCAAAATGAAGCTCTCCGTTCAGTTTGGGTTTTGAACATCTCCCTGCACTTGTGTAATTTTAAATCTGGTCTGACTCTTGACAACCGTGGAATTACTCTGGACTTATACCAGTGGGAGACTAGAATCGAGCACCAAGTTTCTCATTTTCAGAAATGTAGCTTCCATTGCTTGAACTGAAACATGGATGCTCAACACCTCTTTAAAGAAAGGGCTGGATCAGGCCAAATCATTGGGGTATTTCCAGTGGCCTCAATCAGTTTTGCAGAGGGACTCAGTAGACAGAGCAATATGGAAAATTATTCGTTTCTCCCTCCCAGGGAATCAAAGTCTTTTCTAAACTGGCTCAGTCTTCCCATTCATTGCCCAACCAGCGCCACTTCCCCTGTGGCTAGTAGGGGAACCCAGGGCAGCCCACTACTCTAGGTTCCAGCCCAAAGACCTTACAATGAGCAGCCAAGGTTGGCACCCTCCAGGACGTTACTGCTTTTCTTACCTTCTGACTGTTCCTGCTGCTCTGGGTATGCCCTCACAACTCCCTCCTCCTAGGGAATAACTGTAGGCTATTTGCATCTGTAGATCTAAACACTGTGAGTAACTGCAGACTACTTCCCTGCAGCCCCCACTGTTGCTTCTTGCCTTTATAACCCCAGCCCAGCTCTTCCCCAGCTGGATTTCATCTGAAAATTAGTTTAGTGTGCCCTGTGTTTCCTCCAAGGGTGACCTACTAGTGTTTCCCAAAGTGTGGTACATGTACCCCTGGTGGTACGCGAAAGGGTTTCAAGGGATACCCAGCAGAATTTATTTTACTTTATGATAGGTTTTTTTAGCAGCAGAAAATAATTCATTAAAATCTATATATATATAAAAGTCAAGTGGTGTATGTTTGACCGCGAACTCCTCCCGCACCGTTTGAGCTAGAGACTTGAAATTTGGTACAGTGAGGGGTCTTGGGGTCCGGATGGTCATAAGGGTCGAAAAATTTTCGGATCTCACCTCTGACGCCCCCCAGGGGTGAAAGTCTTTCAGGGCCAATCACATCGGCTGGGCAGCTGGGTGGTGATGACGTCATAATACCCCCTCCAACAGACACCGCACTCGCTCAGCTCACTGCCCCTCCCTCCTCCAACGGAACCCCGGAAATCCCTCAGTTCTCTGCCCCTCCCCCTCCCAATGGAACCCCGGAATCCATCAGCCCTGTGCCCCCCCTCCCCCCCTGCAAAGGTCCCCGGAATCCCTCAGCTCTGGGCCCCTCCCCGCCTGCGACGGATCCGAGTTGGGTTTGGTGGGACGGTAAGTGAGGTGGGGGTGTCGGGTTTGCTTGGGGGGGGTCAGGTGGGGGGGGTCTGGTTTGGTCGGGGGGTAAGTGAGCCGGGGGGTGTTGGGGTTGGTCAGGGGGTGTCAGCTCTCTGCCCCCTCCCCACCTCCGACTGACCCGAGCAGCGCCGGGCACTTATGCTAGTGTAATATATAAGAATGGTGTACACTTGTGCAGTAGAAATACACACAGGTTTACATTGTAACCAATATGATAATGCATTCAGTTATCAAAAGTATCTTTGCCGGAAAAGGGGTACGCCGATAAGTCAAATGTCTCAAAAGGGGTATGCAAATGTTGTAAGTTTGGGAAACACTGTACTATAGCACCAGTTCATTGGTGGGCCATCTCTTTCAGCTGCATTTCATTTGCTTCTGGGCCCTGGAAGACACTTCCTCCATCTGTAGTCCCTTCTCTATGCCCCTGGCAGGCACACACACTGTATTTGCAAGAACCGTAGGTTACAACTTTGGGCTTTTTGCAATCATGAGAGATTTCTTCATCTGCTGTTGTAGTATTAACTGGCACATGAGAATATTGCCCAACTTTTAAAACAGGACCTTGTTAAGACAATTCATTTTCAAGATGGGGCTTCAACATTTTCTTCCAGTGAAGGCACAAGAACAGGGGACAGACACCAGACTTTGAAGACTGGAGAATTTATACTGTTCTCCCAGCAAACCAGTTACTGGCCTTCAATTGATAATGATGCAAATGTCCTCCTTAATCTTCCTTCTGCTTTTTGAATGGTCAGTCAGCCTCTTCCTCTTGACATATCAGCCTCACTGACAGTTTAGGGGACTGTCTTGCTGGGAGCACGTTTCACCAGTGCTCTGTGAAATGCACAGGCTGCCTATTAGTTTCTGGGTGCAGGTTAGATCTAAATGCCTAAATGGTCTTGGCCCTGCCTACCTGAGAGACTGACTGTCTCCCCATGTGATTCTGCTGCAATTGTAATCCAGAAAAGTGATTGAGTTGGAATATGATACCAGGGTACAAAATATGCCATTGCATAAAGTCATGGTACACCCACTCCTTAAATACTGCATGCAAGTCTAGTAACCTCATCTCAAAGAAGATATATTAGAATTGGAAGAGGCACAGAGAAGGACAATAAAGATGATCAAGGGCATGGAACAGCTTACATATGAGAAGACTAAAAAGGATGGATCTATCCAGCTTAGGAAAGATCCACATAACGTGGTAGGCAATAATGCTGTCGAGAAAGTGTTATTTGCCCCATCACAGAAAACTCTTTCCATTCCACTGGTACTTCTGGAGGATGTTATACAGCAGCTACTTAAGACATTTTAAAAATCAACAGATCCAAATAATTTGCACTCAAGAGTTTTAAGAGCTGGCTGAAGAGCTTTCTGTTTCATAAAATTTTGATTTTCTCAAGAAGTCTTGGAACAGTGGGGAAGATCCAGAAGAATGGGAGAAAGCTAATGTTGTGCCAATATTTTAAAAAGGAAACAGGATGAACTGGGTGATTATAGGTCTGTTGCTCTGACATTGATCCCGAGCAAGATAATGAAGCAGCTGATATGGGACTCAATAAATAAAGAATTAATGGAGGATAATGCAAGGCCAAATCAACATGGATTAATGGAAAAATAGA
Organism: Sternotherus odoratus; assembly: GCA_032164245.1. Lineage (NCBI taxonomy): Eukaryota > Metazoa > Chordata > Testudines > Kinosternidae > Sternotherus > Sternotherus odoratus. The sequence goes on along the minus strand of JAVMKO010000002.1, from coordinate 210,252,569 downwards.
TCCTGCCTAATCGGTTATCTTTTTCTGATGAGATTAGAAGTGGTGTTGATGTAACAGTGTTAGCCAAAACATACATGCTAGGCATAGGGCAGAACATTATACCCAGCCTATATTAACTGAATTATAGTATATATCTTTCCTGCCATTTTGTTCACTTTGCTTGCTTATGTCAAGAGAAATATATCCCACACAGGACTGGTGCAAGGTATTGTTCCACCCTAGGTGGCAAGCGCAGAGGGGGGTGCTGGTGTCTGCGGTCTTAGCATCTGCCATATTGCCACCGACAAGCAGTCGACTTGTTGAGCTGCCGCTGAATTCTCAGCGGCAATATGGCGGCAGTTCAACAGGCCATGTGCATTTCAGTGGCAATTCGGCCGATGCTAGGACACCTGACAGCCTGTTGAACTGCCGCTGAATTGCCGCCGAGGGGGGCAAAAAGCCAACCTCCAAATTCTGGCGCCCTAGGCAACTGCCTAGGTAGTCTATTGGGTAGCGCTGGCCCTGATTCCACACCACTCTGCAAAGCATTAGAAAATATAAAACTTGTCAACGGCAAGATACATTCGCTCTAAATCTTAGTATATTTTTGGAGGTATCTTAAAAGGCAGCTGGTTTGGAAAGTCATATCCACAAGAGAGATATCAAACTGTACAAAACAACAAAAGTAAGGAACTGGTGGGTTGGATCTTAGATGACCTATAAAGTGCTTTCTAACTTGTAAACAAGTGTGCTATAAATATGAATGGTTTTGGAAGCATATTTTTTAAGCACATCTACTGTGTAGGGTAAACTTGCTGCAAGATAAAGGTTACTTCCTGACAGACCTGTATGTAGGTCTCCTTTTTGTTTTGTACAGTTTTGTCTCTAGGCAGTAAATTAACTAAGCTTGGTTATTTGGTTCCTTGAACATTTAATAATGAACCGTAAGGGTCGTCAAACAATTAGCTACATTTTAATCAATAGTGGTAATAGACTTCTGGAAGGCATTTGACTTGGTACCCAGGACATAGATTAAAGAATTAGAATGACATAAAATTAACATGGCACATAGTTAATTAATTGAAAACTGGCTAACGGGTCAGTCTCAAATACAACTAAACAGGGAACTATCAAGTGTGATTGTTATTAATGAAATCTCACAGGTATTGGTTCTTGATCCTATGCTATTTAATATTTTTATCAATGGCCTAAACAAAACACATAAAATCAGCACTCAAAGTTTGCAGATGAAACAGAAATTGGCAGAGTGGTAAATAATGAAGAGGACAGGTCACGGACACGGAGTGATCTAGTTTACTTGGTAAACTGGGTGCAAGCAAACTCTGCATTTTAATCAGGCTACATGTAAATGTATGCACTTATTTCCTTAAATGGAGTTACTCAGTATGTCTATACTACAAAGTTATGTTGACCTAAGACGGGGTTTCTCAAACTGGGGGTCGTGACTCCCCAGGGGGGGTCACGAGCTCCTGCTGCCACTGAAAAGCCGCCAAATTGATTATTTCTGCATTCAGCAGCTTTTCGGTGGACATACCAAGCACTCTCGGAAGCACTCGGCATGTCCGCCGAAAATAGCTGCCGAATGCGTAAGTATTCAATTCAGTGGCTTTTCGGCGGACATGCAAGGGTTGCACCGCGCCGCCTGAGAACAAAAAAGGGTCACAGTCTCAAGAAGTTTGAGAACCGCTGACCTAAGTTGTGTTAATATCCAGCCCCCATAGTAGTTAAATTGCTTTTGCATGTCCACACTAGCCTCCTTGTGTCAGCAGTACTCATCCTCACCAGGCACGCTTCCATCGATAAAACTGTCAGTGTGGGGCATCGTGGGAGGGCGTCTGAAAGCCAGCATCAGCCGATGTAAGCAACCGTGTCTACGCTGACAATGTCACCCTAACTATGTCAACCTAAGCATCTTGCAGAGGCAGAGTTAACTCACCTGCTATGCTGTCTTAAGTTGGAGGGAGCAACATTTTAGGCACTTACAGAATTAGACTGATGCAAGATGCTTAATGTTGACCTAACACTGTAGTGTAGTTGAGGGCCCAGATTTAAATACACTGGATTAGATAAAGCAGTAAAACAAGAGTATTAATTTCAAAGTGAGTACAAGAAATGAGGCATAAAAATCAGAAATGGTTACAAGAAAAATAGAGGTAATGTTTCTATTGCCTAATGTAACAAACTATATTAGAATCAAGCAAAATTTCTCACAACATGCTTCTAGCATGGTTACTGACCAGTCTCTTCCAGACAGACCCCACACCTTCCGCCAAGGCCAACAGCTGATTCCCTTTGTCATCAGACACAGACAGGGAGAGAGAAGGGGTGGGAGGTGTCTTGGGATGTTTGTCCCTGCTTTTTATCTAGTTGTCCCTCTCTTGAAGAACATTTCCAGCTGAGACCCAAGGGAAAAAGTCTGTGTGGAAGGAATTTACTTGTTGACTTTTTTCACCTGTTTGAGCTTTCTTTGTTTTCCCTTCCTGCTTGATGACTTCCTTTACGTTTAAATACAAATTCAAGCAAGCACACATTCCATTGTTTGGCACAGACCTGTTTGCTGCCTTCAGCTTGGGCAGGGTTATGGGGTTTGGAACATGTATGAACATTATACAGGGAAATCAACTTAACATACAATGTTGCCACACATTTTATCATTACAATACTGTTAGAATAATGAAACTTAGAAGCAACTATATTATGAATGTTGTGTAGTATGATTTTAAAAAACAAACAAACAAACAGTCTTAGACTATATTCTCACTCCTTGTATATGCACTCTTGACCCCTGCCCTGCATGCATCTTAAACTCATTTTTACCCTGCCCCAGCTGTGTTTTTCACAAGGCAGGAGCCATAGTGTCTGAATACCCTGAATCTCCTGTCTTTAAAGAGTTCCAGACAGGTAAATGGAATAGATTATTACCAAACAATGGGTGTGATAGCCATTAAGCCCTCCTCCCTTATCCACACTGGAGTATAAGAAGGCCTCAACCATGTATAGAGTTGAGCCAGTTGTTTTGGGTGTTAACCCCTTGGCTCCTTCTTGCTAGCAATAAACCTGTTTTCCAGAAGCCTACTGAGTCATGCCTGTCCTTTGAGTGTAATATTGGGATAAGCCTCCAAAGGGACGAAGCAGTTTTTGCAACAATACTGACCAGTAAATTATGAGTTTTCAAATGTTCCCTTAAAAGGCATACCTTGCACAATTGTTACAATAGTGTATAGGGTGTGAATAGAAAGAACAGTTACTCACCTCTCGTAACGTTTGTTCTTCGAGATGTGTTGCTCATGTCCATTCCCACAAGTGTGTGCGCACCGCGCATGCACGGTTCCGGAAAGTTTTCCCCAGCGGTACCCGTAGGGTCGGCAGGGGCGACCCCTGGAGTGGCGCCCTTATAGCACTGTATATATGCCCCTGCCGACCCTTCCCCGCTCAGTTCCTTCTTGCCGGTACTCCGACAGAGGGGAGGCGGGTGGGATTGGGAATGGACATGAGCAACACATCTCGAAGAACAAACGTTACGAGAGGTGAGTAACTGTTCTTTCTTCTTCAAGTGCTTGCTCATGTCCATTCCCACAAGTGTCTTACGAGCAGTTACCTTGGAGGTGGGAGAGGAGTAGACCTAGTCCCTGCTGCCAGGATCGCCTGTCCCATGGCAGCGTCCTCCGAAGTCTGTTGCACGATGGCGTAGTGCGAGGAGAAGGTATGGACTGATGACCATGTCGCCGCTCTGCAGATGTCGCCGATCGGGATGTGAGCCAGGAACGCTGTAGATGTGGCCTGGGCTCTGGTTGAATGGGCTGTTAGTGGCGGAGGAGAAACGTTCGAGAGGTTATAACACAGCCTGATGCACGATGTGATCCAGCTCGACAGGCGTTGCGAGGAAATCGGCAACCCCTTCATCCGTTCTGCCACTGAAATAAAAAGTTGTGGAGATTTACGAAAAGGTTTTGTGCGTTCTATGTAAAAAGCCAACGCCCTTTTTACGTCTAAAGAATGTAGCATTCTTTCCTTATTGGAAGCGTGGGGTCTAGGAAAAAACACGGGGAGAAAAATGTCCTGATTTAAGTGGAAGGCAGTAACCACTTTAGGGAGGAAGGCCGGATGAGGCCGTAGCTGAACCTTATCTTTATGGAAGACGGTGTACGGGGGCTCCGAGGTGAGCGCTCTGATCTCGGAGACCCGACGTGCGGAAGTAATAGCCACAAGGAAGGCCGTCTTCCATGAGAGGTAAGAGAGTGGGCAGGAGGCTAGGGGCTCAAAGGGGGGCTTCATGAGGGCCGTCAGCACCAGGTTTAGGTCCCACTGAGAGACAGGCTGTCGCACCGAAGGGTACAACCTTTCCAATCCCTTGAGGAAGCGCCCCACGAGGGGGTTACTAAACACTGAAGATCCCCCCACTTCGATGTGAAAGGCCGAAATAGCCGCTAGGTGAACCCGAATTGTTGATATGGCTAGACCTTGCCTTTTAAGGTCTAGAAGGTAATCCAGGACCAAAGGTATGGGAGCTAAAACAGGGTCTACACCTTTATCCTGTGCCCATAGGGAAAATCGTTTCCATTTGGCCATGTAAGTGGTGCGGGTCGATAGCTTCCTGCTACCCAGCAGGACCTCTCTAACCTGGCCCGAGCACTGGCGCTCCGCCACGGATATTCCACGCCGTGAGGTGGAGGGACTGGAGGTTGGGGTGAAGCAACCGCCCGTGGTCCTGTGAAAGCAGTGTGGGAAGGAGAGGAAGGGTTATAGGTCTGGACACTGATAGAGACAACAGTAGAGTGTACCAATGCTGCCGGGGCCATGCCGGTGCTATTAGGATCATGGACGCTCCGTCCAGGCGGGCCTTGAGTAACACCTTGTGGATGAGTGGGAACGGTGGGAATGCATAGAGTAGACCTTCCCTCCAAGGGATCTGAAAGGCATCCGCCTCTGACCCTGGGCTGAGGTTCATGAGGGAGCAAAACCTCTGGCATTTCCTGTTGGCCCTTGTGGCGAACAGGTCTAGGCGGGGAAATCCCCACTGCAGGAAGATTGCATGCGCCACCTCCCCCCTGAGAGACCACTCGTGGCCCCGAAATGAGCGGCTGAGGGTGTCCGCTAGGACATTCTGGGCCCCTGGGAGATAGGTGGCTACGAGATGGATATTGTGTGCGATACAGAAATCCCACAGAGCCAGGGCTTCCCTGCATAGGGGAGAAGAGCGAGCACCACCCTGTTTGTTGATATAAAACATTGTCGCTGTGTTGTCCGTCTGGACCAGCACACACTTGCCTTGTAACTGGTCCCGAAATACCTGGCACGCGCGATGGACCGCTCGCAGTTCCCGGACATTGATGTGCAGGGACAACTCGCTGTGAGACCAGTGTCCCTGAGTCCTGGAGTCTCCGAGATGAGCGCCCCACCCGAGGGCGGACGCATCTGTCCCTAAAGTCATTGTGGGTTGAGGTTTGTGAAAGGAAACCCCGGCGTTGAGAGAGCTGGGTTGTAGCCACCAGCGTAGCGAGCTCAACGTCTGATGGGGGAGGGTTACTACCATGTCCAGTGGGTCCCTGCCCTGCTTGTACACCGATGCCAGCCACGCCTGAAGTGTGCGTAATCGAAGTCTTGCGTATGGCACCACGTATGTACATGCTGCCATATGTCCCAAGATGACCATGCAGTTTCTGGCCGTGGTGGTTGGGTATTGCAGTACGGATTGGACCAAGTTCGTTATGGCGTCGGCCCGAGCCGGGGGGAGGAATGCCATGGCTTGTTGTGAGTCTAGCAATGCTCCTATGAACTCTATTCTCTGAGTGGGCTCTAGGGTGGACTTGGGCTCGTTCAGTATGAGTCCCAACCTGAGGAATGTTGTCCTGACCAGATCTACATGCTGGCATGCCCGTTCCCTTGAGTTCGCTCTGATGAGCCAGTCGTCCAGATATGGGTAAACATGTACGTGTTTCCGTCTGAGGTGTGCTGCTACTACCGACATGCACTTTGTAAACACTCTTGGGGCGGTCGATAGGCCGAATGGGAGTACTGTGAACTGGTAATGACGATCCCCTAACATGAACCGCAGGAACCTCCTGTGAGTGGGGATTATGGAAATATGGAAATATGCGTCCTTTAGGTCGAGGGAGGCGAACCAGGCTCCTTGATCCAGGGAAGGAATAATGGTAGCTAGGGAGATCATACGAAACTTCAGCTTCTTTATGTAGGAGTTGAGGCCCCGCAGGTCTAGGATAGGTCGGAGGCCGCCTTTGGCCTTCGGGATAAGGAAATAACGGGAGTAGTAACCCTTGCCCCGAAATTCTTGAGGAACCTCCTCTATGGCACCCAAAGCCAGAAGTGTCTGAACCTCCTGGACTAGGAGTTGCTCGTGAGATGGGTCCCTGAAGAGGGACGGGGAAGATGGGTGGGTAGGTGGAAGGGAGGAGAATTGGATAGGATATCCCACCTTCACCAAGCTGAGGACCCATTTGTCCGATGTAATCTGGGACCACGCCTGATGAAAGTGAGACAAACGGTGCAGGAAAGGACGGGGAGATGAATAGTCGGATACTGGATCGTCGCCCCCGTGCGCACCTTCAAAAGTTCGGTCTAGCATTGGGAGGTTGTCTTGGCCCCTGGTTCTGCTGGCCATTACGGGATGAAGAGCGAGGTCTTCCCCTATTGTTTCCCCTTCCACCTCTTCTATTCAGGTCTCGCCTAGGAGCTGGCTGATAGGGGCGAGGATGTTGGGCCTGTGGGGGCCTGAACGGACGTCTGATTGTTTGTGGTGTATGAAGGCCTAATGACCGAAGCATAGCCCTAGAGTCCTTCATAGAGTGGAGCTTCTTGTCCGTATCCTCAGCAAAAAGGCCCTGCCTGTCGAAAGGCAGGTCTTGGATAGACGCCTGGACCGGAGGAGGAATGCCTGAAACCTGCAGCCATGCACCTCTCCTCATCACTATTCCGGTCGCCATTGATCTAGAGGCCGAGTCCGCGGAATCGAGCGCGGCTTGTAGCGCCGCCCTGGATATTACCTTGCCCTCTTCCAGTACGGCCTTAAACTCTGACACCGAATCCATGGGGATCTTCTCCTGAAACTTGCCGAGGGCAGTCCAGGAGTTGAACGCGTAACGACCTAGAGCCGCCTGTTGGTTAGCTATCTTGAGTTGCAGGGAGGCGGACGAATAAATCTTTCTACCGTATAGGTCCAGTCGTTTTGCATCCTGGGATTTCGGTGTGGGTCCTGTGTGACCCTGCCTCTCTCTATGATTAACTGCATCCGCCACCAGGGAGCCCGGCGGTGGATGAGTAAACATGTGTTCGTAGCCTGCTCGCGGTGTGAAATAGCGGCGTTCCACCCCCTTTGCTGTTGGTGGAATGGAGGCGGGCGTCTGCCACAGAGTGGTGGACATTGAATTGATCTTTTTGAGAAACGGCAGGGCGATCCTCTTAGGTCCACCGGGAGCGAGGATGTCCACTGTTGGATCGTCCTCCTCCTCCACCTCCTCCGCCGGAAGGTTCAAATTGTGGGCTACTCTCCTCAGGAGGTCCTGGTGTCCCTTTATGTCCATTGGTGGGAGTCCGGATGCCGAGGAGCCCGCCACTGCTTCGTCCGGAGACGAAGATGATGATGTGGCGAATGGGGGATCCTCTTGAGCGGGGTGTTCGGTGGGTGGGCGCGTTATAGAGGCAACCGAGGAATGGTGTCCCAGGGAAGCTTGGTACTGACCCAACCCCGACGGGCCCGGTACTGGTTCCGGTTCCTCACCCTCCATCTCCGGTGGAGGTCTGGACACAGTGGCCGAAGCGGGGCCTCGGGGCACCGAAGGGAGTGACATCGTCACCGATGGTGGACCCTGTGGTTGCTGAAACGCCCACGGGGGCCAGAAGGACCACTGTACCGGGCCCGGGTGTTGCTGAGGCCACAGTGCCGAGTGGGAGGACCGCCTGTGCCGTGAACGGTGCCGATCTGAGCCGTGTGAATGATAGCTACGGCCCGATCTATGGGAGGGTGCTCCGGTACGGTGGCTGCGACTTGAATGAGAAGACGCCTCAGATTCCGACGCCGAGCTGGGCCATGGCGGTGCCGTGCCCTCCGGTACCACGAGGTATCTTTGGTACATCGTAGGCTTGCCCGGGTAGGTCATCGGTGCCGGTGGATGTAGTTGGGAGCCTTCTGCGATTGCCCGGGCTGGCGGTACCGAGGGCATGCAGACGTCCGGTGCAGGCGGTGCGGAGGTGAGGGGTGGTCCCGGTACCGGTGCCGGCCTCATTGGTGGAATTACCGTAGTAACCGACACCGCCGGTGCCGGTGTCCCGAGCGACGCCGGTGCCGTCGGCGGTATCGGAGTCGCGAGAGGAAGGGCTGTGAGAGACGGTACCGTGTCGTCTCCGCCCGTTGACTCGATGAGACCCCGAGCAGCTTCGAAGGTCTCCGGGGTCGACGGCGCCGGGAAGTCCTGAAGATGCCCGTGCAGCGCTGCACCATCACCTGATGCGTGCGCGCGCACCGGGCCAGACGTCAACGGCACCCTCCGGGACTCATCTATGTGGCCCTGGGTGTGTCGCGTCTTCGCCTTGGCCTTACGGCCGGGCGATCTGCCCCTCTGCTTTTTCGGCGGCACCAGCGATTGAGAACGGTGCCGCCTGGGGCTCTCGGTGCGCCGTGGAGACCGGTGCCGGTGCGAGTTCTCTTTCCTGAGCACCGCCGGGTCCCGTACCGAGGCCGGAGCGCTTCTGACCACCTTGGATGGGAGATCCCCCTGAGGCTGTAGGGCGGATTCCATCAGGATTAGGCGCAGACGATGATCTCTCTCCTTCTTAGTTCTAGGCTTGAAGCCTTTACAAATTGTGCAGCGCTCGGATTGATGTCCCTCACCGAGGCACTTCAAGCACTTAGTGTGGGGGTCACTGTTTGGCATAGGCCTCCCACAGTGCTCACAGCTTTTGAAGCCCGGGGCCAGGCATGCCCCGGGGCGAGAGCTGATAAGAGCACCTTATCTATCTAAGAACTGCTAACACCTACACTAATAGAACTATAAACAGATAGAAACGACTAACACTTAACACTAAGTAGAACTCTGAACTAGATTCACTAACACTATCGAAAGGTAGGGATACTGCTACTAGCTAAAGGGGATTCCAGCTAACCGTCATGGGCGGGAAGAAGGAACTGAGCGGGGAAGGGTCGGCAGGGGCATATATACAGTGCTATAAGGGCGCCACTCCAGGGGTCGCCCCTGCCGACCCTACGGGTACCGCTGGGGAAAATTTTCCGGAACCGTGCATGCGCGGTGCGCACACACTTGTGGGAATGGACATGAGCAAGCACTCGAAGAAGAAGGGTGCATTCTGTCATTCGGAGTAATTAAACATTAAAACAGGCTTGTGATGGATTCTCCATCGCTGGTGATTAAAATCAAGATTGGATTAATTTATTTAAAAAAAGAGATGCTCTAGGACTTATTTTGGGGAAGAGCTTTGGCCTGTAAGACACAGGAGGTCAAAGAAGTTGAGCACAGTGGTCCTGTCTGGTCTTGGAATCTATGAATGGAGTACCGTCTATTGTACCGTGTTCTAAAACTTTAGTTTGTATGTCCTAGAAGTGCTGACTCAGTGGGCACGCAGGGGCTCAAGTATCCATGGAAAAATGCTCAGCATCTACAAGCCCTAGACTCGAGGTTCCTGCCTCTGCCGAGTTTCATACCTGAGGTCTGATCACAGTGACACCCTCACCCCAGACAGCACTTGAGTGTGGAATGTGCTCAATTCTGTGCTGCTCCCAGTTTCTGTCCTTGGGGCAGGGAGTTTGTTTATAAACAGAGGCAGGGTGATTAAGATACAAAAACCTTATAATTAAGTTACATTAAGGATCACTAGATGATCCTGAAAGCATTGCCAGGCACTCTAGTTAAAAGATTAGAAACCATGGGTAGGAATAAATAGTCCATTTTCAGAATGGAAAGAGGAAAATAGTGGTATCCCCCTCCCCCCCAGGGGCTAGTGCTGTTCAACATATTCATTAATTATCTGCTAAAAAGGGTAAACAGTGAGTTGGCAAAATTTGCAGATGATACAAAATTACTCAAATTTAATTAAGTCCAAAGCTGACTGAGAAGGGATCTCACAAAACAGGGTGACAGGGCAACAAAATGGCAGATGAAATTCAATGTTAAATACAAAGTAGTGCACATAGCAAAATATAATCCCAACTATACATACAAAATAATTGGGGTCTAAATTAGCTGCTACCTGTCAAGAAAGAGATCTTTGAGTCCATTGCAGAGTGCTTCCAAAGTACTGCAAATTTACAAGAAACCTCCTCAGGGTGCCTGTGTCATCCTGAATTGCAGGATGACATTTTCCAACTTCGGAAGACTAAAATATCTCCAGCTATCAATGAGAGACACTACTAAATAATGTAGCTGTTCCCAACAGGCATCAAGACCATACTAGGGAACTAGATGTAAATAAGATTGCAAAGCTACTGTAAGACATGATGACTTTAAACTGGGATGTTGGTGAAGACAGCTTTTAGGTGATTGTAAGAATTTTAATAATTGTAATTCATGATAGTGTAATTATGTAGTTCAACAAAATCTTTTGCTGAAGGGGAGTTTTTGAAAGAATTCATGGATGATGTTACTGGCATGCTGTGCCGGGAATACCAAAACAAATCTGAGAACATTAGATCCAAAGCCCAATCAAGGGATTAACGATCATTAGTCACTTGTATTGTCTTGCTGAGGGGAAGGGTCTGGGCAGAAGTGAGGCAAACCGCACACTGGTGGGAGTGAGATGACGAGTGGGTGGGGGAAGTGAGGAGAGATTCAGCAAGCCAGCGGCAGGCAGGGGTGGAGGGTGAGGAAGGACTCAGCAAGTGGGGAGGGGCAGAGTGTGGGTGGGGCCAATGGCACCGCAATATTTTACTTTTGTGATGTGGTCACCCTTTTCCTATGTATTTCCCTTTGATCAATTAGACTCTTGGGGACTGTTCCTTGGCACATGTGCCAATGTGGATCTAATGAAAGATAGTATATTTCTAGCTTACCTTACCTCTTACCTATCTTATCTCTTTCAAATTCTTTGGTTGCAAGAAGGATGGGATCCTTTCATCACAATGGATGGATACCATCTCCTGAGAAAAGGAGAATGAGGTTGCATTTATCTCATCCAAGAAGCAATGCAAGTATGTTCTTGGATATAATCCAATCAGTAATAGAATCATGATAATTCATCTTTGAGCAAAGCTAGTCAATATGTTGATCATACATGTTGATGCTACTGTTGTAGGGGCATAAGTCCATATGATAGGTATATTACTAGCTTTGCTCAAAAGTGATGTGATTGAGATCTATGAATGACCTGAAGAGACGCTCACTAAAACACCAAAGTAAAGATATCAACCTTGTATTTGGGGACTTTAGTAAGAAAATTGGAGCTGTAAGCTCTTATAAAGCAGTAATAGGAAACAATGATCAGAGGTCATAAAATGAGAGGGGAAGGCACTTTGCTGTAATGGCCAAGTTATTAGAGCAGCAGAATTCAAGCACCATCTTCACCCAAATACTAGATATTTATACACCTGAAGGTCACCTGATCATATGATAGAACCAAATTGCATATGTAATGATACAGCAATGCCGGAGATCGTGTTCAATTAATAAAAGACTTTTCCAAGTGCAGACTGTGAGTTAGCCCTTCAGCTGTTAGCCTCAAACATAAAGATGATGGTCAATCCACAGGTCCACTGCATTTGAACTGATCCATAAATCAACAAAAATTATGTAACTTCTGTTCAGAATGGGCTTGAGGCATTGGTGAAAAAGGAGAACAGCCCCAATGACCTCTGGAGTAAAATGAAAATTATGCTTGAAACTGCCAACACACACATTCCAAAAAGACAGCGTGTCAGACTGCACCAGGGTTAAACTTAAAAAATGCTTGAGCTGGCAGAAATACAATACGGAGTTACAGAGTGGCTTGGAGATGGGAAATGTAGACAATATAAGGAACTGAGCAGACAGGCAAAGGCAGAATAGACAAGGGTAAATGTAGAAGCGCAAAAAGCATGGAACTTGAGAATTATGAAGAGTAATAATGCAGGTGTGTTCACAGTGGTCAGGCTTCTTATGAAACACCAAGCAACCCTCAAGCCCTGCTACAATTACTGGGCTTTGCACCTGAGAGCTAGGCCCTTAAACTGTGTAGAAAGGTTCTTGATTGACAAGCTCGCATGAAAAGTGCAGAGTATCCCGGGCAGCTGCCAAGGTGCTAAACTAAAGGATGACTCTAGGCATGCGGGGGTGGGAGAGAGAAATACATCAGTGCTGCGAGCTGCCAATTGATGCAGTCAGATGGGAGCTCTTCAGCCACACTGCATGAGAGAAGCCTCAACAGCAATAAGAGTTGCCCTGTCAGGCAGCAGCACATACTCCAGGGTCCTATGTTATAGCTGTGCTGCCTCAGGACTGGTAACTCCGCAGTCATAGCCAGGCTATGGAAAGCAGCAAAGGCAGCATAAGGCTGTTGGGGTTTGGCAGGCTGCTGTAGCTGAAAGAGAGGGGAGGACACTCTGAAAGTTACATCGCTCTTTGACGTTAGGTGGGTTTGCAGAGTTACTGTTTAACTTATTCTCTGCCTTGTTAAAGTGAGTTAATTAAACCACTGTATGCCAAGCTTTGGGCATGTGACTGTCCTCAGCTGTCAGATTAAGGAGCTGATTTATAAAATCCTTGCTCTGAATCTCTCGTGGTTTTACTGGAGAATGGATCTGTCAGGGTTCCCTCCCCCCCTCTGAACTCTGGGGTACAGAGGTGGGGATCCACATGAAAGGCTCCCTACGCTTATATTATACAAGCTTATATTCCACCAGGTTGAAAGCTTCCCCAAGGCACATATTCCTTTCCTTGTCCTTGGATGGTATTGCTGCCACCACCAAGTGATTTAAACAAAATTTCAGGGAAGGGCCACTTGGAGCCCTATCCCACCAAAATATCCTCCCCAAATATCCCTCCAAGCCCCTTTACCTCTGTTGCAGGGGGCTTATCTCGTTGCCGGGAGAAACGAGGCCTCACACAGGTGGCTAGTTGGAAAGTGGTGAGTTTATTGGAGGGAGCGGCATTTCATGCTGGGGGGCTTATCTGCTAGCACAGCCACAATACAAGATGACTGACACACCCGGGCGATGTCCAGAGAAGCCCAAAGAGGAAGCTCAACCCAAAAAGGTGTGTCAGCACAGATATACTCATGCTCATTTGCATCTCATACATACTCATCTCATTAATAGCAAGCAACAAACTGATTGGTTACACACTGTTCAGCACTTGTTGGTTACGCAGTCCTGCCTTAGTTTCTTTATTTGGTTTCCCACGCATTCGTTCTCACACAGACAGGATAAACACTCATGCAGCTGGGAACTGGTTCTCAAACACACAGATAACAGCAAAGTCATTCTCAGATAATACCACCATTATGCACTCTCCTGGAGTTGACTTAAAAGCGTAACTGCGCCTTCTAGTGGTTGCCCGTCACAATATCTTCCGGTCTTAAGAACCCCCTTTCCTGGGAAGGCTTGAGAATAAATATACTAATCAATTGGTTACAAAGTGAGCACAGACCAAATCCCTGGGTCTTTAAGGCATGAAAATCAATCAGGTTCTTAAGAATTTTATTGAAAAAAAGTAAAGGAATCACCTGAAAAATCAGAATAGACGGTAACTTTACACAGTAAATAAAAAGATTTAACACACAGAGGCTTCCCCTCTAGGCTCAGCTTCAAACTTACAAAAAACAATAATAAAACTCCCTCTTAGTATAGGGAAAATTCACAAGCTAAAACAAAAGAATCATTTCTTTGCCTTACTTACAATTTTTGTAGTCTTAGATGCTCATTTAATGTACGTTTTAGATGTTTTTCCAGCCTGGTCTCTCTCTCTGTCCAGAGAGGGAACAAACAATCTTTCCCGATTTGTCCTTCTGGTCACGTGCAAACTGAACTTATTAACCCCTTACAGATAAGGCAATTCAGTACAGCTGCCCTGTGTATATTTATGACAGGAACCCTTGGATTTTGCTATAGGAGATGTGAATTATATGGGGAGTAGGGGAGATGGGAGTGGAGCAGTGCCAAGCATGTTGCAATTCCTGAACCAATCATGTGGACATTACATATGGCTCGGGGGGCTGGAAGAGGGAAGAGTGTGTGGTGGTGGGGTGCACCTTACCGACACCAAAATAGAAGCCATGCTGGATCTGCAGGGTCCCCACTGGCAACTTTTTGGTCTGGGCTCAGATCCTGGAAATGGATCCACAGGGAAAGATCTTCTCAGACAAAGTACCACAGAAAGGAATGGAACCCTGCATGCAAAGGCACATCTGCATGGATCCAACTACTGGATCAGGGCGCTAGATTGGAATCCTACCCTGGTGCTGTGCAGGTGAGGTAGGGATGAAGGATCTTACTAGGACTTTGCCTTAAAAGTCACCATTTCTTGCTTCAAAAGGACCCAATGATTTTCACTTCCCATTAACTTTGTTCTATTTTATGTATACTTCTGTCTCTAACACGTGGGGATTGTTTCCTTGCGAAGCTTGCCACCTACTACCCAAAACTTATGTCCTAAACACTTGTCACCTATGCTCAGTCAAGACACAAAGGGCATGTCCGAGCTGGGGGTGGGGGGTGGGGGGAACCAACCACAGCTGTGTCTCTCAAAGCCTAAGCCAGCTGACTTGGCTTGCACTAGGAGGCCACGGCAAGCAGTGCACATACTCCTGCTAGAGCTACACTTCTTCCACTGGATTTCAGAGCTGTGGCTCCAGCCTCAGCCCAAATGTCTACTCTGCTATTTTTAGCCTCGTACTGCTAAGATAATGTCACTATGAGTTTTCTTTACCTTTGCAGGATATACGCATATGTGGTGAATGGACTCAACATGCTGGAGAAAAACACGTCTATACTGCACATGAAACATCGAGGCTTTTATAGAGCTACTAGTGTAAAAGCCTGTGGACACGGGCCAACAGTAACAGCCCCGCCCCAAGCGTGCCCCCCGCTCAGCCCCCCCACTCCAAGCCCCCCCCCCACTCAGCCCCCCCGCTCATTCAGCTTCCCCTCCCCCCCATGACCCTCCCCCCTCGCTCGTTTAGCCTCCCCTCCCCCCCACTCGTTCAGCCTCCCTCCCCCCCACGGGTGCCCCCCACTCGTTCAGCTTCCCCTCCCCCCCACGGGTGCCCCCCCCGCTCGTTCAGCCTCCCCTCCCCCCCGCTCGTTCAGCCTCCCCTCCCCCCCAGGGGTCCCCCTGCTCATTCAGTCCCCCTCCCACCCACTTCAAGGCCCCCACTCGCTCAGCCCCCCTCCCACCCACTCCAAGGCCCCGGCTAGGCTGGGCGCAGCTGGCTGGGCCGAGCCCGGGCGCCTCCGCCCCGCCGGCCCAGCACCCCCTTCCTGCACCCCGCCCGGCCAGAGCCCCCTGCCTGCGTCTATTGCGCCCAGCCACCCTCCTGCCCTAGGCCCCTGATCCAGACCCTGCTTCCCTCTCAGTGGCGTACGCGTGGTGGCCATGTTGTGCTGCCAAACTACACCTCCCAGCATGCCATTAGTCCGGGCCGTCTCTCCTGCACATGATGGCTTCACACACACTTTTCTAGCCGATTATTAAATAGGATTTGGCATCTCTCTAGTCCACTCTAGAGTGTGTGGGCCTCCACCTGGTTTTAATGGAGGTTAAATGAGGTAGGCAATGATTACAGATGGATTGGACATTTGACTTTCATCCCAGCAGAAATCAGTTGTGTGCTCAAACATTTCTGAACGCTTTCAAAAGAACATTGTCATTAGTTAGCTTGTGGGATATACTCCCAGATTTTCATTCTAACCAGAAGACCAGAGCAAGACAGCCTGGATTCTTCTCCTAGTTTCATAAGAGGGAGCAAGGTCAGTGCACCTGACTGGTCAGCTGACCCAAATTAAGTCTAGAAGAGGGCACTGGCCCTAGAGGTGAGCTAAGAGCAAGGTCAGCAGTTGCTGCTGACAGGAAAAGGAAGAGGAGGTTGTTATGTTTTACCTAGGACAGCTGGTTGCCCTGGGTGGAGAGGTAGTGGGGACAAAGGACTTCAAGAGATAAAGCCTAGTGTAGTGGTGCTTAGAGCAGAGCATGGAATATTCCTGCAGGAAGCCCTGAAGTGGGAAGGACTGTGAAGTAAAAGGGGACAATCCCCTGGAGCTGTATCCCAGGAAGGGCTGAGGAACTGGCGTTGTTACTTTTGCTTAGGATGGGGGAGAAGAGGGAGGGGAAGAAATCAAACTGCCTGGAAAGATGCTGGGTATGGAAGTGGGTCCTTTGTCAGCTGGGGAGCTGGCCAGCTCATTACACATGGTGGAGAATGAGGGCAGGTGATTGGTCTCTGGAATCCAAGGGAAACGGATGCCTCTGACTTTTTGACTGACAACCCCCCACCTCAGTTTGGACGATCAGGAAAGGTAGCGAGGGTGATGTGCACCAGCAGACAACGGCTGCATTACAGAGGCAGCAGCAACAGGTCCAGGCTACGTTCCTGCAACTGATGAGCCTCCTGTTTCTGCCGGCTGCCCAGCAAACAGCAGCACTGCAATGTTTTCCAGCAACAGGAACGGATCCAGACAGGGCTGGGCCAAGGACTCTGGGGAATTCAGCTGATACTGGAAGGAGTTGCTTGGGCCAGCTGGACCCTGGACTGGCTAAGCAGGTACCAGAGGATGATCCGGAGGCCTTCCTGCATACCCGGATGTGAGTGGCCAGTGCAGTGGGCTGGGACGAATCTATTTGGGCGGCTGCAAAGCCCTGTTTCTGGCATGTGTCACAGGCAGCCTACTGGTCAGTTAAAGATGAACAGGCGAGTTCCTAACCTGTGGTAAAGGCTGCCATCTTGGCTAGACTAGGACTGATGCTGGAGGCACACCTGTTCCAACCTGAAAATGGTGCTAGTCTCACAGGTGGCATGACCACAGGTAGTGGCTCAGAGATTACAGAATCTTGTTGCCTGGTGGCTATGCCCAGAGAACTTCCACCAAGAAAACCAGTGACTTTGAAGGTCCTTCCCTTGGAATCCCAGAGCTGGATAAGGAGATCCCAGCCTGCTTCTATGGGTGGGCACCTTTGAGGCCAGAGGAGCTGATTGGCCTGAATGGCATGGCAGACTAGGAGTGGCCCACTGGGAGAGACCAGACGAGGGGATACCTTGTAGCCCAAAAGATGAGGATTTTCAGGAGCTACCAGGGCCCCATTCAGACCTACAATCTAGCAGAAGTGCTTCTGGGGGCAGCCAGGAAAGTCCAGTGGTATGCTTCAGATGTGGCAAGTCTGGGCATGGTAGGAGAGAATGCCCAATAATCAAGGGCATTTACCTGGGTTGTTATTAGAGCCAAGCTTGTGAACCTGGGGTTCACTCTAATGGCACTGGGTCGTGGCCATATGAGGTGCCAGTCAGGCTGGGAAGACTGTCAGTAGGTCTCATGGAGGCAAGGTTGCAGGTGCACCCTTGTCTGGGAAAATGGGGTGTTGGCAAGGAAAGTGGACCGGCATCTCCCTGTACATGTTTCATGTGTACAGGGCAACACACTGGTCTATCCCACAGCAGAGGTTGAGCTGGGGGTATAGTAGGGGAGTGGCTGGCTATGTGTCAGGGTAGCCAAGGATCTTCTGTGACCAGTGATTTTGGGAACAGACTGGTGGGGTTTCCTGGAAGAGATGCAGAGGAAAGTCGTGCTAAAGCAGGCAGAGAGGAAAGGGCAACAACCTAGGATGGAGAAAACTCCACTGAAAAAGGGATGGAGGAAGCTGGAAGTCTGAACTGAGACAGCCAAAAGGAAGCCTCCTATCCTCTTCAGAGCTTACAGAAACAGCTGGAAGAATATCTACGAGCACTAGAGGATGTATCCAGCTCCTGGTAGAAGATCGATCAGCAGATAAAAGTGAAACAAAAATGAGCAACGTCTCGGGTGGAGGTAGTGTGCGAAACAACTGGAGGAGGTGTTGGCCATGCTCCAGATAGACAAGGGTGCCAGGGAGGGGAAGCTCATTGTAGAGACTCAGCAGTGTGAAGTGGGAACCCAGACAGTACCTCATCAGCAGGTCAGGACCCAGAAAAACGGCCCAGGGTGAATGCAGTTCCTTTGTGTAAGGGGAGTCGGGGACACCTGTTTCATGAGTCCCATCGTGAAGACTGGAGGACTGCTAGAATAACTGGCCACCTCAGAACATGTGCTACAGAAACTCTGAAAAGAAAAATAGCAGCTGTAAGGCTTGGCTTATGGGTGGGGAAGGCTTGAAAAAGGGGGAGAGGTGTCCCAGGGTGGCATAGGTTCTTTAAGTGGGAGCAAAGCTAATGCACATGAGACTGGTCACCTGCCCTCAATTATGTTTAAAAGAGGGCAGCTGGGACTTAGAGGGAAGACTCAGTTAGGGCCAGAGAGCAGGAGGAAGCTCTGGGACAAGACCTCTCTCCCCAGCTCAATTTATAGAACTGTAAAATGGGTAAAAGTGCAGCATGAGACTTAATTAGATGTTAGCAAGGAGCTTTGAGAGCCTCAGAGGAATTGTATTGGAGAAATGAATAGCATTATTTTAAGGGTAATGAAGTCTCTTAAGACAGGAATGCCCTTGTTCATGGAGACAGGCTTGTTTCCTCAGTAGCAGGTTAGAAAGGAAGTTTATTAGAGGGAAAATGTCTCCCTCATCTTTATGTAGCTAGAATACATTGAAGATAAATCCTCCTAATATAAAGCAATGTATTGAATTCCTTAGAGCCCTTATCTTTAGGGAAAGTCAAAAGAAAAGGCCCAGTTTTGTTCTGCAAATGAACTTTAACTTTCTTATGAATTGTTTATCTTAAGGTTGTGTCATCATTCTGATTATAAAAATCCAGGATTATTAAAAAAAAGAGGAATCTCAAGTGGCTAGATGAATATTGAAAAACTATAGAAAATCTGAAAAACAAAGTTCCCTGGTAATTTAAGTTCCTACATTTTTTGTATATTAAAAGGCTTAGAATGTAATTGTATTGGAACCTATTATTGTGGTACAGTGGAAGTAATTAGATATGTAGAAATATAATTTAAAATGTTTTGCCATGCAACTATTAGAGGGGCCAAGTGCTGCATGCTGTATTTTCATTACAGGACCCACAAGAAATCTAGTTAACAGTTAAACAATTCCAAGGTTAGAACTAGGACAACAGACCAAAAGAGGCTAAATCTTCCTGCCATTCTTAAAAGTAGACAAATAATTAACAAAACAACTACATAAAATGCCAAACTTAAACAACTCTGGTGTATGCAGCTATGAAAGGGAAAGGGAGATGTGCCAATGTCTTCAGTGCACCACACCTTTAAGTATAAAGCAGCCACCTTGCCTGCAGCAAAATGAGGCAACTGCCATTTTGTGATTGCAGTTCAGATGCAAATGTTACTGAGCTGGCCACTGCGTGCTCTCTGTCTCATGATGACACTTAATTGTTCGTGCTCTCTTTTCATTAATGAAGACAAGAAATACCTGATGGATTTTCAGCCACTTAGGTCACTCAAGCTTGTTCCTCCTTGTGTAAACCTCTAAGGTATATGTCTCTTCACCATACTCTACCATTATTCACCATGGGATGGTTAGGGACTGGAGTATGTCTTCTCTGTTTTGGCCAGTGAGGCCAGCACATTCCACTACATGCCTGAGGTGGGAAGCCATCTGCCTCCCCAATTTATATTACCGTTGTGTTAAGTGCTGAGAGAGAAGAGAAGTAAGGAATGGGCATTTATAATAAATTTGTATCTAGCTTTACTGAATGTTTGCCAGGGACTTGATGCAAAGCCATTGATGCCAAGAAATCTTCCAATATAGTTACCCACTTACATTTCTCTTTCCTTCACTCCCATTGCATCCAATGCAGCCTTATTAACGTGGTGGTGAAATGTTATACATTTTCTAGACATTTAATCATTTTTGCTAATCTTTTCTGGTCTCTAATTTGTCCACATATTTCCTGAAATGTGGCACCCAGAACTGGACACAGTACTCCAGTTCAGGCCTAATCAGCATGGAGTAGAGGGAAAGAATTGCTTCTTGTGTCTTGCTTACAATACTCCTGCTAATGAGGGAATGAAGTTTCCTTCTTTTGCAACAGTGTCACACTGTTGACTCCTATTTAACTTGTGGACCACTATGACCCAGTGGTGGGCCGTCAGGGCCTGCAAGGCCTTCTCTACTGGCCTAAGAAAATATCTGAATCACAGACTGATGTTAATTATATTTTGTCCATGAATACTTATTAAATATTTCCAAATGGTCTGTCCGCTTCCTTTCATAGCTTTTCCCCTGGTTGTGCTGCTTCCAGACATGTATTTTCATATTAAAGCATTTAACCAATCACATTTCAGCCATCATTTGTTGCTAGGCAGGGTCAAAGTCAAAGATGTCTGCCTGGAGGCCTTCACAATCCGTTCTGCAGGCCCTCTAACAGAAAAAAATGTTGATTAAACTGTTGCTTTAACCAATCAGATTTTAAGTTGGTGACACCAGGGCCCTCTAGCAGGCCCTCTAGCAGTTCTTGATGGAACTGAAGCGCACGGATAATCTGTATGACAGAGTAATTGAAGTCTTTTTGAGGAAAGAGAGGAGGATGGATTTTGTCTACAAATAATCCGAATTTTTGGTGAGTAAAATGTTGCTTTTTTCCTAAATAATATTGCGAGTTTATGAGGATATTATTGATGTGTTGTTGTTTTTTTTTGGGGGGGGGGTCTCAGCTGTAGTAGTAGAAGACTTGTGCACCCCTAATCTTTATACTGTATTTCTACATAATAAGATGATTTTTATAACCATAAAATAGTTATTGAGGGGTGAATTGATTCAGACGGAGCACTACTGAAGGCCTAGGTGTGAAATGCACAGTCCGCCACTGCTATGACCCCCATCTCCCTTTCCACAGTACTCCTTCCTAGGCAGTCATTTCCCATTTTGTATGTGTGCAACTGATTGTTCCTTCCTAAGTGAAGTACTTGGCATTTGTCCTTATTGAATTTCATCCTGTTTACTTCAGACCATTTATCCAGATCATTTTGAATTTTAATCCTATCCTTTAAAGCACTTGCAACTCCTCCCAGCTTGGCATCGTCCACAAACTTTGTAAGTGTACTCTCTATGCCATTATCTGCATCAGAATCTAGCCCCAATTTTAAAAAGGTGTTAAACCCTGTTATTAAGAAACCCAAAACACATAGGCTGGACCTAATTAGTAGAGTTGCTGTTACCTTTTGATTCAGAGAAAAGCCTACAGGAACGCCACCCTTTCACTCTTCCCAATCCCACCTCTCCAATGATCTGCCACACCGTCAGAATGTTTAGCTGTGTCAAACAAAACTACAGCAGGAAATCTATTATACTGTATGTGTTTTTTTTAATTTAATGTTTTCAGGATTTCTTCCCCACTCTGAACTCTAGGGTACAGATGTGGGAACCTGCATGACCCCCCCACCCCAGGTTATTTTAAAACTTTCCAGACACAGGGAAACTTGTGTCTTTGGAACAGTATGCTGCCACCACCAAGTGTACCCCAAGAACTAGGGGCGGGGCCACTTGGAGCCCCCCCCTTTCCAAAAATTCTCTTCCCCCTCTCCCCCCCAAGTCTATACCTCTGTTGAGTTTGAACTTTACCCTGGCTCTGTGGCTCTGTCTGAACTTTTAGCCCAGGTTCTGACCTGAACAACAGCCTCTGACCCTTTCCCCACCCCAGCAGCAATGTTTCCTTTGTCTCTCTTATTAGCATTTCTTAAACAGTTGTTACACTGGTTTTAACTGGATTCAACTAGGAAGATCTTGGTTGATCACGTGTGTACATCATGACCAGCTAAGCACTTTGTTGACAACTGTCTATAAATACCAATGTTTATCACAAATAAAGCTGCCACATGCTTCTGAAGCTCTTGGAGCTAAGGAGTGTGTGTGCCCCTTGATCAAAGTATATGGTGTCTGTGCTGTATGGTCTCTGACAGCTTGTGAGCCCTATACCAACTCTGCACTACTCGGGTGCTGGACAGTGAGTAGGATCTGCTATTTTACCTAACACCTCCCTCCCTGGGAAAGACTTGAGAAAAATCCCTCACCCCTAGGTGAGCCTGATCCAAAAGCCCTGGATCTTACACAATGGAAAACAAAGCAATCAATTCTTAAAAAGAAGAATTTTAATTAAAGGAAATGGAGAGAAACAAAATATCTCTATAGGAATCAAAGGAAAAACACTTTGCAATCACAAAAAGAATCAAGGAGAAACCCACACCCCAGAGGAATTCCTCCCCCTCTGCTGAGCTCAAAGTACAGAGAAAACAGAGGGATAGTTCCCTAAAAACCTGAGAAATTCACAAGTGAAAAAACAAATATAAAGCTACAGCCTTGTCTGGCTACTTTACTTACTAATTTCTGTTTTGAAAGGTTATAGAGATATCTATATCAAGAGAGAGATCCTTTGAAATCCCCAAAACGAATGAGACACACAGACAAAGCACTTTCCCACCCCCCAGGTTTGAAAGCATCTTCAGCCCCCATTGGTCAGGTGCCAATCAGGTTTCTTTTAGCTTCTTAACCCCTTACAGGTAACCAGGAATTCTAACTTACTTTATGCTTATGACAAATGCCAGATCAATTAAAGGTATAAAATATGGTCATTGTTCCCTTGCTCTTATTCATGGCACAGTAGCCGATTGAACTTGAAAGGAGACTTTGCTGGCTAGCTACTGAGAGTCAGTTTTGCTAATATGATTGTAACCCAGACACCCTCTTAGTGCTAACTGGCAGAGGGCATAGCGATTTATGGGGATCCCCTGGGTCAGATATATATTAAATAGTTCTAAGGGTAGCATTTGAAGTCTCTAAGAGCCAATTGCCTAATGATCACCATAATCATTGTGATATGTATGTACAAATATTTGAGAAATTATGTACTATACGAAAAGTTGCATTCTTAAAGTCTGGAGGTTAAGGCAGATCACTCAGAGAAGATACATTCCAGACATATTCCTTTCCACAAGTAGGAACAGATGCTTCTCTGTCTGGCTATGTGAGTCTTAGGCATCCAGGGTGAGTCACACCCACATTTGCACACTGAGCCAGATATCAGTTGAAAGACTGCAAAATCAACAAGAGAAAATCTGTAGGGGAAAAAAAAAAAAAAAAGTCAGGAAGAGGATATTCTGTTTATGGCAAAGACCAAAGGATTAGTCTGGTGTAGGATGCAAAGAAACAAGAAGCATCCATCACCAAAGAGGTCAACTGATAGCATGGTTGTCTCAGAAAAAGTCAGCACCAGCCTGGCTGAAGTGCTGGTGAGCAATATTTTATTAGACATGAGTATCATTTTAAGGCAAACTCTACCATGTGTGTAATTGTATTTTATATGTAACCATTTGTTTCCAGAATCAGAGAGGTAGCAGTGTTAGTCTGGAATTGCAGAAGTGACAAAGAGTCCTGTGGCACCTTAAAGACTGACTAAAGTATTGAAGCATAAGCTTTCGTGGGCTAATACCCACTTCGTCGGATGCATGCAGTGGAAGTATACATCCGACGAGGTGGGTATTAGTCCACGAAAGCTTATGCTTCAAGACTTTAGTCAGTCTTTAAGGTGCCATAGGACTCTGTCACTTCATTTGTTTCCAGTACTTCTCCTTGCTACTGCTTTGAATCTCAATGCTTTGTTCAATAAACGTATACAATACAGAAAAGTTCTGGAACCACTGCTGGTCATTCTAGGTCCACATGATGATGTGCTCCAGAAACACCAGTCAACATATGGGAATCTGTGTTTATGGCAACAGACATGAGTAGCATCAGCTGGGTAGTGGCTGCCATATGTATACCAATGAGGTCAGTTTGGTGCCTGCCGTAGGACAAATACCACCACTGAAGCATTCACCAGCATCTCCCTGATGCTCCCTCTGATTTCCAAAAAAAAAAGGAGTGAAAATGCAAGAAGTTTTTCCAGCTGTCTTGAATCTATGTTAGACTCATTGCAGAGAGTGTGCAGACCCCCAAAATGGCTCAGCTGGAGGTGTTGGTGGGCACGGGCACTTTGGGTCAAGTGCTATAGGATGCACAGATAAATTCTCCCACAATGCAACATGAACCGAGCTCTATAGTGGCTACAGCCAGTGAAGGTGCTCGGAACCCTGGATCAATAACGTCTGACTTGTGTCTGTGTAGTACAGACATGGCACAGGTATGAGGCTTGTGTAGCAATACAGCATGAATGCTCAAGCATGGAGCTTGGAAAGAACAGGTCTGCAGGCATGAGTCCCACACACCTGGATTTTTTATGCAGTGTAGACATAGCCTGGAAGTGGTGCCAAGACTTTGGGAGCTTCGTCCTACACAGTGCTGAGCATTCCAGAGTTGTGTTGGGTGCCCCCCAATGCCCATGGAAGCCACTGGGTATTGAAGGGGCTCAACACCTCACAGGAATATTGAACACTCCGCATGATCAAGCTCCTTAAGCAGGGGTCTCCAAACTACGGCCCGCGGGCCGGATGCGGCCCGCGAGGCCCTCTCATCCGGCCCGTGGAGATCTTTTTGTCTACCGCACTTCCGGTAGCGGCGTCACTTCCGCCTGGCCCTGCGCGTGCCCGTCGCTCGGGCTCCCGCTCTCGCGGCCTCTCGCTTCCGCGCCCTCCCGCCGGGCGCGGTGAACCAATCGGGACGCAGGGCGCGGTAAACCAATCGGGACGCGCCCTGACGCGGACGGGCAGCGCCGGGAGCCAATGGGCGCGAGGCACCGGGCCGGGGGACGGGGCTAGGACTGGTGAGGTGAGGTGAGGTGAGGGTCGGGGGGGGGGGTGGTGTTTCGGAAGGGGTCCTGGGGGGTTCTTGGGGCTGGGCGGGGGTCCTGGGGGGTTCTTGTGGGAGGGGGGCTGGGCGGGGGTCCTGAGGGGTTCTTGGGGGAGGAGGTCCAGGGGGGCTGGGCGGGGGTCCTGGGGCCGTTGGGCGGCGGTCCTTGGGGGGGCTGGGCGGGGGTCCTGGGGGTTTCTTGTGGGAGGGGGGCTGGGCGGGGGTCCTGGGGTGTTCTTGGGGGAGGGGGCCCGGGGGGGCTGGGTGGGGGTTCTGGGGGGTTCTTGGGGGAGGGGATCCGGGGGGGCTGGGCGGGGGTCCTAGGGAGGGTCCTGGGGCCGTTGGGCGGGGGTCCTTGGGGGGGCTGGGCGGGGGTCCTGGGGGTTTCTTGTGGGAGGGGGGCTGGGCGGGGGTCCTAGGGAGGGTCCTGGGGCGGTTGGGCGGGGGTCCTTGGGGGGGTTCTCTCCAGATACCCACTAACCCCCCCAAGACCTCACCCCCCCCATCTAAACCCCGCTGCTCCTTTGCCCCTGACACCCCCTCCCCCTACTCACCCCCCGGGACCCCACCCCCATCCAACCCCGTCTGCTCTGACCCCTAACCACTCCCCCTGGGACTCGCACAAACTCCCCCCTGTTCTTCGCCCCCCGAGACCCTCTGAGACCCTATTAATATTAAATAAATAATTAAAAACAACATCCATGTTTTGATTCTTTTTTATTTGAACCTCGAGTGTGTTGTCGGCCCCCGAACTGCTATTTGATATTTAATGCGGCCCTCGGGCTGAAAAGTTTGGAGACCCCTGTCCTTAAGGATCAGATCTTAACCCCATTAAGTCAATGGGAGATTTCACAGAACGTGCTCATGCAGATTAAACTTGATTCATTTTAATTTTTTCAGTTGGGTACAGTTCTCACAAAAGTTACCTTTTGGGCTGATTACAGCATTGCAACAGCAACACCATAGCTAGGGCGAGATGGTAGGTCTATTCTAAACCTTCTCAGAGGGAAACAAAGACAAGGAGATGAGAGAGCAAGGTGAGCTTACAACGATAGGGAGATTGATTGCCATGCCTGCAGGAGGTTCAGCACATGCAGACACAGCTGATAGGGTGGGGGAAAGGTTACTTTAAGGGCTTGTCCTCACTGGGGGGAGGATCGACGGCAGATACGCAACTTCAGCTACGAAGTTTGCATATCTGCTGCCGACTTACCGCTTGTCCCCACGGCGGCGGCAGTCGGCGGTGCGCTCCCCCCTCGACTTCAGCTTGCGCCTCCTGGCAAGCTAGAGTTCCGGAGTTGACGGGGGAGCCGCAGGCCATCGATTTATTGCATCTTAACAAGACGCAATAAATCGATCGCCAGAAGATCGATCCGGGACCGTGTTAGTGAAGACGAGCCCTTTGTCACCGTTTGCATCCTCCTAATTCTAGGCAGGTTAGGCGCCCTTGATATAAACTTAAGCAGACCAGAGGTGCCCCCAAAATCTCTTTAATGTGAAGTAGCATGATCCTGCCCTGATGCCCTCAGCACCCACTCTCTGGCATATCCAAGCTGGGGCTTGTGAGGGGACCTGCTTAGGGCAGCCTCCAGGCTCTCGCCCTGCACCAGGAGAACCTCTGGGTGGCTAAGGGGCTGCAGCAGCAAGGAGAATTTCTCATGTGCTGTTTAGAATGGAAGGGATAGCTCAACATTAACTCCAGAGCCCAAGGGCCAGGTGAAAAGGAACATTTTGGACAACTTGTCCAGGCAAACTACAATTAATTTTTCCCCATAGGCCTTTACATAGCTTTCATTTTCAATCCAGAACAAATTCAAAGCAAGTAGCAAAACAGCACTGCTGAAATCCCACTGGTTTCTGTAGGACTTTACATTGGAAATCCATAGGAAAACATCGCTTTAAATCACATTAGTAGCAGGAAATAAGTCATCATAAACCAGTGGTTCTCAACCTTTCCAGACTATTGTACCCCTGAAGCCCAACCCTCACCCCCCAGGGCTGGGTCCTGTTCTCCACGGCCCAGGGCTGAAGCACATAACTTAGTTTTGGGGGGGGGGGCCCTGTGGCATGGGGTCCCAGGCATTTGCCCTGCTTGCCATTCCCTATCACTGGCCCTGCACTTGTGATCCCCTAAATCTGTCCTGCAACCCCCCTTGGGGGATCACAACCCCTAGGTGGAGAAACACTGTTCTAGATAACTTGATGTACCCCTCGGAAGACCTCTGTGTACCCTTAGGGATACGTGTATCCCTGTTTGAGACCCACTGTTATAAACCATATAAATTGGTTACAAGATGGTTCCTTATTTGGCAATATCAATGCAGGAAATTAGAGGGAGAAATCAGGTAGTTTTAAGGAAACTTTAGGAATAACGGTCTGTTCAGTGGAGTTTTAAAATGTTAATAGCACCCCCAGGAATGAGGGATGGGTGCAGTATCAGGTAGACAGAGCCATAATCAATATATATAGGGCTAGATTTTCAAAGTTGCGGTGTATAATTGCATGTGTACCTTTAGTGCACAGGTATGCATGCATATATCCCAATTGCTTTCACAAATTAAGTACATGTACATGTCAGCTAAGTGCTTAGATGAACAAGGTACAGATGCAAATACATGTGTACTGGGTATTTGTGCATACCTCATTTATACGTACAAATGCATGAACACAGTTGAAAATGTTTACAGTTGAAATTCTGGACCATAACAAAGTCACTCACAGATTCCACCTTGTACTGTGCTTGTTTGAATCAGACCACAGTCCCATCCTGGCAATATAGCGGATCAATTTCTGGACTTGTTTAGGCATTGGTGCTGCCACAAGAGCTGCAATTCGGGGTGGAGGTGGAGATACCCAGTAGTATAATTTACTAACTTAGCAATGTAAACACGTGAGGCCTGATTCTCATTTATACTAAGGCCACTTTACACTGCTCTAGTCATGGAAAACCACCTTCAGTGGGTGTAAATATAATTTACTCCCCCTTTTAATATCCTTGACACTGCCAGAGCAGTGTAAAATGGCCTCAGTGTAAATGAAAGCCAGGCCCATATTGTGATTCGGTGCCCTGCAGTGCTCTTTTCCTAAAAATGCTCAGGCAGTCAATGTGCAGGGGGAAAATAACCCTCTATAAATTTTTGATGCTACAATGTGATTTTCATGGCTTGCTTCACAGTTTCTCCATTGACTGATTTTTGTGCTATAAATTTTGGTTCTCTGGTGATTATCATCTGATAAAAGTCAGCAGGTAGCACCCTCTGTCCCAATGAAATTCAAACAAGCTCCATGCATTGTCCTGCCAAGTGAATCAAGCAAGGGCAAACTGTAGATAAGATATAAAAGACCAGAGGTCAGACAGTCTGGAAAAGAAAAAAAAATACAATATACTCTGATTCATAACAGTGGGGGACACTAGCAACTCTTTTCCAGTAGTTAGTCCAATCGGAAATCTTAGGGTTTGCAATATTTCTCCAAACCATTTAGTTCATTTGTACAGCACCTAGCACAATGGGGCTGGGGGGGGCCCCCTCCAGGTGCTACTGCAATACACAAATAATATTAGGGCTTGTCTTCACTACGGCGGGGAGGGATCGATGTTTTGGCAGTCGATTTATTGCGTCTCATTAAGACGTGATAAAGCGATCGCCAGCAGCGCCCCCGTCGACTCCGGAACTCCAGCTCGTCAAGAGGCACAAGCTGGAGTCGACGAAGCTATTAACGTAGCTGAAGTTGCATATCTACAGCCAATTCCCCCCTCCCACCAATGAAGACCAGCCCTTAGTCTCTATGCTTGCCAGGTATATTAGCTCTAAGTGGTCAGCTCGCTAGTGAATTTCTGCTCTTTTTTTATATAGTCCCAGAAAGTCATCAGAAAGTGTGTAGATGAAGCAAACTGCTGTTTCAGTGGCTGCTAATTTGATTTTTTTTCCTCCGTGTAATAAATGGAAAATTGGCCAAATCAAGACATCTGTCTCCTACTTTGTACTCCGCAGTGGAGATTTCACTATAGTATGTCACCACCCCCAGCTAAGTCCCAAACTCTTACCCAATTGCTCAGTCTGAGCAGCAGCATAATGGACTGGACAGAGCATTACCTAAGAACATTTTTCAATTGTTCAGATTTTTTTCACTTTCATTATAACTGAACAGCACTCTATTGCTAAAGCAATGACACACTGTACTACCTGCAAGGCATGTTGCTATGTCATTCAGATGTAAGCTCCCGTATGTGTGTGTGTTTGCAGAATCACCTTCCTCCCCTCTTTTAACAATGTATGTTTCAAAGCAAAAAGAGGTGATGGACATTTTTGCTACAACTTTAAAGGAAGAAACAGACATGTCATAACTATGAAGACCCTACCTGTGGTCTGTAGCTGGTAACGTAAAGAAACCCTATGATTACAATTCCTGCTATGATTACGGACCTCATTGATACTATAGATCTACAGAGTAGTAAACCTCAGACCCAGCTGGGCAATCAGCTCAGACTATAAACATCAGATCACATCGTGTAGTAAATCTTTAACTAATTTTGAATTACTTTTTTCATCCAACTACTTTTTTGCTGAATGAATTTATTTTGGAGCATGTACCTCTTCTGGCACAAACCCTACTTTCTGTTTTTCCTCAGTGAAATGCGTCAAAGGGCATTTCCTAACAGAAAATGAAATGTTAATGACCTTCCTCCGCAAATTCAACTGTGGACTTTAAACATCTGCTTGGAAACAACAAGTGCAAAACTAACTTTACATTTATGAGCTGCTGCCAATCCAAATATGTAATATCCAGGTTGCAGAATTGTTTCTTCCCTAAGCCTCTTCTGCACATCCCATTTCAGCTATCAACAGTTTGCAATGGTCAAAGCTGAAAGACTTATCAAGGGCAACCTAAGCGAGCCCTATTCACTTGTTATCAAGGGGCCAGATTGTCCTCTTCTCTCCTGTGAGAGAACTAGCAGACTCAGGTGGGGGGGGGGGGGTAAGGAGAGGGAGTCACGCCTCTGTAGTGTAATCTATCTGCTCCCCAACATTGTCAAAGTTCCTCTACTTCAATACCAAAACACCTCAGAGAAAAAAAAAAAAAAAAAAAACACACACCACCAGAAGGCCAAACAATGGGCCAAATTTTGCTTGGCTTACTTGTATGAGCATTAAAGTCAATGGAAATATCTGTGAGAGTTAGATGGGTATGATTTGGCCCAATATGCAGAGATAGATATGAATAGACAGTGGAGAGTGGAAAATGCAGTAGGTTGGATGAAGAGATAAATGTAACATATTAGAATAGTGTAAATGCAGAGTGCTGTGGATGGAACAGAGAAAAGACATGACTTGGGGCAAGACCTCCTCTCATAGGAGATTGTCATCTTCCTCCCGTCAGTGGTTCTCAGACTGCGCATTCCCATCCCATTTTAATGGGGTCACCAGGGCTGGTGTTAGACTTGCTGGGACCTGGGGCTGAAGCTGAAGCCTGAGCCCCACTGCATAAGGCAGAATCCAAATCCCAAGGGCTTCAGCTTTGATTCCCCTGCCCAGGGTGGTAGGGCTCAGGCTTTGGCTTGTGCTCCCCCACCGGGGTGGTGAAGCTTGGGTGGGCTCAAGCTTTGGTCCCTCCTGGGGTTGCATAGGAATTTTTATTGTCAGAAGGGGTTTGCGGTGCAATGAAGTTTGAGAACCCATGTGCTACATTACTACTAATTAAGGCTTGGTACATAGGAGAATCAGGAGGACCACTGCACCAGAGACAGGAGCATCAGAATATTAATCCAAATCAGAGACAAATGGATATTGCTTAATATGTAATGCACTACACAACATGTTCACCTGTGACATACAGTGGAAGAGAAAAGGAAGACTGGGAAGTACTATTATTTCTAGTAGCACCCACAATATGAAAGGCGCTTTCCAAACAGAAAAGGAACCATCTCTGCTGCAAGCAGCATACACTATAAAGGCAGACAAATATAGAGTTGATGGAGGACATACAGAAAATTAGTAGAGTGATCAAGCTGATGATTGGCCACACCATGGTAATATAAAGGTATAGGGGCCAGATAGTGAAACCCTTGCTAAGTGCACTTTCAAGTCAGTATATAGAAATATCAGTGTTGCCCTATGCTAGCAGAGTTTTAATATCAATATTATTCCTAATTACTTCTCAGACTGGTAAGTATAACCCACTGGGTCCTGGAGGGGAAATCTGAGGTGGGTGTCAATAAGACAAAGATTTTATTTGTGTCTTCTCAATAAAGAAAAGCCATCTTTTATATTAAGTGTTCAATCAAACCTGGGGAGAGGCATATAGGGGTATTTGTCATTCTTGTAAAGCACTTCTGAAAGACTGGAAGTCAGACTGCGCAGCTCTGTCTTGAGCAGTGGTTCCCAAACTTCAACAACCCACGAACCCCTTTCACTAAAACATCAAGTCTTGTGAACCCCCTCTTAAAAATTAGTATTTCCAGGAATTTTCTTCCTTACCTGAGCATGAATTACAAAAGCAGTGATCTTGGAAATATACTAATATGTTTTATGGCAGGGGTCTCAAACATGCGGCCCGAGGGCCACATGCGGCCCGCCAAGCCCTTCCCTGCGGCCCGCCAAGCTTCCTGGTGCCCCTCCCTCCCCCCCGGTTCCCCCATAGCAGTTTGCAGGATGGAGGGGCCAGAAGTGGAGGCTTCTCTGCTGCCTGGCTGGGCCGCGTGTGTTTCTAGCTCTGGACTTCCTATATTGCTCTTGCTTTGTTTGCCAAACAGCTGTTGGTGGTGCCTAGCGCTTTCCAGGAGGGAATGGGGAGCTGAGTGCTCAGAGGAAGAGGTGGGGCAGGGGTGGGACCTCTTGGAAGGGGTGGAGTGGGGGCGGAGCCGGGGCAGCGAGGGTATGTGTGTGTGTCAGTGGTGCGGCCCTCGGGCCAGTGCACTAGCCCTCATGCGGCCCTCATGGTCATTTGAGTTTGAGACCCCTGTTTTATGACATGCTTGTTACACACTATTGATTATTGATCATTACAGTATTGTTACATTATGAAAACGGCAACACTCTTTGTAGCTTGTATCATTTTGATTAAGCCTGTTATAAGACAAGGCTCTTATGTTTCATCAGGGAATATCAGCTGTGAAACAGCATGAAGGTATTTAAGAAGCCAACTCAGAGTTCCTCCTACACAAGCATTCAGGTCTTGAGCAGTCCAGGCAAACAACGCACGTTACAAAGCTTAAACTTGTTCTTCATAATCATTTAAAAACAATACTAGCTGCCTATTTAAGTTTAAAAACAGCAAAAAAGATACCTGTTTCCATTTCTTGGAAGGAGTCTTGAAGTTTAAAATCTCCTCAGTGTAATAGATATGCTGGCTTTGATCTGCTTAGCTCTTGGAGTCTCCAGGCTGGGAACTCATTAAATAAGGCCAAGAAACAAAAAGTGCTTAATCTTGGGGGGGGGGGGGAGGGGGGCTGTGAAGGGAGGAGAAGAGCGAGAACCAGAACATTCCTCTTTGTTGTACAGGAGACTAGGTGCCTAACTCCAGGTTTGTGAATCGCAGTGATTTTCTAGATGCCTAAGAGTTAGTTATAATGCTGAGCCCCTAACTCCTTTTGTGCATCCAAGCCTGAGGTGTCAATTCACCAAAAAGCTTCAGCATCTTGCAGTCCAGTTCTGAAAACGGTTTTGGCCCATGTTCAGCAAAGTGCTTGAACATGTTAGTGGCTGTCAAAAGGTCCACCCTTTTACTCCGGCAGCTAACCTGGTGTGATGAAGTGGAAATGTTCTTGATGTTTTCTCTGAATAGTGTGTGTGCCTCAGTTTCCCCTATGTATTAATCAAGTAGCTAGATGGTGGGATAAGGGTGTGTGATCATTGCAGCGACCCCTAGAGGGCAGGTGTGATTGCTGACTGGCTGCAGAGAATGGCTAACACACTGTAGCCTGGTAATTGAGGTCCAGGCACCTTCCTCTGCAAGCATCAGCCAGAGGTGTTGGTGCAGAACAGGTGACCTGCTGGCTCTGGAAAGAGACAAAGGGAAGAGGAGGGGCAACAGGTGTGATGTAGGCCTGGCAGTGAGTCAGTTTCCTGGTAGGAGACTCAGACAGAGGAGTCCAGGACACTAGGCCCTGAATCTCCCCTACCCCACAAAGATGGATTTTACTGAAATGTTTGGATTTCTGTGCTAACAAGACCTGTTCTACGATTTGTTCTGGCAGACTTAGAAGGGTTTACAACACTGGCTGGGAGTCACTGCTGACTGAAATTGTGGTGCATGGTGCTGTGGGTGGGATGAGCAGACACGCAAGGCTTCCCCAGGTGGACTTGCTGTGGGGAGCACATAGGGTGAACAGGGGTGCTGAATGCTTGGACGTCAGACCCAGGAAGTGCTAACGTGGAGTAAGCTTCTTGCCCTGGTGAAAGAGTGCCCTGAGGGGAAGACACACTGCACCAGTGCGGTGGGGCTCCTTCACTCGCTTGATAAATTCAAGCGTCACTGGAGCAGGGAGTTTAAGCACGAGTCTCCCACGCCCTGAGTCTCCACTGAGCTTCATGCAGAGTGGTTCCAGAGCACTGAGACTGACTCTGTCACTGCTGGAATGGACTCTATAGCCGGACAATCAGAGCACTCTCCCAGGACGTGGGAGACTCGTGCTTAAACTCCCTGCTCCAGTGACGCTTGAATTTATCAGGCGAGTGAAGGAGCCCCACATCAGAATAGCCCATAGCCCCATGATTGGCACACTCCACTGAGAGGTGGCAGATCCTAGTTCACCTCTATTCTCCCCTCAGACAGAGGTAGGAATTGAACTGGGGGTCTCCACAGCCATGGTGAGTACCCTAACCACTGGGCTAACAGCTATGAGGGAGGTGGGCCCCTTCCCCTCTCTATTTTAGGTGGACTCACCTGATGGGCCCCCAAGCTCCCCTAGGCATGCTCAGAGGGCACCTATCAGTTAAGACCCTGCAAGTGACAGACAGGTGTTTGGCTGCCTATCCCCATTTTGTGAATTGCTCTGTGGTTTAGGGGAGTGGTGTCTATGGGGAGGCAGCTCTGCTGACAGAGGCAGAAACATAGGAGCAGAGGGGTCTTTTACTACAAAAAAATTAGGAACTGAGTGAATTTAGGGGTCTACCAGATTCAGAAGCTGTTTTGTGCATCACAGTCATTCCTAAAACGGAGTCATAGGCAGGGCTGGCGACAGAAATTTTGGGGCCCCCTACTCCGATAGTTTGGGCCCCCCCCCAGCCCAGCCGACAGCAGATGGCCCCCCCCAGCCCAGCCGGCGCTCCCCTCCCCCCCCCGCCAGCTGACAGCTGGTGGCAGCGGGAGCGAGAGTGGCGTGAGCCGCCCTTTCTCCTCCTCCCTCCCCCGGACAGCGCTGCTGCCGCCGGCCGGGCTCTCTGCTCCTGCCGGGGCCAGGCGCGCTTGTCCCGGGGAGAGCCGCTCTCCAGGTCCCCGCTCTCCAGGTCCGGCGACAAGGGGGGACACAATGGGTACAGCAGTGTACCGGGGCCCCCCTAAAGTCGGGGGGCCCAGTACAGCTGTACCCGTAGTACCCCCCTGTCGCCGACCCTGGTCATAGGTGCCTGTAAGAGGGGAATAGGCATCAACTCCTTTTGTGCATCATGCATTAGTATTCACTACTATGGATCATCCCACTGACTTCAGCAGGGCTATTGCTTACTCATCATAATAAGCACCATGCTCTGTACCAAGTGTTTGCAGGATCAAGCCCTTATCACTGTTTTAAAGTATCAGTTTCAAAATAAATAAATAAATAAAAACAAAAAATGTAACTATTTCCATACGTTACACCCAGATAAAACAAAATACAAAGGTCAGCTCACATGTACTACCCTGTTTAAACATGAATCTTAAACATTAATTTCATCAGCTCTCCCCCTGCACCAAAAAGGAAATCTAACTGTGGTCCCCAAATTTTTTACCTTGCATTCTCCCTTACCCCTGTCCACCTGCCCCCCACCTGTGCCATGGTTGGTAGTGGGGCTGGAGTCACAGCTGGGAGCAGGTCTGTGGCCAGGAGTGGGGCGGAGGCTGGGAGCAGAGCTGTGGTTGGGACCCAAGACTGGGGGTGGGGCCGGGGCCACGGCTAGGAGCGGAGCTGTAGCCAGACTCTGGCCAGGAGTGAAGCTGTAGCTGGGTCAGGAGCCAAGGCCAGGGCTGTGACTGGGGGTGGGGCCAGGAGCAGAGCTGGGGGCAGAGTGGTGCTCCCTCCCCAGCCCCAGTGGGGGTTGGCCCAGGCCCAGGTTGCACACCGTCCCCTACTGCTAAAATGCTCCTCTGTGCCCCTGCAAGGGAGGCATGCCCCCCAGTTTGGGGACCACTGACCTATAATCTAGATAACAAAAAGAAATGACTTAAATCATATTTTTTATAGGCAGCTTCAGTTTCTTCAATATCACCCTGCACACAAGGTATATGGCTGAACACACAAACGCATGTAAAACTGATAAGAGCAAACTGGAGACCATGATTAGGCAGTTAATATGCTGAGAGCACTGCCTATCATGCTGACTAATGTTGTCTAATTGTTTCCTTATACTCCTCTGTCAGTCTCCCTGTATCCATCTGTTGGCTCTTGGCTTATACTTAAATTGTAAAATCTTTGGGGCAGATCTTAATCGTTTTGTTCAGCACCTAGCACCATTGGGCCACAATTCGGTGCTACCACAATACAAATAATAAATACAAATATCTGGTGCTGCTTCTGGGCAGCTCACCTGGTAATGCTAAATGTTTTCTTATTACTTTAGTTACAGAAAGGAGCTATATAGGGGTAGATTCCATCACCTTTACTCCCACTGAGTAGCACCTCACTCCAGGAATAGTCCCATTGAAACCAAGGGGAATATAGGGTTTGCAATTTGGCCAATAATGATTACAAATAAACTTGAGTCCAGTAAAAACTTAGTATTTCACAGTCAAGCTGTTACTAACCAAGATATGGATCTGTTTACTTCATTTCCACAAATGCTTAGCAAACAATGCAGAACTGGTTTGGTGGAAAACTCAGGGGAGATTAAATCAGGTCTAACAAAAACAATTTAACACTCAAATCTTTGTCACTCCCAACCCCAGTTGGGATTAGGGTTGCCAGTTTTTGTTGGCCATATTCCTGGAGGTTTCATCACAATATAATCTTTAATTAAAGATTAACCTTTAATTCTTGGAGATGCCAGGGCAATCCTGGATGGTTGGCAAATCTACTTGGGTTTCAAAGGGCTGAGGGCCTGGCCTTAAGGGCTTCAACTGTGAAGTTCAATTGGACTTTTGCCTAAGTCATGACAGCTTTAAAAGAAGAGAGGTTCAATATACCATTAACAATCACAATAATCACTGTGTGCCTGTTAGAATATACATTTTTATTTATTGGGATATTTGTACAAGAGAGTTTGCCATTTATCTAACAAAGACACTAACAAGAGCCAGTTGGTAAGGCTTAAGTGAAGTAAAGAAATTGTATTTACTACATTTAGATTGAGCCCTAGTATACAATGTAGTCTATTTTCAAAGCAGTCTAGTGTATTTAGACACATTTATCTTCCATTAATTTTAAAGTATGCAGCGTTGGTCCCAGAATATTAGCGAGATAAGGTGGGTGAGGTAATATCTTTTATTGGATCAACTTCTGATGTGAAAGATGTACACTCAAAAGCTTACACAGACCAGAAGAGCTCTGTGTATGCTTGAAAGCTTGTCTCTCACCAAACAGAAGTCGGTCCAATAAAATATATTACCTCACTTGGTCTCAGTTTTAGTGGAAGATGTGTCTAAATCCACTAAACTAGTTTGAAAAGCTCACCCTGGGTACCTAATATCAGACACTTACATAAGTGGCCGGATTTTAAGTAGTACTGAGTACCAACAGCTCCATAGAACTCAAAGTTCAAGCATCTTTGAAAATTAAGCCATTTAATTAGGTGTTGCTTGACCATAGATTGGGCAGCTTTCATTAGTCACTCACATTTGAGAATTCTGTTACACGATGTGATGTATATATTGGACCCGATACCCACTTACGCTAAAGCACCTTTGCTCCTGTTGTGATAATTGGGCCTATAAATGTGCACTAATTGGGAGTTCAACTGTAAAAATGTGAAAGTTTGTAAGAGGTCACAATAACCTATAACAAATGTTGATGGGAAAAGGTATGCAAAAGAGATAAAGACTAAATTAGTCTAAAGAAAAAGCCCCACTAATATAACTCAAGGACTAAGTTAAGATGGTACCTGGTAAAAACAGATGTGGAACTGGAAATTAGTGAACCAAAACTGGCATGTCAGATATTAGGCCTAGTAGGTAGACAAAATAATGTTGGCATAGCCTATGCCAACCATCATTCCCTTTTTGGGTCCTTAAAGATAGACTTCAGGGGAGAGGGGGAGAATAAGGAAGAACAGAAGAAGGCTACTGGAGCAAGCATCACCATTCTTCTGACTGATCCTGAAAGATGTCCTGACCAGGTCTAGCCAGAGCAGAGGACCCAGATAGGATTGCTATAACTACTTCTATTGGCTCCAGCTGAATCCAAACCACCACCAGGTGTAAAATGGGATCGACTAGCAGCTCCAGCCCTTCTCAAGTAATTTTTTCTCTTCACCAAGAGGACAGTTATCATCTAAGAGATTGTCAAATAAGGTGAGTTTTCCTTCTAAACCTTTCTCCAGATAGAAAGAGAACAAAGAAATGTTAAAATGAAAGCCTTATTTAATAGTTTGCATTTCAATTGCTTAAACGGCTTTGCCTTCTGTTCTGTATCTTTAAAATGATTTTTAATGGTGCTTGCCATCTAAGCAGGTTGAGGTCTCTATACCAAACCCCAAACCTAGTTTAAAAGTTGGACACTGACTGGGTTATGGTGACACCTTTGCCCTGTTTATTCTATCTAAATTAATGCTGCACCAGCACTACTCTGACAGTAGAAAGGGCCTTAAAATGGGCATTTATTTTATTTACAGCCACTGCCAGGCTCCTTTATACTGCCTGCATGGTGTAAAAGGGACTTACAGTCAATGAGAATCAGGCCCATTATTATCCATAATCTAAGAACAGTACTGTAAACATTTGTCCAATTAAATCAGTGTGCAACTAACACATGAGAGTTAAATTCTCCACCCTTGTATGACAAACAAAACTGCTCCCAATATTCCAGAGAAACAGGTCAGCGAAAGAACGAAGACTTGCTCATACAATTTGCAATGATTATGGCAGCCAGTGGACTACTGGCTCTCAGCAGAGACTTCAAATGCCACCCTTTGGTGAATTACTTTGCATATGCTTGACCCAGAGGATCCCTGTAAAACTCTGCCACCTTATGCCCTCTACCAGTTGGCACAAAGGTTCCTAAGTCACAGCTACCAAATCTGACCAACAGTGAAATCAGACAAGTTTTGGAATTGTAATCTAATTTGTATGGCAATAGGGTGTGGACAAATCACTGCCCTCTGACATCAAGTGAATATTTTTGCATCTTGCATTTTTGGTTCTTAATGTAATGCTGACACTGCCACTTTGGCTGCACATGGATTTTTAATTGTGTGCTGGAGAACAGAGCTTCATATGAGCAATATCTTTATAATGTTCTTAAAGTAAACCTGATTTCCAGTACTGTAAGGGAAACATGCTACAGTAGACTCTTGATTATCTAGGATTGGGTTAACCAGGATGTCAAAAAAAAAAAAAAAAAAAAAATACACGCAACTCACAGGGCCAGCTCTGGCTTTGTTGCCACACCAAGCACACACAACCCCCCCCCCCCCCCCCCCACCACCACCAGGGTGCAGGGCAGCCAGTGAACCAACACCCCCTTCCCTTGGCGCAGGGTGGCTGGTGAACCAAGCCCCCCCTCCTCCTATTTCCTATGGATGGTGATTATCCAGGATTTTATTAACCAGGATTAATTTTCCCCCCATCATCCTGGATAATCGAGAGTCTACTGTATCTGTCTCAGATTAGTGAGGTAAATCTTACAGTATCCTAATTTAGTATTACTATAAATTGTTTATACAGCTATATAGATTTCCAGGACACTTTAGGTGCCTAGATGTAAGGACTTGTTTCCTCATTACATTACACCAGTTTTAGGATGGAAATTAAGGTACACTGGCCCAAAACTGGTATAAAAGGGTAGAATCTGACTCTGAGTGTATAGTCCAGAAGCTCAATCCCAATATTTCCAATGAAGTGAGTCCACTCACTGGAGTATGAGCTGTAGGACTGGGCACTAAGTAATTAACTTCAATATTATCTACAGGGTTTACAGTTTAGTTCAGTAGCTCTTGGCACCCCCCACTATGCAAATTGAACCTCTGGCTCAGCTGCTTCTCAACTATTTCTTGGGTCAAAAAGTTGTTGGCTTCCCCCATGCAGCACCTTTACTACTTAATGGTTAGCTCAGCATTTGAAAATTTGACTCAAAACATTTCTCACCAGATATGTACAGTGAGTTATATTTGAAAAAACGGTTTTAGTCATTAAAACGGCAAAACTGACTTAAGATGGCTTTTGACTGAAAAGCAACAATTCTTTGGCACTAGCCATAGTGGAAACCATAAGCTATAATTCTGTATCACTATCAGATACTAGTGTATATGCAGTTACATGATCTCTTGGCCTATGGATACCAGTATGTGAATTCTAGAGACATATTTCACAAGTTTATCTGAAAGGCATGAGTGGGAGATGTGTCAGACAGCACTGGAATCAGCCATGGGAGAAGTAAACACCTTCAGTACTTAGGAAATTCCAACTATGCTCCTTAGCAACACAGGCTACTATGAGCAAGTCACAACTGTTCTCTATGCTGGGTTCCCACAGAATTGTGACTAAAGTTCAAGGTCTCAGTCGTTATCTTCAAAGTTCTCCATGCCCTGGGCCCAGGATACATAAAAGATTGTGGTCAACAATTTTGCTCCTCTGACACAGTGGAACTCTGTTCAGGAGATAGAAACTTCTCTGGGGGCAAACTGTAGCATGAACTCCCTCAGGAACTAATGACCATCATAAAACCCACCATATCCTTCTCCAAGTGCAAGGTTCTTTCTTTAATATAAACACAGAGCAACAGATTTATTTTTAAGAAACTAAAACAAGACACTGAATTGCACACACTTCCCCCTCTGGGGAGAGGATGCAAGAACACACAACATGTGGCAGATGTTTAGTCACCTTACTTGGATTACTAAAAGGCACTCAGATACTATGGTGTGATGGGATAGACAACCCTCACACTGGGCAACAAGGGTTTAAGGAGCTGCTCTAGGCTCAGCCAGCCCCACCCCACCCCACCTGCAAGAGATGCACAGGCTGGAGGAGGAATTAGAAAAGAGCAGCCCAGGGAAGAGAAAGGACCATAAGCATCCCAGTGAACAAGAAAGGATTGAGGAAAGGCAGGGTCTCTCCTATTCACAACTACCTGAAGTCTCCTCTCTGAGGGAAGGAGGGACCTGCTTTTGATGGACTCTGAGAGGGAAGCAGTTACCACTCTCACATACTAACCTAGTTTATTAGTGTTGATTCCATAGGTTTTGTTTATGGGCCACATCTGAAGGATGGAGACTCAGAACTGATCTGGCCAGAGAGCCAAGGCAAGAGAGGAGGCAGCTGCTGCTCGGAGGAGGAGAGCGCTACCTGGCCACAAAGAGGCACCATGCAGTGAGCGGACTCCCTTTATGCGGTCTGGTGCAGACTGAAAAGTGTGGACAATAGAAGTGAGGTAGGAAGTGGCCCAGAGAGGGCATCCTTAATATGCTCCTCTGTGTCAGACCCTTTTGTTACCCTCACAGGGTCCTGGGCCAGAACCCAGTGTTCCCCCACCCAAAAACACCACACTGTAGGTGATCAATACCCTTGATCACAAAGCAATACTCCCCACCAGCATAGACCAACATGGACAATGAGTGTGGTGTAAAAAGCTAAATAAACTAGAACAGAAGGTGTGTGCAAAGAACATGAATTGCCTTGTAAGCCTCTAGGGAAGGAAGTGTGGAGTGTCTAACTGCAGAAATCTTGCTGGGATACCAGAAGTAAATGACAGAGGCCCAAGATATAGGGTAACTGAAAAAAATCTTGAGAACTTACTAGTGGTGTGAAGGGATCATCTCTGTACACACACTGGAGAAGGGCTTGTATGCTGATGTACAGATTGATGCTTATCAAATACCAATTTATAAGCCGTGGTAGCAATTTGTTTTTCAACCTTTTTCTTCATACAAAACAATGTTTCTCAAGGAATAAGTGGATGATTTTTATTCTCTGACTTTGATGCTGCACATCTATTGTTATTTATTTCACCTAGATATTGTTACTATTTGTAATACTTCAAATCTCCCTTTGTATTTCCCTCTTTGCTCTGACTGTTCAATTACAATGGATAATAACCAAGAACTTTTACTTGAAACATGATCTGCTCTTTAAAGCACACTGTTCTTTTTCCATCTCATATGAAAGGAAGGAGACCACACCCTTTCCTTGATTATTTCAATTTAAGGATTGGAGACAACAACAAATGTGAATTACCTTGAGGGGAAATTAATTGCTTGCCCATTTCATCTACAGAGCTGATTATGACAGTGGCAATAGTACGCCTTATCACAGACATTGGATTCACCAAAAACTGTCAGCAAATAAGGGATTTTTCAACACTACATCACTGTGATGGGGTGTGACTCACCGTTGCAGCACCCCCTGCTGGATGTCCCAGGGATCAGCTCTGCTAGACAGTATATCCTCTTCTGGTGGCATCTCACCACCATCACTTCTGCTTCCAGGACCCACATCACTCCCAGGACTGCAGCATCCACTTTGTGACACAGCCCTCCAGCTGTGATGTACTCTGTACTTCCCACTTCTAGGGGACAGTATCAAAGTCTGCTGTAAAGCCACTGCCCTCAGTGGCTTCTACAGCCAACTGTCTGGCCACTTCACCAGCCTAGGGACCAGACAGATATGCTGCATCCCCTCCAATCTCTCAATACCTTTCCCTTGACCACTTTCCCACAGCCCCCTGGATCTACTTTTCCCAGGCCTCAGGGCCTCTGCCTGCAGATCCTTGCAGCCCACCAGGAGCTGCCTTTAGCTCCCTAGGTCTCTGCCTGCAGCACTGCTGTCTGGGGTGCTTACTACCATCATTCTGCAAGGCAGCCAGCCCTTCTCAAGCTCCCAGGGATGACTAATATTGCTCTTCTCTGCAGCCCTTCTTATATGGGCCAGGCCAGCCCTGACTGGCTGATCCTTGCAGCCCCTCTCTAATTGGCTGCATGGTGCACGGACTCCCTAGAGCTCTATTAACCCCGTATGGGCTGGTATAGGGAAGACACCCCCTCACAATCAAAACCAGCAGATGGTCATTTTTATCATGAATGCTGTCAAACATAATGCAGAGTTTATACAGTGAGAAGTGTTTTGATCACTACATAAGCATCCTGCATGCTGATTAGCAAAATGAACATAGCTTTCCTTATTTGTGTCATGACAGTTGAGCATTGATAGTGATGCAGTATCTGCAGCTGTATGTGGGAAGCTGATCAGATAATTATATGGTAGTTATATGAATTTACACACACTTGAAAACTGGGGCATATGTATAATTGTTCTTTTTATTATGTTCTGTGCAAAATACAAAAGGAGCTATTGAGACATCTGTGACTAAACAAAAGAACTTCAGTTAATATTTATCATATGCCTGCAAAAAGAAATGCCCCCCAGCTACAGCTACAAGATGGTACTGGCAAGTTAGGGATTTCTGACTACTGTGTTCTGGACTTGCCTTCAGCCTTTCCTCCTTCAGATAATATAAAAAATGCACAGTTCTGAAGTTTTGCTCACTGTCTAATATGGCTGACATTTGTTTTAATTTTCAACCATTCTTTCTCTCCACTACCTCTGTCTTTTATCTTAGTTCTGTCATATATAGATTGTAATCTCTTTTTTAGAGTCTATACATTTTAAATGACGTAGATAGTACTATATAACTGGCCTACCTCCCACTCTGCTTTTCATGCTCTGCCCTGCAATGGAGCCTGGTCTACTTCCTCATAAGAGTAGGATTTGGAGCAGCA
The DNA here is from genome assembly GCA_032164245.1 of Sternotherus odoratus. Lineage (NCBI taxonomy): Eukaryota > Metazoa > Chordata > Testudines > Kinosternidae > Sternotherus > Sternotherus odoratus. The sequence continues at coordinate 210,209,701 of JAVMKO010000002.1, read as the reverse complement.
CAAACTAAGCTGCAGGATACACAATTGAAAACAATTTGATCTCCAAGCAAGCATAGTCATTTACCACACAGGTTTAACCACAGAGCCAATGGAGTTAAAGTGTGCACAGCTGAACTGAAGGTGGCTGTTACAACAGAGGACTTAGTCTGGTAAACTGCTACAGCTGTCAAAAAAGTTTTGGAACTGCTGGACATACAAAGAAACTAAATGCAATGTATGAGACAAAACAACAGGAGAATAAATTTTACCCACTATTCAGCTCATGCCCATGATTGGTGGCATTGCCTGTACAGATGTGAACACTACTTTATATCTATAGTAGGAAGCCAGGCAGGAATCCTAGGGTTGTTCAGTGCTGGAAGAAATTGACTCTTTTTGTGATTCTTCAACACTGTCACCTGATGTGGTATCAGAGGTTGACTCATTTTGACCCAGCATAAATAAGAGGAAAAGAAAATTCCAATATTCAACTCCTCATAAGATTTTCAATTTGATCAGCCCCACAGAAGGGATTGAGTGGAATGAGCACTAGATTACAAACTGCAACAAAATTGAATATTGAGAGTATTGATGTATAGGTCAGCTAATTCATTTATGTAATACGTAGTGATGCTGAGCACTTTATTAATCAGTTGTGCTTGCTAAGGAATGAGATAAAAATAACAGTGACAGTCTTAAAAATCTGATAGGCATTTCATTCCAAAACAAAAGGGAACACATGAACATACATGCTTTTCCCAAAGAGTGCAGAGGCCCTGCCTTTATAAGGGTTCCATGTGAAAATAAACAGAATTGTGAGGTCCTCTAAACTTGGATTTTAAACAAGGAACTTTCAGAAAAATTATGTTTAAGGCCAGATGCTTAGCTGGTATAAATCCATGTAGCTCCATTTGTTTAAATGAAGCAGCATCAATTTAAACCAGCTGAGAATTTGACCCTGAATATCTGAGGTAATTCTGGAATGACATTATGAGCTAGTAAAAATGCAAGTTATCTAACAAGGAAGCAGAGAAAGAATGAGGCAAGAAGTAGCAAAGAGGACATGCCCATAGAGGAAATAAGAAGCATAATAAAAATGAAGCTTCTTAACAGAATGAGTTTCTAGGGCATAAATGGGGAGATTACAGTATACATGAAGTCTGCCCAGCTACTGTAAGCATTTGCAGGAAACTTACAGGAAAGAAAGATTCAAGAATAGCAGCCGTGTTAGTCTCTATCCGTAAAGAAAGACTAACCAGTTTATTTCAGCATAAGCTTTCGTGGACCATAGCCCACTTCAGCAGATGCATAGAATGGAACAGAAGTAAGATGCATTTATACACACAGAAAGAAGAAAAAGAAAAAAAAAGTTGTACATTAGCATACCAATTCTAAGAGGCTGTTAAATCTGGATGGGCCACTATCAGCAGGAGAAAAAAATACCTTTTGAAATGAATTTCTGTGTCTGCACTAGATAGCAAGTGTTGAAGATAAATCAACTCGGGAAATGCAATCAATTAGTGTAATGAGAGAACCATTTGCAAGTCCTATTTAGCCCCTGGTTAATTGTATCCAATTTGAAAATTAATTCCAGTTCCTCAGTTTCTCGTTGGAAAGAGAGGTTAATTCCAAGACCAGGAAGGGACCATTTTGATCATCTTCTAGTCCAGGGGTCTCAAACTCAAATGACATGAGCACTAGTACACTGGCCCAAGGGCTGCATCACTGACACACACCCCTTTGTTGCCCCTGACCCCGCCCCAACTCCACCCCTTCCATGAGGTCCTGCCCCTGCCCCGCCTCCTCCTCTGAGCACACAGCTCCCTGCTCCTCCTGAAAGCGCTAGTCACCGCCAACAGCTATTTAGCAAACAAAGCAAGAGCAATATAGAAAGTCCAGAGCTGGAAACACAAGAAAACAAATCTAATTTAACAAGAAATTACCAGCCTCAGATGATTCAAGCTTTTTTCAAATATAATATGCTGATAAATCTGACATAAATTTCAGCCCATCTCAGCCCAATATCAATTATAAGTTTATAACGTCTCCCATTCCCAAACTGATCCTTATAACCCTGTTCCCCATCCCCACTTACCCCCATAACCCAGCTCCGTTCCCCAAATCTCCCCTCACTCATGCTTGTAGCCAGCTCCCTGTGTTCCATCCCCAAGTCTCCCCTACTCACCCTTATAACCCTGCTCCCTATCCCCAAATCTCCACCCACTTATCCCTGTAACTCAGCTCCCGGTACCCCATCCCTAAATCTCACCCCACTCACCTCCCATAACCCTGTTTTCCATCTCCAAATGTGCCCCACTCATCCTTGTAACCCAGTGCCCAAATCTCCCCCCAACCCTGCTCCGTTCCCCAAATCTCCCCCCACACTCCCAGCTTCAATAGCCTCCCACCCCTAAGCTGCCCCTCCCTGTCCCCCCGTCTCCTTTCTCAGTCTCCTTTCAGCCTTCCCGGACTCTCCTCCCCGCCAACCCTTGCCAACCCTTGCCCGAGCCCGGCACTCTCTGCAGGGGATACTGGTAGTGAGGAATGGCAGGCAGGGGGCGGTGCAGGAAGCCCAGAGGGCTCCTGCGAAGTGCCACCCCAGCTTGTTCATTGAGGCCGCAGCAGCAGTGCTGGGAAGCCAGGCAGCGGCCCAGCCAGGACACTTCGCAGGAGCCCTCTGCAGCGTCGGTCAGGAGCAGTAAGTCTCCCACAGAGGGAGGCGGGAGGGCGGTGGGGAGCCTGGCTTACCGCTCCTGGCCGCCGCTGCAGAAGGCTCCTGGGAAGTGCCGCCCCAGCTCATTCATTGAAACCACAGCAGCAGTGCCTGGTAGCTGGGGATCAGGAGCAGCCCAGCCAGGCAACAGAGAAGCCTCTGCTTCTGGCCCCTCCCTCCCAGAAACTGCTATGGGAGGGCACCAGGGAGTTTCGCGGGCCACAGGGAAGGACTTCGAGGGCCGCATGGGGCCCCCGGGCCACATGTTTGAGACCCTGTTCTAGTCTGACCTACTGTATAACACAGGCCTAGAACTTCCCCCAAAATAATTCCTAGAGCAGATATTTTGGAACAACATCTCTTCTGACTTAAAAATTGTCAGTGATAAAGAATCCACCATGATCCTTGGTAAATTGTTTCAATAGTTCCTGTAATTACTCTCATTGTTAAAAATTACACCTATTCCAGTCTGACTTTGTTCAGCTTCAACTTCAGCCATTGGATTGGTGCTAGACTGAAGAGCCTAATCCTATATCATAAAAGACTAGAAAAGTGTGTGTGAAGCCGTCATGCGCAGTAGAGACGGCCCGGATGAATGGCATGCTGGGAGGTGTAGTTTGGCAGCACAACATGGCCGCCACGCATACGCTGCTGAGAGGGAATCAGGGTCTGGATCAGGGGCCTAGGGCAGGAGGGTGGCTGGGTGCAATAGGCGCAGGCAGGGGGCGCTGGGCGCGGGAAGGGGGCCGCTGGGCGGTGGGGCGGAGGCGCCCGGGCACGGCCCGGCCAGCTGCGCCCAGCCCAGCCGGGGCCTTGGAGTGGGTGGGAGGGGGGCTGAGTGGGTGGGGGCCTTGGCGTGGGTGGGTGGGAGGGGGGCTGAACGAGCGGGGGGGCATGGGGGGGAGGGGGAGGCTGAATGAGCGTGGGGAGGGTGTGGGGGGGAGGGGAGGCTGAACGAGCTGGGGGGAGGGCCGTGGGGGGAGGGGGAGGCTGAACGAGCGGGAGGGGCCATGGGGGGGACGGGAGGCTGAACGAGCGGGGGGCTGAGCGGGGGGGGCCTGGAGTGGGGGGGCTGAGCGGGGGGGCCATTACTGTTGCCCGTGTCCACGGGCTTTTACACTAGTAGTAAATATTTGTTCCCATATAGATCCTTAAAGACTGTAATGAAGTCACTACTTAATCATTTCTTTAAACTAAAGAGATTGAGCTCTTTGAGTCTGTCACTGTTTTTTAATCATTCTCATGACTCTCAATTTTCAACATCCTTCTTGATGTTGTGGGGGACCAGAACTAGACACAATAGTGCAACAGCAATTGCAGCACTGCCAAATATAGAAAATAACCTCTCTACTCCTACACAAGATTCCCCTGGCTTGCATTAATTATTTTGGCGCTAGAAGCTCATGTTCAGCTGATTATCCAGCATGACCCCTAAATCTTTTTCAGAGTCACTGCTCCAGGATAGAGACCCATCCTGTAAGTATGGCCTACATTCTTTGTTCCCAGCTGAATACATTTGCATTTAGCTGTATTAAAACACATATTGTTTGCTTGCACTCAGTTTAACAAACAATCTAGATTGGGCTGTATCAATGATCTGGCTTCTTCCTTATTTACCCACTCCCCTAACCTTTGTGTCATTTGCAAAACTTTTATCAGTGATAATTTTATATTTTCCTCCAGGTCATTGATGTTAAACAAGAAAAGGGCCAAGAACTGAAAAGAAAAGAAAGAAATTGGAAACATGCCTTTCAAAAGATAGGAAGGAAGTAGCCAAAGCAAGGATGAATAATGTCTAATTCCTGTGATCTACATCCAAAGATGGCATTCCTGAACAGGCTTGGACTATTAATCGTCACATTGCAATACTGTTGTTACAATTTAGAAGGGATTCGGTAATAGAGATAACTGGGATACATTTAAAGAGATGAGCCCTAACTTGCAGCCAGGTTAGTGCTCAGGAGCCCAAGGGCATACATAAATCGTCTGGGTCAATTCAAAACTTGTACAGTTATTACCAAGATGAGGAGTTTGTAACCCAGTGACTTCCTAGACCAAACCACAGCCTTTGAATGGGGCCTCATAAAATGCTGAGGAAAAACTGGACTGTGTTCTGTGAAAATGTTCTGCTTAAAGAGGACTAGTGAGGAACCTATTGGTAGATGGCACTACACTCTCTGTGCTCAGCCCAGCCCAGCGGGTGACAATATATATCTCTGCTTCCCAAAGTGAAGGAAAAACTGGAGAGAACGAGAACGGTATAAGAAAAATACATTATTGAATTGTTTTTAGTCTTATTTAGCCATATCAGTTCTAGGCTATTAGAGAGACAAGGTGGATGAGTAATATCTTTTATTAGACCGATTTCTGTTGCTGAAAGAGACAAACCTTCAAGCATACACAGAGATCTTCTTCAGGTCCGCACTGACAGAGTGAGATGCTCCTATAGTGCTTGGTATGAAAAAGAAATAAACCCATATATACTGGTGCAAACACAAAGAGACTTAGTGAAGCAGTGAGGAGGGAAAGCTGTATTCTTCTCACCCTAGGAAACATAATCAGCAGATGAACTGTGCAACAATATTTTCCTTACCAGGTACAGCCAGAGGATTCTGGCACATTCCACTCTGCCCTGAAGCACTAAGCTGACAACTTTTGTAACTCCATTTGTTAACTAGTATCAGATATGAACCAGAATGCTTTGTACTTATGCTAAGTTGTATAATTATGAACTGTATTTCCAGAATGCTCCGTACTCAGGCTACTAAGCTTTACTGTGGAAATCTACTAGCAGTTAAACTGCTTCAGTCTTTGTACGTGCAGAGCCTGTCAGAAATAAGATATATGTGCTAGTAAGGAATCTCTATATATAAAAGTCAAGTGGTGTATGTATGACAGCCAACTCCTCCCGCACCGTTTGAGCCAGAGACTTGAAATTTGGTACAGTGAGGGGTCTTGGGGTCTAGATCCTCGTAAGGGTCGAAAAATTTTCGGATCTCACCTCTGACGCCCCCCAGGGGTGAAAGTCTTTCAGGGCCAATCACATCGGCTGGGCAGTTAGGTGCTGATGATGTCATAATACCCCTCCAACAGACACCGCACTCACTCAGCTTGCCCCTCCCTGCTCCAACGGAACCCCAGAGATCCCTCAGTTCTCTGCCCCTCCCACCTCCCAACGGAACTCCATCAGCTCTGTGCCCCCCCCCACCTGCGAAGGTCCCCGAATCCTCGGTTTGGTCTGGGGGGGGGAAGGTGTCGGGGTGGGTGCCCAGACCAAACCCGACCCCCCCCCCCCGGCTCACTTACCCCCCCGACCAAACCCGACACGCCCACCTCACCCCCCCACCAACCGCAACTCCCCCTGACCAACCCCAACGCCCACACCTCACCCCTCATCCACCCCCGACACCTTCCCACCCCCCCAGACCAAACCCGACACCCCTGCCTCACTTACCCCCCGACCGAACCCGACACCCCAACCTCACCCCCCCACCAATCGCAACACCCCCAGACCAAACCGACACCCCCTGGCTCACTTACCCCCCCGACTGAACCCGACACCCCCACCTCACCCCCCCAAGCAAACCCGACACCCCCTGACCAACCCCAACACCCACACCTCACCCACCCGACAACTTCCCACCCCCCCAGACCAAACCCGACACCCCCGGCTCACTTACCCCCCGACCGAACCCGACACCCCTACCTCATCCCCCCAAGCAAACCCGACACCCCCACCTCACCCCCCCACCAACCGCAACACCCCCTGACCAACCCCAACACCCACACCTCACCCCTCACCCACCCCGACACCTTCCCACCCCCCCAGACCAAACCCGACACCTCCTGGCTCACTTAACACCCCCCACCATACCCGACACCCCCACCTCACCCCCCCACCAACCGCAAAAACCCCTGACCAACCCCAACACCCACACCTCACCCCTCACCCACCCCGACAACTTCCCACCCCCCCAGATCAAACCCGACACCCCCCCCCAGCTCATGGTGCACTGTGTAGCACACAGATTATTAAATACACTGTTCGGTCGGGGGGTGAGGTGCGGGTGTCGGGTTTGCTCAGGGGGTGAGGTGGGGGTGTCGGGTTTGGTCGGGGGTCAGGTGGGGGTGTCGGGTTCAGTCGGGGGGTGAGGTGGGGGTGTTGGGTTTGCTTGGGGGGGGTCAGGTGGGGTTGTCGGGTTTGGTCGGGGGGTAAGTGAGCCGGGGGTGTTGGGGTTGGTCAGGGGGGGTGGGAAGTTGTCGGGGTGGGTGAGGGGTGAGGGGTGAGGGGTGGGTGTTGAGGTTGGTCAGGGGGTGTCAGCTGTCTGCCCCCTCCCCACCTCCGACTGACCCGAGCAACGCCGGGCACTTATGCTAGTATTATATATGAATTGTGTGCTAGCATGAGTTAACACTACTTGTACTCCATGGTTTACTTATATCTAGGGTGACAATATGTCCCATTTTTAACATGACAGTCCCCTATTTAAGCCCTCTTGCAGGTGTCCCAATTTTTCTTAAAAATTGGTAAATTGTCCTGTATTTTCTGTCTCCTGATAAGTACCGGTGAATCCCACTGGCTGGATCCCTGCTTGCCAGCCACCCACCCACCCACTAGCGATCAGTCGGGGGGTGGGGTGTCCAGTGGTCGATGATGGGGGTGGTTGTGCAAGTCTAGGGGTTGGGGGAAGCAGGAGCATGCGGGGCAGGGCTAGGGTGATAAGATGTCCCATTTTATAGGGACAGTCCTGATTTTGGGGGCTTTTTCTTATGTAGGCTATTACCCCCCCACCTGCACTTGCTCTCTGCTCACCCTAGGCAGGGCTGCTCCCCTTGCCAGGCCATCAGCGCAGCCCCTGCCACATGCTGGCTCTCAGCCAAGAAGGCCCCAGTTCGTGTCATGTTTCTGGCCAATGCTGCTGTGAGCTGCAGCGGTTGGTGAGTGCAGGCAGACGGCAGCCTCAGGAAGACACAACTCTAGTGTAGAGGGGTGGAGTGGCTCCCTGCCGGCCCAGAGGGAGATAACCCCTGGCAGATGCCAGAGTGGGCGGAGCCAGGGCCTGTCAAGCCCCACCCCCGGAAGGTCAGGGGCTGACCCGGAAGTATAAATGCTCTGCCTCAGAGCTCATTCGGGAGGCAGCTACCGGAGAGGCCAGATGCTCTGGGGTTGGCTTAAGCCAGGGAGCTGCCGAGCCAGCTGCTTGCCTGCTACCCGGAGGAGCCGCCGAGCCAGCCGCTCGCCCGCTACCCGGAGGAGCCGCCGACAGAGCCCTGCCCCTATTACCCGGAGGAGGACTTGCCGGACCTCCCCCCTGACAGTGACCCCGAGGAACCCATGACCCTGGAACCCTCGGAGGACCCAGGAACAGCCCAGGTACTGGGGGAGGGGGAGTTAGGAAGTAGCCCGGGGGGAGACCCCGAGCCGATGTCAGTGTGGGTGCAATGGAAGTGGGTGGGCCTGTGCCGCCGCACCTATCGGTGGGTGGCAGTCTCCCCCTCGACCAGGCACCTGGCTTATAGTCTCCTGCTATTACTCCGCCCCTGCCTAAGGGCCTGGGCCCTGACTGCACAGGGCTGGGGCCTCTTGAGCTACAACAGCTCAGCCCCGCTGGGGCCTGAACTAGGATGCCCTTGGGCTTGGCAGCCCACCCGACCTCGGGCTTGGGCCGCTTAAGATACCCGCCAGGTATTCCCCAACCCGACAAGGGACCCGAACAAGGTGGAGCGGTACCCCACTGCCCTGCGAGGGGGTGACCCAGAGTACCGCACCCCTACAGCTAGGTACTGGGAGAGGCAGGCCTATGCTCAGGGCCCAGAGGATAGAGCACCAGGCATGGAGGGTCAGTTGGTCGGTCACCCCCGTGTGTGAGAGGGGGGTAGAGATGTGTCGCCCCTCCCCATGTGTAGGGGGCAAGGGTGTGGTTGTGTCACCCAGTGTGTCCTCTGGCCAGTTCTGTGTGGGCCCCCCCATCCCCGATGCACCAGCTAGCTCTGCACGCACACTCCGCAGCACATGGGCTTGTAACTATCCGGCTTTTCTGTAGCCATGTTGGAGGCCTGAACCAAAGCCGCCTTCTGCAGCCAGACTGAAGATGTAGCAGCCATCAGCTGCAGCCCTGAGTCACATACTCACATTCCATCTAAAATGTATTAAGAAGATTCACACCAGGTTGTGAGAGTGGGACTCTCCCTAATAGTTCTCACTGTCCCCAGATAAAGCATTGTCAGGACACTTTCCTATTGTTTGACCTGTGATCTCTGTCTGGTTTGAAAAGGTTTCTGTCTCCTGTATAATTAATGGTGCTAGGTGTAAATCAGTTAAGGTGGTGGGGTAGGATTGGTTAGGTAATTTTGTTAGGATTGGTTAGTAAAATTATACTAAGATAATTGGTTAAAAGAAGCAAGACTCAAGAAGAAGCTGAGGAGAAGAAGATCAGAAAAAAATACCAGAAGCAAGGAGGAGAAGGGCTGGAAGAAGACCAAAGGAGATAAGGAACCCCTGAGGAAAAGAACTCCCCTCCAAGATCCAGCCTAAGATAAAAGCTGCCAGGACTTTTCTGACCCTGAGGTGCAGCAGCTAAGATCCAGAGACTGACCTTGCTTGTCATATACAGGGGAAGCCTGCTTGCCTGTCCCAGGATTGGTGAGCATGATACTGTGTGTTTAGCTTGTGTATTCTGTTGTTTGGGAATTGTCAATAAATAGAGGATAAGAATATTACTGTGTGAGGCTCTTTCAGCGGCTAAAGATCCTGCCAACCCGCAGGAAGATGTGCCCTGAGCCCTAGGAATTGGGGAAGGGTGGCTGTACAAATTAACAGGGTTTCACCTTGAGCCTAGGAACTGGGTAAAAGGTATATGTCCCTATAGTGTGGAAGGGATAGAGAAATTTGTGCGGGTAACAGGCTGTCGTAGGGGCTCTCAACCCTCTCTTGGCCATTTTGGTGCCCAGTTCTGGTTGTTTGTGTCCAGGGGCTGCACCCATTCACTGTGGCTCTGCCTGTGGTTGCTGTGGGGTGATGGGAGCGTGTGCACAGAGAATCCAGTGCCATGTGCCTGCCCTGAAGCAAGACAAATATGAATAATGATGCTGTAAATAAAATGTATTAAAGTTGTTTTTTTGTTATTTTTAAAATGTTTTAAATCCACCCCAATTTCACACACAAATTTAATTCAAACCCTGCGTGTATGTACATGCACTTACTCCTTCCACACCGTTTGAGCTAGAGACTTGAAATTTGGTACAGTTAGAGGTCTTAGGGTCCTAATCAGGGTAAGAGTCGAATTTTTCAAATCTCACCTCTGACGCCCCCCAGGGATGAAATTCTTTAAAGCCCATTCACATCAGCTGGGCAGCTGCTGTTCTCTGTGACATAGTTATGATGTCATAATACCCCCTCCAACGGACCCCGCACTCGCTCAGCTCTCTGCCCCCTCCCCCCTCCAACGGACCCCACACTCGCATCAGCTCTCTGCCCCCTCCACACCTCCGACGGACCCGAGTTGGGTTTGGTCGGAGGGTAAGGTGAGGTAGGGTGTCTGGTTTGGTCGGGGGGAGGGGGGGTGAGGTGGGGGTGTCGGGGTTTGGTCTGGGGGGGTGGGAAGGTGTCGGGGGGGTGAGGGGTGAGGTGTTTGGGGTTAGGGGGTGTTGGGTTTGGTGGGGGGGGTAAGGTGGGGGTGTTGGGTTTGGTTGGGGGGGTGAGAAGGGGGGTTGGTCAAGGGGTAGTGAGGTGGGGGTGTTGGGTTTGTTTGGCTAGGTAGGGTGTGTCAGGTTTGGTCTACGGGGGGTGAGGTGTGGGTGTTGGGGCTGGTAGGGGGGTGACGGGGTGTTGGTTGGGGGGGTTGTGAAAATGTGAGTCGGGGTTGGTCAAGGGGTAAGTGAGGTAGGGGTGTCGGGTTTGGTCGGGGGGGGGGTGAGGTGGGGGTGTCAGGCTTGCTCTCTGCCCCCTTCCCCCTCCAACGGACCCGGCACTCGCTCAGCTCTCTGCCCCCTCCCCACCTCCGATGGACCCGAGCAATGCGGGTATTTTCGCTAGTTACTTATATTTAAGCAAGTTCAATGACAGTCAATCAGAACTATGCAATATTCAAATTGACTGAGCCCCCATTAAAAGAAATACTATGTTACTACAACATTATTAAGAAGTAAAAAAAGTATAAGTATATACTCACAAGTGGTACTGCTCTTTAGAAATGCCTGCCTGGTCCTCATCTTGCTGTCCTCCACAGTGCAATGCTTTTGGTTGACTGTATTTGTCACTTGAACAATTTTTTGAAGGGTCTGCTGGTCTTTCAGCAGCTTGTCATAGAATGCAGTACAGTCCAGGTCAAAATTCACTCACACAAACAAAATAGCCTTCAAAATAGAAACACGGAGTCATGTTTTTTCAGGTGACCATTACTGAAAAGACATGTTCAACAGTGACTGTGATGCCTGGCAAACACAAAACAAACTCAACGGCCTTTGCCAGATCTGAGTATTTTACTGCCTTATTGTGCATCTCTCTGAAAAGTGGAGGAATGTTTTTTAAAACGGGTGCTTTCTCAGTGTTCCAGTCATACATGTAATGGGACATTATTGGTTTTGTCAGCTCATCAAAAAGACGATTCCCATCTATTAAACTTAGAGTGGGAATTTTTCTGTGCCAAGGCAGCTTTGTATATTATCCCACATTGGCATCCTTCTCAACAGGACATACTCAAGTGTTTCTGTGCACTCAAAGGCAGGTTTTTTAAAATCCCAAACCCAAAATTCTATCAGGTAAAAACAGAAGTGAAGTTGCTGTAATGTTACTGAAAAATCTGGGCCTTGGAACATAGATAAATGTATCCAGTACCTGGAGCCTGCTGGGTGCTATCATTTTGAGCCCTCATGTTCCCCAAATTTTACCATAAAAATAGACAGCACATAACAGAGACCAAGGGTATGGTTAGATTGAAGATTTTTGCGTGTTTATTTATAGCGCTTCCCAACATAGCGCAATAGGTATCGTGCTACAGACCGTACAAACTGAAAACTTGTAGCGCAAAATACTGTATACATTTGTCCCGCTTCTGACGGCAGTATCAGTTGCTGGATAGGGCAGGTATCCCAGCATTCAGCTGGGTGCAGCCTACTTTGCAAAGAAGAGGGGTAAGGGGGAACAGGGAAAGTGTAGGCAATGAGACAATTTGAGGCTGTCAGTGTCTAGGAACTGACCAGGCTCTGCAGTGCACTCACACAGCTCAATTGGTTAGCATTTCAGTGCTTATGGGCTGTGAGTTTTAAGAGAGAAACTGATCAGCTACTTCCTGATTCTTCCCCCCCCCCCCTTTTTCAAAACAATGTTGACGTCATTTGCCTTAAATGGCTTGTTGATTCCCTTATAGCGTAATGAGTGTTCACATTCCCACCCTTGCGCTATAGCGTTAGCGCAAAAAGGCTTATTCCTCTGGAAAAGGAGGTTTAACACTTGCGCTTTAAACAGGGAGTCATGCGCAAAATCTCCCTTTGAAGTGTGTTCCCTATGAAAATTATAGCGCTACAAGAGGGTTTTTGCGCTGCAAAGCGCCAGTCTAACCAAGCCCCAAATGTAACTGTTCCTAATCCACTAAAAACGTCTGGTCCCCTTAACAACCTAGCAGAGCTGCACTTAAAAAAAAAATCCAATATAGACTTGCATCTGCCCATTTTTAACTTAGATTCCCATAATTTTGCCTTCTAGATAGATAGGTTGCACCCATTCTTTTACATCAGATGAATTGATATCCAATAACCCAGATCTGACATCTTGATGTGTTCTGATACAAGCCAATTGCACAGCTTTACATTGAAATTTTGTCATGGAACTGGCCTAGCAGATGTGGACATTATAGATGTGGCTTTAGCGGCTTAGTGCTTGACTGAAACTATCAAAGCTGCCTAGTGCATTTTGACATATATTCCTTAATTAAAAACCCATTTAATCAATGTCTCATCCCTTAGACTTTTTTGAACATATCTATGCACTGCACACAGATGTCAGCAGAATTTGGGGTTAATGCTTAAAATTGGGCAGGAATCAGGTATGTGTTTTTCAGTGCTATTGGACTGGACACATCAAGATCCAGATGTCTTCAATGAAGTGAAAGTAACCACACTTCATTCTTTTTTTAGCTAACCCAGCGTGGAAGCTCAAGGCCAAATTTGCCATGCCCAGCTGGACCCAGGATCCTGCGATGCTCATGCACTGGGATTTTAGAAGAGTCTATTGACTCTCTCTAACACAGACCATGCTTCCTGGGGGCGCTGGGGCAGATCTGTGTTACACAATGGGGCCGAATGCACCATGCCCCTGGCCAGTTGCGCAGGCGCATAGGGGCTGGAGTTGGGGCAATATCAGAAGCTGCTGAGGGTTGTTCCGCTGTGTGGTGATGGTGCAATCCAGGGGGGTTGTGCCCAAAGGGCAGCAGGACCTGGCCGCCCCCTCGTCCCCTGCTAGGCTCAGCTCACCCTACACTTGATCATCCTGGTCTTTGAGTCATATTCCCTGCCCCATCCCCCACCCACTTGGCCTCAGCCAGTTTAAACCGGCTGCTTTTTTCGTTGGGATTGGACCGGAACGTTCGTTCCGTTCGGAGGGGACCCGTGACCCCCGCCCAGCCTTCATCACCAACGGCGCACAGCGCGCGCGCGCCCCCTCTCCTCCCGCTCGCGCGCCAGCCAGCGGCCCCGACGCTCGGCGGCTGTCAGCCGAGCAGGAAGGTGGGTGGTGTGTCCCGCACGTCATATCGGCCGCCTGGCTCCCATTGGCCGCCGAGCCTCACCAGACTGCATGTTGTTCCCGGCGCCGCGCGCTGGCTCCCTGCCCCCACCGTTCCGAGGGGAGGGGCGGGGCCGGCTCTGCCTCTGCCTCCGGGGTAGGTCGGGAGCGGGTCACGTGACAGCGGGGCTCGCTGCTTATAAATCTTTCCCCAGCCCGCCGCGGCGGCCGGACGGGACCGCGAGGGAGCCCAGCCGTGGCAGGTAGGTGACCCGGCGGCCGCGGCGCTGAGCGACCCCTCGCCCTGGGCCCTTGGAAATGGGGGTCCCTGTCCTCCCCACCCCCGCGCGAAGGGGGTCTGCCGGGGTAGCCCCGGAGCCCCCTGGTGGCGGGCACGGTCACGCGGCTCTTGCCCTTCGCGGGCAGGTGCTGCTAGGTGAGGGGGCTCGGGTCCCCTGCAGAGGCTGCGCTGCCCGCACCTAGCGGGGCTTGGGTCCCCCCCTCCCCCCCGCCTGCTTGCGGACCCCGCTCTCCCGGGGATACCGCCTGGAGGCGGGTCAGAAATCCGGCCTGAGCGCTTGGCCCCTCGCACCCCGCCACCGGGCTGGGGAGGGGCCTGGAGGAGTTTGTCCTCTTGGGGAAGAGTCGGGTTTCCCTGTCCAGCCGGGTGTAGCGCCCTTGACCCTGCTGTTTGTTTGCTCAGGTGTCCTGAGGGTCTCTTCCCCCCCCCCCCCATCCCCATGTTTGAAGTGATGGATCC